>VONZ01000246.1:0-600000 GCA_012976165.1 Labeo catla
CTGTGTCTTGGCTTGACTCATGGGGAACAGCTGTGACTTGGCTTGACTCATGGGGAACAACAGCTGTGTCTTGGCTTGACTCATGGAGAACAGCTGTATCTTGGCTTGACTCATGGAGAACAGCTGTGACTTGGCTTGATTCAAGAACTACAGCTGTAGCTTGACTTGATTCCAAAGCAACAGCTGTAACTTGACGTGGCTTAGGAATAACAGCTGTTACTTGACCTGGCACTGAAAGTGCAGCCCTGACTTGACTTGACACCGAAGGATCAGCCATCACTTGATTTGCTTTGGGTGCAGCAGACATGGCGAGATGAGATTTGGATGAGATGATTTTGGACTGATGAGGCTCAGGCGTGGCAGCCATCTTGTGAACAGGCTCTGGGATGGCGGCCATCTTGTGGACTGGCTCTGGGATGGCGGCCATCTTCTGGACTGGCTCTGGGATGGCGGCCATCTTGTGGACTGGCTTGGAGATGGTAGCCATCTTGTGAGCTGGCTGTGGGAGGGCGGCCATGACAGGTACAGACTCTGGACAGGCAGGCATGGCGCGAGCAGGCCCTGGAGCGGCAGGCATGGCGTGAGCAAACTGTGACTTAGATGTGACATGAGCAGGCTTTGGCTTGGAGGACATGACGTGAACAGGCTCTGGCTTGGTAGGCTTGGCATGAGAGGGCTCGGTGTAGCATGACATGACATGAGCAGGTAGTGGTATGGGGGTTACTGCAGGATTGCGGGGTCCCTCATCCACAATCCCAACAGTAAAAGGTGATCCACTTAACAGCAGGGCATAATCAATATATTGTTCTAGAGACCAGTGAATTTTACCTCCGGGCAGGCCAGAACGAATGGGGTCATTTAGTCCATGACGAAATATGTCCTTTAGGGCCACATCATTAAAAGCCACAAGGTGACACAGTCCACAAAACTCCACAACATAGTCTTCAATACAGCGGTTACCTTGGCAGAGGCGGAAGAGGTGTGATGCTGGGTCCATGGTTTGATCTGTGTCTCTGAAAGCCGCTGGATCTTTGGGAGGCGAAGTATTCTGTAACGGGACTCGTGGGAAGCATGTAAGATCGAGATGCGAGCTTTATTTAACACAGCGTAGTCAAGACAGGCAGGGTCGATCTCCAAACAAACAATAACACGAAGGCAAGACAAAAGCGTAATCCAGTAAACAGGCAAAACGTCAAAATCCAAGTGAGCAGTCCGAAAGTAACAAATAAACAAGGCTATGAAACTAGGAAAAAACTATGGCAATGAACTAGACAGAACTATGGTAAAAAAAAAAACAAGGCAAAACAATGACAAGAAACAAAACCGTGGCAAAAACAAGGCAAAGAAACAAGAGAAACCACTTAGTAGAGTCCGCACAGCAAAACAATACTTTGCGGGGCCTGTTTGGTTTAGGCCTCCTTAAATGGCCACCAAACAGGAAGTTACCAGAGAAGCAGCAGAGGGAGCAGCAACAGGCAGTCAATGGGTGAGGGCTCCCTCTGCTGGCGTGGCGTTACAGCAACGATCGCTTATTTTAATAAAAAGCATACAATTTATATACTTTTTAATGCCAAACGGCCGTCTTGTCTTACTCCACTTGGACTGTTTTTGTTTTGGTTCATAACAGATAGGGTATGTCGAAAAACTTCCATCTCATGTTCTCCCACAACTTCAAAATCGTCCTATATCGCTGTTTTACCATTTTTGTTAAGGGTGTTTGATCTTCTTTGCATGTTCACTTTGCAAAGACTGGGTCAGTACTTCTGCAGCGATGTAGGATGATTTTGAAATGATTTTTGAAGTTGAGGGAGAAAATACGATCAGAGTTTTTCAACATACCCTAACTGTCTTGAACCAGAATACACAGAGATCATTGAGGGAAAGGTAAGCGTTTGAGCGTTAACGAGCGTTTGAGATTAAAAAGTATTTAAATTGTATTTTTTTAAAATGAAAATAACCAATCGTTTTGCTAGATAAGACCCTTCTTCCTCAGCTGGGATCGTTTACAACCGCATTTGTGATCGTTTGAAGCCGCATTTAAACTGCATTTTGGAAGTTCAAAATCTGGGCACCATATCAGTCCATTATATGGAGAAAAATGCTGAAATGTTTTCCTAAATTTCTTTACGACTGAAGAAAGAAAGACATGAACATCTTGGATGACAAGGGGGTGAGTACATTATATGTGAATCATTGTTTTGGAAGTGGACTTCTCCTGTAAGAATTACAGTTCTGAATTCAAAAAAGAGAAAAACTAGCTAAATTACTAATTTATCTTTTAAACATTCAATGTTTTTTGCAAAGTCTCTCATGCTCACCAAAGCTTCCTTTGATTAAAAAAATACAGTAAAAACAATTATGTTGTAAAATCTTATTACAATTTGAAACAACTGTTTTCAATTTGAGTGAGTTCTGTTAAACAATTAATTGCATTCAAAATAAAGTTTTTGTTTACATAATATGTGTGTATATTATGTATACACATATATGCATGTACAGTATATATTTAAGAAAAATATGTTATGATAATCATATCAGTTATATGATTATAAATATATACATGTAAATACATGTAAATATTTTCAAAAAATACTGTATGTGTGTGTATTTATATACACATAATAAATATACAGTACACACACATATATTATATAAACAAAAACTTTTATTTTGGATGCGATTAATCACGATTAATCGTTTAACAGCACTACTTTGTATATATTTACAATGTATTTTTTCCTGTAAAGCAAAGCTGAATTTTCAACATCATTGCTCCAGTCTTCAGTGTCACATGATCCTTCAGAAATCATTGTAATATGATGTTTTGCTGCTTAAGAAACATTTGTTTGAATACTGTTTTGATGCTTCATGTTTTCATGGAAACCTCAATATATATTTTTAGATTCTTTGTTGAATTTGAATCTGAAATCTATTGTAACATATAAATGTCTTTACTGTCACTTTTGATCAATTCAGTGCATCCTTCCTGAATTAAAAGTATTAGTTTCTGTCTTCCTTACTATAAACCCTTGAACAGTTGTGTCCACAAGTTAACAAAATCACTTTTTGTGCTCCACTTTCTTATTTTTTATTCTTCTTGTTCAGTCAAAATCTACAGTGTTTATTCAGTGAGGACTAATTAAAAGCATCTACTATACACATCTGTCCTGGACATTTTCTTCATGATCTCTGTGGGTTTGTGAGGAGTCGAGTTTGTCTTTCAGCAGCATTCACTTCCTGAGGCCTCTCTTGGTTCTCTTTGACCTACAGAAGAAAAAGAAAATAGCCAAGAGCCTTTAGTTTAGTTAAACTCACAGCTGTAAACCATATTCTTTTTAAATGTCAAATTTAGGAGTGCGCTCTGACCTCAGAGCTGACATAAACTGACTAAAAATGCTGGAGTTCATCATTATATATTGCTAAGCTGACACAATAGTCCTCTGATAAACACAAATACATAGCACACAAATTTTAGATTAAATAGTCTTTTTTTTTCACTCAGACAGGGCTGCTTTTATTTCTCAAAAGTGAATTCTGTAGTTTGGGGCTAATTTAAAAAGTTACACATTAAAAAAAAAAAAAACTAAACTGTTTTTGTTAAGAGTTGTATAGAAGACTGCATAATATATTCCGTAAAAAGAGTCTTAATTAAATACGATGTGCGTCACTTCGCCACAGTTTCGCCATGTTGAAATGACCTCAGAAGAATTTTCGCGCTCTCTGTAGAGCCGCTAGTAGCGTTGTTTGGTAAATCGTAGCGCGAAAATCAGACGGCGAACATATCGCGATTTACCAACAGAGAAAACGGGAGAACCAGTTAATGTTAAAGCAGAAGCTCCAAAGCCAGAAGTCAGAAATACCGACGAAGTCAAAAAACGAGCGTTAACATCATTACGTCAAAACAATGTGGATATATTAGACGACGGAGAAAATACCGAGTAGTAACGCTCCAGTTTCTTCTTCTTGTTAGACAGGTAAGAGATCGATTATTGTGTAAACAGCTCTCTAAAACTCACTAGTGTAACTGTAATTTTCATAATTTATGCTGATAGCATCTAGCGTACAGAATTGCTTAATGCTGACGCTAGCTGAAAAACTACTGAATGCACCTTTACATTTGTCCATAATCCATTTTAAGATATAAGAGGGCACCAGTGTCTTGAATGCTGTCTAAATAGGTAGCTCACTAGGTTTTGGAACAGATCTTCTTTCTATGCTGAGTAATCGTGTTGCTGGACATGCACAGGTATAGTAATATGCTGACTTTGCAGCTGCAAATTGCAACCCAAATCCTCCATGCCCTCTAGTGCTTTAGTTCTGACTCCCACAATCGTTTTCGGCCAAAGAAGCAGCTCTGCTAGCTGACAGGATTGTCACTCTGACATGCATTCACAAAGACTGTGTGTCTGTGTTCTATGCCTAAGGCAGGAGTGGGTGTGTCAGAGTTTGGTTTGAATGAGAAGGCCCTCTGGGAAATATAGCAGGGTTAAAAAACAAACAAATAAAAAAAAAAAACATATACCAAACCTTCAGAGAATAGTGCGTTATGTGGAGTGGCGGATTAAGACTGCCCCTGGGCAACAGTACTCCACCCACACTTTTTTTTATTTGCAAAATTTCATAATAATAAACTTATCTGATAACAGAAGGCTACATCAACACAAGTCATTTTATGCTCAAGTAGAAATCCTTACAAAATCAGGTTACCAACAAAATATTCAGGGGACTTAGTATGTTCTAATGAAAGGGTATGTATAGCCATGGCCAAACAGACGTTTGAGAATACATCGCTTGTCTTACTGCTTGTCTTATTTTTTTTTTTTGCATGGTGCCCCCCTGGGCACTTCCCCAATTGCCCATATGGTAATCCGCCTATGGTTATGTGTTAAAACCAAAATTTTGCCAGATCCAGTTAAGTGGACAGCAATCACCAGCTGTTTGCCAAGTTTCTGATTGCCAAGTTTGTTAATTTTCATGCAGATTTGATGAATAGATGTTGCATTATAATAGAACTCATTATACTGAGTTAATGAACAGTTAATGAAATTTTGTGGTTGAGTTGGTGGATTATTCATATGAACATGTTTTTGCATAATCTGCTTATCAGTTTATAATCAAATTGATGGTTCAATCAGACTGAAAAACTTTCTTTGTAAATGTCTCCTTCTTTGTAAATTTCAGTTTGATTGAAAGGTGCCCAGGTAAAGATAAAGTATACTTGTACTAAAAAAAAATGCAAGTTCATTTGTAGAACATTCTTATTTTTTGTGCTAAATAAAATTGTAAAGGTTATACACTATAAATACATGAATTGAAAGTATATTTCTACTTCAGTAATACTTCTGTACACTTGAAAAAGAATACTACGCTTTGGTAAAACTTAAATTGATTTTGGTGCATTGAAATAAAGTATACTACCAAAAAAATGCCTAGAGGAGTTTTATTATTGTGTTTCTTATAAATGTGCTTTAAATACTTTTAGTTTTTTAAAATTACTTTTAGTTAAAATTAGTTTAATCTTAGTAGACTTTTACATAGTAATCCTAAATTTAAATTACATTGATTTTATTAAAAATATATTACTAATGTACTAGTTATAAGTACAGTTTCCCAACTGTGGTACTTAAGTACACTTGATATAAATGCACTAATTAGCACTAAACACTTAAATTGATTTTAAGTGTAGTCAGATAAAGTAAACCAAATATACAGAAGTGTTTAATAGGTGCATTACTTAAAAGTGTGCTATGAATGCTTTACTTAATATTTTAGTGATTTTATATATATATATATATATATATATACTATCACTATTTTAAGTTCTAGCTTAAGTTCTATTTTAATGCTTTTTTGTGTGTGTGTGTGTGTGTGTGTGTGTGTATTGATTACTAGTAAAACCCCACATTTTAAGTGAGTTATTCAATGTATAAAAATATGTGGGCAATACATTATAAATACATTTTTTAGGGCTGTCAATCGATTAATCACAATTAATCGCATCTAAAATAAAAGTTTATGTTTACCAACTGTGTGTGTGTACTGTATATGTATTATGTATATATAAATGCACACACATAGCATTTATATATTTAAAAAGAAAATTATATGTACATACTTGTATATATTTAGATTGTATATAAATATTAATACTTTGTATAGAAACCTAACATATTTTTCCTAAATATATACCTGTGTGTGTGTGTATATATATAAATAATAATTATACACAGTACACACACATGTAGTATCTAAAGATAAACTTGTATTTTGGATGCAATTAATCGTGATTGTTTGACAGCCCTAATATTTATTATATATAATTCTTACATTTGAAATTATTAATAAGTCTATTTTATTTGCATCGTGAGTATAATTAAAAATGTATGAAAGATGTACCACAAGTACATCAAGTATTTCAAGTGTACTACAAGTAGTAACTAAATAATTTTTTTAATACAGAAATAGTATGGTAAAAGCACATTTTAGAGATTTTTTTAAGTTTTTAAGATTATTTTAAGAAAGAAAAAAAATAGTATATTAAGTACAAAATTTGTGCATGAAAATAGAGCACTATGTACATTATAGAAGTGGAACTGAAATAAAGTCACCTAGATGCAAACACTTGCCACACTAGTTTATGTACATTGTGTGTGTGCATTAAATAGACATTAAATAAAGAAAGAAAAAACGCCCTCCAAAACTATTTTGGCTGAAAACTATTTTTATTTGCTGAAATTTTGGGGTATTACTAATATTTGCAGTGTGCATAAATATTATATTAAACATTCAGCAAACTTTTCTTGGAATTTTATAGGGGAAAGTTATGTAGAGATAATAATTAGCCTTTTTCACAAAAATCGAAAGTGACGTCAGCGCAGGGTAAAGTCAGTTCCGCTACAGGTCTGTGCCTATTATATTAATATGCTCTTGTCTCAATTAATGCCTTTTACCTTTTCTTTTTTGTCTGCTTTCCAAGTTGTTATATAATCAACAAAGAAACAACATTTTACTTGTTTGTAATTTATATGGGCACTCAGACCGGTACTCGTCAATATAATATATGCGCAACATAGCGCCAGCTATAGTTTCTGTTCTCCATCTCCGGTATATTTAAGCGTATTTTCTCAATTTACTCAGTCATTTCCCTCGAATCACTACATCATGGTAAATTATGACAGCGTTTATATCCAAATGCACATTTCCCCAAGAATAAATTAAACAATTCTGAGTCCGGATGATGCATAAACTCAATACAACAACGTAATCCAGATCCAAAAGGTATAAAGCCATTAATCGGAGTCATGTCTTATTTAGTATTATATTATTTTATTATGTATATCCCTGGGCACATTATGCAACGTACATTTACACCCTAAAGTTAATAATGCAAAGGAGAGCAAGCAGAAAATACAATATTACTTTCATAATAATAATAATAACAATATTAATCGTGAAAAAAAATGATGTGAAGAGTCATAATGCACAGCCAACACCAAATAGACAGTACGGCAAAACTTAAAACTGTACTGTATTATAGGTGCTAACATTCATAATTAAATAAACATAGTATTTGTGATGACCAGACGCTGACATAAAGTTTTTGAATAAATATTTGCTATTTTTAGAGTAAAACACCGGTATATATCATAGTATCATAGTATCTATTTTGTAAAAATAGACTTTGATTCCCGAACTTACTCTTGTTCAGTACGGCCGCTGCTGTCACCGGAAAAACGTTTACCCTGCAAGCGCCAATCCGGAAGCCAGAAACACGGAAGTGTGAAAAAGGCTAATTATGTCGTCTTTTTTTTTTTTTGCCCAGGTATGTCATTAAGGCAAAAATAGTAACTAAAAACTGCATGTGTGCTGAATATGCGAATCGGATTGCAACATTAATGCTTTTATAATACAATTTTCAGAATCTAAAATCATACTGAATTCATTATGATTGACAAAAATTAATGCATGTTTATGGGTATTTATTTCATTTTTTTTTTTGTCATACTTCTCATGTTTTTTGTATGATGAATTCATACAAAATCTCCAGCTTGTACAATAACTTGAAATCAGGTTGGACGGAGAGAGTTAGACTCACGTTTTCTGGTGGTCACTGACTCTGTTCCTCAGGACATTGATCTGTAGAGAGATCCACAATAAAAAACACTAAACATCTTCCTGAACGCACAATAATGAGGCCATGATAAATGACTTATTTGTGCAAACTCTGATCAATACTTTCATTCCGTTTCCACATAACTAGGTTCAGGAAGAGATTGGATACAAGTGGATAAGAATGCTTTTCTTATAAATCATTCCAACAGAGTCAACATAAAATGATATTAGTAACCCATTTTACTTACATAATGTGATGCTGTGAACTTTATCATATTGATTTAAACTAGCATTTAACTGGGTTTTAAATGTAAGCGTGCAGTGCTGACAATAGTAGCGTCAACTGTCTATTGCCAAGACATTACATTTACATATAACATGCAGTGATGATTCATACACTATGAAACCAAAACAGTGTTGTTTCTGATTTTATGTTAACGCTGTGGGTTCCAGTAAAACTCAGTGATTTAGTCATCAGCTTACCTCATATTTCTGTTTGGTAAACTGATACTGTAACTCAAACTTCTCTGCTTCTAGTTGACGCATCCAGGTCCACAGTTCCTTTGCTTTCTCCCTGATAAAAAAGTAAGAGAATAATGTTGTTATTATTTTTTATATTATAAAACCTGCTTAATTAGGGCCCGAGCACCAGTAGTGCGAGGACCCTACTGGAATTGCTCAGATTCTTCTTCTCCAAAATGCATCACATTTTTGAGGGCCTAAACATGCTCAAAAACTCATGAAACTGCACACACGCCAAAACTGGTGAAAATTTACATCTGATATGGGTTTCAGAAGTGTGTGTGGCAAAATGGCTTGATAGCACCACCTATAAAATTTCAACGACGTGCCGTGTTTTACATGTACGAAATTTGGTAGATACATGTAACACACCAATACCTACAAAAAGGTCCTCTGGTATGAAGTCCGAAACCCAACAGGAAATCTGCTATTTTGATTTTTCTTGAAAAGTTTGGTGCCGTTTTCAGGCGTTGTATTTAAACTACCTCTTCCTAGAAATTCAGTCAGATCAACACCAAATTTGGTCAGTGTAATCTAAAGCCCTTTGTGATGTTAAATTGTGAAGATCTAGAGTTTTCGTTGAAGGGCGTGTTCGTGGCGGCCTGACAACATCGATGCTTTGCCATGAAACAGTAAGTTGTTATAATTCAGGCACACAATGTACGATCTGCACCAAACTTCACATGTTTAATAAAAGTCCTGTCCTGAACACATGCCCATATTCAGTTATAGTCATAGCGCCACCTGCTGGCAGCAGGAAGTGACATGTTTTACACTGTAATGAACTCCTCATAGAGATTTAATGACATCAGCATTATATTTGGTCAGTCTAATATAAAGGCATTTGCAGTGTTAAATTGCGAAGATCTTGAGTTTTCACTGGAGGGCGTGTCCGTGGCAGCCTGACAAAGTTCAATGTTTCGCCATGGAAAAGAAAGTTGTTATAATTCAGGCATACGATGTCCGATCTGCCCCAGACTTCACATGTTTGATAAGAGTCCCAGCCTGAACACATCTGAAGGCCAATATTCCATTATAATCATAGTGCCACCTGCTGGCAACAGGAAATAGGTTGTTTTTACACCATTTTAAACATGCGATGTCCGATCTGCACTAGAGTTTACATGTTTGTTAAGAGCCCTGGCCTGAAGACATCTGAAGGCCAATATTCCGATATAATTATAGCGCCACCTGTTGGCAACAGCATATGTCATGTTTTACACTAACTCAAACATATTATCTTTAATCTGCACCAAACTTCATATGTTTGATGAAAATCCTGGTTTGAAGACATCTACATGCCAAAATTCAGTTATTGTCATAGCGCCACCTTTACTAACCTTTACTAACTTGATGTGAAATTGTTTCATGATTTCATGATTTTAATTCATCAGACATGATCTTTGATTAATACAATTTAATTTAACCATTAAAAAGGAGATGAGAAAAATTAAAACGGAGAAAACAGAATGGAAAAAAATGAATTTGGAAAAAAATAAAAAGGAATTTGAAAAAAAAAAAAAACTGATTTCATGGGGCCCTACAAACCTGAGAGCAGAGTCGCTGGCATTGTCGATGTCCAAAGATTTGCGCCGATCACCAAGAATCTTCTTCTTCTTCTCTCTCTCAGTCTGCTTCTTTCCACTCCGTCTCTCTATCTGCAAAACAACATCATACAGAACAGTACCGACAATGTATTTTAATAAACCATAGATATTGATGATATATTTTGTGTTTATCCATTTTAAAATGCCAATTATTCTAATTTGCTGATTTCCTGCTCAAAAAAATAAATAAATAAATAAATAAAATAATGTTAAAAGCAGTTGCACTGCTTAATATGTTTGTGGAAACTGTGATACATTTTCCCCCCACACTGCAAAAAACAATTTTTGAGTCAAATTAAAATAATTTGTTACCTGGCTGCCTTAAATTTTTAAGTTCAGTCAACTCAAAAAAAGTTTATTCAGCTTGAAATGTTAAAATATACTATGTGACAACTTAGATATTTGAGTTGATTCAACTTAAAATTTTAAGGCAGCTGGGTTACTTACCCATCTGTTAAGTTTAACAAATGCAAAAATCTAAGTTGTTACTTAGTACAACTTTACATTTCAAGTTGACTAAACTTATTTGAGTTGACTGAACTTAAAATTTTAAGGCAGCAGGGTAACAAATTATTTTAAGCTGATTCAACAAATTGTGTTTTTTTATTTTTTACAGTGCTGGATTCATAACAGCATTTTTTAAAAATTATTCTTATTATTTCTCTTATTATTTGTAACAAAACCAAGAGTTTTGATCAATTTAATGCATTTTCACCAAATAAAAGTATTATAAAAGTTAAAAATCATGCAGACCAAAAACTTTTGAACATGTAAATTTTGATAGTTATACATATTGTGTTTTAGGTGAATTTTGGAAATATGTTTTTTGAAGTGCTATAGCACCTTCTGCATGTAACCACCGAAGTGCAGACTGGTGAGTGTCTTTTTCTTCTTGGCATCGTCCTCCGCTCTCTTTTTGGCTTCTTCTTCCTCCTTGCGAGCTCTTTCCTCCTGAACATTTGAAAAGAGGAGAGGATTTGCAATGCTAATACCAGTTCGCATCCATCAGTGTGTGGTCGCAGAAAATGTTTCTACTCACCTCCAAACGCTTTTGTCGCTCCCTCTCGCGCTCGTTGCGGATCCTCTGCTGCTCTGCTCGCTCGGAGCGCCGTTTCTCCTGCGGAATCACCCGCGTTACAACTTTGACAGCAGATTCATTGAGAAATCACTCAACAAGAGCTGTTTATTCGGCAAAATTGCTTTGACACCTGTCTGTTGAATCCTTT
Organism: Labeo catla; assembly: GCA_012976165.1. Classification (NCBI taxonomy): domain Eukaryota; kingdom Metazoa; phylum Chordata; class Actinopteri; order Cypriniformes; family Cyprinidae; genus Labeo; species Labeo catla. The sequence goes on from VONZ01000246.1 coordinate 11,468, forward strand.
TCAGGCTCATTCAGGCTTGAAGTGATCACCAATAGACCTGCTGGAATGTCACTAATGGCCCTAATGACTGCATATTTGTCATTTCTTTGTTTTTGTCTTTAGAAAATAATTCTTTTTTGATTAGTTTTTTTTTGTTTATATATATATAATTGTTCACTCACAATCCTTTCTTTAAGACTGATGAGTTCCTCCTCTTCTTTCTTACGGCTTTCAAAGTGAGCTTCAATCAGCGTCTGGAGCTCATTCAGGTCCTTCTCCATACGCTTACGATGGATGTCCTGAGGGGAAAACACATTTGACCTTTGTGATTGTATCTGAGACCGTTTGCCTGACAAAATGCGCAAGTTCAGGTAGACAAAAGCATAGATCAAGCTCTCAGGTTTCAGTAACTGGCATATAAAATGTCTGGGTTGAGTGAAACATCCTGATGCCTTTTTTTAAAATCCAATGCATGTTTTGGTTTGTTAAGATCTTTAAGTACTTCAAAAGATCTGTGTACGGTCTTATTTGGATCTTCAGAGTATATTTGAGTTTTGATATCTATTATATTATATGAAAAATACTGCCATTTAAAAGTAAAAAAAAAAAAAAAACTTGTAGTCTGAATTTGGGTCAAAAATGAAGCAGAACCCAAGGAAAATTGCTTGAGAAAATACCCTAGATATTAAAAATGTAAATAAATAAAATTGTTAAATATTAAATGATAAAAAAGTTAAATTATAAAATTATAGAAATATTTTTTATTATTGTTTTGTCATCTTTTATCTAATATTTCATATCTATTATATTATATGAAAAATACTGCCATTTAAAAGTAAATAAATGAAAAAAAGAAAACTTGTAGTTTGAATTTGGGTGAAAAATGAACCAGAGGCCAAGGAAAATTGCTTGAGAAAATACCCCAGATATTAAAAATGTAAATAAATAAAAATTTTATGTATTAACTGATAAAAAAGTTACATTACAAAATTATAGAAATATTTTATTTTGTATTATTTTATCATCTTTTATTATCTAATATTTTATATGTATAATATTATATGAAAAATACTGCCATTTAAAAGTATATATATATATATATATATATATATAGAGAGCAAAACTTGTAGTTTGAATTTGGGTGAAAAATGAACTAGAGCCCAAGGAAAATTGCTTGAGAAAATACCCCAGATATTAAAAAATGTAAATTAATAAAAACATTTTATGTGTTAAATGATAAAAAAGTTCAATTACAAAATTATAGAAATATTTTATTTTGTATTATTTTGTCATCTTTTATTATCTAATATTTTGTATCTGTTTTATTATATGAAAAATACTGCCATTTAAAAATAAAAATAAATAAAAAAGAAAACTTGTAGTTTGAATTTGGGTCAAAATTGAACCAGAGCCCAAGGAAAATTGCTTGAGAAAATACCCCAGATGTTAAAATAAATGATAAAAAAGTTTATAAATTATAAAATTATAGAAATATTTAATTTTTTATTATTTTGTCATCTTTTATTATCTAATATTTCATATCTGTTATATGAAACGTACTGCCATTAAAAAATTTGGACTACGACTGACTGATTGATTGAAGGAATTAATATTTGTAAAGAATATTTGTCATTTTACTCACATCAAAATCAACTCTTTCTCCATCTGGAATCTTTGGGGGCACCAGGTTCGGCAACATAAAAGGTCTGTAAAATACATTGACGGTGTTTCAAAATTTTGAATGAAATGAAATCATGTACTGTTGATCTTTAAAAACATAAAACCAATCACTGGTTATAAATCTAAACTTACTTCATGAATTTGGGTTTAGCCTCTTCTCAAGAAGCAAACATACAAACAAACAACAGAAGTTATTTAAAGTTATATGAGACATTTTCAAAAAGACATTTTACTTTTAAAACTATAACCTGTTGCAAATCAATCAGGCGTGTCTGATTTTATTTGCATACATCCCCCCTTTGTGTGCCAGTGATTGCACAATAGCAAACGGTTAGAGATAATAAAGAAATGTGTCATTAAATCCATAAACAAGATTATAAACGAAATCTTTTTATGACAGAATGAATGTTATGATGAGAGAATTTGGTATGATCTGATGCTTTGAAGAGACAGCTATCTAGAAGGGTGTGTGTGTTGTAATACAGGTTTCTGCACGTTTCAAACAATTACTTGAGAGTTGTAAATCTTAGGTTTCCTGTCTTTAGCCAATGCAATAAAGAGCAAATACCTCCTCCATCTTCTGTCTCTTCTTCACCGTCTGAAAGAAAGAAAGGTTACAAGTTGGTAGTCAACAGCACTGACAGTGCCACAGAGAACAGGGAGATGAAAATAGAAACTGATAATGGAAGAATGGTGGAAAAATTACCATTGCATACCAAACACTCGTCACTTCAACTATACATAGAGCAGAATGTTTGATTCATCCGCGAATGTGTGAGTCATGAGTTCCAATAAATGATAAACACAGATGTACACACGAAAAATAAATAATAAAAATAGAACTACAACAGCTTAATGTTACTATGTAAAAGTGATTGATGAAAGAATACATACGTTTTTAGAATAACATGAGGGTGAGTAAATATGAACCTTGAAAGGTCTTTTTTTTAAATTATAAAATTGGCACCCAATTAACTTGATAAAATTAATACAAAATTCTCAACTTTTATCTATTTTTTAAACCTTTGTCAGATATTTCTAAAGCTTTTGAGTCTTTTCATCAATGTTTTGTTCGTAAATTTATATGATTTTGGACTTTATCAGTGCAATTCAAAATTTTACAGAAACAAACGCTTTGATTAAACGTCAACATGGTACTGCTTGCAGATTTATTATCGATGGTGCTGTTCGCCAAAACTCTGACCAAATTTTCTCCTTTTATTTACGTAGTCTAGAAAGTATTTCTGTGGCTTGGTGATCAGTTTTAATAAGCCAGTTTATGGCAAGCCATTTAATCCTAAAATATTCCCAGTGTTAATCATAGTAATTCAATTACTAGTAACAATTTAATTAGTTCTTACTAGTAAAGGGTCCTTGCACGCAGTCCAAACTTTTAGTATTCGTTCTTTCATATGCGCAGTCACGCACAGAAAGTCACGGTGGCTCTGAATTGTCAAAACACCATTCAAAATGCTTGCTGTGCATGCGCAAAATTCTTTTTTTTTATTAATGACAGACAAAAGTTTTGGAGGCAGTGTGTAAACGTGATTGACACAACGTGAGGTTGTATTAATTTTTCAAATGTGCGAAAATTTGGGTCGTTATTTTCAGAATCAGTGTGCAAGGGCCTTAAGAATTACAATTAGAGAGCTCTAATTGTATGCAGTTTTTACTAGTAACAGTTGAATTATAGAGCTCTGTAGTTGCATTCTTACTAGTAATAATTAAATTAGACAGGTCTTTGTCATTTTTACTAGTAAGAACTGAATTAGAGAGCTCACTAATTGGAATTGTTACTATTAAAAATGTTATTATAGAGCTCTGTAATTTAATTCATCATAGTTCTTAATAATTAGGTATGCACCTAAATTAGGGTTGTGCCGATAGACAATAGTATCGTGTATCGACCATAGTCAGAGATATCGCCTGTTGCTGATGCCTTTGACGATAACAAGATGATTATTATTATTATCCGTCAAAAATAGACTGGGCGCCTAACTTTAGTGATGCAGTGCAGAGAGCCACTTTCGGGGCGCTTCAGAAACTTGCCGCGAGGTGGCTGGTATAAACACAAAGGCACAAATCACAGTGAGCCGGAGGGGGTGTTTCAGGTGGGAAGCATGCAGTCTGTAATTACGTGCAATTCTTGACGCTCGCGAAAGCACGCAAGCGCTTTCTTATGCGCACAGTTTTTTCGGTTTCACTTTCACTTTCGAAATCAATCCTGTTCAGATGGGAGACGATAAAAAAGGAGGGCACAGTAACTCGTTTTGGGGGGAACGGCCCCCATTCGCACCACAGACGTGTGCAGTGTAAATAAGGGGTAAGAAATGTATTTGTCATATAGTGATGTAACCATTGTATTCACTTATGGTACTGGGAGTGTTTTTTAAAGTGCAAACTCGTGCAGGACTAGGCTAGGCTAGTCAGTGATGATGTTCTTTGATATCGTAAATGTTCTTTGCTCGTCTTCTGTAGCTGCTTTTTGAATAACTAAGGAAATGTAAGCATTAGTAACTTACAATGTTTCTATTAAATTATCATTTTAAACACAAATTAAGTCATATTGAATACATAAGGCTGCTTTTAGCCTTATGCTGGTGTTGGTTCATTTGCCGGTGTAAATAATTAATTAAATTAGCACAATAATATCATGTATCGGCGATCTTGCAGGCTGATGATAGGACAATATGAAATTTGAGCATATCGCCCATCACTAACCTAAATGAAAATTCTGGGCTGAAACCAAAACCAAAAATTCTGGATGCACTTGGCTGAAAACCAAAAACGAAAAGCTTTGTAAGAATTATCTATTTTAATTAATAATATAAAGTATTTTTGTAAGATTTTTTAACTTTAACTCAATTTTAATGATACTACATTTTAAAGATACAAGCCAATAAAATATCCACTTTTTTCCTGAAAATAACACAATGCAACTGTACAGAAAATATAAAAATATTAAATATCAATATGTTATTTTTATTTAGTTCTATGCAACATAATCAGATATAACTTTTTTGGACTAATTATCCAAATAATGTATAGTCCTACAGAGCTATTATTATTATTAGCATAACGGTAGCAGATCAGTGGATGAGAGCATAGCGTCATTTTAAAAGTGTTGCCCTGTACATCTCTACTATAGCATGTTACAGCACAGTAGCACTACTGTAACAGGAATAAGTATACTACATAGAAATTTCCTATCGGCATGTTATGTAGCGGACTTTGCTTTTTAGGTGAGCATGAGTGAATGGTAAACAAGCAAAACACACATTCACTAAGCAGAATATTGAACAAAGCATCACACCGCACAGTGTCGACGGCTAAAGGAGAGTAAAACCTGCACACTGAACACTGCCGAGCTGTGCGGTGCGCCATGTATGTTATAGATATTTTTCTGGCTCATATTTTCGGCCGAAAACCAAAAATGCCTTTTTTGGCAGACGAAAATTCGGAGCATCGCTAGTAAAAATGCAATTACGACAAGTAACGCTGAGAACATTTTAAGCTAAAACAGCTTGCCATGCCAGTTGGCAAATGAAAAACCTGAAGATGAAAAACAAACAGCTATAGCTATAAGCTATGTTGCTTATAATTCTTCATGTTTAAACCTTAATATTAATACATGTGATGTTTGCAGGAAGTTGGACAAAGTAGATTTTATAAAAACTTCAATTAAACATTTAATTAAATTAATTTAAAAAGTGTTATGATTTCTGGTCAAGCTGTAGTGAAGTTTGAATTAGTGTAACAAAGTGTTTGATCAGACAGTGGTGATCTGGAGGGGTCAAACTGAGGGTCTCACCAAGTTCCTGAGCGGTCTCTTCCTCTTCTCCTGCTTCCTCCTCATGAGCCTCTGAACATGGTGAAAGTTGAAGGACAGGTGTAGTTAGCTAGCATTACTGTCAACTATGAATCATTTGTTTCCCTTCATTAGGTATCAAATTACGTTACGATTCCTTTGAGTTTATTTCATTCAGTTGAGAGAGTAAAAAATGCTAAATCTAATAGAATGGAATAGAACACGTGTATACAAGTGTGAGAGGAAGCTGGTTTGGAAGATGTGAGTTAATTCCCGAGGGCAAAGGAGCCGTATACCAGCCTGGGCATGATGGGTACTGGTGACAGGCTTGTTAGATTAAAGCATACCTCAAATCTCTCAGATGGTTACACACTCACACACAACAATACACACGTCTCCACCCAACCACACAACTGCTGTCTATGATATAAATTTGTCGGCATATCTGAAGTCGGACGACCCTTGAAAAGTATATTATTACAGATGGTAATACCATACTTTGAATTTGTTCCTGTCCTCAAATCTGATTGACCAATCAGCATTTGAAAACCAAATGCGGATCACTGTTGTTAATGTTGTTCATTTTACACCGATACTTTATGAGTGCGTTATTGAAGAACAGAGAGCGCTGTGGTGATAACCAAGCGAGTAGTTGCTAAATTTAATGTTAAAAATGAAACCAAAATATGAAGAAAAAGGCCTAAAACCTACATTTATTTCTTCATTTTAGTTAAATTGTGGTCATATGCTGCCTATGGATGTAGCATTGTTCAGTTTATGAATGCAGCACATGAGTAAATCATTGAATTATTCACTTCACCTGTTTGTTCAAAAACACTCAGTTTTTCTGTGGGTGTGTTGTGTTCTTTGGCAGAGCAAAAACAGACAAAGAAAGCGGTAGTATTGAGTATTGTGTTTAAAATTAAGGTGCATCTCAGCAAAATTTCATAGGCAGAAAAAGTCTCTTGTCTACTGGCGATAATGTAGCGGCATGTGAAGTTCACACAGAAGTTACTTTCAAAAGAAGCTTTTCTATTTGCCATGTGGATTCCTATTAAAATGACTGGAAATTCACTGAAGAACGATAAATACCGTATGCTCGCACATTTTATGCAAATAGGAATCCACACTTTTTCACGGGGTGTAAACCTTCACTCTCGTTCATCTCATACTGTTGCTCTGTAAAATTTCCCAGATGAAATCCAATAGGAAACTGTGGAGTTTCGCATAAGGTTGAAAAACTTCCCTACATAGATTTCACTCTTTTTTTTATGTTGGTCACACAGATTTGCCATGCTGACCAGGGTTGCCAGGTCTGCGTAATAAAACCAGCCCAGTTCCAGCCCATTTTGGGTTGAAAAAGCTATTAAAATCTCATCAAAATCATGTTCCAGATGGTCAGAATCTCCTTCCAGAGGGTTCTACCTAGGTTGAAACATTTCAGGGTGGTGAGGGGAATTTCACTTCAGCCCGCAACAACCAACGGAAATAGTATAAAAGTAGTACAGTTCCACAGGAAAACAAAGGACTTGGCAACACGTTGACCAACAGAAAGCTGCATGTAACGTAACTTTATTGTAAGCTGTGCTTGATATATCTCTACAATACTGACCTTTCTGGCCCATGAAATTCTGCCTTAATTTTGCTAACCTTTAACTTCTTGTTTAATTATAACTGTTAAGTTGTGGTAGGGCTGTGCAAAAAATGGGATGCGATTATCATGCGCATCTCGTCAGTAATGCCAGTTCTGTGATTAGTCGTGAATCTCCATCACGTGCTGTTAGATGGAGCAGCATTTACTACACAGAGCTGCAATATTGCGTTCATCGTCGGATATGTATTGCCTCTGATTATAAAATCAATATTGTGTAGCTTGTCAGTGAACTACGGCTATGTGTAGTAAATTCTGCTCCATCTGACAGCACGTGATGGAGATTTACAACTAATCACAGAACCGCCATTACTGACGAGATGCGCATTATAATCGCAACCGTTTTTTGCACAGCCCTAAGATGTGGTCACATTTATTGTTGCTCAGAGAAATTTGCAGACGAAATCCAGACATTTCAATTAAAATCTACACGATTGGGAGGTTCGAGTAGGGATGAGAAAGTTCCCCACGTGGATTTTGCTCATATTCAAATTGGGTGTGTGAATTTGCCGCGTTGACCAACAGAAAGCTGCTTTATTTAAAAGTTATTTCTGTGTGATTTGTGCTTTATACGTCACTATTTTTTTGACAATAAACAGTTTTTCTTTTTAGACTGTGAAATTCCTCTGCGGTGGCACCTTTAAAGGAACGTTTACCCAAACATGACAATTCTGTTATTAATTACTCACCCTCATGTTGTTCCAAACCCGTAAGACCTTCATTCCTCTTTTGAACACAAATTAAAATATTTTTGATGAAATCCGAGAGCTTTCTGACCCTGCATAGACAGCAACACAACTGACACGTTCATGGCCCAGAAAGGTACTAATGGTATTGTTAAAATAGTTCATGTCATATCAGTGGTTCAGCCGTAATGTTATGAAGTAGAGGTCGACTGATGTATCGGTTTTGCAGATTAATCGGCACCGATAGTTGATTGGCGGAACTATCAGTTATCGGCAATAATCCAAGCCAATAGTTTTTTTCCGGGTTGGGTCCGTCGCTGGAGCATCTGAGAAGGTCGTCACTATACAGCAAAGTCCCTATAGTCTTTGTTATACAGCGCAAGAGCGGCCTCTAGTGGCGGAAATCACTTTTGCTTGTTGTGTGATTTAAGATATTTTTATATTTTGATTAGATAACCACGGATGTTCTAGAACAGAAGCAGTTAAATTGGGAAAGTACACAATATCCATATGTATGCAATTTCAATACTGTGGCTTTTGTGTAGATATTGAAAGATGGCCATCTTTAGCTTGATTGTTGATGCAACGGTGACCCTTTACAATATGAGTCCATTTGTAACATAAAACTGTAGAATAGAAATATTGTTCTTAGTTAGAGTGTATTAATTTCAGCATTTACTGATATAATTTAAGAATTTTAGTTGCTTTTGTTAACATTAATGAACAATGAACTAACTGTAAAGATCAATATATAATTAATAATAATATTTTTATTCATTGGTTCAGTAGGCTACTTTTTTTTTTTTTTTTAAATAGTAGAGCACTATTTATTTTCTGTTCAGTATCCATTTTAAAAACTATCGGTCGATTAATCTGTATCGCCCAGTGTGGTCCAACCTAGTTATCGGTATCGGTAAAATCCAATATCGGTCGACCTCTATTATGAAGCTTATGAAGGATGTTTTTGTGCGCAAGGAAAAAAACAACAACTTTATTTCTTCTCTTCTGTGTCAGTCTTACGCTGCGCAAATGCAAAGTGAATATTTTAATTGTGCTATTGCTCTAGATTACTCGCAGGTGTTTTTCGTGTCACTCGCATGAATAAAATCATCGCGTAATGCTTCCCTCCATTTTCTGATACAACTGGAAATTTCAAACTGGACATGTCAATAAGCTCTTCGATTACTGGCTTGTGCGACAGTGTGCCATACAAAATTTCTGGTCGGGTTGAAATTTTTCAACTTGCACGGAAGACGCAATTAAGGCGCATATGTCGCGCTTTTGCGGAAATCGTGCCGCTCAATTATTGGAAGAGAAGAAATTGTTGAATAAAGTCTTTACACAAAAAGTATTCTCGTAGCTTCATAACATTACGGTTATAGCACTGATGTCACATGGACTATTTTAATGATGTCTTTGCTATCTTTCTGGGTCTTGAAAGTGTCAGTTGCGTTACTGTCTATGCAGGGTCAAAAAGCTCTTGGATTTCATCAAGAATATCTTAATTTGTGCTCTGAAGATGAGTGAAGGTCTTATGGGTTTGGAACATCATGAGGGTGTCATTATGGGTGAACTATCCCTCTAGGCAATATCTGCTGGTCTAAACATATCAGTGGTTAGGCCTATTACCTTTTGCAACCTCAAAACAGCAGCTCTCTTTTTCAAAATTGTTTAAATACACCTTAATGATTTTGATTTTCATCATGATTTTCATTGATGTTTCATGTTATTTAATTACAGAATACCACAGTACGTAGCCAAAAATATAGTATATCCAAGCTACCATTTTACACTATAGTTAGCAGTAACTACCTTCATCATGCTGCTCCTCCTCCTGCACCTCCTCATGCTGCTCCTCCTGCTCCTCCTCTTGCACCTCTAAACCACACCATGCAGTTTAGGTAAGTAAACAAGCAAAAGCACATCACAAAGATGGAAGCTAGCAGATCTGTTCACACTGAAGCACAGTAATGGGTTAGTGATGATATGCAGATGCTCAGAGCTTTCTGCTCTATTTATTCTATGTGTCATTTTTGGGTGTGATTTGTTGAAAGCTGACAAGCAGAATGAACAAAACTGCTACGTACAAGACAAGCTCATCTTTCACGCTCATAAATCTACATGATGGGTCATCGTATCTTGCAACCGCACTTACATGATTTTTGTTTGAATCTGTGAAGGTGTAACACATGCAGTGCTAAAACCAGATCAGCTGGTAGTTTTTGAAGGTCTTATTGTATTATTGTTATCTCCTATTTCAAATATCAGTGTAACGCTGTTGAAAAGGTGTATGTTTTACATAAACCATCATGTAGTGCGTCACTCCATTTTTTTTTTTTTTAACTCTGTAGCTTTAAGGTCAATATTTATGACCCATTTTAAAACAAAAACAGCATTTCTTGTTTACTGTGAAAGTATAAAAGTAATATTATGAAACACAAGACTTACCCTCCTGCTCCCTAGAGAACAAGAGAGAATAGAGCTGTTATTTCCATTGTTCTCATAGCTCAAGTACCTTCCCAACAGCTGCCTGAATTCTCAGATTAAATATACTTATCAGATGAGTGGGATATATGACAAGCAGATGCTATTAAAATAACCAATAGCGCCAGTGACTGTTGTATACACTTAATGCACAGTAGTCTTATTTGAAACCACATAATATTACTAGAAAAGAAATCTTGTAAGAGACACATGTGACCCTGGACCACAAAACCAGTCGTAAGGGTCAATTTGTTGAAATTGAGATTTATACATCATCTGAAAGATAATTAAATAAGCTTGTCATTGATGTATGGTTTGTTAGGATAGGATAATATTTGGCTGAGGTGCAACTATTTGAAAATTTGGAATCTGAGGGTGCAAAAAAAAAATCTAAATTTGAGAAAATTGCTTTTGATATATGTTTTGATATATTTACAGTAGGAAATTTAGAAAACAACTTCATGGAACATGATCTTTACTTAATATCCTAATGATTTTTGGCATAAAAGCAAAATCTATCATTTTGACCCACACAGTGTGTATTGTTGGCTATTGCTACAAATATACTCGTGCTGCTTACAACTGCTTTTGTGGTCCAGGGTCACAAATTTATCACTGATGGATGGTTGGGAACTGAGCAATAAACTGATACACTTACTTGTACTCCTCCACTTCTTCGTTGTCTGACATTTTTACTCTGTAATAAAAATATATTTAAAAAATAATTATAATATAATATATAAGATAATATAACATAACATTTAAAAGAATAAACAATATAAATTCCGTAAACTCATTAGTGAACCAAAATTTTTTGTTTTGTTTTTCTAAACGTTCTATTTTTTAGTTTTTCTAAACATTCTAAAAAGTCAGTTCTTTTTTTTGTTCTTTTTTTTCTAAATTGAAACACAATTTTTGTACTGTTATACATTCATTTTTCTGTACATAGTACATGAGTAATATATAGCATATAAAACTCTTACCTGATATACAGCAGTGATGTGTGAAGAAAGGCTGTTAATAATGTCCGAGAGGCGAGCTCTGCCTCTCCTTTTGATTCTTATATGATCGGGGCTGGGGCTGCTTCTGGGGGTTATACATCTCACTCACTGTGTTTATTTTTACCCTTAGAGATAAGTGGAGAACAGTCTTGCAAGCATTCCCTAAAAGGCCGCTGGCATTGTTGTAGTGAAGAGAATGGCGATGGCTAATGTCCATATCAACACAAGTCTCTTAGAGGTGTCCTCTGATAACATGTGGGACTGGTTAGTCTCTGACCGATTTGACTCACTTACCGTTTCACATCTCACTCATGCCAACAGCCTGAGATTGCACTGCGTTCAAATGTACAGTTTAGTTTGTGTCCTTGATTGAGGCATGTTGCAACATTTTAAAGAGTTTCAAGGTTAGTTTGAGCTTACGCCTGGAGAGATCCTAGGTGGATGTGACTTTCTTCTTTCAGACGAATACATTTAGAGTTATATTAAAAAAAAAAATCTTCTGGCTCTTCCAGGCTTTATAATGGCAGTGAATGGGTTTTAAGATTTTGAAGTCCAATAAAGTGCATCCATCCATCATAAAAAATACTCCACACGGCTCTGGGGGTTAATAAATGCCTTCTGAAGTGAATTGATGTGTCTCCTCTTGGCTTGTATTGAAATCCTGTGACATTTTTCTTTACAAATCCTTGTTTTGTACTTCTAATTTGTACTTCCGCGTTCATAACTTCTCACCAGAGCTTACGATACACCTGCGTCCTACGTTAGTTAGCGGAAGCCAGAGATTATGGTTTATAAAGTTTTAAAAATGGATATTTTTCTTATACAAATGCATTGATTCAATTCAAAAGGTCTTTATTAACCTCCCAGAGACATGTGGAGTACTTTTTTATGATGGATAGATGCACTTTATTGAACTTCAAAATCTCAACAGCCATTCACTGCCATTATAAAGCTTGGAAGAGCCAGGACATTGTTTTAATATAATTCCAAGTGCATTCGTCTGAAAGAAGAAAGTCATATACACCTAGGATGGCTTGAGGGTGAGTAAATCATGGTGTAATTTTCCTTTTTTGGTGAAATACCCCTTAAAATAGCAGTAATAATATTAGTAGGATTTATGGAAAAAAATAGAATTAATAATAACATTGTTATTAATTATTATCATTATTATTAATATTTCAAAATATTATTTTTTCATAATGTCAGATACCCTCAAGATGAGATGGTAATAACAACAACATAGTATTAATACATTTTTTATTAATTCATTTAAAAAAATATTTTATATATTTAATATAATTCAGACAAAATAACCACTATTAATATTATTATAATACATTACCTTTAATGTAATTGATTAGAAGTATTATTGCTTGTCAGTGTTGAGTGTAACTAGTTACTAATTAGTTACTTTAATTTAATTTTCCTTTGAAAAAGTAAAGTAGCAGATTACTCTGTCATTTAATTACAGTTACTTCTTATGTAATTGAACTTAATATTGTGTATAAACTGTAGAACATTTATAAAAAAGTTTTTTTGTTTGTTTTGCTTTGTTTTTCCATGTACTCTTCTCACTTTAAATACTTTGGTGAGTTAATAAGAAAATTGGTAACACTTTAGTGTCCAGTTCTCACTATTAACTAGTTGGTTACTAGCATGAATATTACTGGGATATTGGCTGTTTATTATTACTTAAAAAGCACACATTAATGTCTTATTCTGGTTATTCTAAACCCTTAATCCTACCCAATTCCTAAACTTAACAACTACTTCACTAAGTATTAATAAGCCGTCATTAGGATTAAATTGAGGCAGAAGTCATAGTTAATAGTTAGTAAATAGTGAGAATTGGACCCGAATCTAAAGTGCAACCAGAATAATTTATGCAGTTATATATTATTTATTTTAAAGAATTAAAAGAAACATTTCACGTTTATCCTTGTATCATTAACTTGTCAAGGTTGATACAGGATTTAGAAAGTAATTAGTAGTAAGTAATTAAATACTTTTTGGAGAGAGTCATTTTTACAGTAATCTAATTCGACTGTTAAAGAATTAGTAACTAGTAATTCATAACTTAAGTTTAGAGTAACTTACCCAACACTGTTTCTTGTAATATTAAATTATAGTTTTTGTTAATAAAAATAAATACAATTATTCATATTCACACTAATTCATATCTATTATTATTATTACTATTATTATATTTCTTATTTTCACAAAGTCAGATCCTCTTAAACCTGCATTATTTGAAAACATGAGACAACATAACCACCAGTATAAAATTTTTATTCATCTACAGCATAACCCTTTGGGGCAGAAAAGATAATTACATGACAGGCATTCAGTGTTTCCAGAAAACAAAAAACAAAAAACAAAAAAACAAAAGAAACGTAGGCTTTGGTTGAACTGGAATGAACTGAAGTCACTTTGCATAGGACACATTGTGCTGTCTAAATTACATTTCCTTGTCTCTGGCAATTTGAAACAACAGCAGCGACAGCATAGGTCTGCTTCAGCATATGATTCTAGCTTCATTATCATGAATCATCAAGCTTATTTCCAGTAGGTTCATTGAAACAGACATTCATGATTTTACAGTTGTACCTTGGACTGTCCTAGTTATGGCTGAGGCCTCTTTCCCTTAATAACTTGCTTATCAATAGCGCATATATCAAACTACAAGACATAGGTGTGTCTGGCACCGACACAACGTATTCCTGCTGTCAGATAAAACCTGTGATGTTCACTGTCTGTGTTACCCTGTAATACAGTTTCCACAATCCATAAGTACATGTATTCTCAATAACGTAAGCCTTGAATTTAACCCAAATAATGTAAATTAGTATGACGCCTAAAAAGTGCTGAGGAATTAGCCAACGTAAAGAAGCAGAACGCAAAAGAGTTTAGAGACAATGCTTGGCACTGACTGTCTGAAAGAGTCGATCAAGCTTCCTTCAAAATCTTCAGAGATGCATCATCAAATGAATCTCATTAAACCTGTAATGTGGAATAAAGTGATTTGTTAAAATTAAAACAATTATTATTGTCATTAAAAAAAACTTAGGGTCAGACAATCACCTCACTTTGTCTTTATCCATGAGAGAATCACTTTTGGTCCTGGTCTTGTCCTCTTTCAAACAAACTCTTCTTAATTGAGATGTTCACATGTCTCAGATCCTGAGCATAAACAAAAGAGTTATGAAAAAGGACATTGTTCGGCATTCCATATTTTAAGCTTTTAACTCATTCAAGTTTGGCAGAGTTTTCCGCATTACAAGCTGAAACACCAATTTGACAGAACAACCCATCAGCGCCACAGATTTTGACTGCAATATACAGTTGAAGTCAAAGTTTACATACACCTTGCAGAATCTGCAAATTGTTAATTATTTTACCAAAGTAAGAGGGATCATACAAAATGCATGTTATTATTTATTTAGTACTGACCTGATTAAGACATTTCACATTAAAGACATTTACATATAGTCCACAAGAGAAAATAATAGTTGAATTTATAAAAATTACCCTGTTGATTCTTAATACTGTGTTGTTACCTGAATGCTCCCACAAAGCAGGTCCCACAAATTCTGTTTTTTCAACATTTTAGTGTATGTAAACCTTTTCCAACAATGACTGTATGATTTTGAGATCCAACTTTTCACACTGAGGACAACTGAGGGACTCATATGCAACTATTACAGAAGGTTCAAACACTCACTGATGCTCCAGAAGGTAAAACGATGCATTAACAGTCGGGGGGTGTAAACTTTTGAACAGAATGAAGATGTGTACATTTTTCTTGCTTTGCCTAAACATCATACTTTTTTCATTTAGTACTGCCCTTCAGAAGCTACAGAAGATACTTAGATGTTTCCCAGAGGACAAAATAAGTTACATTTACCCTGATACTCAAATTCCAAATGTTTTCACCCCCCTGGCTCTTAATGCATTGTGTTTCCTTCTGGAGCATCAGTGAGTGTTTGAATCTTCTGTAATAGTTGCATATGAGTCCCTCAGTTGTCCTCAGTGTGAAAAGATGGATCTCATTTTTGGTTAAAATTCACAAAAATGCTGAAAAACTAAAGAATTTGTGGGACCTGAATTATGTTTCTAAAGAACAGTGGACAGTTGAACTGTTCAGGACAAACAAGGGACTCATGAACAACTATCACGAAACAAACAACAAAGCTGTGGATCATTCAGTTAAAAACAGTATTAAGAAGTGTATGTAAACTTTTGAACAAGGTCATTTTTATAAATTTAACTCATATTTTCTCTTGTGGACTATATGTAAATGTCTTTTATGTAAAATATCTTATTCAGGTCAGTAGAAAATAAAAAATAACATGCATTTTGCATAATGCTCCTTATTTTGGTTAAAATTAACATTTTGCAGATTCTGCAAGGTGTATGGAAACTTTTGACTTCAACTGTAAATGGGTGGAGATTTCTTTCTTTCTTTTTTTTTTTTTTTTTAAAAAAAAGAAAGAAAAGAAATATGGATTTATATATTGCAAAAATAAAATGAAACCAGAATTATGGCTGTTAAGTAATGCAGAAATATTTGTAAATAAATTTATTTTTGTAAATTTATTTAAAATACAGTTAGCCTATTTTTATTTTAAATTGGGGATGTTTCTTTATGAGAAATGTAGTTGACTGCATTGACTGCACTGAAAATACCACATGAAATACTGTTGAAATTGCAGCGCGTTTACTGTGGGAAAAAAAGAATATAAATTATAGCTTTGTAAATGATAGCTTGTTGAAAACATCTATTTGGGGGGGTGAAAAAGGTTGTTTGAGGATATGTGGAGGCCACGTGTCATGACATAGACTTATTACATAAATGATGGCTCAAACCTGTCATTTCACAGGTACTAATAATTACTCCAACAACGTACATGACACATACTTGTGTGATGACTAACAAGGTCAAGTAAGTGTGTGAAGTGTAATACTGCCACCAAGCCAAAGCCTGGAGAAAAACAGTGTTCACTGAACTAATGAAGATGAGGAACCTTCCTGGAAATCAAGAGAAGCTTCACTCATGCCTGCATAATGCAGCAATTACCGAAGGACTATGAGATGATGGTGATGACACGGTAAATGTTTTCTTCTGAACAAAGCGATTAATCCGATCAGAGATTCCTGAAGAAAAGCTGCGAAAATCCTGAAACAAATGATTGAACAGCCAGTTAAGATGAGCTCAAACAAGTGAATAAAGAACCCATTTTCAAGACACTGTAAAGATCCTCACCTGTTTGGAGAACACATGGCTTTTGTCAGATCCTTCCTGTTCTTTCTCAAACAGCTCCCTCTTTCTTGACACCTCATCTGCTAAACACACAGTCTTGTGCACCAGTGGGGATTTGGATACTTCCCATTTCTAAAAGTTGGAAACAACCACAAAATACATTCCTCAAGCACGATTTGTGTTTGTGTTACATTCAGCAATATTTGGCGCTTTGGTGGTTCACAAAAAGAGCCTAAAACTCTTTCAACAACTGATTAAATGAGGTGCTTGAAGGGTTAGTTCACCAAAAAATGTAAATTCTGTCAATTATGCACCCTCATGTTGTTCCAAACCTGTAAGACCTTCATTCATTTTCAGAGCACAAATTAAGATATTTTTTGATGAAATCCGAGAGATTTGTGATCCTGCACAGACAGAAACGTAACTACCGTGTTCAAAAAACAATCTCATAGCTTCATAACACATCTGTTTTAACAATTTTCTTACTAACTTTTCTGGGTCAGTTGCGGTGCTGTCTATGCAGGGTCAAAAAGCTCTCGATTTCATAAAAAATATCTTAATTTGTGTTCTAAAGATGAACAAAGGTCTTATAAGTTTGAAACGACATGAGGTTGAGTAATTAATGACAGAATTATAATTTTTGGGTGAACTGTCCCTATAACCTGAAAAATGAATAAATATATATTTTTTTTAAAATGAATATTATATTATCTATTTTATTTCTTACTGATTGCAACAATATTAAAACATCTGGGACAAAACTAAAACTGTATGTGATATGAAATTATTATTAAAATGACAGTAAATTGATAAAAACTATTTTAAGTGGCATACAGACATTTGATGTGTTTTTAAACTAACAACATTTTTATGCTAGGTTAATTTTCTGTTAGATAACAGTTTCAGGGTTTTTGCAGGTCTTATGAAGGTAAATTTAAGACTTTTTAAGAGCAAGTAAAGACAATATAAACTGAATTGAATATGTCAGTGTGGTCTGCTCCCAACCACTGGAATATGAAAATATATTTATCTGTACTTTCTGATCACACTGCAAAAAAAAAGTGTTTTCATTTTCCAACGGGAATGTCCAAACTTTGATAAAACAATATACATTTACTGAAGATGCAAAATAAAGTGAATTTATGATTAAAACAAGAATCTGCCAGTGGGCTCAGAAAGAATCTTCTTAATTCAAAGGGAAAACCGTTTTTAATACCCACAGACAGACATTTGTTTTTAACCATAGACTAATTTAATCCTGTTCAGTTTTTCAGAAAACAGAACTTTATATCTTCAGTTTGCATCCTGAGTAAATATATCTTGATTTAGGGATGTTATTCTTTTTTTTTGTTTGTTTTGTTTTTTGTTCTGTTTTGCAGTGCATTCAACATTGTATACCACCCTAGTAGAAAAGTAATATATTTAAAAAACATTTATTCCATACTAAGGATAGTTCAAATCTATTAACATATTTGCTGGCATATCACTCGAGACTGAAGGAAAAACTACTGTAAAAATTAGAAACTTTATTTAGAGTACTACTTGTGCACAATTCACACTGTTTAATATTAAGCCTAAAATGTGTTTTATTGACACTGTTGATAACTGTTGTCCGATCGGTAAAAAATATCAGTCTTTAAATGCAAGATATTTAAAGTATACTTGCAATACATACAAAAAAGCAAAAAACTGCTACTGGGGTGTAAAAATTAATCGGTGCTCTTTGGATGCGGGGTTCCTTCGTAAAGTCAAAAACTCGTAAATCCAAGGCACTCGAATACTGTGGAATATAAAAAGCCTTTATTCACATGGCTTTAAAGTTTTGACACCCTGATGAAGGTGAGTTAGCCGCAACGCGTTGGTGCGCACATGTGTTGGTTTTAAAACTTTAAAGCCATGTGAATAAAGGCTTTTTATATTCCACAGTATTCGAGTGCTTTGGATTTACGAGTTTTTGACTATACTTGCAACAGTTCCACTTTAGCACCATTAAATATACGTCAGTATTGGATTAGTTGGACTTCAGCACTACTTCCACACAATTAAACTGCATTACGTACATAATTAGTTGTTACAATTTTGCAGACTTTAAGTATATTAAGTATATTTATTATGTACATAATATGTAAATGTATTTGTAGTATACTTAGAATGAAGTAAATATATTTTAAATACATTATACTATATTTATTTTTCACTGGGGCATGACTTTGAATTTAAAACGTTCTTCTGCAATTTGAAGGAGAAGTCCACTTCCAAAACAAAGATTCACATATAATGTACTCACCCCCTTGTCATCCAAGGTGTTCATGTCTTTCTTTCTTCACTCGTAAAGAAATTGTTTTTTGAGGAAAACATTTCAGGATTTTTCTCCATATAATGGACTGATATGGTGCCCCGAGTTTGAACTTCCAAAATGCAGTTTAAATGCGGCTTTAAACGATCACAAATGTGGTTGTAAACGATCCCAGCTGAGAAAGAAGGGTCTTATCTAGCGTAACGATCGGTTATTTTCATAAAAATAATACAATTTATATACTTTTTAATGTCAAACGCTCTTCTTGTCTTTCTCTGCCTGGACTGTTTTTTCCGGTTCATGACAGTTAGTGTTTGTCGAAAAACTCCCATCTCATGTTCTCCCTCAACTTCAAAATCATCCTATATCGCTGTTTTACCTTTTTTGTTAAGGGTGTTTGATCTTCTTTGCATGTTCCCTTTGCAAAAACTGGGTCGGTACTTCTGCAGCGATGTAGGATGATTTTGAAATTATTTTTTAAGTTGAGGGAAAAAATACAATTGGAGTTTTTCGACATACACTAACTGTCTTGAGTCAGAATACACAGAGTTCAAGGAGAACAAGGCAAGACAAGCATTTGAGATTAAAAAGTATTTAAATTATATTTTTTTGAATGAAAATAACCGATCGTTTTGCTAGATAAGACCCTTTTTCCTCGGCTGGGATCGTTTACAATCACATTTGTGAAGCTGCATTTAAACTGCATTTTGGAAGTTCAAAATCGGGGCACCATATCAGTCCATTATATGGAGAAAAATGCAGAAATGTTTTCCTCAAAAAACATAATTTCTTTACGACTGAAGAAAGAAAGGCATGAACATCTTGGATGACAAGGGGGTGAGTACATTATATGTAAATCTTTGTTTTGGAAGTGGACTTCTTCTTTAAGACCTATTCAGACCTCAATTTCTGAATGCATGAATTAAGACTTTTAAGATTTTCAAACATAACAACAGTAAAAATGCATTTATCTATAATGCTGATTGCACAGACACTATTTGAACTAGACATCACTGAATCAGTGATGAACTGACTTTAACTGAAAAGTTGAGTGTTTACTATCGTCCTCTTACATTACTGGCACACTATTTTCCTGAAGTATGGGTCACCATACTTGGCCACATATCACGTCCTTTCCTTTCCTTTTTAAGATTATGAGACAAAGATAAAGTTTGTGGAGATTCAGACCTGTGAGGCATTAGCCAGTCGTTCCATTTTCTCCTGAATGGATCGAGATGATAACCTCTGTCGAGAGCTTGTAAAACAGCACAGACAGCAGTTAATTCAACACACCCTCATTTCACTGCTGCTAAAACAAAAACGAATAGCTTACTGTATATAAAGCAATACAGACGCACTCACTTTCTCTGAAATGGGGTCTGCTGCTGCTCCTCCTCTTGGTTGGAGCTCTGTGGACCAGAACATCAAAAATAAGCTTGAGAGTTCATCAATGTGAGACTGAGACTGGACTGAGTCTGAGGTGTTTGTGTTTAACAGCTTTACCTTATTGGATTCAAAGTTCTTTGCTGCAATCCGCACACTTGCACTGTGGATGAGATTGGACATTAATAGAAGGGAAGTCAATACAGATTGTTGTAACTCTTCACTGTATATTTTGAAATAAGCAATGTCATAAGATAAAATTTTACAGTTATGATTAATATATAATAACCATTAAAATAATTATATTAAGAGTGAATCTGCTATTGTGTTTGGGGTAAAGTAAGGTTGTGTATGTTAGTTAATGTAATATTTTACAGTACAAACTAACAATGAGCAATACTTCTACAGCATGCATCAACACCTTTTAATCTTAAAATGTTAATTTCTACATATACTAATACATTTTTAATAAACATTATGGATTTTAGTTAAATTATCTGGTAACAATCCACAATTTATATATATATATATAAATGCAAAAGTCTTAGGCCACTAGTATTTTCATCAACTAAAACATGGTTTATAGTCAAAGTCTGTCTTTTGCTGTAGTGTGTCAGTAGGAAATATCAGATTACATTTCCAAACATTTATTTTGCCGTTAATCGTAATAACCCAGTGAGATTTTTGTTTGCACAAGGAGTCTGACAACAGCAAGTGCTCTGCACAGAGATCTAATCTCATCATCATCCAGTCTGTCTGGAATGACATGAAGACACAGAACAAACAAAGTCTCCAGGATGCTTCAAGAAACCTACCTGCAAAGCTGCAGCACTGTTAAAAGTTTTAGGCACTTGTGTAAAATGCTGTAAAATGAGGATGCTGTCATAAATAGATTTTCTTTATCAATTACCTTCTATTAACTAAATGAAATCAACATTTGGTGCAACCATTCTTTGCGTTTACAGCAGCTTTTGCCCTAGGTGCACTTGCACAAAATTTTTCAGGTAGCTTTGCAGGTAGGTCTCTTGAAGCATCTTGGAGACATTGCTACAGTTCTTCTGGATTTACTCTGTTTCAGTTTGTTCTGTGTCTTCATGTCATTCCAGAGACAGACTGGATGATGATGAGATCAGATCAGTGTGGAGCGCTGGCTGTCAGACTCCTTGTGCAAACAAAAATCTCACTAGATTATTACAATTAATGGCAAACAGAATGTTTGGAAATGTAAACCGATATTTTTTACTGACACACTACAGCAAAAGATAGAAATAACTTACTTTAAATCATTTTTTAGCTGGTGAAAATACTAGTGGCCTAAAACTTTTGCACAGTACTGTATATATATATATATACACTGAGTTACTATATTCAGAAAAATAATCATATTTTCTTTATCATGTCATTCATTGTATTTAAAATGCAAAACTACAAGAGAGTATTTATTGAAGATGTAACTGTTTTAGTCGGCAGAACGTAGTCTAATGTTAAATATGAATTGTAAACAATTAAGTTAAATTAAATTGCATGTCATTTGCAATTAAATGAAAATGTACTGTAGTTTAAACTTATATTTCATTCAGTTAACTGAACTTTAAAGTGATTTTGATAAACTCACTTAAGTACATTTTTATATATAATTTCACTTTGTTTTAGAAATAAGGTTCAAATGTAATGCCAAATATACTGGCAAGCATTTATGGTAATAGTTATGTTCATTTATTGAAACTTGCATGTTATGTATTTAAATCTATTAAAAATTGCACATTTGTAATTATGAATTTGCCACATTAAAGATTTTAAATATATAACCTTGTCTGTTAACTAGATTTAAAATGTCGATATCGAATAACACACTACAGTTAAAATTATAATTAAGTACTTTACATATGCTTTAGTATGTAAGTCAACACACCAAAATAAGTGCACCTCTTTAAAGCATGACAAAAAAATGAAAACAACGATTTAAATTGTATTTAATCTAAATCTTCTGATTTCACATTATTACAAACTGCATTTTTAAAAGTGTACTTAAGTGTGTTAAGAAACAATCATGAAAGTAACTATCTTTAAATGTACTTAAGTGGCTTTATATTTCATTACTATTATAGTACCTGCAAGTTTAAGTTTTTAAAATGCAAGTGCACATTTCATACAACTAATCATGCTTCTTTTTAACAAAGGTAATAATTAAAAAAAATTTAGTTGGTGTTGATCAGTACCTTCTCTGTAACGGCATGTTTTCTTCCTCCTTTTTCTTCATCATCTGAAACGAATAATGACACTGAGGCATAAAGCAGTACTGTCTGTCTGTGTTTGTGTTGAGTTAGTCAAATATTTAACAAATGAGTCCTGACATAAATAATGAAAGCTGTATGTGACGTAGCACTTGAAGGGCATTGACACAAGCAAATTTGACAGGATAGTGACTCGCTGTACTGTCCAGATGAAATGCAAATGTTGACAATGTATTATGTAACATACTGACTCTCATACTTAATTAGCTGGTGTATTTATATAGCCAAATGAGAGTTTTACCCTGAAGGACAGCGTTCTGGAGCTCTGCCGTGTGAACCCGGGTTTCGCAGCTGCTTCGAAAGTGCTCGGTGACCCATTTTCATGTCTCTGTGTACACATGCAAATAAAATAAGGCAGGAAGAAAACAAACTGTAAGAGAATGCATAATTAATTACACAAGTGTAATCAGGCAGTAAATGATTAAATGCCTTTTTTAGACCTCTGAAATTAACTCAAATTATTCTGGAGTTAATTCAGTTGCAGAATGTGGTTGTAATTTCTGTAAATAACAGAAGCATGAGTACAAAATGGGATTAAGGAGCCTTAGAGAAATTACAACAATATTTAAACAAGATTTCAGATTCAATTTAGTGTGCTGCTTACAGTTTCTTTGCAATTATTTGTGAGTTTTACTAGTAATTTCTGGGTGCAATCATTTCTAGAAATTGTTTCAAATCAATTTTGTTTCTTTTTTTGTACACTGTAAGAAAATGACTTAGACGCTGGAAATGAAACAAAGGTTATTTAAGTCTTTCCACTTATTTCATGTTTAACTCAGTGACGTTTATTTAAAACTTTAACTCAGAAACTGCTGATCAGTCCTACAACCCCTTTTAAAAATAAATAAATTAAAATTGGAAAAAAGAAAATAAATTAAATAAAATAAGAAAGAAAAGTTGTAAATAAAACAGATCACTGGTTCATGTTTAATACAAAAATACTATTTTAGTCTTTCTGCTCCAAAATGCCATGTTATTTCTGCTTGTCATGTTATTTGCTGTTTATTTAAAATTTTAACTCAGAAATTGCTGGTATATATATATATATATACTTTTTTTTTTTCAGATTACTAAATAAAAGTCCAAAATGTCATGTTACTTCTACTTGTCATTTGTCGTTTATTTAAAACTTCCACTCAGAAATTGCTTTTAAATAAAAATTATTTTTTATAATTATATTTTTCTTTTAGTGTACGCTGTAAAAAATGTCTTTTTGTAGCTGTAAATAAAAATGTATATCTAAAGAGTATTTTATTGAAAAACAAAA
The DNA here is from genome assembly GCA_012976165.1 of Labeo catla. Classification (NCBI taxonomy): domain Eukaryota; kingdom Metazoa; phylum Chordata; class Actinopteri; order Cypriniformes; family Cyprinidae; genus Labeo; species Labeo catla. The sequence continues at coordinate 35,257 of VONZ01000246.1, forward strand.
CAAAAAAAATACTATTTCAGTTTTTCTGCACCAAAATGTCATGTTACTTCAATGTGTTATTTGCTGTTTATTTAAAACTTTCACTCAGAAATTGCTGGTAAATTTCACAAATAATTACAAAATCTTTGTATTTTTTTTTGTCTGTTTAAAGCTGTAAGTAAAGCTAATATTACTAAAGAGTATTTTATCAAAAAAATAAATAAATAAATACTATTTCAGTCTTTGTTCCAAAATGTCATGTTACTTCAATGTGTAATTTGCCATTTATTTAAAACTTTCACTTATACATTGCTGTTAATTTCATAAACAATATTGTTTTTTCTTTTAGTGTACACTGTAAAAATGTCTTTTTGTAGCTGTAAATATATATATATATATATATATATATATATATAAAGAGTATTTTATTTTAAAAAAATAAATAAAAAATACTATTTCAGCTTTTCTGCACCAAAATATTATTTTACTTCAATGTGTTATTTGCCGTTTATTTAAAACTTTCACTTATACATTGCTGTTAATTTCACAAGTAATATATATATTTTTATTGTACGCTGTAAAAATGTCTTTTTGTGGCTGTAAATAAAACAAATATTACTAGAGAGTATTTTATAAGAAAATACTATTTTAGTCTTTCTACTCCAAAATTTCACATTTAATTCAATGCCATTTATTTGCAATTAATTGTAAAATTTACTAGCAATTTTCAAATGAAAACTGTTAAACAAAGTCCTACACCTGCATTTTTATCAATGTGTATAATGTGTATAAATCTCCTCCTTTTTCGGACACAAGTATAACAGTAAATGTCATAGCGCCAATATTCCCCTAGAGGGAGCTCTAATATCATTCTACTTCAGTACATTGGTAAAATTATGCTATTCTTTGAAGTACTAAATAAATGCTACTGGTACATATATATGTCAGAGTACCATAGTATATCACCATAGTACAACAGTTTGTACAGAAACTATGGAGGCACTCTATTTTACACTCCTGTTTCGCATGTACATATTATGTACTTGTTTTCTAAGGTACTAACCATGAAATTCCCCCTAAATCTACTCTACCTCATGTAGTTACCTCTTATTATTCAGTACTTTCTCAGTTTAGTACACCCATGTTGGTATTACTTGTTTTTCTCCATAGGCGTAATGGTTTTTATACTGTACAAACTTTGTGCATTTTTAGATTTAAAAAAAAAACAAAAAACAAAACACCATTTAATATGTTTTTAAGCCTTTTGAATTACAGTCCTCATAAACCACCTTCACACTGTAATACCTCTGTCATACCCATGTCATTATACAAATTTGTGTCCGTGTAAACCACCCAAACCAGTGAACTCTAAGTGCATGTACCACAAAATAAAGTGCAACCGAAACTATACTAAACAAACGGTAGTGCTGTTAGTGTGAATCTGGCTGTCTCACCTCTGTGTCTCCATTAGATGTGGGGCTCATAGAGCCGGAGTGGGTGGGGCTGAGTGGTGACTCCGCCCTCGGAGACTGAGGGGGTGGAGACTTGGGGCTTAGAAGAGAAACCAGTCTGCTGGTTGCTGAAGGTGATGAGGGACTCTTATCAAAGGAGACGGAGAGAGAGCTGATCAAAGAGAACAACAGATTGATATAATTTGAGCAGGACAAAGATTATCACAGTGAGCAGAACTGCAAACAGATCAACGTATCCAGTGAGAGACATAATAGAAGACGGCGCACTCTAGTTCAAATATTTATAATGGGTAGAAATGTAAATACCTCACAAACTTTCGGGATGCTTTTGATGGAGCTTGGGAGTTTGTCGATGTTGAATCTTGATTCGTGCCTCCATTTTCTTGCTATAAAAAGACAAAAAGGCCAATTGATGTCAGTGAAAATGAGCTGGGCAGTATGATGTGATGCTAGAAATGTGTTAACTGGTGTGTGCAGGATGGCTTTGTGATAGAAATGTGTCAACATCACCAACTTATTACTAGAGTTGAGTTAAGTGTGATTACGGTGCAGCACAGCAATTTGCGTCAGCATTGGAAATTGTATCACTTATGCCGCTGTCAAGTGTTTGTTTTTAACTCATCTGTTACCTAATAGGAAGATGTTTTTGCATATATTGCCAGACTTTATCATTCATTCAATATAATCTTATCTTTTGGTTTGTGTCCATCAAGTTCCACTTAAAAAGAGAGAAAAATCTATGTAAATAACTTACAATAAGTACAGCTTTTTTATTCTTTGGATTATGCTAAAATAGGCATTAACACAAGGTTATTGAGTATGTATATATATATTAAATATTAACACCGAATAATAACATATTAACAAATATTAAACTTTTACAATGATTGTCCAACAAAAATAACTACATTCTGATAAGTTTGAGGTCTCCCATGCTCACCAAGACTGGATTATTTGATCAGAAATACAGTAAAAACAGTAATATTGTGAAATATCAATAATAATATGATGAAATAATAACAGTTTTCTATTTTAACATGTTAAAATATCATTTATTCCTGAATTTTCAGCATCATAACATCAGTCTTCAGTGTCACATGATCCTTTCGTGAACAGCATTTATGTGAAATAAAAATCTTAATCAACATTATTTGTATTATATTTCTATTATATATCATTATGCATTATATTGCTATTATATTACTATTTTATGTCTTTACTGTCACTTCTGAACAATTTAATCTGTCTTAAAAGTTGTAAATAAAAAATCTAACCTTTGTACTGTGTTAAGAGATTAAATATGACCCTGGACCAAAAAAAACAGTCTTAAGTAGCACGGATAAAGCCAAAAATACATTGTATGGGTCAAAATTATCGATTTATTTCCTTTTATGCCAAAAATCATTAGGATATTCATGTTCCATGAAGACATTTTTGATTAGTAACATGCATTGCTAAGAACTTCACTTGGACAAAGGCGATTTTCTCAATATTTAGATTTTGTTTTGTTTTTTTCACCCTCAGATTCCAGATTTTCTGACTGGTTTTGTGGTGAAGGGTCACATATAAGATATAATGTGACTCTGTAAAGGAGATGCTGATAACATTGCTTTGAACAAACATAAATAATTCAAACTACAGATTCATAATTACAGTAAAATACTCCAGTTTTATTAAAAGGAGGTGAGAATTCACTTTGTTTATAAAGCTTTCACGGAAGTGACGGCACACTTCAGAAGTGGGTCAAATGACTTAATGTTCTCTCATGTCGAGGCCCTGTAGGTGTGTGTAAGGGAGACTGGGCCTCCCGCAGCTCTTTCTCTTAATCCTGTAGATGATTAATTACACACTCTACGGGTGGTAACAAGAGGCAACTTCAGAAATGACCTCTGACCCCTAACCACATGACGAAACTTGTCAGATTTACGCTGTGTAGAAGTGACAACTTACAAACAACGGAGATAACAGAGAGGAGAGGATTTTATAATTAAACCACTGCAAAACAAGTTCATCTAGTAAGTTCATTTAAACTTAGACAACATGTCTGTCAATGACAAACACAATGAGACACTGCTGTCTTATTGACTACCATCGATACAACCTGACCGTTTCACTCTCACTGTCCTACTATATATAGCACCTAATGGGTAATGCTACAATGTCATTTGCGAGATTAATGTTACCCTGCCGTGAGAACTGATGCATAACCCGATCAAAAAACAAGATCCTAGTTCAGGTTGCAACCTTTGCAAAGAATATGCCATGCCAAATCATACAAAGGGTTTAAGTGGTGTATTTAAAGAACTTACTCATAATTGGCATAATGGGAAAGAACAAACGCCAAACCTTACCAAGCCCAATAGTACAACTATAAGTAACACTCTATGGCACTGCACAATAATTCCAGTAGTCTAATGTTAACATGTTGTTAAGCCTGCAGTGATATGCTAACAAGCATAGATATTTCAAAGCAAATGCAGATAGTGGGTGGAACAGTTTCCCTTAGGTTCTGTACTTTATTAAATATAATTATAATTCGAATATGTTTTATTGTAATTAACCTTCTCAATAACATATTTTATTTTAATTTATTATTATTATTATTCTTTTTTTTGAAGAAGAAGAAGAAGGTTCCCACAGTCACAGAAAACCCAAATAAATGACGTAGCCTTGTTTTAAATATGTGATTTTTAGACCTGGGTAAGTCATGTCAATTAATAAAATCCTAAAACTCCATGGGAAATTTTAGAATCAATTTACGTTTTTCTAGTTACGCCAATATCTAAAATATATCTTGTTAGGTACTGTAAAAGCAAAAATAATTTTAAAAATCCAAGTAAATCATAATCAGCAGAGCGAGAACCTTAAAGAACATGCAGCTTTCAACTTTCCGCGGGTCTTTAAAAAACATTAAATTTAGTTGTTTCAAATCAAATGTAGTTTTATTGAATCAAATTGAATCAACTGTATCAAGTTTAAGGCCATAAAAAGTCTTAAATGGTTCAAGAAAGTCTTAATTATGATTTTCTTAAATTTGGTGACGGAAAGACAAGAATTGCGATTTGGCTGAATGTGACGATTAAACTTCAAAAAGCTATGAAACGCTGCACATTTCAAAGTCTCAAGGTGCTTTGCTGCTTTATGTACTGCAGTTACCGGGAAAATCGCTATATTTCTGCCATTCTGAAAGCGCCACCTGCTGGCAAAGAATGAATGTGCATTTCCAATAAGACTGCTGTTTTTGCTCAGACCAATGTGAAAAGCAACCCATGTTTTTACACTAAAAACACGCAGAGTTGTAGAAGTGAACTGGTGGAATGACAAGAAGATATGCATTATAATAATCAAAACAATATATTTTAATCAAAACGATATATTTTAAGATCAGTCGGTGCAAGTTTCTTTCAATTGAAACAGCTCAGACTTACAGTTTAGTCTGGGATTAGGCTTAAGCCTTATCTGTAAAACTTGGGGAGAAAGTCTTGAAATTTCAGCCTAAAAATCCAGCAGATAAAAACTAGGAGTGTCTGGCTTTCAAATATTGTTGTGGACTGGTGTTTCCCAGTCTTGCACAGTGCACAGTTTGGCTCTCTCTCTTTCTCTTATTTGACCCATCCATTTCATGTATTGGAGTCTCTACTAATGAGCTAATGAGTGGATTCGTGTTTGTTTTGATTAGGTCAAGTCTGAAAATGTCTAGTGTTGGCATGCTTCCAAAAACAGGGTTGGGAAATATTGTTGTCGACAACTGATGTCAAAACAGTTGAGAACCTGTTGGCCAATTGACCACAGCTATCGGCTGATGACAAAAATGATATATGGTCTGAAGCTTAGCTGTTTTGAAACACATCTGCTGTTTTAGTAATCACAAACTCCTCAGAACACATTTACTGAGAACATTCTCTAAACGCATCACATCACTGTAGAAGAACTACTGTACTTTGAGAACCCATGTCTTCCTACCTTCTCATGTGTCTCTGAGTCTCTGGAGTTAGTTGGAGGTTCTGATGACATGAAGGTCTCCACACAGCGCTGAACGTTCTTGAAGAGCTCCTCGTCCTGCTGTTCCCCCAGCAGCTCCAGTCGGGGCTCCTCATCCGGGCCGCCCTCTCCACTACCATCATCTTCTCCCTTATTCTTCCTCAAGGTTTCAACGTGCCTCTTCCTCCGCCGTTCATCACGGACTCGCAGCATCTCCACAAAGTCTATCTGCAGCTGGGCCACACCACCACCGGAGTCACCACTGGAGTCGTCAGCTTCAGCAGGCCCGCTTAAACTGGAAATATTATATTAGCGTGTTTATATCATGTCATGTTGGCTTTTTAACATTCATTTCATGCATTCATACTAGCTTTAAGACTTTGAGGGGATAAAACCTTGTTTGGCAGAAATAATATACTTTAAAGGAATGCATTTAAATGGTTAGTTCACCCAAAAATGAAAATTTTGTCATTAGTTACTTACCCTCACGTCGTTCCAAACCTGTAAGACCTTCATTCATCTTTGTTTTGATGAAATTCGAGAGCATTCTGAAAATATATCTCAATTTGTGTTCTGCAGATGAACGAAGGTCTTACATATTTGGAGTGAGTAATTAATGACAGAATTTTCATTTTTGGTGAACTGTCCTTTTAAGATTTGAAGTAAACTGTGCACATTCAATTCAAATGAAACACATTTCTTACACAGAAATAACATCACTACCAAATTGACATGATCTTTTTTCTTTCTTTCTCCAAAATTCAGTCGTCTTTGTACTTTGATAGACTCATAACCCATTTATGCCACTGGGAGACATTCTGCAACATCATGAAACTGTTGTTGTGAACTTGTTTCCCAGAAAACACTTTCATTTTGGAGCAAACAGGTTTTCTTAAAAACACGGCCAGTACAGATATGGTATTACAAGATCAAATTACATCATTACATGCAGATCCATATTCACTTTTATGATACCATAAACCTTTATCTAAAGCACTCTGAAGCGCTCATCCTCCTGTTCTGTAAGGTCAATTGCTTCATGCAAATATTTAACCCAACATTTGCACTAAATTTGATGTATATCACTGTGTCTTACCAATTTGAAGCCAGTTACAGCTCTTAAGCAATTTCAAGTGGAAAGGGAGAGCATAAATACGCCATTAATCTTGTCTGAAGTTGTGTTTTCTCTGTAATTTAGTTCTCGCACCTACTGGTTTGTGGTTTGGTCTCTTCATTGGGACTTTCATCCGTGTCTGCTGCAGGCTCCCTTGTCTTCCTCCTCTTCTCTCTCTCTATCTCTTCCTCATCCTCCATTGTCCACTGTCGAGCCAGCCTGAAGATCAAGCATTTAAAATCATATAAACATAAGGCATATTGTCTCATTCTGTTGCAGTATTTTGCTCATACTGCTTGAAAGCTATAAAAACATTGGAACTTTTGGCTACAGCTACTTTCGATTTCTGTGAAACATTACAAAAGCATTTGATTTAAACTTTTTATTGGACCAATTTAAAACTTTGTTTACATGGAGGCAGAAGAAAAGAAATGGCAGGGATGTTTTGAGCTACTGACTACTGAAATCCATCCTGTCAGTCTTTTTGAAAGTATGAGAAGATGCATTACGATCAAAGGTCTCGATGATATATCCCAGAGGTGGACTATTGTATTTCAGTTTGAAAACAGTGTTTCATTGTGCAATAACTGGTTTTTCAAGCTCTGTTTTGGTTAAAGGATATTCACTGCCTTGAGTCTGAAAGCGTGACATTACGTTCCATATGAGTGCATTACACTAGCTGTCAAAACAATGCAACCTGCATCACAAACTCTAACTGTATATCCAGTCCAGACTCCATTACTTTAAGTTTTTATTTCATTTATAAAACTGTCGTCCAAAACACACATGAAAATGATTGATCATTTCAGTATTAGGTACACTGGACGTGTTGCCCTGGGTGCTATGTTTCTGAAAATTTCTAAAATTCAATGAGCAAAAATAATAATAAATTAAAAAAAATTATTGCATTCCAGTGATAGTTCTGATAGTTTTAAATTAACATGGCCATAGCATGTCAGTATAAACAGTACTGTAACACCTACGCTTTTGCAATCTGTCAGAAACCGCAAAACCGTTCAGACTAAACAAAATAAAAGCTAAATGTATATTTAAATTTACTTACGTTGACAAAGCGGACCAGTTTTTCCGGCTAATAGACATTATTTCGGTGTTCTTGTTTTGAACTCGGTTGGAGAGAGGTCTGTGGAGGTGTATGAAGTGTCGCGCTCTTCCCTGTGTCTGTGCCACCTTTACCCCGCACCTTCACGAGAGCCGCGTCACATGACCACCATCATCACCTCCCGCCGTGCGATCACATCATACCTGTTCACTATTAATACACCATCACTGAAACGCTTCCGTGTTTTCTGAGCTTCGACATCATTTTTAAACCCTTGAGCAGCTCTACAGCGTTTGTGGACGAAGAAGGAAGGAACACTAACGTTACATCTATACGACCATCACAACGCAGGAACGCTCTCTTTAGGAATAACAAAGCTGCATGCTATACACAGCAAGCGAAATATATGTAAAAAGTAGGCTATTGGGTACTTTGGGATTCATTCCGATATCAAAGTATTATGATACATGTGATGTAGAATATGTAAACAAACTACAGCTATGTAGTAACTTAAAAAAATGGCCAAAAAAACTTGAATATTATTAGATACCCCAGGAAGAAACCTCAATATATATATTGTTTTAGTCATATGAAATATTAGAATCTAGAAGCAAAAAATCATAATTATTATTGCATTTTTGTATTCTAGTCTAGTCTATTCCATTCTATTCTGTTATTTGCCTTGCATATTTTAGGAAATACATAAAATAAATACATATAATATTTTTACACATAACATTTCATAATAGCTAAAATATATTGTATGTTTCTATTCTATTCAATTCTATTCCATTTTATGCTATATTATTTGCATATTTTAGGATATTTTAAATTACATAAAATAAATAGGTATAATATTTTTACACGTAACATCCTGTAAGATTTCATAATAACAAAAACATATTTTATTTTTCTATTCTATTCTATTCTATTCTATTCTATTGTTTGCCTTGCATATTTTAGGATATTTTTAAATACATAAAATAAATACATATAATAATTTTACACATAACATTCCATAACGTTTCATAGTAACTAAAACATATTGCATTTTTTGTATTCTATTCTATTCTATTCTGTTCTGTTCTATTCTATTATTTGCCTTGCATAGTTTAGAATATTTAAAGATATATAAAGCAAATACAGATAGTATTTTTACACATAGCAACCCATATTTCATAATAACTAAAATATATTGCATTTTTCCTATTCTATTCTATTCTGTTCTATTATCTATTCTGTTCCATTCTATTCTGTTCTCTATTCTATTCTATTATTTGCCTTGCATATTTTAGAATTTAACAGTAAAGAAAAAAATTAAAATATACATTAAATAAATACATGTAGTATTTTTACACATACCATCCCATAACATTTCATAATAACTAAAATAGATGTTTTTTTCTATTCTATTCTATACAATTCTATTCTATTCTATTCTTTGCCTTGCATATTTTAGAATATTTTAAAATACATAAAATAAATATAGTATTTTTACACATAACATCTTATAAATTATCTCATAACTAAAATATATTGTATTTTTCTTTTCTATTCTATTCTATTCTATTCTATTCTATTCTATGCTATGCTATATCATTTGCCTTGCATATTTTAGGTTATTTTAAAATAAAAGTAAATACATATAATATTTTTACACATAACATCCCTTAAGATTTCATGATAACTAAAATATATTGTGTTTTTTCTATTCTGTTCTGTTCTGTTCTATTTTTCTATTCTATTCTATTCTTCTATTATTTACCTTGCATATTTTAGGATATTTTAAAATACATAAAATAAATACATATAATATTCTTACAAATAACATCCCATAACATTACATATACACTGCCCTCCAAAAGTTTGGAAATGCCCTAGAAAAGTGGGGTTTTGGACAATATTGGCATGAATCCTTTTTTTTATTTGTGATAATTTTGCATGTCAAAAATGTCATCCAAAACCACACTTTGCCAGGGGTGTTTCCAAACTTTTGGAGGGCATTGTACTTATCAGTGTTAACACTGTTTTAGCTATATGAAATGTCAGAAAGCTAGAAGCCAAATATGTCATAAAAATAACTGTTATCCACTTTATTTTTCTACACAGAAGTAAGCATATAGGCGAGACTTCCGGTTCATTATCCACTGTAGTGAAATAACGAGAAGAATAACAATGTGCAGTAAACGGTAAAACTGTTTGCACTACAAACCAGTTTGTTCTTAAGTAAGATAATACATTAAAATAATATACACCAAATTGCAATATTTCAAAAAGCTGTTTTGGGATGAGACCGGAAAGCCAGACCTGTGTAATTGGGAAAAGTGTATTATATTATATTATATTATTTTCCTTAATATTATAGAATATTTAAAAATATAAAAAGATAATTACAAAAACATATAGCAATTTTACCCATAGCATTACATATACATAAATAGTGACTCAGTAAAACCAGAACATTAACTTTAAACTATCTACTTTAGATAAAGTAGAATGTATCTACTTTAATCAATGATACCATTTACAGACACTGATATTGTCATTGCCTTTGATAGGAACTTTTTTTCATGCTGTGTCAACTCAGTTTTGAATCTAGTTTTGTTGCATTGTTTCGGGTAGCAGTGTAGATGGGATAAAATGTACTTGTTGTCAAAACAATGTTACAATTTGAGACATTGTCATTGTACAACATTTTAAATGAAGTCAAGCATGTGGGACATCATTTGATGTCATTATTCACAGTGGCATTTGCTCTACAGTTCAGAATTCATTAAAGCTCAAAGGCTGGAGGTGTTTGCTTTATTTCCTGTGCCACACCTATAAGAGACAGAGCTGCTGTACTTTGACCAGAGCAATATGAAAGCCAAAGTAGACTATCCAGGGTTTGGCCTTAAAGGAAATAATAGGCAGGCAACTTCACTGGAATGACAAATCTGGTGGCATGTTTCCGCTATATTGTTTCGTTTACAATTGCTTCTATATTCACTTATGCAGCTAGAGAAAAAAACATTTCAAGGAATGTCACAGTGAACTTTGACTGTTAAACGTTAAATAAGCACAGCAAGTGGCCTGAACACCCCACCCAATGCCAACACAGGGAAGATATCCACTATGCAAATAAGGGTTGGAGTCCACTGTCTTCAGATGACAGCATTCACAGTTAACGCTTCAGTTCCTGAACCAGCTCCTTATCTGTGCATGATCTTATTCAATAGCAATTTAAGCATTTGCATCAAATTAGACTAAACAAAGAAACACAGTGCATCTGTTTGAATTCTTAAACCACTTTACTGTTATATAGCATGCAAAAAGACATGATCACGCTATGCTAGCTGTGTTAGTATACACTTTGGATGAGTTTTTTTTGTGTGTGTGTGTGCTTTTTATTTTTTATGTTTAATTTCAGCACTGCAAGTAAACAATAATTCATAGACATACTATCAGAAAGCATGAGAACTAAGCATGGGAAACTTTTGGTAAGACTAAACATATTTAATGAGTCTTGTACATTAACAAATATGTCTCTGTTTATTCACATAATGTACTAGTTACCTTCCATAGACTCTTCCTAATAACTGAATACTGACATACTAAAAGATAAACTAAGCTAGTAATTATTTACTTATTGGCCACGTAAAAGTTGCCCAAGAGTAGTTGCAGTGAATTACAATTGTCACGACATCTAAAATAACAGTATATCTGGTATTTAATGCTATATTTAGTATGTAACTCTAAACGTAATCCTTTTTAGTTGCCAAACAAAAAGCTGCATAATCTTGTCTGTTAACTAGATCGGGTTTCACTGGGTGGGGCCTTTTGCCGCATCAAACATCTTCTTTCTTCCCTCCATGCCAGACATGGCCTCCACGTTCTTTCTCCAGTCACTGTCCTCAACTGGCCTCTTCTGCAGAAAGAGACAAAAGTTTTACTACTAACTAGCAAAGATTAAACATGATTATATGGCCTAACTACTGGAATTCCACTGAATATCACTGTAATGAATTTAGGTTTGGCTGTTTGGGTGATTCCACTTGAGTGAAAGATTTGAAAGGAAAATGGGTAATTTTAAAGACTTAAGGTTAAGGTGATGGAATTTTCCAACCTGATCTCATGACAAAAATGTACCTGCGAAATGTACGTTTCGTGACATGTTAAGTGTGAAATGTCCACTGAGTGGCGCTAAAAGAGTGTTTGTTTTTTCTCCCCAGAACAGATGAACATACATATAGTACGTTTTATGTGACGTTGTAAGTGTCACCGCAGTTCTGACTTGAAATGTCCATTGAGTGGTGCTGTAACTCTAATGCTCTGTGGCGTTTTAAAATAACTTATCATCTGCACTACACCTAAACGGTAAAACGCAATTGCAAGCATGCCATGTCATGTTTTTCAAGGGATTCGTACCCAAGGATTCCACATCATAAGTCCAGTTCCTTGCCGCCTGAGCTACCAAGTAAGCTTGTTACGTGCGAAAAGCGAAACATGCGGAGCTGTAATCATAACTGTGTTCAAAAATTATTACAAGTCCTCATTGTTTTACCCCCTCTAGTGTTCATTTCTGTTGGAAATTTACTTATTGGTATGTATTTCATGCCTTGCGAAAAAGTTCCCACAGGTACGTTTTCGTCATGAGATCGGGTAGCACTTTTCCGTAATTTACGAGATGTTACACATCCTCTGGAAAACTACTGAATAGCATTAAATAGCATATAAATCGAAAGAGTTAAAGGGATAGAGAACAAATTGTTGAATAAAGTCATTATTTTTGTTTTCTTTGCACACAAAAAGTATTCTCGTAGCTTCATAACATTACGGTTGAACCACTGATGTCACAAGGACTATTTTAACGATGTCCTTACTACCTTTCTGGGTCTTGAACGTGTCAGTTGTGTTGCTGTCTATGCAGGGTCAGAAAGTTTTCGAATTTCATTAAAAATATCTTAATTTGTGTTCCCGAAGATGAACACAGGTTTTAATGGATTTGGATTGCATTTGGAATTAATTTTCGTTTTCTTTAAGCTGGTTAGCAAGATGACTAGCCCCTAGATGTTGTAAATACACTGTATAGCCATGTATTCTGATTTTCTAAATATTTTGATTTTTTTTTTTGCACCCTCAGATTTCATATATTCAAATAGTCATATCTCGGCCAAATATTGTCCTATCCTAACAAACCATACATCAAAGGAAAGCTTATTTGTTCAGCTTTCAGATTATGTATAAAGCTCAATTTAGAAAAATTGACTGTAATGACTGGTTTTGTGGTCCAGGGTCACATATGTGATCCTGGACCACAAAACCAGTCATAAGGGTCAATTTTTGGGAATTGAGATTTATACATCTTTTGAAAGCCAAATAAATAAGCTTTGCATTGATGTATGGTTTGTTAGGACAATATTTGGCCGAGATACGACTGTTTAAATATGTGGAATCTGAGAGTTCAAAAAATCTAAATACTGAGAAAAACACCTTCTTAGTTCTTAGCAATGCATATTACTAATCAAAAATTAAGTTCTGATATATTTTAAGTAGGAAACTTACAAAATATCTTAATGGAACATGATCTTTACTTAATATCTTAATGATTTTTGGCATAAAAGAAAAATAGATAATTTTGCCCCATACAGTGTATTTTTGGCTATTGCTACAAATATACCCGTACTACTTAAGACAGGTTTTGTGGTCCAGGGTCACATATATTAAACGTTTTAATAGTCATAATAATATTCTAAATTAGTAATTTAGTTTTCACTTGCAAGTTCCTGAAGTTCTGTGGATCTCCCTGTTCTTGGAACACGAACAGTTCAGTATATTGTGATTTGCAATGAATGTCGCAATGAAATCGAAGTAGCAACAGATCTTTTCTTATATGTTGTGACAGAAATTTAAGTGTAATGGATTTTTGAAAAAGAAAAAATGTAGGGCGGAGACTTGGTTCTATTGATTGTTGTTGATTGGATGTTGAGATGTGGGCGTGGCACGCAGATGAACGCAGATGAACACAAGTTTTGCTTTTGATTTCATGCCGACTTTACCTGGATTCTTGTCTGACTGGATCGTTGAATCAGTAAGTTGTTTGTTGACTCGTGAACAACTCTGAATTGGTTTAGTTGTGAATAAATCATTCAGTATGATTTGCAAACTGATTCAACACATTCTTTGAAAAGAATCAGAATCAGTTCCCAAACAGACATCATATGTTGGACAGGGTGCTGATTTTTTCCACTTGTAATAACATGGGACGATATGTTTTTATGAAATGTAGTGGAGTAAAAGGTTCAGTGTAGACAAGTAAAAGTCAGATACCAAAGTACAGATACCAAGTAGCATTTAATCTGCTACACTATTGAGGGTTTGGTTTCTTAGGTTGTGTTTCATCTTTCTGATCAAATATACATAGTTAAAAAAAAAATGTTTTTCCATTGAATTCTGCTACACATCCACACAAAAGCTTTTCTTCTAGTGTACCGCACTTATGTTGGCTACTCTCGTGTCTGTCATACAACACCCAACCTGCATTATATTCCAGACAAATGCTGAAAAGAATAAACACTGTCACCGTTTGCTCTCTAAAATCGTTGCCTTTTACTCCTCCGCTTCGTATCCCATGAGCTTTCGCCTTTCAAACAGCTGCTTCTGGTGATGTCATCCTTCTGTCTGAGCTCTGTTAAGCTCTGAATAGTCAGGGTACATTGTTTCTTTTTGTTGATCCACAAGTTTTCCGAGTGTCAGTCCAAACACAAGGTTAGAAGGTTAGTAATGTTAGTAATGTTTTCACTGCTGTAACCTTGAAGGATTAACAGTTTTCTCCCGTTATCTTACATGGAACATGATGTTCCTATTTGTGCAGCTTTGTTTTATATGGTTTCATCTGCGAACATGGTCATATAACTTTACATGTTCAGATGACGTCATACCTTCTCAGTATCCTCCTTCTTCACAGATTTGAGGTTGGCTCGTAGGTCCATTGAGACTTTGTGCTTTGAGCCTAGGAGGGATCTGAGGATGGCGTCTGCAGAAACCCTCACTCTCCTCAGGGTGGGCCGCTTGAACTTTCCCCTCAGGTCCAGAACCTTAATGTTCAGGTCTTTGACCTAGAAGATGGACGGATGTTTGTTTAAAAGGAACCCTGGGTATTAAAACTTTTTTGGCTCAATATAACATAAATAATGTATCTTACTGAAATATGTAGTAGAAAACCCATGAAAGATTTACATTATTGAAAAAAATCTATGTTGTTTTATACATATTTTGGACTATTATATAGATTTTGTCAAAAGGTTGCACTCGCTGAACTGCTGGTGCTACCTGTTGCTATTTTTACTACAACACAACTTGGAATAAACAACTCGGAAAATAAAATACTGATGCGATGATCACAGCTACTGAAAGAGCTTACAGGTGGAGATGGATATAAGCGTAGGCTTATAACCAAACGTCATAGCATTGTTTTTTTTCTTTTTTTATTCCCCACAAGGAGTCTAAATGGCCCTAAATATCGAGTGAAATCCATGCTTAGAAACTCCTTCAGTGGCTGTGGTGTCATGAGAAGCATCTACATGTTTACATCCTGCCAGGATGGCATCCAGCGTTTCTTGTCTCTGCCATCTGTAAGCTCTTTCAGTAGTTGTGCTCTACTAAAAGCCTCAGAGACATCAGGGCTAAAGTGAAGAGAACAAAGACGTAGGTCTTTAGAAAGTTTTCTTGGTCCACAGGCAACTTCCCATTCTTTTCTCCTCTTCTTTTCGCTAGGAAAGCAGTGAAGACTTACATTGCTTCTCTTGTTGCCCTTCGACTGAAAATTACAACCAAAAGCCACTCAATGTGGCATGTATTTTATTTTCAGAGTTGTGTTGCGGTAAAAATATAAACAGGTAGCGCCAGTAGCTCACCAAGTGCAACCGTTTGATGCATTGAAATAATGGCACCCCCCATAGTCCTAAATATGCATAAAATGATTTTTTTAAATAACGTAAATCTTTCAAGGATTTTCTGCTACTAAGAGACATCATACAAGTCTTAATATCGCGGTTGGCTTTAATTACTTTTTAGATATCTATCTGTATCTATATATATTAGATATATATATATCTAACTTGCTATTTATAAAATGTATTGAAATCAAACGGGAGTTGGTTCACATGAGTAGCAATGTTTGTATTAGTTATAGTCTGTTTACTTTGTTCCAAATATGGTTCCATTTCAATTTGCATTTTCCCTTAGAAGGCTTTTGCTTATGTAGGGAGCAGAGAAATGACAGCGTTTCCATTAACCGATGTTATGCGACTAAAACGTAATTTGTTCCTCTGGCGATAGGTCATGGCAATAGATTTTGGCTTTATTTAAAGAGGCGTATGCGTGTATCTTTACAGAAGCAGCACGTAGAGCCGCTTCAGAATCGTGTGTGCCGCTGCTGGTATAAACATAACATCAGCTCCGGTGGCCGTGTCGGAGCCTTTATGTGCCGCAGATGTGTGCAGTGTACATAGTCTAAGCAATAATGGCAGGGAAAGCCCCTTATACTTGAGAGTGCGGCTGCGTGTTCTTGGCGCTTATTTTACATTGAAGAATGATCATGTGACTTTTTAAATATGCCATGTGACCTGTAAATGCAAAAAGCCACTTCCATTGCAGTTTTGCAAAATAGACCTTTTTTTGACGCATTTCCATTCAATGGCGTATTTTCAATTCGCAATTTCAATTTGTGCATCTTGAAGGGGAATGAAAACGTAGGTATTTACAGATTTTTTTTTATCAGTGACGGAAAAATCTGAAGACTGTCACGTTGACAGATTACACTTATTGTAAATTGTAACTGTAATTTCCACCCCTGTCCAGTTGAGTGTGCTCCAGTGTGGCAGCAGAGCACTGGATTCAGAACAAAAACGAAACTGTCAGGAATCTTTAACTATGCGTTTGATTGTGCACAGGCGAGTGAAATCCCACTTTAGCTACAGCAATCTATCATGGTACATTACAGAGCGCCAAAACGGGAATTTATTGCTTGAATTTCCTTTCAATTTCCTTTGTTTCATATCAAAAGTAACAAAGCTCAGCCTATTGCGATTTATTGGATGGGAGGTGCACTATGTACCGTTTATTCATCAAAATTCATCATTCATGATTAAAAATGAAAATTTAATGACGGAATGACGGAATTTTTACGACCCTGTCTGTCAAATAGACGGAAAATGTTAAAGTCTAACGCAACCTTTGGTACACTTAGGAGTAGCACTTAGGTTTGGAACAGCCCATAGAAACATCTAACAAAAATTTCCTCCACCTTTTCATGAAATTGCACTTACTCAGAACTGCACACTAATATTAGAGTCCTACAAATAGCTCAGATGAAGACAGCAATTGTCCAGCTGGTTATTAAACTATGGCTTATGTGGATTTTCATACCTCACGCTTATTCAGTAAGACTTTGGCTTCAATATCATAGCGCTCCTCATCCACCACATCAATCTTAGCATGGAGCTCTTGACAGAGTTTCTAAAAGAGACAGAAATGTTAATCAAGTTTCAGGAATCCTTTTTCATGTGAATGCATGTTATATTACACAACGTGCCGACTAACAACATAAAAGCTCGACCAAAAGGGCTTTTGTTGTAAGAAACCAAATATCATACGGCAATTTTCCTACTTATCGTTTCACTCAAACATATGTCTCATAATAATGACTGCGGATGAGGCTTGGATGGGTATTTACATTGCAATTAGTCAAATTAAGATAGACAGGCACTGGCCAGGATATTTGCATCAGACTTTTGAAAGCTAATATGCAAATAAATAGGTGGAGCGGCGCAAGCAGCAGTGATTGTACCATTAGATTTCAAGTGAGCACCAAATAAGCAAACCGGATGTGGTGTTTGGTATGGGGAGTATAGTTACCTGAAGCTCAGCGAATGACATGCCCTGTGTCTGCAGAGGAGGAACTTTCTCCATCAGATACCTCTGCTTCTCCTCCTCTTTATCTAACACTTCCTGATCCAGTTCTTCTTTGGCTTTGGTCACCATCATACTCTGAAAACAAACAACTAAATGTCAGCAGGCCTGTTTCAACATCCACACGTGTGCTCTTTGTTTTTGCCTAAGTGTTCATGAAGACTTTTAATTACCTGATGAACATATATATATATAAATACAAGTAAAGTTTGTACACAGCTTTATTTACATATTTTGCTTTTCGGTACTTTGCACTTCTTATTATTTAGTACTTCGGTTCAAAATGGTAGGGTAGGGCAAAAAAATGTGACCCTGGACCACAAAACCGGTCATAAGGGTCAGTTTTTTGAAATTAAGATTAATACATCATCTGCAATGTAAAAAAAAAAAAAAGTTATAAAACATGTTGAGTCTCAAATAAAAAAAATGCTATTTAAAACTAACTACTAACTAGCTAACTACATAAAAACCCTTGTCAGACCAATAAAATTACCCCAGATGTTGTCCCAATTAGTCAAAATTAACAAAGAATTTCATACCGTTAAGGCTTTGTGAGTTCCCAGCATGCATTGCAGCATGAATAAATTATGCAGTTACTGTTATAGGATTATTGTTTTGCTGTTTGCTGACTTAATGTAAACGTTTTGTTGTTTTGTCATTATTGTTAGTTATTTGTTGCACTGTGATGTAAAGAGCTCATCTTTTTAACATTTGTTGATTGCAGCCGTTTTTGAGGTTTGTGTGTGTAGTTTTGAGGTCTAGAGTATGATTAACCACTTATATCTGTTAGCTGTATATCTTAGTCTTGTAAGATCTTTTACAGACGAAGACAATGTTGTCTACATACTAGATTAAGTTATCTATTAAAGGAGAAGTCCACTTCCAGAACAAAAATTTACAGATAATGTACTCACCCCCATGTCATCCAAGAGGTTTTTTCTTTCTTCAGCCGTAAAGAAATTATGTTTTTTGAGGGGAAGATTTCAGGATTTTTCTCCAAATAATGGACTGATATGGTGCCCTGATTTTGAACTTCCAAAATACAGTTTAAATGCAGCTTCAAACAATTACAAATGCAGTTGGAAGCCAAGGAAGAAGGGTCTTATCCAGTGTAACGATTAATTTTTATTAAAAAAAATACAATTTAAATACTTTTAAATATCAAACGCTCGTCTTGTCTTGCTCTCCCTGAACTCTGCGTATTCTGGCTCAAGACAGTTAGTGTATGTCGAAAAACTCTGACTGTATTTTCTCCCTCAACTTCAAAAATCATTTCAAAATCATCCTACATCACTGCAGAAGTACCGACACAGTCTTTGCAAAGTAAACATGCAAAGAAAATCAAACACCCTTAACAAAAAAGGTAAAACAAAAAATAAGATGATTTTGAAGTTGAGGGAGAACATGAGATGGGAGTTTTTCAACATACCCTATCTGTCATGAACCGGAACAAAAACAGTTCAGGCAGGGCAAGATGAGACGAGCACTTGACATTAAAAAGTAAATAATTTTTTTTTTTTTATGAAAATAACTGATCGTTTCGCTAGATAAGACCCTTCTTTCTCGGCTGCTATCGTTTACAACAGCATTTGTGATCGTTTGAAGCCACATTTAAACTGCATTTTGGAAGTTCAAACATGGGGCACCATATCAGTCCGTTATGTGGAGAAAAATCCTGAAATGTTTCCCTCAAAAAATATAATTTCTTTACGACTGAAGAAAGAAAGACATGAACATCTTGGATGACAAGGGGTGAGTACATTATCTGTAAATTGTTGTTCTGGAAGTGGACTTCTCCTTTAAGGATTTGATATGTAAAAAAAATAAATGATCTCAACGACAGTAATTGTTGTTTCAGTTGCTGTGACACGACTTTTTCTTTTAGCAAAATAAGACAATTAGCATTGCATAAACAAACAAATTTATGTTGGCTAAACAAAGTATCTTTACTGAGAAAAACTACAAAAACTATAGTTGAGAAAACTCAAAAGCCTTACTGCATCAAGTTGCCTTGTTTTTTTAAGTTTTCTTAACTACAGTTTCTACAGCTATTGCTACAAATATACTTGTGCTATTTATGACTGGTTTTGTGGTCCAGGGGCACAAGTCATCTGACATCATTGTTTTACCTTTTTTTTTTTTTGTAAATGGCATTTGACTTTCTTTGCATGTTCGCTTTGTAAATGCTGGGTCGGTCCTTCCGTCTTTGACACTCATGACCTTTCCCATGTGGCTATGTAATGCATGTGGTTGAGCTAGTGCAAGACGAGCATTTGTGATTGTTTTTTAAAGAAAATGACCAATCGTTTTGCTAGCTAAAACCCTTATTCCTGGGCTGGGAGCTCTTTGAAGCTGCACTGAAACTGCAATTTGGACCTTCAACCTGATCCCCGTTGAAGTCCACTATGTGGAGAAAAATCCTGGAATGTTTTCCTCAAAAACCTTAATTTCTTTTCGACCGAAGAAAGGAAGACATGAACATCTTGGATGAGATATGGTTGAGTAAATTATCAGTAAATGTTCATTCTGGAAGTGAACTAATCCTTTAATGTCTGTTTAGTATGCATTAAGAGACTGAGCCACTTACTTTTAAAACCCCAGGTGTGAGTATTGGGACAGGCCCAACACATTTCTGCCATCTAGTGGTGTGTTATTTACTCAAAAAATACTATTGTTTATAATTATGGATTAGTGTTTGAACAAACCTCTAATCTTTAAGTAAGTATCAAAAATTGTATCTTAACTCTTAACTTAAACCTCAAATAGTGCAGCTTGTTAAGAGGGACGACTTATAAATATGAATGTGAATGCAAACCAACCTTCAGCATTAGCTTTCTTGATGCTGAGATCTTGGACTTCCTCTGAACCAGAGATGTGAAAGTTAAAAAACAACACAGGTAGTAGAGATGATTGAATAATCAAGGTTTTAGTTACTTTATTAGAAAAAAAAATAATGCATTGCTTACCTCTTGCCTGAAAATACAGCATAAAATGTGCATTAGTATATATTGACAACATATCAGACTAGATATTGTTATTGTTGGTCTTAGACAGCCACACTCACCCTTGTTCAGGCATCTTCGCAACTTAACCTCTATGAGAGAGCAAAACCATTTTATACAGTGTTTCCTAGATGAATTTGCTACATTAAATCGAATTTAACTCCCACTGAATTCCCATAGAATGAATTTAGGAATACATCACGGCCACATCCTGTCCTCCTCTGACCCACTTACATTTTCTGCATATCTCTAGTCAAAGACCGAAACGGCCCTCAGACAAAGTGATGAGTTATCCTGCTACTTTCTCAGCTGGATTTACATAAAGAGCAAGAATTTGGACCTGTTCTATTCTATTCTATTCTTTTCTATTCTATTATTCTGAAAATTATAAGAAGGTCAGGATGAGAACCATTGATAAACGAGACCTTCAGTGTTGTTAAAGAAAAAAATAGACATTTCAGCTTTGTAAACTATTCACAATATATAATTGTCCTCCTATTAATGAGTTACATCAACTGACTTGATAAAACTACTAATTATATAATATTATATTATATTATATTATATCATATTATGTTTCTCTAATGCATCATAATAACCCATACAATAACTTGACCATTTAATTTATTATAATAAAATGTGAAATACATTTATATATATATATATATCCTTTCTCTAAACCGATTGTCTTATGTAGAGTAAATTATAATGCATTATATTACATTATATTACTAGACATTTCAGCTTTGTAAATTATTCACAATAAACATTAGTCCTCATCTTGATGAGTTACATCAATTAATAAATTAATAAATTAATGAATTAATAAAACTGCTTATTTATATTATATTATATTATATTATATTTATGTTTCTCTACACTGTAAAAAACAATTTGTTTAGTCAACTTAAAATAATTTGTAACTTGGCTGCCTTAAAATTTTAAGTTCAGTCAACTCAAAAAAGTTTATTCAACTTGAAATGTTAAATTATACTAAGTGACAGCTTAGATATTTGAGTTGAATAATCTTAAATTTTAAGGCAGCTGGGTTACTTACCCATCTGTTAAGTTTAGCTAACACAAATATTGAAGTTGTTACTTAGTACAACTTAACATTTCAAGTTAAATAAACTTATTTTAGTTGACTGAACCTAAAATTTTAAGGCAGCAGGGTAACTAATTATTTTAAGATGACTCAACAAATTGTGTTTTTTTTATTTTTTTACAGTGTAATGCATCATAATAACCCATATAATTTCCTGATCATTATAAGAGACAATTATAAAAATCACGAGAAGGTCAAGATGAGGAACAATGATAAATGAAAGCTTCAATATTTTAAAAAGACAATAAAACAGTGTCAGGAAGCGATATAGGAAAAAATAAAAAGTGTACCATAAAATGAATGGAAAATATATAGTTTATCAATGTCTATTGTGATCATTAGATTTCCCATCAGTAAAAGCATCTTACCTTACAGTGTGGGTTTGTACTGTGTTGTCCTCAAGCTGATAATTGATAACAGAATAGAGATGTGTTCCCTTATTTAACCCACAGCGTCTCTGTATCTCTAATCTGTCAGTGGAGGATATTATTAGAGCACAAATCTTTCACTCTCTCTCTCTCCTTGTCTGTCTGTGTCTCACACATTAGGTTCATCTCATGGCTCCACGGCTCTTTACTATCTGTCTGTCTGCTGCGCCAGTGGACCATCATCGGTCTGCTTTATCAGCTCAGAGCTGATTCGTCTGCTATGCTGTGAAATGTCAATATTCAGTGGCTCCAAAGAGTATTTGGACACTTAAGCCATTGTTAATATCGGAATGTCATTGCATTAGATATAAAATATCAAAACAATTGTCGCAAGAGCTTTCCTCAGGACTAACACCACTTTCTGAGGCATTTTACAGGCAGTGATTTTTCCACACAGGTGTCCTGTCAGAATAACCACAGGTGTAGACCATTACGTTTACTATCAACATGATCCACTAACATCTGGCGAGCAGAAAATGTCAGATGAAAGAATTACAGGAATAGTTCACCCTTAAAAATTCACTGAACATTTACTCACCCTCAAGCCGTCCAAAATGTAGTTTGTTTCTTCATGGGAACAGATTTGTATAAATGTAGCATTACATCACTTGCTCACCAATGGATCCTCTGCAGTGAATGGGTGCCGTCAGAATGAGAGTCCAAACAGCTGATTAAAAACATCACAATAATGCACAAGTAATCCACACCCTCCAGTCTATCAATTAACGTCTTATGAAGAGAAAAGCTGCATGTTTCTAAGAAACAAATCCATTATTAAGATGTTTTAACATCAGACCATTACTTCTGTCTAAAATACAAATCCTTTAGCCATGATATTGCTTTCTCCAGTAAAAAAATCAGGAGGAGAGAAATATGCACATATCCAGCACTGTTTATAAGTGAAAACAGTCCAAAAAGGTTCTAAACAAATATGTCACATATGTCATGAAAACAGTGTATAACAGCGTACTGTGTGTGTGTGTGATGATGTGATCTGTCTGTCTGCATGTGTGTTTTAAATCCAGCACCTGTCGAGCAGCAGGGCCACATTCCTCTCCTCACAGATCTCAACCAAACCCTGATCCACTCATGCTGACCTAGAAATTCACGAACACTGCATGATGGTCTCATTTAACATCTGCAATGACTGTGATTATGTATTTTTGGAAAGGAGATACATTATGTCTGATCATCATACATCATCATACATCCCCAGTCAATTGATTATAGAAGGTTAAAGTACCAAAAATGAAATTCTGTCATTAATTACTCACCCTCATGTCATCCCAAACCCACAAATTAAGATATATTTGATGAAATCCGAGAGCTTTCTGACCCTGCATAGACAGCAACACAAAAGACACGTTCAAGACCCAGAACGGTAGTAAGGATATCACTAAAATAGTCCATGTGACATCAGTGGTTCAACCGTAATGTTATGAAGCTGTGAGAATACTTTTTGTGTGCAAAGAAAATTAAAGTAACAACTTGATTCAACAATTTCTTCTCTTCCACATCAGATACAGTGGCATGTGAAAGTTTGGGGACCCCTTGCAGAATCTGTGAAAATGTAACTAATTTTAGCAAAATAAGTGAGATCAATCAAAATGCATGTTATATTTAATTTAGTACTGTCCTAAGCAAGATATTTTACATAAAAGATGTTTATATATAGTCCACAAGAGTATAGTGTATATATATATATATATATATATATATATAGTTTATATATAGTCCAAACAATAGCTGAAATTATTAAAAGTTCCCCCTTTAAAGTTTGGGAACCCTTGTTTCTTAATACTGTGTGTGGTTACCTGGATGATCTATGACTGTTTTTTTGTTGTTGTTGTTTTGTGATAGTTGTTTATGAGTCCCTTGTTTGTTCTGAACAGTTCAGCTGACGCTATTCTACAGGTCCTGCAGATTCTTCAGTTTTCCAGCATCTTTTGCATATTTGAACCCTTTCTAGCAGTGACTGTATGATGTTGAGACATGAGATTTTCACACTGAGGACAACTGAGGGACTCAAACACAACTATTAAAAAAGGTTCAAATGCTCACTGATGCTCCAGAAGGAAACACGATGCATTAAGAGCCGGGGGGTGAAAACTTTTGGAATTTGAAGATCAAGGTAAATTGCACTTAAAGGAGAAGTCCACTTTCAGAACAAAGATTCACATATAATGTGCTCACCCCATGTCATCCAAGATGTTCATGTCTTTCTTTCTTAAGTCGTAAAGAAATAGTGTTTTTTGTAAATGATCCCAGCCAAAGTCTTATCTAGCGAAACGATTGGTTATTTTCATTCAAAAAATACCATTTAAATACTTTTTAATCTCAAACGCTCATCTTGTCTTGCTCTGCCTGAACTCTATGGCTCAACATTACTGCAGAAGTACCGACCCAGTCTTTGCGAAATGAACATGCAAAGAAGATCAAACACCCTTAACAAAAAAGGTAAACCAGCGATATAGGACGACTTTGAAGTTGAGGGAGAACATGAGATTTTGAGGGAGAACATGAGAGTTTTTCGACATACCCTAACTGTCTTTAGCCAGTATACACAGAGTTCAGGGAGAACAAGACAAGATGAACGTTTGACATTCAAAAGTATATAAATTGTATTATTTTTATTAAACTAACCAATCATTTTGTTAGATAAGACCCTTCTTCCTTGGCTGGGATCATTTACAACTGCATTTGGGATCGTTTGAAGCTGCATTTAAACTACCTTTTTTGAAGTTCAAACTCAGGGCACCATATCAGTTTATTATATGGAGAAAAATCCTGAAATGTTTTCCTCAAAAAACATAATTTCTTTACGACTGAAGAAAGAAAGACATAAACATCTTGGATGACAAGGGGGTGAGTACATTATCTGTAAATTGTTGTTCCGGAAGTGGACTTCTGCTTTAATTTGTCTTCCGGGAAACATGCCGGTATCTTTTGTTGCTTCCAAAGGGCAGTACTAAATGGAGAAAAAATGATATTTCAGCAAAATAAGAAAAATTTGGACATCTTCATCCTGTTCAAAAGTTATCACCCCCGGTTCTCAATGCATCATGTTTCCTTCTGGAGCATCAGTGAATGTTTGAACTTTTTTTAATAGTTGTGTTTGAGTCTTTCAGTTGTCCTTAGTGTGAAAAGATCTCAAAATCATACAGTCACGGCTGGAAAGGATTCAAATACACAAAAGATGCAGGAAAACTGAAGAATATGCAGGAATAGAAGAAGTGAAGACAGTGCTCAGTTTAACTGTTCAGAACAAACAAGGGATTCATGAACAACTATCACTAAACAAAATAAAACAGTCATAGATCATCCAGATAGCCACACACAGTATTAAGAACCAAGGGGTCCCAAACTTTTGAAGGGGGGTTATTTTAATAATTTCAGCTGGTGGACTATATGTAAACATCTTCTACAGTACTAAATAAAAAATAACGTGCATTTTGTATAATCTCTCTTATTTTGCTAAAACTATTCAGATTTTCACAGATTTTGCAAGGGGTTCACAAACTTTCGCATACCACTGTATGCACTGTAATTGAAGTCTAGAGACACAAATAGTGTAATAAAATAAATGCTTAAAACACCTAAAAGTGTATTTTGGATGTTTTCTTTGCATTAATCTGAAATGACATTTTATGAAAAGCTGAATAACGCAAAATCTTAACACTAACCAGAGCATGAAGAATCAGTGGTATCGCCTGCAGTGTTATATCTGAAGCAAAAGCAGTAACATTAATTTCAGTGTTGGTTTAATGAAGCCACTTGTTGCTGTGGCCTGTAATACTAAACCTGACCTTAGATTAACATAACAGCATGTTGCCGTCACATAGGGTCAGTGTAATGAAAATATATTTAGGTTATAGTCGTCAACAGCAACCACACTCTGCCAAAGAAACAGTCATTCATTCAGTCCTCCTGAGCACCAGAAAACCTGAAGCAAGGCTTTATTTATCAGCATCATGTCAACAGATGCTTCTCTGTAGGTGCTGATTCACCTATGAAAAAAAACATTATATTATATTATATTATATTATATTATATTATATTATATTATATTATATTATATTATATGTGACCTTGGACCACAAAACCAGCTGTAAGTAGCACAGGTGTATTTGTAGCAATAGCCAAAAAAACATTGTGGGTCAAAAGGATCGATTTTTCTTTTATGCCATGATTTTCTTTTAGATCATTAGGATTTTAAGTAAAGATCATGTTCCATGAAGATATTTTGCAAATGTCCTCCCGTAAATATATCAAAACAAAATTTTTGATTGGTAATATGCATGGCTAAGAACTTTATTTGGACAACTTTAAAGTTGACTTTCTCAATATTTTGATTTTTTTTTTTTTCATCCTCAGATTCCAGATTTTCAAATAGTTGTATCTCAAACAATTATTGTCCTATCCTAACAAACCATACATCAAGCTTATTTATTCAGCTTTCAAATGATGTATAAAGCTCAGTTTAAAAAATGGACTGTTATATTATATTAGAAATTTGAACTGAGAAATTCTTTATGGTACATATCAGTCCACGTGATGTCTGAGTCAGTCTGCCCTCTGCTGGAGGTCTTTTTGCACTGTCATCCAATCACTTTTGACTTCTAAAATGTATTTACTTTTTATTATTTTATTATTTGTCATATTTATATATATATTAAGTTAATATTTTAATAATTTATATATATATATATATATATATATATATATATATATAAGTTGATATTTTAATAATTTAACCATTTATATAATTTAACAACACATTTTTATGTTCATGTTCACATTTCTCTGCTGTTGGTTAATGGTCACATGAGATTCAAGTATACAAATAAAATATTCATTTTTTTTCCCTTGTTTATTTTATTTATTTATTTATTTATTTTAAATGTATTTATTTTATTTTTTCTGTTTTAATGATTTAATTAATGATTAGCTTTTAATCAAGCTTTCCCTTTTGGGAAACCCTGACAAAATATGACTTGTTAATTAAAACTAAAAATATATTATTAAATATATACCTATTAGATAATAAAATTTTATAAATATTAAAGTAGTGGTAAACACATGTAAATAAATATACATAAACAGCGGGTAAAATAAGTATTGAACACGTCAACATTTTTCTCTGTAAATATATTTTCAAAGGTGCTGTTGACTGTTAACCTAAGTAATCCATACATACAAAGAAAACAAAACAAATGAGTTCATAAATTAAGTTATGTGTAATAAAATGGAATGACACTGGAAAAAGTATTGAACACATGAAGAAAGGGAGGTCCAAAATGGAAAGCCAAGACACCAGCTGAAATCTATCAGTAATTAGAAAGCAGTCCTGCCCCTTGCCAGTGGAAATTAATATTAGCTGGTTCAGTCCCAACACCTACAGTACCAGGATGATGAAACAAGGGTGGACATTTCAGCAAGACAGTGATCCCAAACACAGCCAAGGAAACTCTGAATTGGTTTCAGAAAAGGAAAATAAAGCTGCTAGAATGGCCAATCAACTGATTTGATTCTATTTTATTACACATAACTGAATTTCTGAAATCATTTGTTTTATATTTTAATAAATTAATGAAAAATGAAAATATACTATAACATAGCTGTTGTACAAAAATGTACTAGT
Source organism: Labeo catla (assembly GCA_012976165.1). NCBI lineage: Eukaryota > Metazoa > Chordata > Actinopteri > Cypriniformes > Cyprinidae > Labeo > Labeo catla. The sequence goes on from VONZ01000246.1 coordinate 62,990, forward strand.
GCACTAAAAGGATCTAACTTTCCACTTATACATTTTAATAAGTTCACAGTCCTTCACATGAATTTTGATAGACTAATATGTGTTACTATATGCGGTTAAAAATTCCAGTGCGGCTTTAGTTTTCTAGAGCATTCACAGTTTATTGACAGAGATCATTCAGGAAGGTGTCTGTTTTCTGTTTATTAAACACAAGAGCATCAGGTTAAAGAGTCGTGCTGAATTCATCAGCCTCACACTCGTATGCTATTTTAACACAGTTTACACACACGGCCTCTCTGCTTCTCACATGCCTCTGTGAATGACGCACACAAGCACACAACCTTCTGGAATGTGTCTAGAGTGAAACAGGACAACCACAGTCCAGATTAAAAAACAAAACAAAAAAACAAATAGCTTGTTAGCGTGACATTTTTTGCTACTTTCTTCTTTGAAACACCACAGAAGATACTTTGAACAATGTTAGCAGTCGCTCTCAGAAAAAAGATACAAAAGCTGTCACTGAGGCAGTTCAAATTTTAAAAAATGTACATCTTTGTACCTTAAATGTGCATATAATTATCTTAAGGGTACATACAGTATTACCAAGTTTGCGGTTTTCATGCGGAATTGGGCTACTTTAACACTGATGCCGTGGGTTGTTTTTCATGTCCGTGGGTTTAAGCGACCCTAATAACATCATATTTAGCCCCTGGAATGTGAGTGTATTTTAAAAGTGTACTTTACACCCTGTAATGCGATTTTTCATGGGGACCCGAAATGCGATTGGGCTAGTTTTGAGAAGCAATTGAGCGGGTTTTGTTGTGAAAACCTGGCAACCCTGGGTACATATTAGGCCCTGTCCCAAATGGCAGCCTAAACCCACGTAATTCCGCTTTGACTGTCGGGTAGAAGTCTGTTTTGAGCTCGCACCAGTGCGAGCTCTAGTGATGGGTCGTTCTTGAACGATTCGTTCATTTTGAACAAATCTTTAATGTGACTTGGGACGAATGAGTCGTCTCGGGAGTGATTCGTTCAGTCACGCATGTTCAACATCCTATTAGGTTCTGTACTGGAATTAGTTCACCTGTTTCCAGTCTTCGGGTTTTTAGAGTCGTTTGTTCATCTTATGGGGCTGTCACGTGATGAACGAACGACTCAAACCCAAAGACTCGAGAGATGAACTAATCAATTCTCTTTCCGGCTCAGACTACATAGGTTAAAGTTGATATGATTCCACAAGTTGATGTGATTCTTTAGGGTCTTAATGAAAAGTCTATAATATACTTTGGTTAAAAATTCTCAACGGTTGTGTAAAACAACACCCTTTTTACCTTGACAAAATCAGCTCTGCAAAAATCATCCCATTCTGGTCGAGGCTGCTTTAAATGCAAATGAGCTCTGCTCGCCCCGCCCCTCTCTTCTCTCTGTGGAGTGACAAGCCTGTTTACTTTAGCTGCATTTAGCCGCTAAACTTGCTAACTAGCACATTATTAGGAAAGGCGATCGCAAAGATTCATAAAAAAACCCTTATACTCACTTCTGCTGTAAGTGAAGCTGGATCACGAATGATTCGCGCAAACATATACAGATATATATGTAGATCAGGAGGTGCATTCACTTCACAAACAAATAATCCACTGCATCTTCAGCAGCTCAGATGTCGGGAGTAAATGACGACCACTATGTTCATTATAACATCCAGAAACACAACACCTCAATCGCTCAATTCTTGTCTAACTTACATCCCTGCTCCGGCATCAAAATGTGGAGGTTGGACTGTTACAGCTGATCTCAGGTAAGACGCTCTGTCAATAAACTATGGGTGTGACGCAACAACGACAGGCATCTGAGAATGACAGAGGGGATATTATGTTTACAGATTAATTAAAAACCACTGCATGGATTTTTCTCATTATAGTGTAGATTTGTACATTGCCAACACACATTAATGTTCTAACAACATGTAAAAGTGAACTTAGCATCAGATGACCCCTTTAAGCTTATGGGGTTGTCACGTGATGAACGAACGACTCAAACCGGAAAACTTGTCAGATAAGAGGTGAGGTGAGTTAATCATAGACTAAAGACCCAGGTAAACAATGAATGAATCTTTTCTGTTTCTTATAGCATTATAGTTTTGTCTTGTTTGTAGTGTGATCAATGTTTGTGTAAGCAGTAGATGTGTCAGGGAAGTAACACGTAACATTTCAATTATATTTTGCTAAAATTAACAAAATGACTCGAAAAAACATTCGTTCATTTTGCTTAACAAAACTCAAAGGTCCGAATCGGTAAAATGGTCCGAACTTCCCATCACTAGCGGTTTGGCAGAAGTACGGATCGAGGGCGCATAACGGCCGCTCGCGAGCACCCCTCTGAACGCTAAAATGACGAATGGGACACTGCACAGTATTGTGACTTAACGGATACGCGAACGCGGCGGCTAAATCCGTAACGCCTGTTTCACACATACTACGTTTGCAGTGCGTATTTTTTCCCGCACCCATGTTAACGGATAAGAGCGTTTGACTGCACGCGGTTGACTATGTTTAAAACCAGAAAAAGTGCACTTTTAAATAAACAAAGCATATAGGCCTACAACTGTAGAAGTCAAGTGAACTGAATAATAAGTTGTTTATATTTATAAACGTGTTTAAACGTGAACATGTCTATGAACGATTGTATTGGTGTACTGTGATAAAAATGGATCACAATGCTGAAAAAGCACGTATGGATTTGAAATCAAAATAACTGATACATGTATTGTGTTTGTAGTACACATCCGCGGATCAGAAGCGGACTGCAAACGCGTCCTGTGTGAAAGCAAAATGAATCCGTGCTGCTTCTGCACCGCATACGTAACGCACACGCACTGCAGACGGAGTATGTGTAAAACAGGCGTAAGATCGCAAGTGCACATTAAGCGTTGCATTTGGGACAGGGCCTTAGTAGCTAAAATCTGCACATAAGTTCATAAATGGTACATATTAGTATCTTTTAAAAAGTTACTGCTCAAGAGACAGTTTTTGTACCTTTTTTATGAGAATGCATGGACAAAAAACACAAAGACATTTCTCAAAATATCTTCTTTGATATGCCAAAAATGTTTTTTGATTATTATTATTTTGTTAAATAGTTGGATTATTAAATTCTTATCAAATACACATATATGATTCTTTTCTTTGTAGAACATGAGAATTATTTTGTTTGTTTTTGTTGTTGTTGTTTTCTGACTTAGTTCCTTCCTGACAACCAAACTTATTCTCTATTTCAAACGAATTGCTTGTAGATGGATGTGCATATATGAGCTTCCTTCCTGCAGTGTTTATTATCAGAACTCAGCTGTTGAACACACTTCACGTGGACGTGCACATGGCTGTATTACTGCAGGTCATTTCTCTCATGACCCGTGAGTGTGTTTATGAGCGTGAATCCGTATTCATGCGCTCCGACTGCCACCGTGTGCCGCCTCTAACCCCATTAAAACCGCAGTGACACACCTTTGGGGAAAAGATGCCACAACATGTCCAGGTGCAGGCTGACGCATTACATAACTGGGAGAGTCTATATGTGCGTGTGACATTCAACAGGAGTCAGACGAGGCAACCTTATTTACTTTGAACATTCAGACGACTCTATTATGACATAATATGTTTAGAGTAAATAAATAACTACACATTTATAGGTCTTATCTACTTCTGAAGAGCTTGCGACAGAGTAAATTAAAGCTTAGCAATCTTCCACGAGACAATTAGTGGCCTGCATTTTGGTTTAATTACAGTTCAACACTATAAACACACACTCAAAGAGGACTTTATTCTGAAACTGCTGTACACAGCACAGCAAAGCCATTGCATACATGTGGTGAAGTCCAGCAGGCTGTAAGGAAGCTGCCAGACTGCTGAGTCATTTCAAGACTGTGGCTGTTTTTAACAGAGCCTCCTCAGTAGCTCCAGCTCTGGGGTTTTCCACACACACAATCTGCCTATTATTACAAGGCCGCAGGCACAGCCCAGGGCACTGAACGGCCTGGAGATGAGAGCAAAGCTACACTGGAGAGTGTCGAATATGGCAGACGCCGATTGCCTACGCAGTCTTCAATGCTGCCTACACACTCAGCAGGAGACATCAGTAGAAGTTCACTTCACCCGAGTGCTTTTGTTCATTTGGAACGGACTGCAAAGTCATGAATAGCAGAGTCATGCAAATACAGTTACAGTCACTGATCCTCATGAGTTTGTGTTTTTAGTTAGTTTAGTGAGTAATCAGTTTGAAGAATTTTAAAGTTATAAAAAGTTCAAAGCTTTGACTGATGATCCGGAAAATTCAAAAATAGATAAAAGTTAACTATTAACAAGAATAGCTGAACATAAGTTCACAAATAAAATATATTGTTAATTGTTACTTGAGTTATTACTATGGAATAAATGTAAAATGCTTAGAAACACTAACTTGATTATCTTCATACTTGGTTGCAATAAATAGAATATGTATCACATTGTTAATGTAAAAATATAAAATAGAATTGTTTTCTTTTTCTTATTCTGATAGTGGAAGTAACTAATGTTTATTTAACCAAGAAAATGTGGCTGGGACATGAATTTATGTTTGATTTAAAATAAAATGTTTTCTTATATGTGACCCTGGCTAAATAAATAAAAAAGCTTTCCATTGATGTATGGTTTGTTAGGATATGACGATATTTGGCCAAGATACAACTATTTGAATATCTGGAATCTGAGGATTAAAAAAAAAAAAATAATCTAAATATTGTGAAAATTGCCTATAAAGTTGTCCAAATGAAGTACTTAGCAATGCATATTACTAATCAAAAATTAAGCTTTGATATATTTACGGTAGAAAATTTACAAAATATCTTCATGGTATCACGTATGCACAGGGATGAGACCAGAAACAGACAATGAATGACTGCGGAAGAGAGTCTTTTATAGGGCGTGGTAATTGGGTGCAGGTGTATGCAATCAGAACTCCGGTGATGAGGAACAAGTGGGCGGTGCTGTGGGTGAGGTGGCAGATGGAGGTGGCTGTGGTGAATGCCTGACACATGGCACATGATCTGTACTTAATATTCTAATAATTTTTGGCATAAAAGAAAAATCGATAATTTTGACTCATACAATCTATCATTGGCTATTGCCACAAATATACCCATACTACTTATGACTGGTTTTGTGCTCCAGGGTCACATATTTTAATATATTTCTAATGCCGATTTGCTTCTCAAGAAATATTTATTACCAATATTAAAAAAAAAACCCCAAAAAAAACAATTGTGCTGCTTTTTTGTTGTTGTTGCTGTTGTTGTTGTTGTAACAGTGACATTTTATCAGGATTCTCTGTTGAATATGAAGTTCAAAAGATCAGCATTTATTTGAAAAAGAAATGTTTTCTAACTATTCAGATTTCTTAAAGGAGAACTCCACTTCCAGAACAACAATTTACAAATAATTTACTCACCCCCTTGTCATCTAAGATGTTCATGTCTTTCTTTCTTCACTCGTAAAGTAATTATGGTTTTTGAGGAAAATGTGCCCCGATTTGACCTTCCAAAATGTAGTTTAAATGCAGCTTCAAAGGGCTCTAAACCATCCCAGCCGAGGAAGAAAGGTCTTATCTATTTTTCAAAAAATAAAAATTTGTATACTTTTTAAGCACAAAAGCTCGTGTAGCACTAGCTATGGGATTCACGTCCACGACGTTGCGTACTATTGAATCACGTCAAAAGGTCACGCGGAACGTAGGCGGAACTACAGACCCAGTGTTTACAAAGCAAATACGCAAAGACTAAGGAAGTGCAAGTCAAACGCTGTTTACCAACACAAAGGTGCAACGATGTCGGACAATTCTGAAGTTGGAGTAGAAAATAAGAGTTTTTCGACATACTCTACCTTTTTGAGCCGGAGTACATAGACGATGAACTTAGACGTGATTCGTAGCGTCATGGATGCGCATTTTTCGAAAAAAAAAAGACAGGTCGTTTCGCTAGATAAGACCTGTCTTCCTCAGCTGGGATCATTTAGAGCCTTTTGAAGCTGCATTTAAACTGCATTTTGGAAATTCAAAATCAGGGCACCAATGAAGTCCATTATATGGAGAGAAATCCTGAAGCGTTTTCCTCAAAAAAACATAATTTTTTTTACGATTGAAGACAGAAAGACATGAACATCTTGGATGACAAGAGGGTGAGTAAATTATTTGTAAATTGTTGTTCTGGAAGTGGACTTCTCCTTTAACTGTCTCTTAACTTAATGTATATTTGCTCGGTGTAAGTATTAATTGTATATGCAATGTATATAAATAAAATTAAATAATTAAAATAAAATATACAACTCAATATTTAAATTTAAATATCCACATATGCATCTTTATGGAAACAAATGCGTATTTATATTTAATACATGTATAATTATATATTTAATAGAATTAGTGTCACGTATCCTTTTTGTCATCGTGTGTTTATGTTGTGATTTACCATGTGCTCCCTGGACTCAGCCCTCTCGTTACCCGAGTCACGCCCTCCGTGTTTTGCCCAGATTGTTTCATTGTCATCACCTGTGTATGTACTGATTAGTTTGTGTATTTAAGTTCCACCTTGTGTTTAGTTCCCTGTCTGGTCTTTAAGTGTCTGTGGTTGTGTGTATCCTGTGATTCTACGTTTCTCCAGAGTATTTGAAGTATTTACTTATTAAATGTCCTTGTGGAATTATCTCCTGTGCGTCGAGTGCTCGTTTCTCCTTCGTTCCTGACGGCACAGCCGTGACAGAAAAGACCAGACCTAAAAGTTGTAGTGGCGTGTTTTTTCTTCGTTTTGATTTCCGTTTATTCCAGTTTTTTGTTTGTTCCTGAGTTTTCCCGTCATGTTCATTCCAGAAATAATCCTGTTCAAACTGGAGCAGGGGAACGACCCCCTCGAGGAGTATACGGAGGCGTTCCTGGAGGTCGCCTCCGAGACCAGTCTTCCGGATGATTTCCTCTGCAATTGGTACATCCAGCGACTCAACAGCTGTGCGTTGAGGAAGTTGTCCGGGAATCCTCCTCGAGGGAACCTCATGACCATCGTGGAGTGGGTGCTGGCCAGTAACGGGTCGCCACTCACCGTGGATTATGCCAGCACCACTCCTGACCCAGAGCATCTTAGCCTCGGAGCCGACCGCCGAGTGGAGTATAATGCTGTGCCCACCGCAGACAGAGAGCCGCATCCTACAACCCCAACGAAGCCAGCGCCAGGAGCGACTGAGCCTGAGAGGTTTGTGGACTGCTGCCATCTCGAGTGGTCTGACCAGGTGCGCGAGCCGGCAAAGATACAACTACGGAGGTCCACGTATGGATGGCTGATGGGCCATCTTCGGGAGACCCCCCTCATCAGCTCCCGGAAGGCTGGCGCTTTGACAGCCGGGACATCCGCCATGGAGGATGGGCGGACACTGGGAGCAGAGGAGGCGAGTCTCACCATATTGATGGCGCTGCTGTGCATTTGGGCAGTTTACACCAACGAAGAAGTCATTCCAAAATTGGTAAATACAGACTGTACCCAGGAATTCTCTGCCGTCTGCCAGTCCTGTGTCTCCTCCTTCATCACCCGCTACAGCGGTGGAGGCGCCTCAGTCCTGGCCGCCGTCAACATCATCATGGAGCGAGGGTCTCCACACTGCGGCACGAGCCTGCGATCCCGAGTTTCCGCCTCGGCCCTTTGACCCTACAGCTCCACCGTGGCTCTTGGCGCCCTCATCTCCGCCGTGCCCGTCAGCCCATCACCGTCACCGGGTTCCTTCATCCCTCCGGCTCCGCCTTGGTCAGTCGTCGTCCCGCCTACGCCTCCGTGCTCTGCTTTTCCGGCTACGCCTCATCGCGCCGTTCTACCGGCTCCGTTGGGCTCCTCCTTCCCCTCGACGTCGCCTCAGTCTTCAGTCGCTCCGGCTCCGTCTCGTCTCGTCTTCCGGATCCACACCTCCGCATCGGTCACCTGAGCCACCTGTGTCGCTTCGGCCCTCCGGGGCCTCGGCTCCAAACGTTCTCTGCGGCTCTCTGTCTCCGTTAGTCGACCCTCCACCATCGGTGTCGCCTCGGTCGGTCAGTGCCACTCCATCGCCTGCATCTCCGTGGCTCCTTCCTCCCTTAGCGCCACCATGGATCTCCATCATGATGCTCTGGGTCCTGCCGCTGTTCTCCTGCTCTTCCCCATGTCTTCGTCCTCCGCCTGCTCCTCCCTGGTCATCCACCTCTGTCGTCCACCTTGTCTTCGTCCTTCCAAAGACCCTCCTCCGGCTACTCTCTGGACTTTATTATTATTAAGGACTATGTTTTCTGTGCTCTTTCTTTTTCTTTTTTTTTTCTTTTTTTGATGGTACTTTTCGGCGCGAGGTCGCGCCTGGCCGGAGGGGGGAGGTAATGTCACGTATCCTTTTTGTCATCGTGTGTTTATGTTGTGATTCACCATGTGCTCCCTGGACTCAGCCCTCTCGTTACCCGAGTCACGCCCTCCTTGTTTTGCCCTGATTGTTTCATTGTCATCACCTGTGTATGTACTGATTAGTTTGTGTATTTAAGTTCCACCTTGTGTTTAGTTCCCTGTCTGGTCTTTAAGTGTCTGTGGTTGTGTGTATCCTGTGATTCTACGTTTCTCCAGAGTATTTGAAGTATTTACTTATTAAATGTCCTTGTGGAATTATCTCCTGTGCGTCGAGTGCTCGTTTCTCCTTCGTTCCTGACGGCACAGCCGTGACAATTAGAGTAGTAATCCTCAAAACCTGTACATGTGACTCTGGAACACAAAACCAGTCTTAAGTAGCACGGGTATATTTGTAACAATAGCCAAAAATACATTGTATGGGTCAAAACTATCGATTTTTCTTTTATGCCGAAAATCATTAGGATATTAAGTCATGTTCCCTGAAGATATTTTGTTAATTTCCTACCATAAATATAACAAAATGTATTTTTTTTTTTTTTTTTATTTGTAAAATGCATTTCTAAGAACTTCATTTGAACAACTTTAAAGGCGATTTTCTCAATATTTAGATTTTTTGCACCCTCAGATTCAAATAGTTTTAGATCTTAGTTCTCATCCAAATATTGCCCTATCCTAACAAACCATACTTCAATGGGAAGCTTATTTATTCAGCTTTCTGATGCTGTATTAATTCATGTATAAACTAAATTTCAGAAAACGGACCCTTATGACTGGTTTTTTGGTCCAGGGTCACATATGTGTTGATAAATATCTGTTGCTGTGTTTAATTGGAAACATGGTTTGGTTGCGTCTTTTTAACTGTTACGTGACTCATGGCCACCACAAGAACATTTTAACGGCTGCAACAATGGCATAGAAACAACATAAATATAAACATGGTGGATCCTTGACTCTTTTTACTTCAGTCAAACCTTTTGTGCTTCAGTCTGAACACTGTGAACTAAGATGGCCATTCTGAGTAATTAGTTTAACATTATTTTTCGCTGCTCTTCATAATCAGATCTAACCTGAAAATCATTATTGGGATGCAACCCTTCAGTTAAGAACTATATGAAGATTTCATCAGATTCTCAGTGACTCTGAACGGATCTGCAAAGGTCTGTCATTTAATTTTCACATTAACCAGTTGTGGCATGTTTCCGATTAAGTCTACACTTCCCTTCACGCCTCCGTTTGTTAAGGCAGGAGTGCAGCACTTAACTTCCACAGATTACTGCACAATAGCAAACCATATTCATTCTGACAAAAAAGCCCTGTTTGACAACTTCTTTGATGGCCTCATGTGAAACTGACAGCTGGGGAAAGCAGGCAAGGCGGGACATTATTAATCAGTGAGGCCATTGTCCGGGCATGTGCCGCAGACACACTTGAAGTTGAGAGTCGAGCAAGCTTCTGAGAGCTAAAACACTGCTTCTAATTAGCATTAAACATCCCGCTGTTGCCTTGGGCCTTGAAAAACTAATTAAGAGAGATTCACACTGATATGTGTTACAAAGTCACAAAATCATTCTTTTTATTTGGACAATGTGTACCTAATGACATAATAAGCGTTTGTGCAGAACACATTTCCTCTATAATCTTTTCATCACAATGCAGACCATTATTTTCTAACTTTGGCAACCGCTTGGGTTGTGTAGGCAGAATATGGAGAAAATTGTAGTAATAACACCATTGCCCAATGGAAAACAAAATAAAAACACATCCATCAAGTTTTCCGTCCAGTCGGGATACATTCCAAGGAACAGCAGTCTGGTCTTCCTGCCGTGCTTTGTGTGTGGTTGAAAAACCTCTACAAGTGAATGAATCCAGATTCGCTGTTCAAATACTTATGAAATGTTAAACAGTACAGCTGTGAGTCATACTTCATCTATGGTTAATGTCTCCTAAAGCAGCATCATGCTTTCACTTATAATACTGAGTACGAGTCCTCCATTTAGCACGAGGTAAATATGCCTCTTAAAAGTGTATATTCGGCGCCAAAATGCACTCTGGCGTTGTAAGGAGTGAAATTAGTATTGAATTATGGAGAAGAGCAATCCATTGGGTCCCTGTTGCCGTTGACTTCCGCAGTAAAAGTGCATGGAAAAACTCCACTGTGTACAAAACATCCATGTCGTAACACCCACATGTATACAAATCCATCCACTGTGTCTCTGAGCAGGCCAAGAGATGTCACTTTGAAAAAGCACAAGAGAAAAGCAATATGTGAGTTTTGAAGTTTTTCATCAGGCGTTTTCTTAATATTGGGCTCCTGCCTTCACTTTCTTGTTCATGGTTTCTCCTCTTTTGGATCCAGTCCTGTGTCTGGTCTTAGAAATCTGGGGGATACAACAGTCATACTGCATTAGTGGAGCACTGACTTAAGAGATGTGGAAGGAATTACAGATTCATCCAGTAAAATAAATTTTCAGCACACTGGAGGTTTATTATTCATATTTTTCCACGCACAAATGGAAATAGCGTTAAATCAAATTCTGGCGATCTAAATTGGGTGTATTTGAAATGCATGAGTGCAAATTATTTTTATTGCAAAGAAAATCTAATATCTGGCCTGATTCCATGTTTCATTCAGCATTATTCAATTGCTTTTGCTTTATATGAATGGGAGCTGGTCAAGCGTGAATGCTTTTTAAAAAATCCTTTAAAATGTCTTGGGTTATCTAATAAAACCTGGAAGCATTATAAAGGATTCTAATGGGATTAAATAACAATTCCTGAAACATCCTTTTGAATAACAAGGGGATTTTATATTAATAGTGTGCTTTAGAAATTCTTTGGAATTGAACTTATGGCTTGGAAATAACAGGACAATTAGTTTGGGAGTTATTGATGTTTTAAAATGTTCTAAATTCCATTTTATATATCATGAATATTCGGGATATACTTGTCCTATTGGGAACTATGTGCTTTAAAATATCCAGCTTTTGGAATTTTGAGCAAATTCCCAGTAGGATTCTTTAGAGTTATGTTTTAGAAATTATTATCGAAATTCCAACTGAGAATCGGAAATTCCTTTCTTTACTGGGGACTCGGGCAGCTATTTCATTCAAAACCTTTAGGAAAGCCTGTCAGAACCATAAAGGAATATTTAGTCATGATTTTCCGTGTGTCAGACCGGACAGAGCGGTCTTTCACTGAGCTCAATCCAGTAAATGAATAGCAGATGTTATTCAGGATAATTGATTCCTGAGAACGCGTGAATGCTTCTCTATACAAGGACCACACAACCAGCTCTTCCCGAATAAACGCTGATGAACATGAAAATCAGTTGTCTTTACCCTCAAAGCTCGACGTCTCCCTCCCCGCAGCTGCCCAGATGTGACAAATGTCTGTTCCTGCCGGTCTGAACGGCGACGCGGTTTTTGAAGCGCACCAGGGCGAGCGCGATCTCCGCGTTCCACGCCGTTCCCTCCTGCTGGCACCTGAAGTCAATCTCCTTCCCGCCGTTCATCACGATGGTGAAGTACACCAGCCCCCGTTTGTATTCCACGCAGTCCAGCGTGGTCATCTGCTCGAAGCGCATCTCTTTGCTGCTCTCGCCTTTACAGTCGTACAACCGGAGTCCGTCCTCTGACAGAACGCAACGCTTCTTCTTCCACAGCTGCAGAAGTCCATTACTCCTCTTCTCCAGATAGCCATCCTTCATGACTTTACACTGGTTCATTCTGAATAAAGGTTGGTGTGAAACAAAGTAAAAAAAAAAAAAAATCGCTAATTGAAATCGGCGAGGCGATCACTGCTGTTGTCGCGTAGCGTTAACGACCGAACATTGCACGCAAACGCGCATAATCGCTGTGCGCCCACTATACAGTACAAAACGCCTTCATTTATTTCGTTTCGCTTAACTTTGAAGGCTGAAAAAAATTCCAATAAAGAGTGTAACGCATCGCCGCCGCCTGACGCCTCTGTGGCTAAAGATCAATTTCCGACTTTTATATATTGTTACAATCTACTTGGAAATCCCGTAATCTGGGCATGTTGGTACTTGCTCCTCTGAAAGCGACTCTTCTCGTGTTTCTGAAGGCTGGCCCCACCCGGTCGTGACGTCATGGGGATTAGTCCTACTTTAACTGCACTCTGGAATGCTGCTGCCTGATAAACATTAGCTTGTACGTCCATTCATGTCATGACATCTTTACTTCAGACGGCTTTTTAGTGAAGGGCTTTTCTTTTATTCTACTGAATCACTTTGACGGGACACTTTTAACGTCTGACTGCTGTTATTAGTCCCTCAGTCAAAACGTTTTTACAGAATTCCTGTCATAATTTAGAACCGAAGGATCCTAATGGGAATATTTTTATGTACGATCCCAGTACAACACAATATTAAAACGAACATATTTTAGAATACATATCTGGTAATAGAGTTCTGATGATACCAATTTTGACAGAAACATGATTTTAAACATTTCAAAACATTTCAGGACATACCGTTTAGGTCAAATGTTTACATACACCTGGCAGAATCTGCAAAATGTAAATTATTTGACCAAAATAAGAGGCATCACACAAAATGCATGTTATTTTTTATTTAGTACTGACCTGAAAAAGATATTTTACATAAAAGACACAAGAGGAAAAATGACCCATTCAAAAGTTTACATACACTTGATTTCTTAATGCTGTGTTGTTATCTGAATGATCCACAGCTGTGTTTTTGTTTAGTGATAGTTGTTCATGACTCTCTTGTTTGTCCTGAACAGTTAAACTGCCCGCTGTTCTTCAGAAAAATCCTTAAGGTCCCACAAATTCTTTATTTTTGTGTATCTGAACCCTTTCCAACAATGATTGTATGATTTTGAGATGCATGTTTTCACACTGATTGACTCATATGCAGCTATTACAGAAGGTACAAACTCACTGATGCTTCTGAAGGGAAAACAATGCATTAAGAGCCGGGGGGTGAAAACTTTTGAACAGAATGAAGATGTGTACATTCTTCTTATTTTGCCCAAATATCATATTTTTTTCATTTAGTACTGCCCTTCATTACTTATACTTATACTTCCCAGAAGACAAAATAAGTTAAATTTACCCTGATCTTCAAATTCCAAAAGTTTTCACCCCCAGTTTTTAATGCATTTTTTTTTTCTTCTGACGCATAAGTGAGTGTTTGAATCTTCTGTAATAGTTGAGTCCCTCAGTGTGAAAAGATGGATCTCAAAATCATACAGTCATTGTTGGAAAGGGTTCAAATACACAAAAAAGCTGAAAAAGTACAAAATTTGTGGGACCTGAAGGATTATTTTGTATGGATCCCTCCTATGTTGGTAAAATATTTAACATTTTGCAGATTCTGCAAGGTTTATGTAAACTTTTGACCTCAACTGTATGTATGCATAGTTAAGATAATCCAAAAAAGTATGACGTTGTCACTTTATTCATTATTCGGTGTTTTCTTGTTGACTGATCAAATATATCCATTACAAATTTACTGAAAAAACCTTTCACTTGTTCAAATCATTGGTGGACAGAAAGGTCTTTATTTTGCGTCTCAAGCTCTTCAGAACAGCAGGAAGCGAAACTCATCCGATCGTGTTGTCTTCACTGATACAACTAAAATGGAATGATGAACATCTTAGAAAATCATTGTTGGTCGTGAGAAATAGGCGCTCTTTTCATAGCAGAGATATTGCAGGACTTTATTTTGCATTCTGTCCACTAGAGGACAGTCTTTACCTCTTCTTAGCATTCAAAACTCAACTTGAAAGGTCCATTATGTTATTTCAGAAGCATCATGCCACACCCTGAATAAAAACATTTAGGTCATCTGCTCTCATTGGAACCAGTGTCATCAGTCTTACATAATCACTGGAAAACACAAGGATGTACTATGTATAATTAAAGATTTGTGCTGAACATTCCTCCATGTTTGCTACAAATAGAATGCAGGACTACAACAGGATTTTAATATTATGAATGAAACCTATATTAATGGCTGAATTGTTTGCAAATATTTGCCTGTCTTTGTCTTTCACAGATGGAATGTGTGTAGGTGGGTTATGTTAATGCTAGATTTGGCTGGGGCTCTTTGCCTTCCCCCAGTTCAACAGCCATTACAAGCAGGCAGCTTGCAACATGAACAACGTTACTCCCACACAGCACTGTGAATATTGTTTTTAATGTTTGACAGCTTGATCATATGCCAGTCATTAATTTCACTTTCCTATATCAGGTAAAAAGTTGAAACAAGCAGGAGTGCCGTAGTGGGGTGTAACTGTATCAGAAGCTCATTTTAACAGTTTGCGTTGTTGATTTTAATATCCTCTATTAATGGCCTACAATGTACGAAGATATCGTGTTAAATTAGTTTTAAACGGCTTGCAATATTTAATCCAAAAATGAAAATTTGCTAAAAATCAACTCATCTAAAATGTGGATGAATTTGTTTCTTCATCAGAACAAATTTGGAGAAATGTATAATTTCATAGCTTGCTCTCCAATGGATCCTCTGCAGTGAATGGGTGCCACTCCAGTCCTTTAGTTAACATCCTGTGAAGCTAAAAGCTTCATGTTTGTAAGAAACAAATCCATCGTTACATGTGGATTATTTTATCAGCTGTTTGGACTCTCATTCTGACGGCACCCATTCACTGCAGAGGATCTTTCTGTACACAGTCAGCAGAGCTCAATGTTTTTGACCAATCAAATGTTTACAACTTTTTAAAAGACTATCAGGTGCTTCCCAAAAGGAAGCGGCCTGACTGTATGTGTCACATAGTTCATCTTTCAGTCACAATGAAACTCAATAAGAGAGTGACTCATAGTACATTTCTAAAATTGTAAAATGATTATCTTATGAACTTGGCACATCATTGAGATTATGCAAAAGGAATGTGGTTATGTTCTACTCAGTTTACAAACAACCATTCACATGCAACAAATGCAAATAATATTGACGCATGTCGAATCAGCCGACAATAAGAGTTTTATAAGAATAAGTAATTTGATCAAGTGATTGTTTGGTTAAGTAAATTCAGAAAAGTTAAAAATGAAACCTCATAAATTATATGTTACTTAAAAAATGTTATATGTCATTTAGAAATGTGTAATACGATGTACACTATGGTTTAGAAGGTATTCGTGATATTCTCATGAACGACGGCGAAAACTGACAAGGAAGAGAAGAAATTGTTGAATAAAGTCTTTATTTTTGTTTTCTTTGCTCACAAAAATAATTTTTCGTAATTTCATAAAATTAAGGTTGAAGCACTGATGTCACATAGACTATTTTAATGATGTCTTTACTACCTTTCTGGGCCTTTAATGTGGTAGTTGTATGGCTTTCTATGCAGGGTCATAAAGCGCTCAGATTTTATCAAAAATATTTTAATTTGTGTTCTGAACATGAACGAAGGTCTTACGGGTTTGGAACAACATGAGGGTGAGTAATTAATACCAGAATTTTCATTTTTTAGTAGACTATCCCTTTAAAGTGTCAAATTGAATGTGTCCTAGACATTAGGATTAGTTCACTTTCAGAACAAAAATTTGCAGATGTACTCAACCCCTTGTCACCCAAGATGTTCATGTCTTTCTTTCTTTAGTCATAAAGAAATTATGTTTTTTGAGAAAAACATTTCTGGATTTCTCTCCATGTAATGGACTTATATGGTGTCCCCAAATCTGAAATCACAAAGTGAACATGCAAAGAAGATCAAACACCCTTTACAAATTTTGATGGTGGAGGAGAAAATGAGACGGGAGTTTTTAGACGTACCCTAACTGTCATGATTGGAAAAAAAACCAGAGCTAGACAAGACAAGTGTTTGAGGTTAAAAAGTATATAAATTGTAATTTATTTATTTATTTATTTATTTTTTTTAGAAAATGACCAATCCTTTCGCTGGATACAACCCTTCTTCATTGGCCGGGATTGTTTAGAGCATTTTGAAGCTGCATTTAAAAGAATAGTTCACTCCCAGAACAAAAATTGACACCCCCTTGTCACCCAAGATGTTCATGTCTTTCTTTCTTCATTTGTAAAGAAATGATGTTTTTGGAGGAAAACATTTCAGGATTTTTCTCCATGTAGTGAACTTCTATGGTGCCCCTGAGTTTCAACTTCCAAAATGCAGTTTAAATGCGGCTTTATACGGTTCCCAGCCGAGGAAGAAGGGTCTTATCTAGTGGAACGATTGGTTATTTTCTAAAAAGAAAATAACAGATCACTTTATTAGATAAGACCCTTCTTCCTTGGCTGGGATTGTTTAGAGCTGCATTTAAACTTGGGGGCACCATTGAAGTCCGCTATATGGAGAGAAATCCTGAAATGTTTTCCTTGAAACAACATAATTTCTGTACGACTGAAGAAAGAAAAACATGAACATCTTGGATGACAAGGGGGTGAGTTCATTATCTGTAGATTTTTGTTCTGGAAGTGAACTAATCCTTTAACAGGTAAAACATGTTCTTCTGCAAAAAGGTACAGAATGGGATGTGGGCTGTAGTTGTGATATCAAGAATAACTCATAAGAAATACCTTCTACTAGAAATATATACTGAAACTAGCTCTGCTTATGTGCAAGGCACATTCATTCATTATAAATACAAAAATCTCTCAAACATTTACATTCACCAATTATTCAGTTTAATGGACACAAAAAAGACACCAAAGTTGTGCATATTTGTACATTTACGTCTATAACATTTTTTTTAAAGTACATGCAAAATGCATATGTTGGATACCATTGATAGTGAAATAAATTTAGTGCACTTGTTATTTGTTCATGCTTCGAACAGAGCTGAAGACTATGGAGTCAAAATAGGGCCATATATATCTGCAAAATAAAACAATGTTTTGCAAACAAAAAATATGTTTTGCAAATAAAAATAGAGTATTGAAAAAAAAAATTGCTTTTTTGCAAGCAAAAAAAGTAATTGCAAAAGAAAAGTTAACCCCTGAGAGAAAAAATAAAGTTTAGCAAAGTAAAACTTCAGCAGCATTGACTTTGCAACACATATTTCCCTTTGCGCCGCTCCTTTAAATCCGCGTTTCAGTCATCCGTGCCTTTGCGGCGCAAGCTTTCCTTTGCGCTTCATTTTTCTATGCGCCTCGTTTTGTGTCCCTGATTTGACGTGGGGGAGGGGTCAAGAGGTTGGGGTGTGTTCGTTACGTCATCAGCGCGAGCCCCGGATCTCAGGTATGTATTATTGATCGCTTTCTTCTTATTATTATTAGACTCCTATATTATTAACAACAGATACTTCAGACCAAATAAGGCTGTCACGATTAACAGACATTATATTGTACATGATTTATGAACAGCTTGTGGGTGAAATAGGTAAAATACTGTTGCACCCGAAAGCTAGAGGTCGCTCTTGTGCGAAAACTCAAAATAAGCGCAGTAGAGGAAGACAATAACACACATAACGCATATGGACATCATTTTATCAATATTCCTAAAACCTCCTCAGGTATTTTCATGATAATAAAGTATATTAATAATAATTATTAATAATAATTTCGCACGAGCGCGACCTCTAGCTTTCGGGTGCAACAGTATTTTACCTATTTCACCCACAAGCTGTTCATAAATCATGTACAATATAATGTCTTTTAATCGTGACAGCCTTATTTGGGCCGGTCTGAAGTATCTGTTATTAATAATATAGGAGTCTAATAATAATAAGAAGAAAGCAATCAATAATACATACCTGAGATGACGTAACGAGAGGGACGCGCCTTCGTTCCTTGTACACACCCCAACCTCTTGACCCCTCCCCCACGTCAAATCAGGGACACAAAGCGAGGCGCATAGAAAAATGAAGCGCAAAGGAAAGCTTGCGCCGCAAAGGCATGGATGACTGAAACGCGGATTTAAAGGAGCGGCGCAAAAGGAAATATGTGTTGCAAAGTCAATGCTGCTGAAGTTTTACTTTGCTAAACTTTATTTTTTCTCTCAGGGGTTAACTTTTATTTTGCAATTATTTTTTTTACTTGCAAAAAAGCAATTTTTTTCTCAATACTCTATTTTTATTTGCAAAACATATTTTTTGTTTGCAGATATATATGGCCCTATTTTGACTCCATAGAAGACAACATTCTTTAAGTGATTAAAGCACAAACAAGCAAGTGGCAAACTAGTAAAAGGGTAAGCAGATTCTTTAAAGAACAGTCAGTACATCTAAGCAGAGGAATACTGACGTAACAGCATAGCTCAGGTTCCACTAAATCTGTGCAAACTCAAGTGATCATCTTAGGTGAGCAGATTAAGTCTTAATCCCATGTTTTGTTTACATACTTGACGTTCTTCCAAGCATTTGGCAGTGAGTTAAGACGAGATGTTTATGGGTTTAAGACAATGACATGATGTCTTGTAGAATGTGTTGAAATGTGGAATGTGTCTTGTTTAAGCATTTAAATTCTAGTTTCCTTCTTGGCTGACACTGTTTTCCTTTTTAAGGAAACTGACATGCACTCACTCGCACGCGAGCAGGAGGTGTTAAGGTGCTTCTACGGCACAACTGGGGGTTGTGGGGAAAAGTGTGTCATGCTGATCTACTGAGTGTGTGACAGCGCTCCAGCACCTTGACCGTATCCAAAGCCCTTTGGTCCAAAGTTTTTGGCATAGCAACCTGTGTAGAACATAAAATGAAAATGAGACACCATGACAATGATAAAGATTTTTAAATTACAAAGTGCATAATATGTGAGTTGTGTTGGCTGTGGTTTCCATAGTGTTGCTGTTTGGACTGACACAGATTGGTTCAGTTTGATTCACAAGCTCTTGACTGAGCTGATTCAATTCGTTTGGATTTAGTATATCGGGTACAAGGTTTCGCGCTAGAGGGCGCATATTCAAAGCAAACAAAGAACTAAAGACGTAGTTTGATGGCACGGTGATTGTGGGAGTTGTAGTCTTCATCCCCACAGCTGATGCAATCCGTCGTGACTCGGGCAGAAATCATGTCCATGGATGTACCAGTGTACTAAAGACTTATTAAGGAAGCTGTAGTATGAAGCAGGGTGGGGCTGAAAATTGTGGAAGCAAAACGAGGACGTTGGAGCGATTGCTAATGCAAGATGAGCACGATACACGACTCAAAAGCAGCGGAGCTTTTATTATGCCACAGTCGAGCGCTTCCGCTACTTCCAGTCATGCGTATGTGATAGAAAACAGAGCTGTTTATCATAATAGATACATTTGAATGTGTTGAAAGTTGTTATAATGTTACTCTGCTCGTTCGTCACCTGTCTAATAAAATGCATAACATATAGACCAATTTCGAGTAAACGTCACAGTGACGTCACTTGCAGCTGCGCGCGCATAGTGGTTGCAGAAAAACACTGGTAACAAGTGGAGGTAAACGGGTGAACTCCATGGAATAAGAGAAAAAAATATTTTTGTGCCATTTTTTAATAATTTTTATACAATACTGTAGTCAAAGGCGCCATTTGAAGCTAAACACAGACGTTTAAACGGACATGAAAATGAAAGATGAAAGATGAAGATGAAGATGAAGATGAAAACTGCTATGCTTACTCTACTTTTAAAGCATAAATTTGATTTAAACAGTAGATCAACATAATATTTACATATGCTGTTCATAGGGGATGTACTGTATTAGCCCTACCGTTACAGCATGACATATTATTTAAACCTAGTACTATTAACATTTTAGCGAACTTTTTTTTTATTTTGCTGAATAAAATAATAGAAACCATTACAGAAGTTGTAATGTTTTGTAATGGTATTTGTTGTGGAAACACTGCAAACCAATGTTCAAATCGACTGTTAACCATTAAAACCATTACCTAATGGTTTCCAGTAGCAGGGTTGCCAAGTTCATGTTTTTTTTTTTTTTCTGCGGAATTGGGCTATTTGTAACATATTGCTGTGGGTTGTTGTTGGGTTTTTTTCCACTGCAGTTTAAATATTTGACACATTACATTGTAATTGGCTGAAAAAATATTTTACTTTTTTCCAATGATAAAGCTGGGACATTATGAGTTTTGTGAGGGAGGGGCCTTTGAGCTCCTTTAGGAAAAAAGGCTGTGTATAATTACTGCTAGTGATTTTCAAGTTGAAATTGTGTATAACACATAAAAGTGACTGTAAAATCTGTATTTTAGGTATGGGAGTGGCATATGGTGAGTTTTGATATTTGGATAGTGTCAGTGGGCTTTTTTGGGGCCATTTTTGATTGGCCTTTGGGCTGCTTTTGCTACACAAAACTGGCAGCCCTGTCCAGTAGTGTGTTTTGGGCCATATTCCATTAGGATTTAGTGGTTTAAACATGCCACAAACCAATACAGTCTTTAAAGAAGCCGTCCACTTTCAAAACAAAGATTCACATATAATGTACTCACCCCCTTGTCATTCAAGATGTTCATGTCTTTCTTCATTCGTAAAGAAATTATGTTTTTTGAGGAAAACATTTCTGCATTTTTCTTCATATAATGGACTGATATGGTGCCCCAATTTTGAACTTCCAAACTGCAGTTTAAATGCGGCTTCAAACGATCCCAAATGCGGTTGTAGACGATCCCAGCCGAGGAAGAAGGGTCTTATCTAGCGAAATGATCGGTTATTTTCATTAAAAAAATACAATTTATATTCTTTTTAATCTCAAACGCTCGTCTTGCTTTTCTCTCCATGAACTCTGTTTATCCTGACTCAAGACAGTTAGTGTATGTCAAAAAACTCCAATCGTATTTTCTCCCTCAACTTCAAAAATCATTTCAAAATCATCCTACATCGCTGCAGAAGTACCGCCCCAGTGTTTGCAACGTGAACATGCAAAGATCAAACACCCTTAACAAAAAAGGTAAAACAGTGATATAGGATGATTTCAAAGTTGAGGGAGAACATGAGATGGGAGTTTTTCGACATACACTAACTGTCATGAACCGAAAAAAACCCCCAGTCCAAGCAGAGTAAGATAAGACGAGTGTTTGGCATTAAAAAGTATATAAATTGTATTCTTTTTATTAAAATAACCGATCGTTACACTACATAAGACCCTTCTTTCCGGGCTGGGATCATTTACAACCACATTTGGGATCGTTTGAAGCCGCATTAACTGCATTTTGGAAGTTCAAAATCGGGGCACCATATCATATGGAGAAAAATGCTGAAATGTTTTCCTCAAAAAACATAATTTCTTTACGACTAAAGACAGAAAGACATGAACATCTTGGATGACAAGGGGGTGAGTAAATTATTTGTAAATTGTTGTTCTTCTCTTTTAATTTATATGTAATAAAATATACAGAACTTAAAAGCGGAGACTTTGTGTCATATCTAAAGTAACAACTCACAAAGCCTATTGAGATTATTGGATGGGAGGTGTGCTGCAAGTGGTGTTAAGTATAGTTTTGTTCATGCATCAGCAGAAAAAGCATAGCATTGGATTTTAGATTCAGTATCGGTTCATGAAAATGAAGATTGATTTGAATCAATTAATCAATATTGTAAACCCAGCCCTAGTTGCTTTGTCATTGCTAACATGTTCTATGGGACTTTATATCACTTTATATATTACTTCATTATGCACTTCTGGGTGTTTTCTAGGTGGTTGTTCAGCATGAATCACCAAAAGAGAAAGGTAAATATTGGATACTCTGCCTTTGCAGAAGATTTCTCCATCCTTGTCGGCTACAGTTGTAGATTCTAGCCCCTTGCCGCACTTTGCACATCGGAAACAACCCCTGTGCCACGCCTGCAGAGAAGGAAGACCACAGTCACTCAATGAACACCACGTTCAGAGCTTACAGGACCATAAGCAGTGGCTTAGTTAATTTTGGTGCATCATGACAGCATTTCCTCCTGTCATTTCTGCTTTTGGCTTACATTTCCTGCCCCTATGACTTTTTCAGCTGCGTAGACGGCCTTGCCACACCGTGGACAAACATCAGAACCACCAAACTTTTGAGCGAATTTGGATGTGTTGGGGTTATTGGTTGGCTGGTGATTTGGAGCCCTGCAATCAAAAGACACAACCCAAGAGTCAGATACTGAACATTGGTCACAGCTTGTTAGATTCATCCCAACAAATCTTTAAAGGAATAATTCCTCCCAAATTATAAACTGTGTTCATTAAAACCTGTTCAAAGATGGTTTGACATTCTTTCTCATGTGGAACACAAAAGAAGTAGTTTTGATGAATGTTCACGCTGCTCTTTTCCAATGAAATGAAAGTGGACGGGGACCAAAAGCTGTCAAAGTCCAAAAAGGGGATCTATAAAAGCATCATAAAGTGGTCTTTACAACTTCTGCTCTATATTTCTGTTAAACTTCTGTTCTCACAGTATAGCTTTGTATGAGGAATAAAGCAAAATTTAACTCATTATTTATTGAAAACTGTGCTTTGCAGCCATGGGTAACCTTCATTTTCATTAAGAGCAGTGTGGATGCTCTGCTATGAACGTGTAAAATAGGATAAACTGTGGTTGGTTGCTTTATATCTTGGTCAAATGGTTTCTTTCCACCTAACTGTGCTGTTCTTGGCCAGAATGGGCTATGAATTAGACAATATGCTGACAGTCTAATCTTGTGAGACTAGATACGAAAAGAGTGAAATATGAAGCAATTTTTAAGAATCAAAATGCAAATTAAGTGCATTCTTACTCCACGGGTTTAATGCCCAGTGACTCTCCTTTGTCCATGCTCAGAGTTCCTGCGCCAGCGCCGTAGCCGTAGCCCTTGGGCCCATATTTTTTGCCGTAACAGGCCTTGCAGTAGATCTCATTCTCATGGACGGCCACAGTAGTGCTATCTAGATTTTTCCTGCACACCACTGAAACGATAAGGATGAGTAAATATAACAAAATACATAGATAAAAGTGTTCTACAGTGACCTTCAGCTTCAACATTTTATCTTGAAAACATAAAAAAACTGTTGCTTTAGCTAATATAGATATCTGAAACCGTAGGATATATATTATTTAAATAAGTATATTTTTCATAGTTTTATATTAGAAAAAAAGAGTACAATTTCTTTCCCTGAAAATTTGCTATATCAATGTACTCCAATAGTTTTGTGCATTTCGTGATCATAAAGTCTTGTCTGTCTAGAGGAACACCTCAGCAGGGTTCTGTGCTTAAATAAAAAAAAATTAAAAGCGCTTTTGATTTTTCTTTTTCCTGCAGACAGTCTGTCTGGAATGCAGAGCCCTTTGAGGGCCCAAAGCAGGGTAATATTATATTTCATAAAGTTATTTATAGAGACAACCAAAAGGGGGCGCCAGAGAACAATCTACACAATAGACTATGATGGCGACCCAATTCATGGCCTATCCACCATTAACATTATCCATAATTA
Organism: Labeo catla; assembly: GCA_012976165.1. Classification (NCBI taxonomy): domain Eukaryota; kingdom Metazoa; phylum Chordata; class Actinopteri; order Cypriniformes; family Cyprinidae; genus Labeo; species Labeo catla. The sequence goes on from VONZ01000246.1 coordinate 86,727, forward strand.
GAATTAGTTTCTGCTAAATTATAAGAAAAAGGTAAATAATGACTGTAAGGTAAAAAAAAAAAACACCTTGATGCTAATGCTTTATTCTAACTTGTAAACAGCAAAATTCAGTTTTATGATCCGATTTGCACACACTCAAAAGTTTGTACTTTTTCAAACATTTTAATGTGTAATACATATGTGAAACAACCAAATTGTGACAGCTTGCTCCTCCAATACAGATTTAAAAGCATTCTGGCACACATTTTTCATTTCAGCGCTGAGTGCGCCATTGTACATAAAGATGAATAATGATTAACAGACAAATTATATATTAATCCTTATTAATCAAAAAGAGTCTGGTCTTGGTAAACATTATACCAGCTGACCTACTGATACTGTGTGTGGACTGACTGCTCATGTCATGATACTGGACAGCACAGGAAAATGACCCAGACTTACTGCACAGGAAGCAGGATCTGTGGAAGCTCCGCCCTTCACACTGCACTTCCTCTGCAAAGTACACTGTTTTTTGACAGCAGCCACATTTGTTTCCACCCCCAAGAGGCATAACACACACACACACACACACACACACACACACAGACCTGACCTGAAATCACCTACTTTTTGGGAACATCCTAATGGTACGTACAATAAAAACGATAAAGTGTCTTAATTCAGATCTAGAAAATGTGTGTAAAGTTTAGGAGTAGGTGTAGGATAAGAGTATAGACAACTCAAGTCAATGAGAAGTCCTGAAGTTCTGTGAATAGTATAATTATAGGTAATTATACTGTAGTTGGTCTTTAGCATAGAAAAACAAGAGTTCACATGAAAGTGATGACATACCACAAGAGAAATGCAATGCCAAAAAAGGCATTAAGATTGAAGAATGCATGTCTGAAATCTGAAACGAGGTTGTTCTGAAATAAAAGCACATTTGGACTTTCACAAGCACATACTTGTTGTGATTCCAGTACAACTTGAAATATGCCTCCCGCTTCATTAGACTATTGCAATGGATCTCTGGTCAGCTGGAATGAATTTAATATGACCTTAAATGCTTAAATTCTTGATGAGAATTTAACAATTAAGAACCCACAGTGTGGCACAAAGCAACAAACAAAACAACACAAAATAAGAATTAGTAGCTTTTCTTTTTTTGTTGTTTTTTGTTTTGTCCAGATGTACATTGAGACTGAAGCTGTGTCCAAAACCGCTCCCTATCCTCTATTTAGTGCACTATGTCGGTGTCGGCTGTTTTGTAGTGCTGTCCGAATTCTGAGTGAAGAACTTTATTCCCTACATTCCTTCACTACTTTATACCCACTCTCTTTTTTCCAAAATGCTGTTTACGTATTTTCTTATTTCTGCTTTAACATTTATTTCATGCATTATTAATATTAAAGTATATTATGTAGGCATTAATTCAGTATAATGTTTTAACTGATTTACTGATGTGGTGTTGTTGTAAACTTGAGGGCGCTCTAAGACGATTGTCATCTTATCCGAGTACAAAATGCTGCTCAGGCTAGTTTCAAGATATTATAAGATTCAAGATATATTATAAGAAATACATAAAAATACATAAATTGAACAATTAAAATAAATCAGTGTTTATTCTTTGACAGTGTTATGACCACATTAACATTACAAAGCAAATTAATACTATACCATTGAGGAAACCACAAAGCTGGTGCGGAGGTATGTATAATTACAATGTAAAGTCACTGTGAGTGTTATTGTTATTCTTATTTTTTTTTCTAAAATAAGGTACATGTAAGATAAAACTACATAGGTATTAGGTAAACTATAGGTATTAGTGAACAAATTAACAACTGAGTGATTTTGCACACAGCTTGAGACACAAAGCAAGAATCAGATGTTTAGTTGTGTCCAGAATCTGCAATGAGACCGAGACACGAAACAACATGAAATGACATGAAATGAAACAGGAATTAGGTGTTTTGTTGTGTCCAGAATCTGCAATGAGACTGAGACACGAAATTAAATGAAACAAAATAAAACAAAACTAAACAAAACAGAAATCAGTTGTTTTGTTGTGTCCAGAATCTACAATGAGACTGCGACACAAAATGACACGAAACAACACCAAACGAAACTGAACGAAACAGGAATCAGTTGTTTTGTTGTATCCAGAATATACAATGAGAAGGAGACACAAAATGACCTGAAATGACACCAAACAAAACTAAATGAAACAGGAATCTAATTTTTTGTCCATAAACTATTGAGACCAAACCAAACAAAAACAAAACAGAAATCAGTTTTGTTTTGTCCAGAATCGGCATTGAGACTGAAACACAAAATGACATGAAACGACACAAAACTAAATGAAACAGTGATCAGTTGTTTTGTTGTGTCCAGAACCTACTATGAGACTGAGACACAAAATGACATGAAATGACACCAAACAAAACTAAATGAAACAGGAATCGGTTGTTTTGTTGAGCCCAGAATATACAATGAGACTGAAACACAAAATGACATGAAACGACATCTAACAAAACTAAACAAAAGAGGAATCAGTTGTTTTGTTGTGTCTAGAATGAGACTGAGACATAAAACGACACCAAACGAAACTAAACAAAACAGAAATCCATTGTTTTGTTGTGTCCAGAATGAGACTGAGACACAAAATGGCATGAAACGACACGAAACAAAATGAAACAGAACTAAACGAAACAGGAATCAGTTGTTTTGTTGTGTCCAGAATCTACAATGAGACTGAGACACAAAATAACACAAAATGTGACCAAACAACACAAAACAGCATGAAATGAATTGAAACTAAACGAAACAGGAATCAGTTGTTTTGTTGTGTCCTTAATCTACAATTGAGACTGAAACACAAAATGACATGAAACGACATAAAATTAAACTAAACAAAACAGGAATCAGTTGTTTTGTTGTGTCTAGCCTGAGACTGAGACAAAAAACGACATGAAACGAAACAAAACTAAATGAAACACGAATCAGTTGTTTTGTTGTGCCCAGAAACTACAATGAGACTGAGACACAGAATGACATGAAACGACACAAAACTAAATGATACAAAACTAAACGAAACAGGAATCAGTTGTTTTGTTGTGTCCAGAATCTACAATGAGACTGTGACACAAAATAACACAAAATGTCACCAAACAACACAAAACAACATGAAACGAAACGAAATGAAACTAAACGAAACTGGAATCAGTTGTTTTGTCCAGAATCTACAATGAGACTGTGACACAAAATAACACAAAATGTCACCAAATAACACAAAATGTCACCAAACAACACAAAACAACGTGGAACGAAACGAAATGAAACTAAACGAAACTGGAATCAGTTGTTTTGTCCAGAATCTACAATGAGACTGGGACACAAATCAAAACAGAAATCACTTTTTTTGTCCAGAATCTGCATTGAGACTGAGACACACAAAATCAACAAAACCAAACCAAACAAAAACCAAATCAAGGTTTTTGACCCAGTGTGGGTTCTGAGTTGTAAACTGTTATTAACTCCTACAGTATACTTAGGACAGTGAATCATGCTGTCTGATCTGCTGCAATTGCTGGGAAATGTCTCATTGATTTTGTCCATAAAAGGGATGGTTGGTTGTAATCGAGACATTCCTACATAGTTCTGCTGTCTCCAGTCTAAACACTAACTCCGGCCCCTGACTCCAAACATGTTGGGTTGTCAAGGATGTGAAGGAAGTGACATGACTCGGCACACAGCCACACATCCTGATAACGTTCTGTACTATAGTACACAAGCCTTTTTTGCTCCCATATGACCATTTCCCCTCTGTCACAAACACGTGTATTGCCACAGACGTTTGACAGACAGTTCATAGCGAGACTCAAGGAAGTTAGACATTATATAATAACACCGTGGAATTGTTTTAGGCAGTGGTCTCAGTTGAATCTGATTAAATCTACTTCACATTTCCTGTTAAGAATTCTAATTATTCATAACTACAAATCCACCATGCTGCATTAGGAAGGCTAATGTTGGACATCACCTACTATTTGTAACATTTAAAAACCTAAACTGAGTTATATAAGAAAAGTTGTTAAGGAAATAGATTTTGCAGCAAATCATTGTTTCCCCAGACATAGTGTTAGATGACACCCGCATGAATCTCAGTTCAGAGGACTTGTTTCTGAAAATCTTGGTCAAAACGTTCCAAAGACTCTTTCTCAGACTGAATGATTTTAAGAGTCCAGTTATCTTACTTGCAAACAAGACTAGACAAGTCACATTCCTGATTCCAGATCAGAAAAGTTAGTAGTAGTTTGTAACTGAGAAAGAGGAAAACTGTACTTGTTGCTTCCAAATGAATGCCAAGAATTTTATCAGTTGAACAAAATTCAAAAAGTTGATGAGGTGGAAAGAATTTAAAGAATTCAAAGAAAACAAAACCTCAGAAGCAGTTTCAGCCTTGTGAGCTTCACACAAGCTTGCAATGCAGAGCCATTACGCAAGAGAAGTGGTAAGCATGTAGGGGACAAAATCCAACACTGTGAAGGGCTTCTTACCTGAAATGATCTTCTCTGCTAGGTGTGTGGATATGGACAGAAAATCAGCAGACTGTGGGGATGAGAACGGCTCTTCTGTCCTGACGTGTAACGGTGGAGGAGTCTGTGTCAAACTTTAGCACAGGAGCTCTGGGGTGGGGCAGTGTCTGGGGAAGTGAGTCAAACTATGTGCTGTGGTGAGATTAGTTAAAGCAACAGCACTACCTCACGACCCTGCTGTGTGTTTGCTCACTGACGCCCCCTCCTACACGCACAGACATTACACTGAACACAGCCTGTCACACCGTGGCACTTGAAACATCAAGACACATCTACCAAAAAATTAAGGTTTAAATAATAATACAGTGCGATAAATCAAGGTTTACTGAGGTTTATTGAGGTTGCTTCTTTGTATCTCAACAGCTTATCTTACAGTATGTGGAAACAGACAGCAATTAAAAAGAAAAAAAAAACTTTCAGGAAGCTCTTTAGGTTAGGGAACACTATTCACACTGTTAACTAGTTGCTTATTAGAGACTAAATTTGGACAGTATCTCCTTCTAGAGTTTTCAAGCTACAACCATCAAACTCAGATCAGACTAGTCTTTTCTAACTAATCGGACTTACGATTTTTGTTAAACAGACGATCAAAATGATCAAAAGTCCATGAGTCAAAGGTTGATGAGGGGCTCAAACCATTTGTACATGCTAGCAACATGGCAACAACATGTTAATCATGTTAGAAACATGCTAGCAACATGTTAATCATGCTAACAACATGTTAATCATGCAAGAAACATGTTAGCAACACGTTAATTGTGCTACAGTATGCTAACAACATGCTAATCATGGTAAAACATGCTAGCAATGTCAGCGTCTAATCATGTTAGAAGCATGCTAGAAACATGGTAACATGCTGTTCATGTTAGAAACATGCTAGTAACATGCTAATCATGTTATAAAAATGCTAACAATATGTTAAAACATGCTTGCAACATGACACTCATGCTAGAGACATGCTAACAATATTCTTATCATGCTAAAAACATGTTAGCATGGTAATGGTAACATGGTAATAATGCTAATAGATGCTAGCAACATGTTAATCATGCTAAAACATGGTAACAACATGCTAATCATGTTAACAACATGCTAGCAACAAGCTAATCATGCTAGAAACATTCCAACAACATACTAATCGTGTTAAAACACTCTTGCAACATTCTGATCATACTAGAAACATGCTAACAACATGGTAAACATGCCAAAAACAAGCTAGTAATATGTTAACAACATATTAATCATGTTTGATGTTAGGATGCTAACAACATGCTAGCAACATGATAGTCATGCTAACAACATGTCAATTATAGTAGAAACATGCTAACAACATGCTAAGCATGCTAAAACATACTAATTACATGTTAATCATGTTAGTTAATAGTGAATGTGTTCCCTAATCTAAAGTCTGACCATATTTTATAAAATATTATCCAGTTAAATATTATAAATATTGTAACAGTATTTCAAATAAATTATGTTCTTTTGAATTCATCATAAAATCTTAAAAATGCATCACACTGACCCCCCAGACCTTTTCAGGTAGTGTGCAAATATTTAATAGTATCAATAGTTCATATAATACTACATTTTTACGGTTTATATTTATATATTGGTATTGTAGAATTAGCTTGCGCTTAAGAATTAGAACTTGTGCTGTCAAGATTTTTGCTAAGTGACCTTGCTGACAACGTACAGTCCATTATTTTATGGTTCATTTACATCAGCAGATGGAGTCCAGCTGCTAAAAACCAACGGAGCAGCTCTGACCTTAATATTTTATATTGCTTGGGTGGGTCTGGAAATGCCACGAGCATGTGGGCAATGTACTACTGTTCCTCTTCAGAGTGATTAAATATCCCATCAGGCACTGCTCGCACATAGCCGACTGTCAGAGCATCTCTTCCTGTACCAGGGTAATTACAGTGCTAGAATGATCTACTGTAGCGAGCGGGACTCTGGTGCTGCTTTTGAAGGGGCTATTAGCTCCAGTGAAAGCAAAGTGGAGTTTCACATAATAACTGAAAGTTCATTTGACTAAAATGCTCAAGGCCACAACAGGAAGGAACTTCAAAACAGTCATATATTAAAAACATCCACTGTAGTTTGTAGCAGACACCTAAAGGCAGCTAGTACCAGCAAATCAATAACAAATTGGTAAATATATTGGTAATTTGCTTGATTTTAGCAAGAGACATCTGTATTTCCAAATATAAACCATATGTTAACCACAAAAACATTTCCATAATTCCCTCCAGTTATGGGCAAAACACACATGGTAAAAATATGGCCCATATGTTTTCATGTCATGTCTACTGTAGGTCAGAAATTATGGCTGACTTCCACATCTGGCCCAGGGGCGAATGCTGTCTGGGCCCTGATTTCATAATTTACTCGCTTCTTGGTGTGTATTTGTACAAGAGATAGTTTTATACTTGGATCTATAGGAAAATAGATTTATGAAGTTCTAGAAGGGTTATTTTTTGCTGTCACGTTAGATTACATTGTATTAAAGCATTATATTATCATTCATATTAGCTATACTTTACAATTAAATGTCCTATAGGTGCATGTCTTGATTCCACTCAGTCATGTTTATCTAAGACTCACTGGCGCCATCTTGTGGCATCAAATGAATGATTTTGAGAAACGGACACAGAAGCTGTTCATCGTCAATGCCTCGTAACAATTTTTGATTCCTATTTTCAGTACGTGTTTTCATGCGGTTCTGTTGGGCTGTAGCATTTTCCATTTTTGATAGCTTTTGTCTCACTATGTTCTTCCTACTAGGCTACGTTCTTTTTTTGTTTAATTAAGTCTGCAATTGGATCCTTTACCCCTCAACTCACCGAAAGTCTGACGTGTCAAACCTACACAACTTCAGAAGGTCCAAGATGGCTGTGTGAAAAAGCTTAGCTGTAGGCCTATTGAATGAGCACTTGTAGTTTACCTCAAATCTTAAAAGTATATTTAAAAAAAATGATATTAATGGAATAAAAGGCCTCTTAAGTGTACTTAAAGAGTTTACTATCATGACTCTTTTAAAAAGTGCACTATATAATAATGTCAAATTAAATGTTTGACTGTAAAGTACATTTTAAGTCATCATTAAGCCATTTTTTATAATCTTTTGTAGTGCTTTAAAGAAGTGCATTTATTTTGCAGTGTTGACTAACACTACTTGTTTATAATGTTAACTGTAGTGTGTTATTTGATAGTCCATTTCAAGGTAATATATTTTAAATATACTAAATGGCAACTTCATTACAAATGTGCAATAACAAGTAGGGTATATTCACGTGGCAATCTAGTGAAAACTAAACAGTGAACATGTTCGTGGCTACTACTGTACCTAAACTCTCTAGTGATGGGTGGTTCTTGAATGATTCATTTATTTTGAACGAATCTTTAATGTGACTCGGGACGAACGAGTCGTCTGGGGGAGTGATTCGTTCAGTCGCGCATGCGCAACATCCTATTAGGTTCTGTACTGGAATTAGTTCACGTTTCCAGTCTTCGGGTTTTTGGAATCGTTCGTTTATCTTTTGGGGCTGTCACATGATGAACGAACGACTCAAACCCGAAAACTAGTTAGATAAGAGGTGAGGTGAGCTAATGATAGACTAAAGACCCAGGTAAACAATGAATTAATCTTTTCTGTTTCTTATAGCATTATAGTTTTGTCTTGTTTGTAGTGTGATCAATGTTTATGTAAGCAGTAGATGTATTAGGGAGGTAACACGTAACATTTCAATCATATTTTGCTAAAATGATCCGAACTTCCCATCATTACCCTATCGCCCCCTTGAGTTTTTTTTTTTGTACTGCCACTGCAGGTTTGTTCAACAAGGTCATTGTTTTTGCAACGCGTTTGTCATTCTGTCGTCATTCTCGCCATATGACTGAATCTGTTTAAATTCATAAACAACACTAAAAAAAAAAACAAACAAACAACAAAAAAAAAACAAACCTTTAGTTAAACTCTTGCTAAGTACTAGTTTATAAATATATGTTTTTTTTTTGTTTGTTTTTTAAAGAAGTCTCTTATGCTCAACAAATTTGCATTTATTTGATCAAAAATGCAGAAAATATTCTGAAATATTATTGCAATTTAAAATAATGTTTACTATTTTATTATACTTTAAAACAAAATTTATTGCTGTGATGCAAAGCTGAATTTTCAGCATCATTACTCCAGTTTTTAGTGTCATGTGAACATTCAGAAAATGCTGGAAACAGTTTTTGCTTTAGAATTCTTTAATGAATAAAAAACCTCTTCATATAAATATATAATCTTCATATATATATATATATAATATTGTTATTCTTATTATTTAGCATAAATGTGTTAAATCAATAACATGTAATGGCAAAGACTTATATATTGTTAAATAAAAAAGATTTATAATTTGAATGAATGTTGTTCTTTTAACTTTTTATTCATCCAAGAATCTTGAAAAAATATCAGATTCCAAAAAAAATAAATAAAAAAAGGTTCTGAAGGATCATTTGACACTGAAGTCTAGAGTAATGGATGATGAAAATTCAGCTTTGCATCAGATGAACAAATTATATTTTACAGTATTAATTATTAGTTATTAGTAAAATATAATAATATTTCACAAGATTATGTTTTGTTTTGTTTTTTCCTGTATTTCTGTTCAAATAAATGCAGCCTTGGTAAGAAACGTCTTTGAAAAACATTAAAAATCTTACTGATCCAAAACTTTTAAACAGCAGTGTATACAGTATGAACATATATCTAATATATATGGCTTTAATTAGTGAAAGTGTGTTTGTTTCAGATTTATTAGTCTACAAGTTTACACAGAGGACATGATGTATATTACCACAGCTGTGGCCTGCTTTCCCCTGAACCTGGTATGCTTGTCCACCATAGCATATGAACAGAGCCCAAGTGTATTAATCCTGGGAATTAAAATGATTCTTAAAGGGATAGTATACCTAAAATTCAAATTCTGTCATTAATATTCACCCTTATGGTGTTTTAAACCTGTGTGAGTTTCTTTTGTTGAACGCATGAGAAGATGTTTTGAATTATGTTGGTAACCAAACAGTCAACAATGACTTATAGTGTGTGTGTATATATATATATATATATATATATACTATGGAAGTCAAAGGCTACCAGCAACTGTCTGTTACCAACAAACCTCAAAATATCTTCTTTTGTGTTTAGCAGAAGAAAGAAATTCATACAGTTTTGAAACAACTTGAGAGTGGGTAAATGATGACAGATTTTTTTTTAATTGTGCTTAGATTTGGCATATGAGAAAGGCTGTGTGAAAAAAAAAAATGTCTGAATCAATTTAGTTGAATTACATTTTCAAATATGAGTCAGTGTTTGTGTGAAATCCCCTTATGACAAAAATCCCATTTCATTTCCTTCAGTCAATCCTCGCCTGATTTGCATGTCATTTGCATAATGCTGCCACAACAATTAAAAGCGCTCGACAAAGAACCGTATAATCATCTCATACCAACTTTGCTTTGTACTGCCTTCTTAATCTGTCTGTTTCTCTCGTGTTATCTACTTATTTGTGAGGGCTCACGAAAGGCCCCCTGCACACAGATGGCCGTGTTCGCGGCGTCATTAGCGAGCTGTTAGACGAAGCGGGGGCCCCTTACAAAGGCCCGGGGTGACACTGGCACAGGCTCACCATTGTGGCGGCGTCTGCCGGGCTTCCCCTAATAGTGCTGGCATAAAGCGTGCCTGGGGGCCACAAGTAGTTTGGCTTCGCTCGACTTTACCCCCAACACACACACACAGCGTCCCACCCATTGCACTGTCATATGGGAATGTGTGTAATCTGTGGAGAAGCCACTCTATAGGCCTCGTCTTTGTGTCTAAAAGCCTTCTGGTGCTACGCAACAGATATTTCAGTGTGTGCACGTGTTAGTGTGAGCACGTCCTTCATTTAAAGAGCTTCTGCATCCACACACTCACACACACACTTCAGAGGAGAGGGGAAACATACACACAGCTCTGCAGTGAACGGACAGCCTTCAAGATGTGAGTAGCTCCTTATTGATTATTTACAACTCTCAAATCTGCAAGGACAAGTCGGATGAATGTGCGGTTTGATAGCATGCTTGAACAATCAGTATGTCAATAAGCACTGAATTGTTATAGTCTTTTTATATTTTTCTATATTAGCTTGATTTGAAATCAGTCAGCTGCTGTATTTCCTTCGTAGCATGCTTTTTTTTTTAATCTATTGATGATTGTAATGCTATATGTGCTGTGCATCAACAAGACTGCTTTGTAGGTCCATAGCAGATTATTTGATTTCTCTGTAGAAGATGATACAAAGACTATTACCATGATTTACTAAACATAAAGCTTTTAAGTAAAAGTTCACTCTAAAATGACCTAAAATTGACTCAGACTTGTATGATATTATTTTTAGAGAGATCTTCTCAGTGTTTTTAGCATAATATGGAAAAAAACTGTCTGGTTACCAACATTTTACATCGTTACGTTGTGCGTAGGTTACATTGTTACACCAGTAGGTGGCGACAAATGACTGTCTTCATGAGTCATTTGAGTCAATCACTCAACTGATTCTTTAAAAAAAAAAGAAAATAGAAATCAACCAAGGGACCATTATTAGTGAGTCATTTGAATCATTAACCCAACAACTAATTCAACAAGTGACAATTGTCTTTATGAGTGAGTCTTGTGAACTACCCCTTATGAAAATTAACCATGGTTTTACTACAGATAAAACACACACACACACACACACACACACAAACATGGTTACTAAAGTGGTAACCAAAAATTAACCATGGTTTTGCTACACCAAACATATGGGTATGTAATGGATATAAACACTGGGTATTTGTATTGTAATACAAATGGTAATCAATACATGGATACTACACTTTTACTATAATAAAACCATGGTTAACTTAATGTAACTCACTTTTGTTCACAAACCCTGATTCAACATAACAAGTGACAGTTGTTTTTATGAGTGAGTCTTTTGAATCATGATCCAACTGATTTGTTCACAAACCCTGATTCAACATAACAAGTGACAGTTGTTTTTATGAGTGAGTCTTTTGAATCACTGATCCAACTGATTTGTTCAAAAACTTTGATTCAACAAAACAAGTGACAGTTGTCTTTATAAGTGAGTCTTTTAAATCATTGATCCAACTGATTCGTTCACAAACCCTGATTCACTGAAACAAGTGACAGGTGCTATGAGCAAGTCTCTTTTGAATCATGACCCAACTGATTTGTTCAAAAACTCTGATGCAACAAAACAAGTGACAGTTGTCTTTTTAAGTGAGTCTTTTAAGTTATTGAGCAAACTGATTTGTTAAAAAACTCTGATATAACAAAACAAGTGACAGGTGTCTTTATCAGTGAGTCTTTTGAATCATTGATCCAACTGATTCATTCAAAAACTCGGATTCAACAAAACAGGTGACCATTGTCTTTATATGCGAGTCTTTTAAATCATTGAGCAAACTGATTTGTTCAAAAACTCTGATGCAACAAAAGTGACACTTGTCTTTATAAGTGAGTATTTTGAATCACTGATCTAAATGATCGAGAACACAGAGTCATTTAGGTACAAACACCATGCAGTTGCAGTTTGTCAGCACTGGCTTTGTTTGGAACAGTTTTCGTTTGCAGAGCAAACATAATTGGCAATATTGTGTCTAAAATGAGTTTCTCAGTAATATTTTGTCATGCTCTATAAAAGCAATTTTAGATTTGCAATCGTGTTGTTTAAATAGAAGCGAGTCAGCTCAACTCGAAATGTAGCTTAATGCATGTTGTAACTTTTCACAGCGTGCATGAAATACTTTAAAGACAAAATACCTTCAATGTCATGAAGAAACGGATCCAACAGTGCTGTATTACACAGTATTAGTATCATGGATGAGTTTCAGTTCATTGCAATGTGAGAGGACGGCTGTTCCTCAAGGAGAAATGTTCTCAAGACTGAACTTTCCCCACATTTCTGTTTAAATGCGCATATTTGAACAGTTGATATAATTATTGTGGTCATTTTGCCATTTTAAATGAGTTTGAGTGCTGATTTCATCAGTCATCTTCTGTTTTCCTGCTATGTGCTGTGACGTATTCATTGTATGACAGTCATTATGGATGCAACGCTGATGGCATATCATGCCAGGATGTGCCAGATTTGTGAGCATCATGCCATGTGGTGAGATCATTAGTCACTGCCATTGCTTTTGATCAGCTTTGTGTCTCTTTAATAGATTGCCTCCTTTGAAATGGAAGATGAAGCATGTTTGGATAATGTCTTATCTGAAAACTTATGATTTACCACCAAAGATTAGAGAACCATTATCGTAAGATTACGATGATATTTTCTGATTTTCTTTGTCTGATATCATTTTAAAATCTATTTTTATTATCTTCTCAGTCACACTATAGATTGTACAGTTCCACTATTGTCCTGTATGTGGCAACAGAGAGACCAAAACAAAGGTGTATATTGTGTTTTTTATCATTTATGCTCTATTTAAATGCTGTTTGAGCATATCCCGTTACATTTCTTTAGATATCTAATGTACTCCCTACCTTAAGCTATCCTGTTTTTTGCACGAGATGTGTTATTGTCTTTCTGACTCCCAGGAATTGTGCCGTAAATTACAGTCAGACAGCTGCCAGCGAGATAGATGTTGTTTACTGGCTTTTCTGTGCCCCATGCAGACCACAAGTGTGTATCAGTATATGTTTGTTCATTTAGACAGATGTACAGCATGTGGTGGCAGCTCCCCTGTTGTGTGTCTAAAGCATCGTATTGTCTGTTGATGCATTTTATATTCTGATGACCAAACAATTTGGTCACCCTCAAACAGCCATTCGGTCAATTTGATCCATTTTATATAGATCAGTTACTCAGCTGCTGAGTCACCGAAGCACTTTCTGGGATAAATTGGTCTCGGGTGATATTGCCCGTAAAATGATCCAGCATCCAAGAGTGAGGGCAGCGTCTATTGTTAAATCCCTAAGGATTCAGTCAGTGACCTTCACAATCTGTTCAAAACAAAGAAATCTGTCAGTATCTCACTTATTTATAGGTTGATATGTTTTGCTATATAATAATATTACTCATGTCTGTCTGACTCAACATTGATAAGTGAATCAACCCTCTCCAACAATGAAGAAGTCATAAACTACAATTGTGCAGTTATTTTCCTGTGGGTGTTTGTGCACAGCTAAATATATGTGATGTGTTGTTGAGTTGAACATTTTGTGATCTAAAGTTAATCATGGCCATTTTATCCATTCTTTTGTTTCTGAGATTATTAATACATTCGTCAGGGTTTATTAATACATTTTCAGGTGAACATAATATTTTTGGTTAATAACCACTGATAGAATCATGTTGCCATATGGCACCTACCCATATTGTAAGTGAGCTATTTTTTATAACATGGCTGCCAAGAATACTTGAGTAATCTTAATGAACAGAATTAATCACAGAATTTTGTGGACTGTTTTGAGGTTTTTTAAAAGGAATTATTCAACAGCTCTCTTCAACTAGTGTCGTGCAGTCAAGCTGACAACATTGCCAGACATTAAGTGAAATTAAATGGAGTCAAATTAAAATTTAAAAATGTTATATTATGATCTCAAAACACATATACCACAGTGCATGGTTTGTAAATGAATATATTTTGATGTTTACATCACATAACTAGCTCCATATTTATGGCTTTTCTTTCTTTTTTTTTTTTTTTTGCAATTACAATCACTTATGTATTGCAAAAATGTCAAAAGCAGTACCAAAAAGCAGTCCTCTCTGGCAGAATACGGAAGGTTTGTGTGAGGTGCAGGGCAGAATTTAAGTTGTTAATCACTGAAAATACTATCCAGTTTATTTTCCCTATCCACTCCTTGAAGGCGCGTGCGCATAATTCAAAACACACCTTACCAGAAACACGGAAGGGATGGCTCGATACCATAATTCTGGCTTCAGTACGATGCCAGAATGTAATACCTTGGTGTCGATACTAAATTGATATCATAGGTGACAAACAACCAGCCTTAAAAAGATAAGCGAGTTAAAAACAATTTTATATATAAAAAAACTAAAATAAAAACAGATTCATAATCTTAATACCTTGTATCAAACTGTAAAAAAAACTACAGGAAAATGTTGTTTTATGTGTTATTCTAACAGTCAAAGTAATATTCAAAATCACATTATTATTTACTAAAATTAATCTTATTAAGTAAAACACTTGTTTAATTTAAATTCAATTAATATTTGATTGTATGAAATGCATATATATATTAGGTGACCAAAACTTCACTGGTTCTAGCGTGTCACACGCACGTTTGAGCTTTCGTTGTTACTGTATCACATCTTATGTATGTGCACTGATCAGTTGTGAATAAAAGTAAAAATTAAATCTGAATTTATTAATGATGAATGATGCACTCACGTGTCGATGTCTTAATTCTCTGAAAAGATCAGGATGAGCGCGCGACAAATAGCAAGATTTGATGTGTTGCCTGCTGTGCCAGCACATTATTTATAGCAACGCTTGCATATAGTTGTAGTAAGGTCAGTTAAATCACATTTATCATCCGTTTTATATGCAAAGTAATGGCATATTTCAGTTTTACTGTTATTAATTTCGGCGCGTTGATATTTTCATCTCTTTGATCCATCGCGTTCTGTTGTCACATTTACCGGTTGCGCAACAGTTTGGGAAGCACTGCCACCTACAGGTGCACTTCGCAACAGCAGCGTGTTATATACCAAATTGAGCAAAATTATGATATTGTACCGTTTAACATATATTAAATACCGGTATTTGTCCAGTACCGGTATCCACAAGTTTCCGGGGCCGCTTCTGTAAAAAAGAACGTGGGTACAACTTCCGGTGAGGCGGCGGACGTAGTATACCAATGGTATTTTGTGTGCTAATTATGGAAAAGGCTAAGTGTTTTTTAGACCATTGTTTACTTTGTAAAGATGCGCACGTCTATGAGAGATGCCATTACGTTTTTATAGACAACATATGCTTTTCGAATTTGTGTTTCCACATCGTTAGCTAGTTTTTAGATCGCTACATCTTGAATGACTGTCAACTAGTGAAATGACATTTGAACCGAGACATCAGAGCTTGTGTTAAAGGGCATGCCAGATCAAGCCTCGATTCGAGGCTTAACGTAGAAATCACTTTCGTAAAAGCCTCACTTTCTGTCCAGTCATGTGCGCGATTCACTTTGCGTGTCCTAATGTTCGACCCCCAGATCTTACTTTGCAAGTACATTTTCATTGGGAACTATTTAATAATTACATTTTTAAATACCCAGTCATACAAGTAATATGAAGAATACAAATTATTTCAGGAAAATTAAATATATGCCATATGCAATTAATATATGTGTACATTATTCTTCTATCACATCATACTGATAATTCGTACTGGCATTTAATGGCACTGTTTATTGGGTAAATTAATTTATTCAACAAACAAACACACACGTTTAAGCTTTTATTTGTGCATATAACATGGATCGATCTATGGACATTGAGAAAAAAGCTCGACGGAGCTTTAGTTTTTTGGCTGCTTTATTTTTTACTAATCACCAGATCGCGCTGTTTTCGACACTCTCGAAGCTTTGAATCTTTTCCCGAAACAGTCAGAGGAAATTTGCCCGTCACTCCAGTCAAATGTTTCCCACTGAGCAAAAGTAGTCCAAACGACGTCATTTCAACGTCTTTGTCGGAATATAGACATGATCTGCACGTCGGGTGGACGTCTCATGTTTGTTGGGTTAATGAATGAGTGTCACGTCCCGCTTGTTTACTTTGAACCGGAAGACGCTGCCACTTTTGACGCAAAGCCTCATGGGGCGTAGGAAACTTGTGGATACCGCGCATCCCTAAAACACAGCATGTGGTAATCTGTGACGAATGCACCTGAGAGCCAATGAGCGTTCGATTTTCATGCTGTGAAACCTGTCGGCTCTTGATACGGCACTATTTGAATTTGTAAAATGCACTTCAGCGCGGGTTTATTGTTGTTGCTGCTGGACTCGGACTCGCTACTCGGAATGGAGTAGGATCGACTCGCTACTCGAGATCGTCGGATAAAGGCTTGAATTTGGGTCTGTTCCTTTTTTTTAATTGAAAGTAGACATAACAAAAGACAGTAAACAACAACAACAACAAAAGAAATACACCAAAACCAAAGACAAACATGCAATGTGTTGTGCAGCAATACTCCCCAACCTTCCAATACATGTGAGAAGAAAAAGTTTGTATAAATAAGTAATAATAATAACAGTAGTAGTAGTAGTGATAATAATAATAATAATATGTAAATCCAGTATGTACACATTGGTATTATTGATAATAATAAAAATAAAAATATATATAAAGAAAAAGGAGAGAGAAATAAGTGCTTTTGCCATTTGAGCATATGCAAAATTCTAAGTATAGTAACTATTTTTTTTTCTTTTCCCTTGTTACCATTGCTGTCACCATCGCCATATTGAAGATATAGCTTATACTACTACTACTACTACTAATAATAATAATAAAATACATAAATAAATAATAAAAATAGTATACTAATAACTCATTAGTAGTTAATTTTTTTTCTTCCTTCCTCCTACTCGCATCTCACCTCCCTCTTTCACTGTTCTCTCTTTCTCTTTCTCTTTCTCTTTCTCTTTCTCTCTCTCACCCTCTCGTTCCCCTTCTCTCTCTTATCCTTTTGGCTTGAAATAATGTTTTTTGATCTGAAAAGGGAAAGACTTGTACCAAGAACTGCCACTGGGTCTGGCAAACAAGGCTCTGAGAAGACAACTGGCTGAGGCACAGACTTGAGGATCATTGTGAACATCCTGTACTAGGGTCTATTAATGAGAGGCTGTGACTAGGTCATACGCTAATGCCCTAGAAGGGGCCTCCCTAAAACCTATGATTTGAAGGAAATGGGTTCATGGTCTTCTCCCATAATCAGTTTGAAATAATACAGTCTCCCTTAATTTCTCGTTCCCTGTCCTCCTCTTACTCTCTCTCCTCATTTTCTTGTCTATTTTTCATTTTTTTTCTTTCCCTCCTCATTCTTTCGTTCCCTGTTAAAGATCTTTTGTTTTCTAGCTGTATTATGTATTTTATTATTATTATTATTTATGGCTTTTCTGATAGTGCACCCGGTACAGCATTGCACTTGTGATGTGAAGCACTTGGATACAAGTCCAGCGAAATGAGTCATGGTACTGATGATCACTTTGAAAGTGTTGCAAAACATGTGAAAAACAACCTAATATCATTTTACAAGTATGCCATACAAGTCATACAATAGTTTTGTGTGAGGAACAGACTGAAATATAAACTGTGATTCACTAAAAATATGAGATCAGATGTTATTGGTTTAGTGAACAGTTGTCATTGACCTCAAAACTGGTGTGTTTTGATGAACCAGAATATGAACAATTGACCCTCCGCAAAGACCTCCGCCACCCCACTGTAAAAAAAAAAAAGGCTTATCTTACTTAGTATTTTTGTCTTGTTTCTTGTCAAAATATCTTAAAACTGTAAAATATTATATTTTATTACAAAAATGTAAAATATTACATTTTACTTAAAATAAGTACAGTTATCTGCCAGTGGGTAGTAAATACTCTTGTTTTAAGAATATTTTAGTTACCCCACTGGAAGACAATTTTAACTTTTATAAGCAAAATTCACTTAATTTAGTTTCTTTCCCCTGGAAACAAGACTTAATATCTTATGTCATTTTGCTTATCTAGTAAATGCATTTTAATTTAAGAATTTTTAGATATGTTGACTAAAAACAAAGCAAAAATACTAAGTGAGAAAAGAGTTTTGCAGTGTATTTACTGTAAGTATGAAACAAAGTCTCAGCCTTTAAATTTGGTCATTTTTCATTAATAGAACTGAACAAAAAATCTTTAACGTGTCATGACAGATCATTGTAGCGCCTCAGTTCAAGCGTGAACCGATCATCTCTTCCGCATTACTAGTTACAGCACGAAATAAACATCAATAAACATCAAAAGGCATGTTGTTTCAACCATAGAAAGACGTCAGTACATATGTCCACCGGTTTGTTTGTTGGACAAATTGGCAGATTCAGTACTATGATTGGTCAGATTGCCTGTCAGTCAAACTCCTGGCAAAAGGTCAATTGTGGCTGATAGCAGAATTTATTTTTGGATGTACTGTTTCTTTAAATGTCAAATCTGGTAGAAATAAGTGCTAACATATTTCTACCAGAAAATACATACTTCTAACCCCCCCAGTGCTAACGTCTCCAATCTAAGCAGGACAATTACCATAACGTTATTAAGCAGTGTTGTGATTTTGTATTTTTCTAACCTTTAGCCTGCAAGTTAGCATGTTGATAAAGTATCCAAGTCTCACAGCTAGAAACGACGGCCCATGTTCCTGCAAACCTTCATCACCCACCGCTTTAATTAGTGTTTCCTGCACCCTATTCAGCGCACATCTCAATGAAACGGAGAAGATGCCCATTTACAAGCACAGCTGTGTCTCTATAAAGCCCTCCTGCGGTCCTCATTAAAACATCCTTTCTGTCGCTAACAGCTAGTTAGCATTGCCTGGGCTTTACACCCAGTCCCTAAATTACTGTTATTCCCCACTTTAAAAAAGACTGCTCTTATTTTAGCACATTTACTTGGTACTGATGCAGAATTACAGTGATTGAAGTGGATATTTTAAGTATGTCAAAATGAAGAGGCTGTTGGTTGTACGCTACGCACCCTGGGGGCTAATTCTTCCCTGTTTGTTAGACCAGTGTCAAAGCTAATGAGGCAATATGTTGCTCAATGTACTCACAAGATGAAGATATTGAATATTAAATCCTCCAGCTTGTAGGAGTATTTTAATTCTGAGAGCGTGAGCTTAATATGTTCTCTGTGCTATGCTGACTATTACACTAAACTGTTCATGGCCATGTGCAAATGTCAGGGTATAAAATTTATTTTACAATTTATCATACATTCTGGAATGAAACACTGTGGTCTGAGACTTGCCTGTGACCTCTTCAAGATCACACTGTGAAATTTGTCATTACATTATTTTAAAGGGATAGTTCACAAATGAAAGTTGTCATTAATTACTCACCGTCATGTTGTTCCGAACCCATAAGACCTTTGTTCATCTTCAGAACACAAATTAAGATATTTTTGATCAAATTTGAGCGCTTTCTGATCCTGCATAGACAGCAATGCAACTGACATGTTCAAGGCCCAGAAAGGTAGTAAGGACATCGTTAAAATAGTCCATGTGACATTAGTGGTTCAACCGTAATGTTATGAAGCTATGAAAATACTTTTTGTGCGCAAAGGAAAAAAAAAACAGCTTTATTCAACAATTTCTACTCTTCCGTGTCTTTGCACGTGTTTACGAGCAGTGTTGGGGAAAGTTACTTTTAAAAGTAATGCATTACAATTTAGCGTTATAACGTTACTTAGTTACTTTTTATGTAAAGTAATGCGTTACATTACTTTTACGTTACTTTTTAAATCTGGGCAGGGCTTGATTCTTTGTTTTTAATATAAAACAATTCTAATGTAAAAGCCCTTTTACACCAAAAGTGAAATGAATTCACCTCAGGCTGAAAGAAAAGTACATTTATGCAGGAGATCACTCTTCAGCTATAAAAAATTAAGCACAAATGTTAATCTAAAGTAATTTTTGCTTATTAGTATGGTTGAATTGGATCATCGAAGCAAAGACACTGGTTAATAAAATGGGATTAAATACATAAAGGATATTTGTTTTATTTAACAGTCTAGAATACAGTAACATCATGTTTACTCCCAATTTCCTGACAGGAGACTTGTCAATCAATAAATCACTTGAAGTTGATAAAGTGTTGATATCTAAGTGTGTAAGCTGTTTACTTACTTTTTAATTAGTCTTCCCATTAACGCCATTATATTGTTCGTTCAGACTGATTTGCAAATGCATAACGCGCATGAACACAAGAGGCGGGAGTCACAGCCAAACATAACCAGTCATATCCAATCATATTGCGATGGAAGCATTCCCTCCTTTCACATGACTTTCTCCCATTCGTTCTCATTATCCCCCAAGAAACTCACCGCATGCTTTAGGGGGTCTGTTAAAACTCAATGGGCTCAGATGAGGCAAGAGAGACGCAGACTCCCGCTGTAACTTTACCCACTGGTGTCACTGTTGGACAATGTTTCTTTAGATAAATGAGTTTTATTCACTTTTTAATGTCATATATTGTAACATTTGTGTTGTTTTATTTTTGTACTATGAATTTTTTTCTCATTCAGTTTTGTGAGGCGACACTGCCTCCCTATGCGTCCTTGGAGGAAAGGCCTCTGAACTATAACAATAATGATACAGAGAAACCATATTGGACAAGGACATTGACAGCCAATCAGAATCCATTCTGCTTTAAATAGCTTGAGCATTTAAAGTGACAGGCAACATAATTTCAATGCATGCTTATAATAAGCAAAACAATATTTTGTTTTGGTATGGACGCTGATACAGTTACTCTTATTATTATTAGTACAAATGGATTTTTAGTCAGTAGAAGCCATACTGAATTATACATTTATGCATTCAAGGTACACATTTACATTTGATCAGTTCTGTGCAGATTTATACAGATTCAAACAAGTCTGATAAATAGACTTACAGTCTTTACAATGGCATGCACTGTATAGAGTATCTAGATCACACAGTTTTCATAACTTTCAATGCTGTTTTATAGAGTTTTTGTCTACAAGAAGTCTTTTGGCGTGTTGTTAAACAACAGTACTTCTATTCCTCAAAGTACTCAAAGACCCAAAGGTCTATAGCATGTCAGTTTCCCAGTATTTACTGTCAACTACTCATATAAAGTGTGAACGAAATAGCCATATTTATAACATAAAGGTGATGTCAAAGCCAAACAGTACAGTGGTAAACCTCAAAACCCACACATTAGATAGACTAAGCCTGGATTATTTACAGCCTTATCATTCTGCCACTGGTTTTATAGCCCTCACACACACACACACAGTTGTATTTGCAGCATCAGGAGTCTTTATCAGAGTCTTTCACCCGCGTCCTGAATTTGTTCTTCATGTCCGTTAGCTTCATCCTCCTAATGGCCCAGGTAGCTACTGCTGTAGGAGGGAGCTAATATTTCACGCCAAGCAGGAACCCAGCCAACGGGTCCATTTACTGGCAGATAGAGAGAGAAGAGAGAAAGCGAAAGAGGGAGCGATAAGGGAGCGGGGGGAGGATCCGGACTGCAGGCGGACTGCGGCAGGAGGGGTGTGACGTGATCGAGAGAGAGAGAGAGAGAGAGAGATGGCAAGATACAACCCTCAGCCTGAGTCTCTGTAGCAGAGAAGCAGCAGAGATGCTTGGATTCCAAACAGAAAGCGCTTCGTGTCATAAGTGGATGTGGTTTTTCATCAGTCGGCTGTGTTTGGAGGTGTAATGAGTGTGTCATTCTGAGTCAGGGCTAAGCGGGATGGATGAGTCAGTGTAACACTTGTTAGTGACCCAGTATGTATGACAGGACAGTGAGTTTGAGGACTGCAGAGTGAGAGTGTGTCTGTGTGTTTACTCCCAGAGAGCCATGCTTTCATTCTGCTTCAGTTCAGTTTGGTTGGGCTTCATTTAACTGGATGATACTGGGTTTTTGAACACTGTTTTAATGTTGTCATTGTGTCAGAAGAGTTAGGTCAGCTTTCAATAACTTTTGTGAATGAGTAAGACTTCCTCGCGTTAACAGAATTGGAAACCGTTGATTGGCCGAGGGGCTTTGCTGCCCTGCGAGAAAACTTCCTGTTTCCTCCGAGTGGACTTTGTGTTTCATTGGGAAGGCACGCCAAAGGATGCAAGTGTAATCCAGGAAAAAACACATCCTATTGTTTCTTAGGAACGCACGCGGATCCATAGCCCGCGCTTCTCAACGGCATTACGAAGAAACGTACTGCACGGTGAAGACGTAAGGTAAGAGATGTTACACTGACATACATTTACAGTTATTGTAGTTATTGAATCTTTGAGAGTGACCTCCACTGTGGTGTGGGGACATGATGACAGGTTCTTGAGGAACATGACTGTCTTAGAACAGAGTGAGTGCTTGAAAAATGTTTGATGGGTCTGTGAAACATCTGTACTGTACTTGACTGGCATTATATCCTAGTGTATTTCAGTACTTCTCAAATGGTTTTGCTTCTGAAGACTACTGAGAAAAAAATTACATCAGAGTCTGACCGCTACTGCACTTTTCTATGGCTTTTGGGATTCGTGATGTGATGAGTGACTTTGTGGTTTAGCGCACACTTATTTGAGGCTTTGTTTGGTTGTTTGATGTGTTCAGATCCTAATGCCTTCTTTTGAATAACTCAACAGGCTTGTCTTTATAGTTTGAGGGTTTCGGTTTATAAATATCTTTTTGACTTCAATGGTTTCATAGTCACAGCAACCAAATAATGCAAAGTATGGTCATCACAAAGCATGTTTGTCCACATCTAACTGGGTCATATTTACCTTGAGTAGTTTTGTTTAGATTTTTCAAGGATGAGGGCATGTCTTGTTGCTATTTGTCAAATTTGGCTAATTTTTTCCAAGTGACAGATGAGTTTGTGCCAAAAACATTGTTGATTTTGATTGGACACAGAATCCAACAGCTGTTTTATTATATTATATTATATTATATTATATTATACTACATTATATTATGTAGGTAGCTATATAGGTAGAGGTAGATCAGTTATGGTTTATACCAATAACTAAAGTGGAAAACATGTCAGTAAAATTTATCGACAAAATTAACAATAATGACTTAACCATTCAAATGTTTTATAATTATTTTATAAATGTATTAATATATATATATAATTATTATATTATATTATATTATATTATGATAATTATATAATTATATTATACTAACCAACAGTTTAAAAAAAAATGAATTAACAAAATTAACAATAATGAACTAACCATAAAAAAGTTTTGTAATTATGTTGTTATATTATAGAAATTATTAACAATAAAAGAAAAGAGTAGAAATTGAATCAAATCAAGTCTTTTATGTGTTTTTAAAAAGCCAAAATGGACTATTCTATTCTATTCTATTCTATTCTATTCTATTCTATTCTATTCTATTCTATTCCATTGTGTTCTATTGTGTTCTGTTCTGTTCTGTTCTATTCTATTCTATTCCAGACAGTCCAACAGTGGTTTATTCCAATATCTAAGCTGGAAAAAACATGGCAATAACTGATTATTCAGCCGGTGTTATTACAAAAATCAATATTATAAATGAAAACTTTATTAATTACCAAAATTAACAAAGAGTTTATGATAAAAATGTTTGTTAAATGAAACTTGTTATTGTTGAATTATAGAAATAATTTGCAATAAAATGTCTGAAAAGAGTAGAAATGGAATGGAAATGGAGTCTTTTATGTTTTTAAAATTCTATTCTATTCTATTCTATTCTATTCTATTCTATTCTAATTCCAGACAGTCCAACAGTGGTTTATCCCAATAACTGATTATATTGAACAAAATAAATATTATAAATACAAACTTTATTAATTACCAAAATTAAAAATGAGTTCACCATGAAAATGTTTTGCAATTGTTATTATGAATCAAATCAGTCTTTTATGTTTTTAAAATGCCATTCTATTGTATTGTGTTCTATCAATATAAATAAACTTTTATGTGTTTTTAAAGTATTCTTTTCTGTTCTGTTCTATTCTATTCTATTCTATTCTATTCTATTCTATTCTATTCTATTCTATATC
The DNA here is from genome assembly GCA_012976165.1 of Labeo catla. Lineage (NCBI taxonomy): Eukaryota > Metazoa > Chordata > Actinopteri > Cypriniformes > Cyprinidae > Labeo > Labeo catla. The sequence continues at coordinate 111,129 of VONZ01000246.1, forward strand.
AATAGCAAATCTTTTATGTTTTTAAAGTATTCTATTCTATTCTATTCTATATCAATATAAAATCTTTTATTTGTTTTTAAAGTATTCTTTTCTTTTCTATTCTATTCTATGCTATTCTATTCTATTCTATTCTATTCTATATCAATATAAAATCTTTTATTTGTTTTTAAAGTATTCTTTTCTTTTCTATTCTATTCTATGCTATTCTATTCTATTCTATTCTATTCTATTCTATATCAATAGCAAATCTTTTATGTGTTTTTAAAGTATTCTATTGTATTCTATTCTAGACAGTCCAACAGTGGTTTATTCTAATAACTAGATGGGAAAACATAGCAATAACTAATGTACCGACCAATGTTGTTAAAAAAAAAGCAATGTTATAAATGACATTGTATTAATTACTAAAATTAACAATGAGTTAACCATGCAAATGTACAGTGAAATAACGGAAAAGAGTAGAAATGGAATCAAATCAAGTCTTTTATGTTTAAAAACGTTATTCTATTCTATTCTATTACAGTCCAACACTGGTTTATTCCAGTAACTAGGGAAAAATTCTATATTTTCCAGAAGGATTTTGTTGTGATGATTAGATGAAATGTTCACATTATTCACAGAAGGGAAAAGCAACAGACTGAGTGCAATCATTTCCAATTACAGACTAATATCTTGACAGTGCGATGATGTACAGTAACATCTGTTTGTTATAAGCTATTGATTGTTTGAAGTATAAATATTTGTGTCCATCTTTTTTAAATTAATACGCTCTGTCACACATGCTGTTTGTGTTAAGCATATGACATTGTGGCAGCATCATTTTATTTACGAATGACAGGGTCAGATGCGGCTCTGATGTGGCAGAAGAGCTTCAGACCAGCTGATGAGGACATGCGAGGAAAAACTCAACCCTTTTTGACCTTTTATCATTACACACCTACACACACACACACACACTGAGTGTGTAATGACAATAGTGAGCAGTGAAGGCGGTCAGAGCTCATTTTGATATGCTGAACTGAGGTGAATTGAGTTTAAGAGAGAAGGACCTCTGACCGGGTAACCATTGTGTTTGCCTTCGTGAGTCACACTGTCACTCAACACACTGGTGAAAACACACTGGTTTGTGATTAACTGGCTCATTGTCTGCTGTGTTACTCATACTTTATCTAACTGGTCAAACAATATGCAGTTTTAAAGAATTAGGATGAACATTCAGAACATTTGTTTGCCACACTGAAAAGTAAAAGCTTTTAATGTGACAGCTGATTAATGAGCAACAAGCACAGCTAATTTGTTTTTAAAAAATTATTATCTTTAAAAAAAAAAATGAACATGTCCTATTTGGGTGAATTCAGACAACTTTAAAGAGAAATTTAAGACAAAGTCTTTCCTGCTCATTAAGGTTGCATTTATTTGATTAAAAATACAGTAAAATTGTGATATATTATTGCAATTTAAAATAGTGGTTTTCTATTTTAATACACTTTAAAACAGAATTTATTCCTACCCCAGTCTTTAGTGTTACATAATCCTTCAGAAATCATTTTAATATGCTCATTTATCAATGTTGAAAACAGTTATGCTGCTTTTTTTTTTTTCTTTTTTGGAACCTGTGATGATTTTCATTTAGTAGAGAATTATATTTCAGTTAAATATTACATTGAGAATAAGTCAGCATATTAAAATGATTTCTGAAGGATCATGTGACACTAAATACTGGAATAATGAAGCTGAAAATTCAGGTTTGCATCAGATAAATAAATTATAGCATATTAAAATAGCATTAAGTATATTAAAATAGAAAACTGTTATTTTAAATTGCAAAAATATTTGATAATATTATCTCTTTTTTTGGCATTTTCTGTATTTTTGACCAAATGAATGAAGTTTTGACTAGCATAAGATACTTAAAAAAAAAAAAAAAACAAAACTTTAGAAATCATATTACATAAAATAGAACAACACGTTTTAGCTACCATCATACAAAACGCAAACATACTAGCTTTCATAATACAGATAAATAAATAAATAAATAGGGCAGACATATTAACTACCATAATACACAAAATAACGCAACAGTAAAATAAAACATGAATATAAGATACCATCATACATAAAATAAAAGATATCCATAAGCTAACATCTTGCATAAAATTAAATAAAACTAAAACATACTTAATAGCTAAAAACATATACATAAAACAAAAATAAAGCTTTAGCTACCATACTGGAAAAAAAAAAAAAAAACTAAAATATTCTTAATATCTATCATAAAACATACATATTAGCTACCATGCTACAGAAAAGAAAGAAGGGAAGAAAAAAATATTATATATATAAAACGTAAAGATAATACATTATTTAAGTTAAATTTTAATTAAATTAAATGAAATCTGTAGTTACAATATCTGCAGTCAGTAGCCTATGGTATCCTGGTGGAAAATATTGTTACCATGTACATCTCAATAATATCTTCTTACTGAATTTTTCATTATATTTACCACAAATAGCTACCTAACTAGCACTTTCATTAGCAACAAGGCCATGATATTAATTCTGTGTTGTTTTTATGCCGTCCGGAGGGAACGAGGACTTACTTGAAATGCTAATTACAGGGTTTGTGGGCTCACAGTGCTTTCAGAGAAGAGCTGAAGACTCACTGTTTGGTGGTCACACTCATATTGGCTTTTAGGAAACATACTGACATAAATTAGGAGTGTCATGTTTGAATATGAATTGGAAAATGAAACCATTGTGTCCTGTGCCGCTTCTTATGCTGTGCAGTAGGTGGCAGACTTTACACAGATTCAGACCCGTCTGTCTCTAGTTTTCTAATCAGTGCAGGGCATGACAGAATGGAGCAGACTGCAGATGTACTTCCTCATGTGGTCTCTCGGTGTAGGTTTAGCAGGTGGGTCAGCCTTGAATGTTGTTTGCCTGTTAACAGTCAGGTCAGTCCATGTGTTGACTCGTGATAAGGAGGTTGACATCAGGTGTGATGTCAGCACAGACTGAGATAAACACCATGGGAAACATCCTGTGCTTTTCACCTTTACGAGCATCTCTGCTTGCTAATAAACCAGGTCTTTATTCCTGGGGCCGGCTGGATAAATGTAGTCACTATGTTATGACTGTGTGCTGATAACTAGTCTGACCAACTAGCAGTTATTTAAGGGGTAATTAGTCTTAATTTTCAGATTCAATTTTGATCAGTCTCCGTAAAAAATGTTCAACTCACAAGTCAAATGTGACTTATAAGACTAGTCTTAAGTATTTTATGCAACTGGCAGCTGGTTTTATGTGTGTGTAGGTTGATGGTCCCTGTGGCGTACATACGTACATATTAGCTTCCATGATACATAAAATAAGACCAAAATAAAATATACGTATTAGCAACCATGATATGTAAAACACTCTAAAATATAACATACATATTAGCTACACTATGTGAAAAAACAAACATATTAGCTATTATGATATATAATAAACAAACAAACAAACAAATATATAAAGAATATAAGACGTACATAGCTACCATGATACATAAAAAAGATACATAAACAATAGATAAATAAAACATCATTATTAGCTACCCTGATATGTAAAATAAAACAAACATATAGGCTACCATGATGTGTTAGAAAATAAGCTAATTAGCTAATGTATTGATACATAAAAATAAAACAAACTTAGAAAACAAACGTGTTAGCTACCATGATACAATAAATGAATGAATGAATAAATAAACAAACATTAGCTACCTGTTATGTAAAATAACAAACAAAAATAGAACATAGTTACCATGATACATTAAATAAATAGATAAATATTAGCTACCCTGTTATGTAAAATAAAAAAAAAAACATAAAATAAAGCAAACATATAAGCTACCATGATATGTTAGAAAACAAATATATTAGTTACCATGATACAGAAAATAAATAAATAAATAAATAAATAAATATTATCTACCCAGTTATGTAAAATAAAACAAAACAAACATATTAGCTACCATGATACATAAAATAAAATTAAATTAAAAGAAACATATTAACTACCATGATACATAAAAAAGATACGTAGACAATAGATAAATAAAACATAATTATTAGCTACCCTGATATGTAAAAAAACAAAACAAACAAACAAAAAAAAAACGTATTAGCTACCATATGTTAGAAAATAAGCCAATTAGCTAATGTATTGATACATAGAAAAAAAATTAAAAAACGAACTTATTAGCTACCATGATACAATAAATGAATGAATAAATAAATAAACAAACATTAGCTACATGTTATGTAAAATAACAAACAAAAATAGAACAAACATAGTTACCATGATACATAAAAAATAGATAAATAAATATTAGCTACCATGTTATGTAAAATAAAAAATAAAACATAAAATAAAACATAAAAAAATATAACATATAAGCTACCATGATATGTTAGAAAACAAACATATTAGTTACCATGATACAAAAAAAATTCAATCAATAAATAAAGCTAAATAAATAAATATTATCTACCGAGTTATGTACAATAAAACCAAATAAAATAAAACAAACATATTAGCTACCATGGTATGTTAGAAAACAAACATATAAGTTACCATAATACATAAAAAATACAATAAATCAATAAATACATAACGCTAAATAAATAAAATAATTCAAATAAAGCACTTTCTAAAATACTTAAAATAAAATAAAGCTGTTTCTGAAATAAATAAATAAATAAATAAATATTAACTACCCTGTTACACAAAATAAAAAATAAATAAATAAAATGAAACTTATTCAAATAAAACTTATTAGCTTCCATGATATGTTAAAAAAGCAAAAATATTAGCAACCATGATATGTTAGAAAACAAACATATTAGCTATCACGATACGTAATAAATAAAACAAAACAAACATATTAACTACCATGATACATATATAAATAAATAAATACATACATACATACATATTTGCTACCCTGTTATGTAAAATAAAAAAATAAAATAAAACACACACATTAGCTACCATGATACGTAATAAACAATAAATAAATAAAAAATACATATTAGCTACCTTGGTTATGTAAAATAAAACAAAATCATTAGCTAACATTATTTGTACAAAAAAATATCTATATGAAGAGTTCACATGCAAAAGCCTCTAAATCCATCTGACGTATTTCTTTAAAATGAGCATTTCTTTCTGGCTACTTTGTATAGGTTTCTATGTAAGTACCGGTACTTCTGATTGGGCTGAGGCTGGAATTTAGCGAGTTTGAAGTAAAAGTACTTGATGGACGTATAATATGTGTCAGGAGCATTCACTCAGTATCATGATCTCATTTCTGACCGAGATGGCTTTTAGCTTTTTTTGCATCTGAACTCTTCATATATATATATATATATATATATATACATATATATATATATATATATATATTAGCTATCATGAAATAAATAATACACTATAGTTTTTATCACAATAAAAGTGTGAATTAAATTGTATTAAAATTAAATTAAAGTTCAGCAAAACTAAGAAAAACACTGTGATTTTTGTTTTAAAACCCTGTGATTTTCACCTTTATGAGTGTTTTTTTCTTGCTAATAAACCATCTCTCCATTCCTGTTGTTGTGTATAAGCTGATGGTCTCTGTGTCGTACCTTGTGTTTAGGCATGTGTCTGACTGACTTTCTTGTGGATGGAAATTTCCATGGCATTACGCACCAGAGCGGGGTCCCATCTGCTGCTGCTGGACTCCTAATGATTATTAATAGGGCATCTGAAGAGCCCCAGACCTCCCCTGACATTTACAGGATAATTAAAAAAAACAAAGAAAACATAGATATGGATGGGCTCAGTGTCTGCTGGTCATTCACCTCTGTGGCTCAATCTTCCTCTTTTTAAACTGAAATATTATATAACACAAAACCAGACAAACAGAGACAGACAGTCAATACACATTAGCCTCTGATCTGACCCACAACAGTGTTGCTCTAATGTCTGTCTTAGATTGAATAACCTTTCCTTCAGAGATTCCAGAATGACTTGGGAGACAGATTTATTACAAGGTCATAAGCCAAAGATGTCATGCACATAAAAGGTTCCCTATCCAATCACTTTGTCTATTTTGGACTGTTTGTGGCTTGTCAAAGTGAGGAAGCCATTCAGGTGAACTAGCAATATGTTATTTTCCTTTCCAACGCAGTACTGCTGAAGGTTTGGCTAATGTGGAGTTTGGTGTATGAATGCCCAAATAAATTATACTTCCTGGTGGCAATTAAACTGCAGCTCTTTTCTGTGATAATAGGTATTTACAGTTCAACTGCTGCTTTTAGAAGAACTGATACAGGGCCTATCATGGAACCGGTAATTCATGAAAATGGGTGGGTGAATGCCAGCTTCAGTGCTGATATCACACTCACACTGCATCCAAATATGCCTGCTTCTCAAAAAACAGCGATCCAAATGATTAATATGTCTAAATACACCTACCGGCCACTTTACTAGTACCGGGTTGAACCCCCTTTTGAATGAACAATACTCAGGTAGGCTGTGGCCTTAGCTGGGAGTTTGATTGACAGGTGATCTGACCAATCATAACGCCTAATCTGTGTGTCCGACAATCATACTAGACAGGAGAGTAGATTAACATCGGTGAACTATAACTTGAAAAATGGTGTGTATTGACATCTTTCCGTGGTTGAATCGAAATACCTTCTGATGTTCATTCATGTTTATTATGTGCGGGGGGTAATTATCACATTAGTTGGGTCGCTTCAACCCACAGAGTTGAAAAAACAACCTGCGGCAACAGTGCAAAAAAAGTACCTAAATTCCATGAGGAAACTGTGGATTTGGCAACACTTTCGCAGTGCACTGTCGTACGGAAGTCAACACTGAGGTCATAAAGCAAGTGATTATGTCTTTATTTATAGCATGATCTGCTGTAGAAGCCAGTGAAATTGTGCACAGGCAACATGAAAAATAAAGACAAGGATGTGACAAAAGACAGCAGAGTTTTGAAACTTTTATGATACGAGCCCTCATGTTTTGCTTGTGTATAGAGTTGTCACTGTAATACTTATGAGTTTTGACACTTCACACTTCCACTGGTTACCTTTAGCAGCTGTCTTGATACTTTTGGGCATGTAAAATCACGGAATTATGACGAATGTCAATCTAGAGTGTCGTAAAAGTCTCATTCCAACATGACTATTCACACTGCAGTTGCATTGCAAAACATCTGACCTGTATCTGATTTAGTACCACATATGGACGTGGCACAAATTGGAATTGAAAAGATCAGATTCCATGCGGTTTGTGCTGTTCACACTGTCATTACAAAAACAGATCTGAGTCACATGTGAGCAAAAAAAAAACAAAAAAAACTGGATTTGGGCCACATTTGCCTTAGTGCCCAATTTTGGTTTTTGCACAGATCTGTTTTTTTTTGTATAGCTGTTCACATTATTGTATTAAATGTGGCCAGTATCAGATTTCTAGTATGAACAGATCATGGTTCTGAACTGACTTGCATGCACACACACACACACACACAAATAAAAAGAGGGTTGCCACATTTTCAAAACAAAATCAACCCAGGTGCTATTCAAATCTAGTCCAAAACTAGCCCAATCACGTTCTGGGGGTAATTATCACATTAGTGGGGTCGCTTCAACCCACAGAGTTGAAAAAAAAAACAACCTGTGGCAACAGTGGAAAAAGTAGCATAATTCTGCTGGAAAATTGTGGACTTGGCAATACTTGCGCAGCCATACGAAAGTAAACTTAGAGGACATAAAGTAAGCGATTATGTGTTTATTTATAGTGTGATCTGCTGCAGAAGCCAGCAACATTATGCGCAGGCAATATGAAAAATAAAGACAAGAAGAGAGTTGACAGAAGAGTTTTAAAACTCATGACACAAGCCCTCAGGTTTTGTTTATATGGAGTTCTCATTGAAATACTTATGAGTTGACACATCACACTTCCACTGACTACGTTTCGCAACTGTCTTAATAACTTTGAGTATGTAAAATCTTTGAAGTGACTCCCATGAGCGCAGAATTGTGACTAATGTTGATCTAGAGTGACGTAAAATTCCATTCAGACGGTCGCATTGCAAAACATCTGACCTGTATCAGATTTAGTACCAGATATGTAAGTGGAACAAATCAGAAAAGATGAGATTTAATGTGGTTTGTGCTGTTCACACTGTCGTGAGAAAAACACATCTGAATCACAAAAGAATTTGATGATAAATTTAACCATATAATGATCCATGAACGTGTAAGCTGGAAAAAACGGCATGGATGCCGATATTCTCAGATCGGTTTGAGACCTCATTCACATTTGGAAATAAAATTGATGAATTGGATATATGCATTTGCGTCTGCCATGTAAGCAGACAAATCAGATATTCCTCCATTAATGCATGTCGTACATCATTAAAATAAAAATTGACGATTGCATATGACGTCAACTCAGTTTTTTCAGGTAAGTGCCAGCAGTGTTGCAAAGTCTGTGGTTTTCCTGTGGAATTGGGCTTACTGTATACTGTTGCCTGGGGTTGTTTTTTTAGTCTTGTTTTTTAGTTTTTAGTGGGTTTTTTAGGTTAAAGTGATCTTTCCTCCAAAAACCACAATTGGGCTATTTTTGAGTTGTAGCTGGACTGGTTTTGCTTTGCAGACCTGGCAATTTGTCAGTATCTGTCTATTCTTGGTTGTTTCACAAAGTGTGTAGTGTAAATGCTGATATTGGATATGGGTCACTTTTAAAAGATGTAATCTTAACGTCAGGAATTTAAAAAAAGGATCTAGTCAACAAATCAGAATTGGGCATCAAAACTGCAGTGTAAATGCGGCCTGAAATCACCTTTCTTCCCCATCCTGATGTTTGGGTTGCATTTCAACAGATCGTCTTGAACATGTTTCCATGCATAAATGCATTGAGTTGCTGCCTTGTGATTGGCTGATTAGATATTTGCATTAATGTGGAGTTGAACAGGTGTGCCTAATAAAGTGGTTAAAATGGTACACAAAAAGTACATAGCTGGATGCTGGATAACCTACTGCTTGCATCCTGGCCACTTTTCATGTTGGTCAGACACACTCTTCCTGTCAGTGTGGGCAATTCATAGCCAGAATAAGTTGCAAACTGGTCCAGACTTATCATACTCATCGTTATCCTATATACAGTCAAAGACTGTAAATCTACACATAGATGGAGTGGCTTGCCATACAGTATGTCAGTTACAGATGTCAATTAATCATATTTACAGTGTTATAATATAATACAAACATTGCTTAGAAATGCCTTCAACCAGATAGCACATGTACGTCTGCAAGATGTCTGTTAAAGATCGCTTGATCTGGAAAGCATCTGCTGTGTACAAACATCTGACATCTGTCAGTTTTACATACGTTCTAAATCATAAACATCTTAAAGACATCTAATAAATGTCTATTTGACATCTGATACTAGGACTGTAAATTTATCATTCTAATTTGTTGTCATTTATTTTGGGGGGAAAAGGTGTTAAAATGGTTAATGCATTTAATGCACCTGCCCGGCCCAGACCTGTCATTTGTTATTTGTTCTTCAGACATTCCTCTTAAAAAGAAGTCTCATATTTGTGCAAACTGACACACATTTGGTTTTTGACCACTGAAAATGTGTACATTTTAACGATTTACCTGGAGCCATATTGAAATTCCAATATCTCTGGAACTGAACAGCATATGGTTTTAAAAATGAACATGCCAAAAGGAAAGCTGGTTAAGACCCAATATCCAAAAGGGCTTTAAGATATCTTGAAGACTTCTTGAGTTACAGGCATGTAAACTTTGGAGAAAAACTTAAAAAGTGCTATTTCCCTTATTTTTGAATGGTCACCATTGGCACATAATGCAACAAAGATTGTTAAAGTCAACAGATTTTACTAATAGAACTACTGATCTCTGTGTAAAAATAACATTATGATGCTGCCATTTTCTAAAGTCATTTTTATCCCCTTGTAACTTGACCATTTGACTATTGAATTTCAGATGAAAATTGCCATTTTGACCCCCCTCTACAAAATAGTGGATTACTCAGTAAATATTCATCCATGACTCAATAAACAAGAAGTTAATACTGTGTAACATTTTAGACACAATCTGTTCTTGCTCAATTTCAAAAATGAAAATGATTCCAAACAAAGCCACAGCAGAACCATTTTGCATTTCCGAGCAACAGACAGTGGGGTTTCATTACAGAATAAATTCATGTTTTTGAACAAATCGAGTAAGACAGTGATTAGAGTGAGTGAGACATTCATAAAAACAGTAATTTGTTTAATTTCTGAATGAATCAGCTGTTTAAGTGAATCGGTTGAATGAACGACTCAGTGACTCACTCATTAAGACAGTGACTTGCTGCAATCTACTGGCTGTTTTAGTTTTATATTTACAGTATCATTTCTTTTTCTTTTTCTTTTTCTTTTTTTTTCTTTTCTCATTTAACACAATGAGTTTATCTTTTAGGGGTAATTTCTCAGCCCAAACTGATGTGTGATTAATCGGTGATTTATTCAGTTAATTAATCTGCACATCATGTAACTGTAATTAGATTAAGTGGTTTAATATTATAATTGTAAAACACATTGATATTCACCATCATTATTAAAAAATGATTTAAGCATTATAAATGATTTAATTCACCTATAACGGCACCATCGGAGGTGTGTCAGGCAGAAATGCCTTGCATGTACTCCTGTGCTTACATTTAAAAAAAAATGATTTAACAAAAAGGATTCTGAGAGATTCTAACACTATTTGAACAACATCAGTTAGCAGCAATTTTGGCCATAACTATGAATTCCATTGTAATATTTTGTAAGGGTTTTCTAGACACTCAGCCTTTATTTGGTTATAACACTACTGAAACCAGTAGCTGCTTTCAAAGGCCAATCTGCTAATGCTTTAATAGGTGAAAACAAAGTCTGAGTTTTGAGCATCATGTGACTGTAGAACTCACATGGTAGACACACTGTCTCTCTGCTCGCCGCTCTTTACTCCAGCACAAGCTCATGAAGCATTAGGAACATTGGGTTAGTTTGCTGTAGGCCAAAATTCAAAGTGGATGCTCAGGTAAAGATGACAATTTATCTATCTCTGTCCAATTGGTTTGGTGCATTTTAAGAAGTCACTTTGCTTATGATTTGTTTTTGTAATATGTGCCTCTATAAGACTGGCTTGTCTTTTCAGACTCACTTAATGTTGGTCATAACGCTGACTTGTTAACTTTTTGTATTTGTTTCAGTCTGCATAAGTTTATTGGGGTTTATTTTAATTCATGTTGCCTTCTAAAATCATTTTGAGCAGTTGATTTACTGTTTAAATGATGCGGTATAAAAAAATATTGAGTTATATTACTCATCAAATGGTAACTGAAATCTCATAGAATATAAGATATATATGAAATGGACTATTATACCCTGTCTTTCACTAAATTTGAAAGCTCTTTTTTTTTTTTTTTTTTGCTTATCCCAGTATTTATTTATTGGATTAGAGTCTTTGAACAATGGTCTGATTCTTATGTCTCTGTATTTGTGAAATCTTTCCCATTGTTCTTTATGTGACTAGATCTTACCCTGTTGTGACAGGACTGTGGGTGAAAACAACCCTAACTGCATTAGAGCAGAATTTGGAAAAGACTGTGATGAAATTTTGCTGTGTTTTATCAGATGTTCTTTGCTCTTGTTAGTGTAACTGTAGAAATAGTGGATCCTGGGGCTAGTTGTCACACTTTTCAGATTACAGTGAATATTTTTCATGCTTATTTAATGAAAATCCATTTCTGAAAAGGGAGAGATACCTTAAAGTTATTGTATTTTCAATGTTATGGCCCTGAAAAAAAAAAAAACTGACCTTCTATGACAATATACTAAAATTGTGATTTGACCTAACCTGACATTTATAAAAATACTCATCCTAAAAAAAAACACATTTAATATATAGCTGATTAATGCATGTCAGTGTAGTTTTATTGCTCATTTGTTAAGCAGAAGCTATAGCAAAAATATGACATGGACATTTTTAATTTGTTGGACAGAATTCAAAATAAAAATAAACAGTTTAGTAATGGTTTTAGCAATTTATTACCTAAATTAGTTCAAAGGCACTTTCTAATTTGCATTTAAATGCTTTAAGGTTTTCGTCTGTTTATATTTAATTTAAAATTTTACTTTTAATTTCAACAGCTTGCGACACTGATAAAGACCTTAAGTTAGTTAACTAACAAAATGAAGGTAACTTTACTTTAACAGTACTTTTATGCATTTTATGCTGATTGTTAGTTGATGTGATTGGATCGTTTTGTGGCTAAATATTGCATAACTACATTTTGCAGGCATAAAAAGATCTAAAAAGATAGAGATGTAGTAAAGAAGATTAAGTGAGACGAATATAAAATATCTTTACTGCCTCCCTGTGGGTGAAGTTGTTTTCTTGTTTAATTCTGTCACAGTGCTATCAGGGAAAAGCTTTCTCAGGGAAAACTGATTATTCACAAGTCTGATGTTAAACAATTGAAAATGCATAAACGTTTTAAAGCAGGGCTATTGTATTAAATCCTCTTTTCGAAGTGAGATTGGTTTGTGGCTTGAATTCAGGCCACAGACGACTCAGCTTGCATCCCACCACTCGTGGGGTCTCCCACAGGCTCTAAATCGTAACACTCGCTCTGATTCTGATTTGCCAAAAAGCATTACTGCCTGTTGTTTGCAGGGCGCTGATTTAGATGGATTGAGTTTTGCCTGTACATTTGAAGGTCAATAGTTACCATGGGACTGTTAGTAAACAGTGAAGGTTTTGGCCATCTTGGCCAGTCTGTGGGCTGGGATGAAAGCCTTTAGGACATTTGGGCACTGAATGGCAGATATATCTGCCAGACTAACTGAACTGGCAAGGGTTTAAAGGTCTTTGACTGAACCACAGTGAATCTCTGCATTGCTATTGCTAGTAGATTTATTTTGGTGACCAGATGGAGCTTTACAGTATTTGGGAAGAGTTTCGTTGGCTTAACAAAATGAGATTGATATAATCACCCATTTTGATTCTGAAGCAAGTATTTCAAATAACGACTGTCCTTTCTCCTGTATTCTTTCACAAGACTCTTAACTGCTCGTGCCAAATCCTTCCCCTTGGCAGGATTTTGCTCAGAGAACCTCTTGAGGAGATTTTCCCAGATTTGGTTAAACAACCCATGCCATTTGTGTTTAAATGCAACAGGTGGGAATTCACAATATATTTGTGAGTACTGTTTAGATAGAGTAGTCTCTCTGAACTTCTATAGAGACTTCATTTCTCTTTCTTCGACACTCTTTGGCCAGGGGTTCCTAGGGCTTTTTATCAAATATCAAACAGAAAGATCTTATATGGTTGTCACTGTAATTTTGTAATGTTTCACTGTATTTTTTCCCCCCTTTTTTCACAGATTTTAATCTTAACAACAACAAAATAAACATTTTTAGCACCCTCCCTAGGCATTTAAGACATTAAGCATAGATGCTTATTCAAAAAGAGTCACCATAACCATCCACAACCAATCCACAATTTCCCCCTGCTTGTAGCAATGCCTTTCACTTTCACATTCACTTTAGCATTAGCATTTCTGTTACTCACAAATCTGGTTATCTCAAGAACCCCCTGCAGTTTCATCATGAGCCCCTGGAAGTTTGTAAATCTCCTGCAGAGAAACCCTGTAGGCTATTAAAGCTTTGGTTTGTCCCATAGTTTAACAGTTTATTCAGGAAATGTAAAGATTTTTCAACTCTTTAGTGTACATACATATTCAGCATGTTGTTAAACTGCACATATAGTGCTGCAGATGTTTGTTTGAAATGGTACTTTAAAGCATTGTAACTCCAATATGGATCCAGAAATGCATTGTATTACTAGTCAAAACTATTACATGCATAATTCACCTTAGTAGTATAATTTCTATGGGTGAAGTTATCACTGAGCTTGAATTTGTGTTGATGGCAATGGATTGGACACACAAGAATGAGAGTGTGCATGCAATTCAGCAACAAACACTTGTTGTTAGGTTCTCATGGTGTTTGTTTCTTTTTTTCCTCAGTTTCTGACTTGGTGCCACCATGAGTGGGGGAGTGAATGTGAAGAGTCTTCCACGAGCCCAGCCGGGCTCCGGCATCCCTCTGCACAGAACCAGACTCCCCTCCCCGAAACCTGAGCCCAAGAGCACCAGTAGTGGCCTTCCAAGACCTTCCACACACCTGCCCACTAGCAACAGAACCTCATGTAGCACCAGCCCTACAGCTGTTTCCTCCAGAGATGTGCTGAGGGACACCACCCTTAGAAACCAGCATCTGTTACTAAGAGGCAGTCCACCTAGTCAACGTTCTTACACACAGACCCAAGACTCTAGATCAGCCCACAGCAGTCCACAAGTTCGACGGAAAGAGTCCCCACTTTCGAGGGGAACTCTGGATGGGTCCAAGACTGAGAGTTTGTTTGACCTTCGACCCAATGGCAACAAGAACTTCCAGGGTGGAATCTTTCGTTCTCAGGTGGGGCGAATGGACAATGATAATAGTTTGATCTCAGAAGAACTTAAATGCCACGAAGAGAGCGTTGCTTCTGGAAGCAGTCAAAGCAAGACGGGAATCCCTTCGTTTAGGTTTAGTAACAAAAACTTGAGGCCTGGTCCAGCAGCCACTAACGTAGATACGGGTCTCCACAGAGTCCGTCGAGAGAGAGTGTCCCTGCAGAATAGTGCCTCCAGTAGTTTTTCAGATGAGGAGATGTGCACCCCAGATGACCTCAGCCCAGAGGTTCCACAGAAACCACCCCCCGAAACTACTGCAGTCCCGAAACAGGAAACCTCTAGTGTTGAGATGCTTAAAGCCAAACAGTCACCGAAGGTTAACATGGCTGCTGTGGCACCTTTCAGATACAGGTAAGTTATGATTGTATAAAAGATTGTAGCACTGCTGTGATTGAAAGACTGGCTTAGACTGGCACCAGAAAGAACCGGGGGGTACATTTCCCATTCCCATGTAACTCAGGGGTCTCCATACTCGATCCTGGAGGGCTGGTTTCCTGCAGAGTTTAGCTCCAACTTGCCTCAACACACCTGCCTGGAAGTTTCTAGCATGCCTAGTAAGACCTTGATTTGCTGGTTCAAGTATGTTTAATTAGGGTTGGAGGTAAACTCTGCAGGACTCCGGGCCTTCCAGGACTGAATTGGAGACCCCTGACGTAAATACTGCTTAACTATCCTTGGTGATACTTGGTGGAGGTGGGAAAATTAACAAAAAACTATGCTACTAACCACAGGTGGAGAGCTTTCAACGACACGTCTGCCAAGTCTGGAATGATGATTTCAGAACTTGTGACCCTAGTTGGGTATTAGTTAGTTGGGTCAATATTTTGGAAAATGCACCCCAAGTTGATGAATTTTGGTTAGTGCAGATTTAGTTTAATGTGGACCACAGTTGATGCTCACCAGCATAGTGTTCAGCTCTCAACTCCGGCCCTTGAGGTCCACTTAAGCTCCAACTCTAATCAACACATATAAACAAGCAGGATCACTAGAAAGGTACAGGCAGGTGAGTTTGTTCAAGGTTGTAGCTAAACTCTTCAGGAAAGTGGACCTCGAGGGTCAGAGTTAAGAACCCCTGGCATAGCCTACAGAACTGACTCTCCATGATGGCTTTTCTGGTGATGCTTTTTGACGATTGAGGGCTTGCTATTTAAGCTCTCTAATGGGGATTTAAGTGCCTTGTGCATGGGACCAATATATTAAATGCAACATCTGCTAATGACTAGCTATGCTGGTTGTTTTAGCAAGGAGGTTTTCTACAGTAGCCCTGCATCCCAATGTTCTTACTATCCACCCTATCTGCCCTAAATGGTATTGAAAATTACTACTATCACATAGAATTTAGGATGGATAGTATGCACATTGGGACACAGGCTAGGTTTACCTCACACAAATTCTTTTCACACTATGCCAGGGATCCTCAAATCTGGCCCAGATATCCACTTTCCTGTAGAGTTTAGCTCTAACCCTAATCAAACACACCTGAGCATGCTGATCAGCGTCTTCAGGATATTAGAAAGTTATAGGCAGATGAGTTTGATCAAGGTTGGAGCTAAACTCTGCAGGAAAGTGGACCTCGTGGACTAGAATTGACAACCCCAGGCATAGCCTATAGAACTGACTCTCCATGATGGCTTTTCTGGTAAATTTTCTTTGGATCATCAAGGGCTTGCTAGCTAAGCCATCTAATGGGGACGTCAGCACCTCATGTTCAAGACCAATATGTTAAACTCATCTACTAATGACTAGCTATGCTCTTTTTAGCCAGGGGGTTTCATACCATAGGTGTACCTAATTATTAATGGTGCTTTTAACCCTGGGTTAGTTTCACACTTGTCATATTGTCAGAAATTTTTTTCAAAAATGATACTTTTAGAGATACAACCATTTGTCAGTGGGGTACACTGTAAAAAACAATTTGCTGAGTCAACTTAAAATAATTTGTAACCTGGCTGCCTTAAAATTTTAAGTTCAGTCAACTCAAAAGTTTATTCAACTTGAAATGTTAAATTATACTAAGTGACAACTTAGATATTTGATTTGAATCAACTTAAAATTTTAAGGCAGCTGGGTTACTTACCCATCTGTTAAGTTTAGTTTAAGTTTACTTAGTACAACTTAACATTTCAAGTTGACTAAACTTATTTTAGTTGACTGAACGTAAAATTTTAAGGCAGCAGGGTAACATTATTTTAAGATGACTCAACAAATTGTGTTTTTTATTTTTTACAGTGTAGTAACCTTAAATGGACCTAATCTATGCCTAAAAGATGTATATTAGTACCTCAAAGTAGTAAAAATTAACCCTTGTGGTACTACTATAAACCATTTAGGGGTAAATAAGGTACAAAATATCACTTTGAGGGTACTGCCTATGGTCAAGCTTGTTATATCTCAAAAAGTAGGCCTACAGTTTTTTTGAGAGTTCACCTTTAAACTTGGATTAAGAAGTCCTGCTCACATTAACTGGAGTCAGATCCATGGTTGGAAAGGTTGTCCACTGAGGTTTTGAACTTAGTTAAATTTGGTGCATATAATATTTATATCTATGCAAATAAGAACATTAACCTAGGGTTTACAGATGTACAGTGTCTCAAAACTCGACTCCTCTGGTTTAATTAAGTCGGGATAGATTAAGCTCACTCAGGATAACCCAGGATTACATTAGGATCTGTTTTTAATAAATTATTCTGGGTAACAATCCTTAATTACTTTCTTACAGTGTTTTAAGTGTTTTCCAAATTGTCTTAACATGTCTTAACTGCTTTGCATTTATTGTATTACATGGTTTGTTCTAGCAATTCAGTTCTGTTGCTAGATAATTTGTCTTTCTTCTGCCTGTGCTCGCGAATGACTGCACCCAGCTCAATCACTCTTTTTTTGGCTCTCTATCTCTTTTTCTCCTCATTTCATCCAGTTTTGACAAATATGACAGTCCATCACTTACACTGACAGATTAGCCTCCTTTTCCACTCGTAATCTTTCCAGCGCCGAATCAGTCATGCGGTTTAAGTTTTTGTCCCGCTCTCAGAGACTGTCGCTTTTGCCCTCTGTATGCCTGCTGGGAATTCTGGGGCAGAGTAGATGCTTAAAAAGCTTCTCCTGCCAGCATGAACACTCTCTAAATTATCTGCTCTAATGACTCCGGTGCTCTAATGACCGGACACCCAGTGGGCACAGGATACACTGGCATTAGGGCGACTGTCATGTTAGCGTAACTGAATATAAACCAGGCGTTACAGGGATGAAGCTGCTGTCTGAAAATAGCACTGCACGTTTATTATTTTCAGATTGTTATTGCTAGATTGTTAACAGTTAGTGAAACATACCAAGAATTATGCCACGTCTAAACTTCTAGGTTGACATTCAGTGAATGTTTCGCACGAGTTTCCAAGTGGGTTTTTGAAAAGAGAGAGAATTTTATCTAATCCACTTATTCTTTTCATTTTGTTTTATAAAGACTGCAGATACAGGAAGACGTATCTCTGGATGACTTCAGTGACTGTTCCTCTGACTCAATAGAAGTCTGCTGTGATGACCTTAATACTGGTGAGTGTTGACACTCTCATGTTATTATCTTTTGCATAGGCTTTAATTTTAATCTAAATGACCTGTTATGTTTCTAGGTTATGTTCACATCACAAAGTGCCCTAATTTGACCTTTTGAACTTTTGTGACATTTTAAATATGTCCAGTATATTGCATGAATTCTGACTGTAGACAGTGTCACATTGCATAAAATGTGATGTGAATCTGATTTAATTCCATGTATGGAAGTTTGAAATGAAGAATTCCAAACATTTCCAGATTGGAATTTAAAGTACCAGATTCAGTGCCAGCTTTGTTACATTCATCTGTGGTGTTTCCATAAGATGGATTGAGCTGAAGAAAAAAAAACAAACATAAAATCTTTCCTACGGCTTGATTGGAAACCTGAAAGCTGAGGACAAAGAGCATCAAATCTGTCCTTCCATCTACTCCCTGGCCTAATTCTCCATCTCTGAGTGCCTTGTTGCCTGTGGCAGTAGGTGCGTAGTGCAGTAAGAGAGTGATGGCTGCAGGTTTTCCATTTCCTACAGAGAGAGTGAATACAGCAGTCACAAAGACAGTGTTCACCCCACAGCTCTAACACACACACTGGCCTAGTCTGACCCTCATTCAGACAGGCATTATGCCAACTAGACCACCCCCAACTGCAGATAGAGAGTTCAGCTGTACAGGCTCTTTTACACTTTAAACCATTAAATGTAAAGGTTACAAAAAGGGTTTTATCGCTTGATGCCACAGAAGAACCCTTTTAGGCTCCAAAGACAATGTTTGTAGCTCTTCAGTGTTGCTTTTACCCAGAACATCCTAGCAAACACCCAGAAATCAATGATTCTTGATTCATGAGTGTAAAGATCAGTTGAAGAACCTTTATTTTGGAGTGTAATTTCAGTATGGTATGTAGGCTATGTTTCTAAAGGAATGTGTTTATGCACCCAAAGGACATTTGCACTGCATATCTGAAGACGTTTCACCTAGAGCACATTTTGATTTAATTCTGATGGTTTTTTGGAACACTTAAATTGAATCAGATGTGATATTGCTCAATCTGATTAAATGTCTGGTTAAAGATGCAGCTGTAGATAACCTGGAGATCTTAAAGCATGACATAGTACGTCAGTAGTGTAGATTTTGTGCGCATATGTGCTTTAAACAGATCTTTGCTGTATTTTAGAATTATAGTCTGTTGGTTTTCTGTATATTTCAGATGTCAGCACTGTTAGACAGACCTAAGCTTGATGAGAATTACAGAATGTTCAGTTTTTATGGAAACTGTGTGCAAATTCCCGGCAGAAGAATGGTTTGTTGTAGTGATATACTGATATTTCGATCAACCAGCCATTATTTAGTCATGATGAATTTGTTTTAATTACACTGATTATACGCTACCGTTGTAAGGTTGCCAGTTGAAAGAAGTCTCTTATGCTTAACAAGGCTGCATTTATTTGATCAAAAATACAGTAGAATTGTGATATATTTGTACAGTTTAAAATAACAGTTCTATTGCAGTATATTTTATAATGTAATTTATTTCTGTGATCAAAGCTGAATTTTCAGCATCATTACTTCAGTTTTCAATGTCCAGATTCCTTCAGAGATCATTCTAATATGTGTCCCTGGACCATAAAACCAGTCATAAAAGTCCATTTTTCAAAACAGAGATTTATATAATCTCATTAATACTATATATATCATCTGAAAAGCTGAATAAGTTAGCTTTCCATTATATATGGTTAGTTAGGAGATACAACTATATGAAAATCTGGAATATGAGTGTGCAAAAAAATCTAAATATTGAGAAAATCACCTTTAAAGTTGTCCAAATGTAGTTCTTAGCAATGCATATTACTAATCAAAAATTAACTTTTGATATATTTACGGTAAGAAATGTACAAAAAATCTTAATGGAACGTGATCTTGATTTAATACTTAAAAAAACAATGCGTTGTTGGCTATTGCTACAAATATTTTTTGTGGTTCAGGGTCACTTTTGTAACAAATGTTTTTACTGTCACATTTGATCAATTTAATGCATCCTTGATGAATAAATATGTTATTATAAAAAGCTACTCATACTCAAACCTGAACGGTAGTGTATTTTGGTATTATATCATCTATCAGACATTATTCTAATAGAAATAATAAACTAAATCACCCATGTGCTTTGCCTGAGTTCTGTTTTTTCGGAGTTAGACTATAGTACTCCAGGCTAGTAACTAATGCTGTGTCATATTACACTAGAACCAGTGACTCATTTCCTCAACATGAAGTTCCAGGTCAGAAGTAATGTGTGTTTGTGATGTACAGTTTGAGAGCATGTAGTTTTAATAGTGATGAGTAGTCTGAGAGTTGTGTGTATTAGCGACGAATGATCTGAATGTGTACTGTATGTTGATGAGTGATCTGAGAGCATAAGCGTTATAGTAAGTGGGCTCAAGGGTTTCATCAGGTCTGAGATCAGATCCACCCCTGAGAATCGACGAAAGCCGGTCTGGAGATTGAATGACACTTTTTCCCATTTCAACATCTGCCGGCTGCCTTCACCTCAGATGGCTGACACACAAACACACACACGTACGCTGACACAATACATTGCCTCCTCTTTCACACAGAGAGACATCACAGCTCTACCAGCGTAGGCAGAGACAGCAGTTATTTATGACTACGGTGTGCCAACACTGAGCACAGGCAGATGAGACACTCAAAGTGAAACATCACAACACAGGCGAGAACAGCACTGAACATGTGCTTTGATTCTCACACTTCTTTGAAGCATAAAACCTGAAGTTTTTGTATTTTCTGTGTCTTGCAGTTCGAAGTTAGTAAACTTATGACCATATCTGAATCTCGAGCTGTTGGGGGCAGCAGAGAGACTGATGCTTTTTAATTGATTAATGGAATCTCATTTAGCCACTTCTTAGCTTTTTTCAAGACAAGTAAAAGCTTTAAAAAAAATCACAAGGGGCTATTACTAATATTGTAGAATGAAACATGAAAATGCCTTGACCAAATACCTATTCAAAAGACCCATTGGCTTGGCATCATGGCACTGGAAGTGCTAAATGCTAACTTGTTTCCAGTGTTTAGCCTAAAGAAAAGCTGTTGTACTGTATAAGAGCAACTGAGCAGGCAACATGAACTTGCTTGTGGGTCATTCCTAGTAAAACACTTAAAAAATTAAACCCATTTTTTAAACCAATTATTGTATAATTATGATCGGGAGATGTAAAACGTGAAAAATTATTTTGGTCAACCTTAGGTATATAAATTTAAGCAATTATGAGACAAATTCAATGAGGAGGAGGACCAAAAATGTCCACCCCTTTAGGGACAAATGAACAACAATTTGAAAGATTTATGATTTATAAGATTTATAAGTTTAAATACTACTACTTCAACTTGAAGGAACAGTCCACTTTTATCGAAAATAGGCTCATTTTCCAACTCCCCTAGAATTAAACAGTCGAATGTTACATTTTCGAATCCATTCAGCCGATCTCCAGCTCAGGCAGTAGCAGTTTTAGCATAGCTTAGTATAGATCATTGAATCCGATTAGTCTGTTAGCATCTTGCTCAAAAATTCTTTAAAAAAAGATTTTAGATATTTTTCCTATTTAAAACTTGACTCTTCTGTAGTTACATTGTGTACAAAGTTGTGATTTTAAAAAGTTGTGATTTTCTAGGTCGATATGTCTAGGAACTATACTCTCATTTCGACGTAATAATCAAGGAACTTTGCTGCCGTACCATGGGTGCAGCAGGTGCAATGATATTACACAAACTTAGTGCCAAACTTTCAGGCGCTGCGTAATATCATTGCGCCTGCCGCACCCATGGATTCGAAAATGGTAAAACTCAACTGTTTAACTCTAGGGGAGTTGGACAATGAGCCTATATTTTCAAAAAATGTGGAGTGTTCCTTTAAACATCATTTGCTATCACTATGCACACTAAATGTGTCCACACTGTTAGGTTTTCTGACCTAACAGGGTGGACACTAACAGGGTGGACTTTTTGACCTAAAATGTGACCTTGGTCCCCAAAACCAGTCATAAGGGTACATTTTTTGAAACTGAAACTCATCTGAAATCTGAATAAATCTGTTTTCCATTGATGTATGGTTTGTTAGGATAGATACAACTATTTGAAAATGTGGAATCTGAAGGTGCAAATAAAAATCTAAATATTGAGAAAATCACCTTTAAAATTGTCCAAATGAAGTTCTTAGCAATGCATACTACTAATCATAAATTAAGTTTTGATATATTTACGGTAGGAAATTTACAAAATATCTTCAAGGAACATGATCTTTATTTAATATTCTTAAGATTTTTAGCATAAAAGAAAAATCGATAATTTTGACCCATACAGTGTATTTTTGGCTATTGGTACAAGTATACCCGTGCAACTTAAGACTGGTTTTGTGGTCCAAGGTCACAAATCAAATATTACATTAAGTCTGAGCAAAAAATGCTAACACAGAAGGCCTGTCACATAAAGGATTACATTTTTAAAATGCTACTTTAACAAATATGAATTTCTATTTACTTTTTTCATATTCCCCCTAACAGGGTGGACATGTTGAAGTTGACCACATTCAAATGGAAAGATGAAATAAGTAAAAACAGACAATTATCTAAACAGAGGCTCTCACTCACCCTCCCCAGTTGTTTTCCCTCCAGTGAAATCATGTCACCCGTTTGATATGATATAATTTCCTTTTTCCAACTTTCTTTTCAAGGGCCAAAAGTCGAATATAACGGGGTGGACAATATTTTGAGGGACAAGCTAAAAATCTATATTATTTATTTATTATTATTATTATTGTTTTAAATTAATTTAATACTTGGAATATATTTCCATATTACTATTACCAAACAAGGTGAAAAAAATCACCTCTACCAAAATGGCAAACACAGGCCTGGGGACATAGGAAAAATGGTGATATTTGGTCATTTTAAAATGCTATATAATGTTTGGAATTATTTAAAAAATAAATAAATATGCTTAAAGTTCAAAAAGTGTTATTTATGTCAAAGACAACTTTAAAAATGATGTTGTTAAAAACAAAAAAAAACAAATGACACAGAATCCCAGGAATGACCCTTATATTCAGAATTAGCAGGTTTTTCTTCTGGTTAGCAGTTTACATCTGCAATTGGATGCTAAAACTGCACAAATTAGCCACAGAAAGTATGTTTCTTCATTGACAACCTTTCAAATGTTAAAGCTCATAGCATCTGACAAAATAATGTTTTTGCAAGAAAGATTTTACAAAAAAACCATTGCATTATTTACTATTGTCATATAAATTATTGCACTATAAATTCACTATATTATGTAACACTTGTTATTGTTCTTAAAAAAAGTTCTAAAATGTTTACACAACTAGTAGTGTGTCAACACAATCTTTTTTTTTTGTAAATTGAGCTTAGCTTATTGAGCTAATTAGCTTAATTCGTTGTCATGATAAAATAGTTTGGAAACAATTTTTAACATCATCTCATCCACTATGGAATAGCGTACTAGCATCTCGCGCATACAATTTCATATTTCACATACTAGTAAATAGTATGTATACAATGCAAATAATGTCATTTTTGGTATGCATTGAATGCTTTTGCAAAAATGTTGTACACAAAAGAGAACAATGCATCAAATACTGTATCAGTACAATGCATCAAATGTCCTGTGATAATAATGTACAGTAGCATGCTCCAAACTTAGCAAAAATATAACATTTGATGAAATAAGATGAAGATGAAATTCCAAAAAAATAGCAGTTGCCACTCAGTTTCTCCCAATAATGTTATAAGATGGCATATAAATGCTTGGTTTTGTAATAAAATCTTTGTAGTTTTTATTGTGAGATAATGCAATGCAATACAATGAGTATTGAGAGATGAACAACAAACGTTCCTCCAAAGCCTAATGGTCATATTTGATACTCATTTCAGCATGATGTTTATAAAAAAAATAATGTAATGATTATCAAGTAAAATAATTACTCCGTGGACCTTCATCAGAAGAATTAGGTTGAGTGCAAGGTCGCAGTCTTAGAAGATGATGCTGGATTTAATTTTCCATAATAATATCACAAATGTGAAATCCATTTTGAACATTTGATTTTATGTCAGTCCATAAGTATGATCTTATAGTCACACAGTGTGACCCGTCTATATGAAGTGTAATCCCTTTGTTCAAGAGCAGATTTTCTAAATGCTTATGGCAGCTTTCAGTAATGCCTACAGGATAGAAGACCAAAAGCTGCCAGATCTGGTTTTACGGCAATTAATTGAGAGAAAATCTTTAGCGTTTATGCTTACAGGTTTTTGACAGATTGCAGAGATCAAGGCCGAATTAATATTTAGCATATGGCGAGGAGAGGGAGGCAAAAACTGACCCGCTGGCTTAAAGACAAATCAGCGGTGGCCTCTTTTTAAAGTTGGCTCTTCAGATTTGACTTCTCCAGCATGCATGGTTTGTCTGCTGAATTTGAGAATCTAAACTAGAATGCATGTGAACTGACATCTAAAATTCATACAGATTGCTTCACAGACACACATACATCCAGTACTTAAGCCAGCAAACCCTATTAGAACGTTTATCCAGAAGCCTATCAGATTTAAGGAAATCATCCTTAAATCTGTTTGTTTTGGCACACAAATCACTCACTGTTTTAATACATGTTCTTCTTCCTGAAAAGTATCTCAATTTGAACCCGTTTCAAAGCTTAGATGCTCTGAGAAAAGTTTAATGCACCTCATGAACCCTCACATGGACTGCTTGCACAAAAAAGAGGAACATTTATTTTTTAAAGTAGAGTCATTATGTTTCCAGTGGATGAGACTGTGCACTGAAAAACAGGTGCTCTTGGGAAGCTTTTACCTAAAGCTAGAGCCACTATAAATGCTAATTGTCCTGATGCCGGAGGGACAAGTGTAATAGGCAGTCAGTGTCACAATGAGCGCTGTGAGTTTGTGCGTGTGGCTGTGTAGCATCGCGTTCAATTTGACATGCACACTTGTCACGCTAGCTAGGTTTTTGTGGTTTCTGAAAAAAAAATATATATTTGAGTGGTGTTTGCCACCGCAGAGGTCATTTCCACAATGCAAGAGTGGTTGCAAGGCTGAGATGTACTTAGTTTTTGTCTTTTAGTACTTACTTAAATAGTATTTTTTGTAAAAACATATTCCGATACTGTGTGTTTTATGTACAACTTTTAAAACATGCTTTTACAGTTTAGTTGCCAAGGCATTGGGAGCGTTTCCTCTGAGGAGGCAAGGGAGGCAGTGCCTCAAAATATTGGAGAGGAAAAATTCATAGTACAAAAATAAAACAATGGCAATATTACAAAATATAGGGTACAACGGGGCTAAAGGCACACCCTGAGAAAAAATATGCTTTCACTGCGCCGAAAGTATATGATTGCAGAGAAATATATATGTTTGTATTGGACTATAATGGAGCAACAGATTTTGTGTGAAAATAAGTCATACAAGTTGTTTATTTTGTTTAAAAATCTTATAAATTTATGATGTGGCAAGGGGGGCCTTTTACCCCGTGTATTGTATCACAGTATTGATACAAATACTTTAGGTAAAATAATTGAAAAGTTAATACTTGTTCAAAATGATCACTTTAGCGAAGTCTGTACTATTTTTTGCAAATTTTGATGAATAAAATAACTATGTTTTGTCATTAAAATCAAACATCTATTTAAAATACAGAAACAAAATCATTTTAAAATGTTAAGATTCTGAAAGCATTGAAAGAGATTCCATAGTAATTTAATATAGATTTACAGTAGTAACAACAAATGATATTTTATATGATTAATAGCATGTTTTTAAATATAATGGTTTCATTAAACATGGTAATTATCTCTCAGATGGACACCAAACATAACGTATCATATTTACCATCTGAATCTAACAATGTCATGTCAACAAATGGAAAAGCCAGCCTTCTAATAATTATCATGTTAATTATTGTGCCTTTTTGCACCAACAGCAGGGGCGTTTTTACCCCAAATACCATGCTTTTACGTATTCTTTTGTTATTTATAAACTGTTTTAATTATCTTAAACAAAACTGAAAATCATTAAAAAGACATTTGTCTCAAAATATATTTAAGAATTAAATATCCTATAATAAATTAATTCTTTATCAAATCTAACTATCGTTTATAAAATCATTAGACATGCTTTTGATTATTAAAATGTAATGAAGCGATTAAAATAGAATCCAGAAAATTAATTGAAAACAGAGATTCACAAACAAAACTGAATTTGAGAAAAATAATAAAACATATTTCATAGGGCCTTAAAAACATGTAATTTAAAAAAAATTAATAAATTGCTGTTAAATTCTAAAAGTTTCATGATTTCAATTAATTAGCCTGCTTTTGATGAATATTTTATGTAACCATTAAAATAGAGTCTAGAAAAATTAAAATGGAATTTTTTATTTCATTTGTGTCTTTGTTTTATTGTAGTTGTCCTTTAGTTTGTTACTTGCACCTGGTTCTTATTATTAATAACAAAGATAAAATAACAAAAAAAGACTATGTCATGATATAAATTGTTGTTGTGAAATAAAATTACTATATCATGAAATAAGATTTGGCTTTATCGTTTAAGTTAACTTACCAATATAGCAAAGATCTCTTCATACCTGTAGGCTCAGTAGTTGTTCACCATAATCCTGTGTTGTGGCACTGGGATGTGATTATTATTATTATTTTATTATTATTATTATTATTATTTTTTTTTTTTTTTAAGGGGGGATGAAATGCTTTGTTTTAATAGATTAAAAAAAAACAGTGATCTCCATTTGGATCATCTATTATTCAGTTGCTTTTCCTGTTGTTCTGTTTTTTTCCCAGTATCGGTTCAGTAGTAGTATCGTGATATTTTAGTCTGGTATCGTATCGAAGTCGTATCGTATCGTGACAACACTAGTTTGGAAACACTTGTTAGTCCAAATAAAGAAGGATAGCTACATTACAAACCGCAAAAAAAGATATTTTTCGAAAACCCAAATGACCTGCTCTTTAAAATAATATGGTAAGAAAATTTGCAATATCAAACAGTAAAAAGAGCTGTTTTGTACAGCTAAAAATAGCTGAATGTGGATGAGACAGTAAACCTGACCCATAATTTACAAATGGCCACGCCAAAAAGGTGGATAGACCAGCTTTTCCCTTTTGCTGCATACTGCAGCAACAAAACCATTTCAATCTAGGCCTCTTGTAGGTTATTAATGCTTTTAAAATCGTACCAAGTGTGATAACAAGAGTTTTGCCATCCTGTTAAATCATTCACTAATGATCACAGCACTAATCTGTTAAAAGGGTCCATCCGGAAACGTTGTATCAGGTTGATCAGTTAATAATGCTGCAGTGATGCTTCCTAGCCCTGCAAAATGAGGCAAACCAAACTCGGTAAAGAGACAGATAGAGATGAAACATTAGAACTCACATGCACAGATGGGAATTCCCTCTGTTTGCTAAACCAAGATAAAGAATGCTTTAGTGACATGTGATTAGTCATTAACTTAAACATCTACATCACATCCATTTCACGCTACTGTAGAAGAGTCACATAAGGACACACAAAAAGTCTTCTTTAATAAAGTGTTCTGTTCATTTCATGGCTAGTTTGTCTCGTAGAGTCAGGGCTTCACTAAAACACACTTGTAACACATGGGTAAACTATAATATAATATAATATAATATGATTTTATTGCAGCTATCTTAAGACTTGTTTTCATATCTTGAAAGGGAACTGTTTTCTGACCATTGCCTGACAGCCTGCGGGAGTGTTTTCCTCTAAGGTCATCTTGTACTTTTGAATGCAGTAGAACATCATAGCTTATTTGAAAACAGATAGCAGACTCATGGCATGATCAGTTAACAATATACTGTGCTGAGTGGGAGAGTAGAGAGTAATGATGCTATTTCCTATCATAGTCATCTCTTATAGACAGAAAATGAAGTATGGGGGAGTCGTATGTGTAGGATATTACAGGAATTCTCCCAAATGACACACAGCCGTATGAGAACACATTAGTAGGTAGCCAATGCTAGAGTACAGGCAATGAATCTATGGTCCAGCTTTAGTCTGGCTTGTACGGAGGATTTCCTCCTGGTTCCTCTGGTCTCTGTGGCTTTGTTTGGAAAGCTTGGCCCTTGGACTGAGTCATACTCGGGTGTGGTGGAGTTTAGCCATTAGTACTAGACTTTTCCCTTTTAAAGAAAGGTTTAACTACTGAGAAACTATAAACAAATAAATGTATTCAACCAATTATTGTGTGAACCATAGACACAACATGTGGTTAAAGCTGAATGAAATTAAAGCATGATATTATCACCTCATAAAGCATTGTTTTTGTTTTCTTTCCTTATGATATTACTTCCATATGTTGGGAACTTCAGACATTTATTGCAATGGTAACAGTAGGTACTTTTATTATCAAATAAATTTTCTGAAATAATTCTGTGAAGCTTCTAGTGCTGGAAAATTGTTTTTAGCAATAATATCTTCATTGTCCCTATAGAGAAATTGGAGTATATATCAAGGCATAGCAATAAACTAAAAACGTAGGTGTAGGATACTCAGAATTTGCTAGTAAATTAAAAAAGTACAACCCTGAAATAAATGTAAACTTTTTAAAGTAGAAACACTAAAATAGTATTTTAACTTAAAACAGACAAAGGTAGACAAAGGTTCAAGTCAATATAAAAATACCAAAACGTAATATTTTATAAAAACTATTTTATAGATTTATAAAATTTGAATAGAAAATGTATTATAAATAAATATTTAACAGCTAATTTTAATATATAGAAATATATAGAGATTTTAATATATATATAAACTATATAAAATACAATATATATATATATATATATATATATATATATATAGAAATTATATAAATATATATTAATTTTAATATATAGCAAGAATTGACCTTTTAATGTTTTATGTCACCACTTCCACATAAAATCATTTAATACACATTCGACAAGACACTTTTGTATAGCAGAAACTTAATGAAATGACAAATGGGACATAAAATTGCACTTTGAATGTTTGACTTGAGCTAAATTTCGAATAACTCTGAAGTTTGTCCAGCAATTTTGCAATGGTGTCTGGATCATCAACTCCGGACAGTCGGCTCAGTGTTGAAGCCCCGCGAGCGAGAGACGAGGTGGCGGCCTGCGGTGAATTTTACGTGAGTGGAGCTATCCTGAGCCCATGTTCAAAACAGAGTGCTGTTTATAAGCAAGGGCTCCCCCATGAACAGATCTAGCTCTGTGCGTTATTCCTTCCACTTTATGTCTCGTGTGACATTAATGTCTCCACTGGGAGGAACTTTGGACTAGCCTGCTGCTTTGGATCTGTTTGCTTCCTTGAATAAAGATTGATACTGGAAATGTAAAGTTAACACATTGGGTGTGAGCACTTACGTAAGTCATCCTGAACTGTTTGTGAGATGGACATAAGAGACTTTAAATCATGTGTTGCTAGTTTTTGATGAGTAAATGGGCAAAAAAATCTCTAACTTAAGCCATATTCAGCCTGACCGTTTTAGTAGAAATTTCTTCAGAAAATATGGTGGAGTGGTAGTTTATGTTTTTAAATTGGTGGTCTTCAGTAAGGTCCAGGAAATAAATTCTGGTGACTGACCAGTGGTATGCAAATTAGATCTTTTTGAATACTGTTCATAATGGTCCAACAGTGTTTTCATTTAAAGCTGGATTTGAATATTTCCGTTTGCCCTTTGGATTTCCGCCAAAATCTGCAAAGATATTTCCAGAACTTTCATAGACGTCGCTCAGCAATTTTCTTATCGACTCTCTTCAGTGCTGGGTTTTAAGTTGCCATCAGGAATTAGTGCATCGAGTGCATGATGGGAAGAAACTGAGGTATTAACACCAGCATATTAATGGAAAAGGTAATGCACCTCTGTGAAAGCATGTACTCTACTTGAGCCTATTGATTCAATGACAGATAAATGTTGAGACATGTTGCAGTATTAGTGCTTCCAAATCTACTAATAATGCATTAAGAATACTAGTTGTTCCTTTCAATCCGGTGTCCTTGGGCTAGTATTTTGTTTGAGGTCAGTTATTTCCACTTGGATAGTCTGTTTGGTAGAGCTTGGTCTTGTTGAGTTAAAATGACAAAACTAAGTAGAGCACTCTCAAAATTGATTCAAACATGCCTAGATCTCTTTCAGCTTCAGAGGAAGGAACTGTGTGCGGTCTTGTGTGCATCGTATTGTTGTGACATCCCCTTCCCAAAGCTGGTAAAAAAAAGTAGGTCCATCCTCTAACAGAATGGAGGCTGTTCCTTCCAAAGCTCAATCTTCTCTTCTTGAGGGTAATTCAATGTGGCACATAAGAACCAAGGCCTAATTGTCTAAACATTTGCCATAGCCTGGAGTGTCATGTAGATTTTGTTTTAAGATAGGCCACCAGTGGCAGCCCTGGCAAACTTGGTTCCCCTGGTAAGATGTGACCAAATAATAAATCCTTTTGTACGCCGACCAAATTTGGCTAAGTAAATAGGCGATTTCTGCCACACTGATGCTTTAGGTCATAGTTGTTACGGACAGTTTAAGATTCATTTAGAGAGCAGTAAACAGTTTTTCCCAAAGCCATTCTAAAAGTCATTTGAATCCGCCATGTAATATTTTAAAATTAAATACAAGTCTGACAGCAAAATGTTACTGCTGATTATATCATTGCAGTGAAAACATTATTGGTTTTATGATAACAGAGCACTTTAGTGAACCAAAGAGGGCTAGTAGAGGAACATGCTGGCAGGCAAGTGTTTAAAAAAACAATATAATTTATCACAGGTCCCTCATACTGTAACACTTGTGCAGGGGAGCAGTATTGCATCTTTAGAGTGGGTGTGTTGGAGAGAGAAAGAGGAAAAGAGAGAGAGCCAGAAGTAGGGGGAGGAGGGTGTGTGGCTGAATGAGCGCGGGGGAGCAAGGGGAGGGACCGTTTCTGCGTCTGTCTTCTCTGTCATTCTGCTGCTGCACGGCAAAGCAGCGAGACACTCTGCTGAAGGGAGGAGAGAGAAAGAAAGAGAGAGAGAAAATGAGTGACTGGGTAGCACTAGAGCAGCTGCAACTGAGGCAGACTAACTGAGAGGAGCCAGATGCTGGATTTACATGCTAAAGACACCAGACATACGGATTACCTCCTCTTCAATACAGGATCTAGCGACTGGTCTTGCTGTATGTGTTATTGGAGAGATAGTTCTCCCTGTGATAAGGATTTGGCAGCAAGCGACAGAGCTTGCAGAGCTTGCAGAGCTTGCACCTTGTCTCTTCTTTTGCTCGATTGTAAAACCATTTGACTCACTGATGCTTTTACATGGTTTCACGCAGGAGGAATGCTTGGGGGTAGCCCAAGAGGACAAGGAGTAGATCTGGAGACTGAAGCTGACAAAACCTCTAAAGCCAAGACCCCTCAGGGCCAGGCGGGAGCCAACGGAGTTGGGGGAATGGCTGCGAAAAGGGGCAAGTCAGGGCTCCCACAGGCTACTCCTCGGGCTGAGCTAAAGGTCTACCGAGCGGGAAACTCTGAGGGTCGTCTTCCAGTGCCTAGTAACCTGCGCAAGCAAAAGTCCTTGACCAACCTATGTGTGCTCACGGACGCTGAGAAGAAGATGCACCTGTACCAGCCCAAGTGGTCGGACGACATGGAAAAGCCGGGGGCAGATCAGAACAAGTCCGGCAAGCTCAAAGATGCCGGAGGGGGTACTGGCAAGGGTATCCCTCTTTCCAAGAACCTTTCCAAGTCAGAGCATTCGCTGTTTCAGGGAAAGCCAAAACCCTTTAGCCCACCTTCCAAACTGGGCAAACCCAGTCGGATACCAAAGGGTCCTTATGCTGAGGTTAAACCCATCAGCAAGGCTCAAGAGCTGGTAGATGACAGCAAGTCAGATGATGAGATCTTGTCCAGCAAGGCTAAAACTAATGGTAAGAAAACTATAAGTGGCACCTCAGGAGCTGCCACCCCAGGCGGGGGCGGAGGAGGCAAAGATGCACCAGAACCAGAGGAAGGGGACAAGACCTTTCTAAAGGTGGACCCTGAACTGGTTGTAACGGTACTTGGGGACCTGGAGCAGCTTCTCTTCAGTCAAATGTTGGGTAAGTAATAACAAGATCAGCTAATCCGCTTGCAGTGCTGAAGAATGAGCAATGCTGCCTGGCTGACGGATCCAGCATCACTTCCATAGCTCAACCCAGCCCTGCTCTTGCTTAGCAACCACCTCGCTTTGTATTTCTTATTCATCCTGTGCTGCTTACAAAACCATGCACACTTCCTCTATTCATACATCTATCCTTGGCTGCATCTGCATGTTAATGATTATGGTTGTTGCTTTATTTTAAACACTGCGTGGTTTCATTGAACAATCGCCGCATCCTTTTTTGTTTACATTGCGAGCTCATGTTTTGTATCTGTGCACGTATTGGGTGAGACCAACCTGCGCTCCAATCAGGGGGAAGGGGTTGATCCAGGGGTATATTTGCCTTACTGTTGACACACTGCCCTAATCTTAGCTGACCTTAGCTGCTGTTTTGCATGGCGAAATGCTCTTTGCAGATTTTTACCAATTCTACATCAATGATAAGTCTCAGTTAAGCATGCATTATTGTAGAAATAGTCAAATAAAAGATGCTTGATGTCGTAGCCGGAAACTTAAAAATAAACCTCGTTGGGTTGAATTGTTTTCAAGTCGTGGTGGGCAACATATTTAGCCTTGCCGCTGGTGCCATTGATCTCTAGGGCAGTTGACAGATGGTCCCCCTCTCTTTTCCTCTCTCCCCTTCCCTCTCCCTCTTTCTGTTACCGGGGGACTTCAAAAGAGAATAATAGGGGTGTCACACTCTTTGAGAAGGTCAGTGATTCAGAATGAGACGGCACCGACACATGAACATTGTGCATTTTGTTTTTATTTAGAATACATTAACAGTGCGGTGACTTATTAGCGGTTTACCTTTGTGCTATGGGATTGGTCAGCTATG
Source organism: Labeo catla (assembly GCA_012976165.1). Taxonomy (NCBI): domain Eukaryota; kingdom Metazoa; phylum Chordata; class Actinopteri; order Cypriniformes; family Cyprinidae; genus Labeo; species Labeo catla. The sequence continues at coordinate 144,348 of VONZ01000246.1, forward strand.
TTCTCTTGCTAGGTACTCAAAAGCATATTTAACATAGTAAGTGATGATTTAAGCATGATTAGCTATTAGCAGCCTCTCAACAGTCTGCCACTGAACAATAGCCTAGCTAGCAGTACGGTGTATTGCTTTTTTAATGTCCGGTTGGCCAGAGAGATGTGGTGTGAAGTGAATCCTTTGAGATGAGATATGAGAAAATGGAATTCAGTCTCTTAGCTATACTCATTTCCTCTCTTTCCCTGGAGCTTGTTTTGACCTTGCCGCACGGCACCTGCTGAGTAGTGGGGGTGGGCAGAATTGAAAAAAAATTGTCTTATATTGTACAGCTGATCTGGATTTGATATGCTTTTCAACCTCTTGACCGCCGTACATTACTGATGATTCCTTTAGCTTGTGCTGCCCATTGGGGTTAGCTGTGCGGGCAAAGGTTCAAAGCTTCCCTCTGGGGTTTGCAACACTATGTTATGCATGTGTGACTGAATGCATTATGGTTTCTTATCCCCTGCCCCTGCCTCTGCTGCCTCCCCACAAGTCACTTACACAAGACTCTGTTCCTCCAATCAGTACTGTTGTGACAGTGGTTGTTGTGAGTGATCGTTCCATGAATATGAAGTACTGCCAAAAACACAAAATGTTTTTTCTTTCTGTTTTACTTTGATACCGTTTGAACCATTTTGATACAAGGCCATCTCTTTATAATTATACAAATTAGGTCTCCACATGTAACAAGGAAACATTCTGTTTAAGATCTTAGATGCCACGAGAGCCATCAGCAGAGGGTTAAGAGAATCACTCCTAAGATCAGATGGAAATCCCCAACGTGCCTTCTAAATACTCAAGGAACTTGACAGATGCTTCTTATTTGTGTTGATAAGAGCTTTATCAAACTAAATATCCAACCACGTGAGGTAAAACTCCTTTTAAATAAATCAAACCACAGCTTTTGGATTTGAGGATTAATTAAGCCTGAAGATAAGATTTAAGTAGCATATTCAGTAATGTTTGTAGTTTAGTTTAAAATAGTGCAGTAAAACATTTCCCTCCACATATTTTTATGCGAAATTTGGGATATTGCATAAAAGGCGATGAATAGAAAAGCCAAGGCCTTGTCCAGACTAATATGCTTCTTTTTCTATCCGTTTTGGCCTTTCGTCCACACTGAGATGGCGTTTTTGTCAAGGAAAATAGAGCTTTTTAAAAATGCTCTCCAAAGTGGATAAATTTGAAAATGCAGTTTTCACATTGTAGTGTGGACTGTGAAAATGGAGGCTTTTTAAAACGATGATGCACGTTTAGTCATGTAACACATTTTGTACCAATATTTATCTATATTTAATACCCAAATTGTGCCTGTTATGTGCTATTTACTTTCACACTATTGCTGTGTTACTTTGTACACTCTTCATATCACAGTCCTGCAAAGATGACACAAAATATAGTCATGATTATTGTTTGCGGAAACAAATGAGGGCAATTGTGAATTGTGAGATATTTTCTTTAAATAAAATGATCCTGCCAGAAGAATTGCATTAAAATGTACCATGCCTGTTCCGTCTATATCATCTCAGTGAGCTTTTCTGAGGCTTTACGCATGCACAGTAAACTAAAGTCAAATGTTTTCTGATTTTTCAGTGTGGATGAGAAACTTTTGTAAAATGCATGAAAACACAAGTGTGGACGGACAGCGTTTTAAAACAAAAATGCCATTTTCAAATGTGACCCTGGACCACAAAACCAGTCAAAAGGGTCAATTTTGTAAAATTGGGATTTTTACATCATTTGAAAGCTGAATAAATAATCTTTGTATGTATGGTTTGTTAGGATAGGACCATATTTGGCTGAGATACAACTATTTGAAAATCTGGAATCTGACAAAAAAAAAAAAAATATTGAGAAAATAATTACAGTTGTCCAGATGAAATTCTTAGCAATGCATATTAATAATCAAAAATGATGTTTCATATATTTATATATATTTACGGTATGAAATTTATAAAATATCTTCATGGAACTTGATCTTTACTTAATATCCTAATGATTTTTGGCATGAAAGGAAAATTGATCATTTTGACCCATACAGTTCTACAAATGTGCATAAAAAACATACACGCTCAACTGAGTCAGATCATTTTTTTTTTATCCGATTAGAAAACATGTGCATTAACTACAATGGAAACACATTAACTGTGTAAATTCCCCGCACATCAAAAAAGTCATGTGACTTTGCACAATGGCATGGCATAACTTGACTAACCAGTGGACTGATCTTGTTTCACAGCATCTGAAATGTCAGTTTTTCCTACTGCAGCAAATTATCCTTTTCATAGTGATTTTTGGCACGAGTTTGTCGGGAAGGGACAAATTTGTTCTCTTCTTCTTGCTAGATAGAAGTTTAATTCGCTAATTTTTTATGCAAATTCCAATTTTGCGCCTAAGTTGAATTTGCAACTTTGGATAGAAAAATAGCTGGTGATTTTTATTTATTTATGATAAATGAAACTAAGCCCCACCTTCCATTATTTTGCATTAAATATTCATTCTTTTTTTAAAAATGTGTTAAATTTCAGAAATTAAATATTTTTTTATATTTTTATAAAATATTTTAATAAGAAATTTTAATTCACAATGTATATACTACTCAAAAAGACATACAATGAGATCTTAGCCAGTAAATTAGATTTTTTTTGAGTATCTTATTGTGCATTTGAAGGTTGTGTCTCAGAGCTGAGAGCTTTCTTACTAGAGGCACTTTACTGCTATCTTCATCACCATCATTTCCATCTCCGCCTGGCTTGAACTGGCTGGACGGTCTGGGTTGGTGGTGCAGTAGATACATTGGACATGATTTCTGCTGACACTAGGATTCAGGGTGAGGTTGCTGTGCTTACACTGATCTGAAAAAAAAAAAAGATCTACAAATTTCTCAAATTCACATTAATACTGCAGTCAACGTAATCCATTTCCTCTAGAATAAGGCATAATGACCTGGAAGCATTTTGTAAGTCATGGCACGGGATTTCCTCATTTCCTGTATTTGATGTTGTTCGGTTATGCATGATAAATGTGTGTGTCCACATTAAATTGCCTGTAGAATTATGCACTGGGCAGTTAGAGAAATGATAATGTGCAGGAAATGGTTTCAAGCAGCCCCTTTTAAACAGAAACCATCACTAAAAATGCAGTGGTTTTGCTGTGTGTATTATGTTTGCCTAAGCTTGACAACCCAGGAAACTGTCGCAAGGGTTAAAGTCAAACTGACTGACATCCCAGCATGCTGCAGGCCTTCTCTTCTCTCACAGCGTGCATGATTTCATTTCAGCCAGGTCTGGTTGTGTAAGAGCAGATCTCAAGGGAAACCACACAAATGCACATACTGTATAAAGACACACATACAGCCATGCATACATCCACGTTAAGTATATTTTATTTGCAGTGACCGGTCATCATTAGTTTTCTGTTTCCAAACCTAGTGACCTGCCTACGTAAGCAGCAGTTTAAGACATCATGCAACACAAAATTTTCAAAAGGTAGGCAGCAAAATTATACCTTCAAGATACTGTTTTAGTAAAATTATACTGTGACATCACATTTATATTTAAGAGAGAAAGCAATACTGACGGTGCAAACAGCATTGCAATAGCTGTGTGTATATACACACACCTGCAATTCAGTCAAATAAAAATAGTAACAAAAATAGCTATTACACATCTACTGTACAGAATTTCCAAAACACAAGCGAAGAAGAAACCGAAACAACAGATGCTTCCACATGTAATTAACAGTCATCAGACATAAAACAGCGTCAAAACTGTGTAACGTTGTGAAATAAAATGTCGACCCATGAAGAGGCATTAATGACTGTCAAGCTTTGGAGTGTTGATCGACTCATCTACGTTTTGATTATCATTCTGAATCCAATACATAGTCTTTTTTCAGCTTTTTGTTCAAAATGTTGTTTATTTCTTTCTTTATTTTTTCTTATTTATGAAACTTACCCACATTCAAGTGTTTATAAAAAATGCATGAAGCTAGACTAAAATGTTTTTGTTTACAAGCAGATACCCTGTTCTTTCTTTTGATGTTTTCTATGTTCAGATATTCATATAACAAAACGTACAAATTAATACCTAAATAGGGACACAGTAGTGTACTTAAAGTATGATGTAACGTTCACTTCAAGAAAACTTACGAGTATACTTGTAGTATAAAACTACTAAACTAGTAGTTTACTTAGACTATACTTCAAAGTGTACTAAAAATGCTACTAGTATTTAATTAGTAAACTATCAGTATACCTACAAGTTCACTTTTAGTATAGTTGCAGTACAAACTAAAATTATACATGTAAACTAGTTGTGTACTTACTACTGTTATACTTAAAGCATACTTAAAAGTATACTTTTATATGCTAGAAAGTGGGCCAATTTAGTCCCAAGGAGTACTGAAATAGTACACTTACAAGTATACTACTAGTACACTGATATTTGTATATTTACTACATAAAGTATACTTAAAAATATAATAAAGTATACTTAATAAAGTAAACTTGAAGTATACTTCTTTTTGGTAAAGTTTATATAGGCGGCTCACTAGATTGAATTGTACACATTTATTGTTTATTGGACGTGTTTACACATTAGTTATATTTATACTTTAATGTCCGTCCACCAGAATAAGAATCTGATGACTAAATGGCAAAAAACAGTGAGAACAGGAATTGAAAGAGGAACTCCAAATAAAGGTCATGCTTTAGTTCATCCACCATGTTCGTCCATGTTAACATGGAAACACGCACAACCCAACTGCCTCCATTTTGTGAGCACTGAGACAATGACTTCTGTGCTGTTTTGACGGCCAACAGATTCGTAATGTGATTACTGTCATGACCAGCATCTCCATGCCTCAGCATGCTGTGTGCGACTAATGCAATCTAAGTCCTAATCGAATTTCTGCATGTCTGCAAAACGGAGGAGCGGAAAGAACATGCATGCAACATGGAAGTAATGTTAATTTATCTCTTAAAACATCTAGAAATACTGCAGTTTTTCTGTCCTTATGTCTATAGTTTCAGCCTGTTTAGCAAAGATAGTCGTCAACAAACATGAGTTTGAAAGCAGCCCTATATTTAAGCACGTTGTAAAATAACTCTCAAAAGAGCAGTACTTTCCAATGTATTTCCATGTAAAATGGTCAACTCTTGGATGCATGCATGTATTTATCTTGTTTTATGTCAGTTGAGCGAGAGCTGCTTTGTGGGTCCTTCTCAAACGTCCAGTTATTTTTCAAGTCAAGTGGTGGTTTATGCGCAGTAGTGGCGCAGTTGTGTTTTTTGAAGGCCTTAATTGTTTCGTGGTTGAGACGGCCTCTGCCGTTACAGCTTTTTTTTTAGTCGTTAGAAAACACCACATAAACACCATTCCGTTTTCCTGTCGTATATCCTGGATGTTGGCTGCTTAAGACACTCGTGGGGAAATGATTGTGCAAGCTTTTCTCAGTTTTATGTGAGGACATATCTTGTGTGAATAAAGGGCAAGAAATCAACTCTTTCCCCAGTAGTCACTAGTGGTTACTAAAATTCTCACTGCTCTTGTATTACTGATAAAAAAAACAGGCAATGAAACTTGAGTTAAATATTTATGTGCTAAAAGCCACTGTACTTGTCGATAATAGGCATTTTTACTCAACTACAATATCCAAACAAAAACCCTGCTCTGTTTTTTTCCATCGCCAATGGTATCCAGTGGTGATATTTGCCAGGTCTTATTAAAAGTGAATTACTTAAACATTAGCTGCCAATGTATGAAAGTAGATGCTCACTAGGGTCTGGAGCAGAGCTGATGTGTTGCCACATTTTGCGAAGAGCGAGTCAGTTGAAACTTCATTATGAATGATCACATCCAGTAGTCTAGAGTAAACACATAGACGCTGAGAGAATGGGATTGTTGGCCTTTGTCACAGATGTGTTGTTTGTCACCAGCAATAAAGGCACAGCTGCCACCACATCTTTGCAAAAGCAAACATCCCAATGCCTCTCAATTGTTCATTAACAATGAGCAAAATGGTGGCAGAAAACACATCAGAGTCAAGGTTTGAATAGGGGCAAGATGCAGGGTTGGCCAGATTCAGACCTGGTTGAAATCTGGTTCACCTCAGAGACTTTCATGCATTAGCTTCTCATATGAGGCTTAAAGTTGTCTTGTGGTTATAAAGTTCCAGGCCTGTTTAATTAATGGCCTAACCCAGAAATTTAAGTATACTGATGTTCATTTTTAACCTCTCTAAAATGATTTTTTGTGCATCTGATGACTCATCTGTGATGATGACAAAATCCAGCCAGATTGTGCATCTGTTAATCGAAGAATATTTTAGATTTGCTTGAAGTCCCCGCTGACAAATTTCTTGTGCACACATTAGTTCAGTGCCAGCAGCTTTGTCCAGATTTATTCTCATCCAAAGTGTTTTCGACATCACACTGTCTGCACCAGAGTAAAATGAGTTACTGCTTTTTCTAGGATCCTAAGGTAATTTCCTTTTTTTAATCTTAAAACTTCAAAATTATTATATTATATTATATTATATTGTATATTATTTATTATATATTGTAAACAACGCAAACTGGCTCAACTTACCCCACTCATTGGCTCATCTTACCTCAAGGCTGAACTTTTTCCAGACAGCAATTATTTAATTTATTTGAAAGATGTTTTGTTCCAAAAAATGCACAGCAAAGTTTCAATTTGTATGAAAAAACCTTTTTGACTCATCAAATAAGTGTTAAAATAGTCTCATCTCATTGTCTTATCATGGTCTTCCTTCATACAGTAGGAATATTTTAGAGATTTTTAACAGGAACCTCAGCTATTAAGACTTGAATGGCTTAATATAACATAAATGATGTTTCTTCCTGAATTATGTAGTAGAAAACCCATAAAAGATTTATGTTATTTTAAAAATCTATATCGTTTTATACATTTTTTTGGAGTCATAGACGTCTTAGTACCCGGGGTTCCCTTTAAAACTTTAAGAATAATAGGTAATCAAATTTTCTGTGTCCTTCTGCTAAATACAACTATGAACGTGTACTATCCTTAGCCGATTTCAAACCTGCCAGATATCCTTATCTTTGCATTGAGAAGAAGACTGAAGAGCCCTTGTTAAAAGCAAACATTTCACCCCAGAGCAGAAAGAAGCAGTTGATCTTGTGTTCCCCTACGCACATGGTCTCCAGCTCCACAGCTGGTCTGTTTGACTCTCAATGGTGTGATGGGATCACTCTGGCCGGAGGTCATTTCAGAGTTATGATGTTTTTGTTTGTCACACAGCATTGCACCACTTCTTGCCTCCTTGAGCTTCAGAAGACATTGAGCAACACTCATGCTCAATCTTTGGCAAGAAAACATTGTTCCACATGGTCCACTTTTTACAACTCTGTCTTTATTGACAAACTGTCTGCTGGGTCATACATGCAGTAATTGAGCACAACAACAGCTGGCTGGGCCGCCTCAACTCCTGAGAAGCTTGCGAGAGATGCAGCTGTGGTGTTGGAGGTTTCTCTGTGGCAGTCAGTTTGTAAACCCTGCAATTGTCTGGGCATCACTCCCAGTTCACACTTCTCTGCCCCTGGGCATGTAGGGATTCCTCACCAAACTTGACTGCTGCTGGTTAGTTGTGAGTGGTGTGGAATAAGCTTTTCTTGGGGGAAAGAAGAAATACTAGAGATTTTAAGGTGAATTCCACCTCTTCCATTGAGCAGCAAGATGTTTTTAGCATAACCAGATGTTTTTTACATAATCACGATTGTCAAATAATGTTATAAGGTGGATTTTAAAGATCTTAAGGTGATTTCCTTCTTAAAGCCTAAAACTTCAAACTTATGATATTGCCTAGGATTATTATATTATATTATATTGTATTATATTATATTATATTATATTATATTATATTATATGTAAACGACTCACCTGGCTCAACTTACCCCACTCGTTGGCTCATCTTACCCCAGGCTTGAACCTTTTTGAAAGATGTTTCTTTCCAAAAATGCACTGCAAAGTTTAATTAACTTTTGCAAATTAAAAAAAAAAACTTTGACTGATTTTAGAGATTCTTAAGAGGAACCCCAGGTATTGAGACTTGTATGTCTTAATATAACATAAATTTGGTCTCTTGCTGAAATATGTAGTAGAAAACCCATGAAAGATTTAAGTTACAGTATATAAAAAAAAAACACACACATGGCTTTATACATATCTTGGATTATGGAGGGTGCCATTATTACGATGATGTCAAATGGTTGCACTCAGTGAGATACAGGCGCTACTTATTACTATTTTTACTGCAGCACAATTCTGAATAACCAACTTGAGAAATAAAATACTGATACAATGCCACATTGTGCGGCTTTTGATTGTAAAGAGCAACAAGAAAAGTGATGTAAGTCTTCACTGCTTTCCTAGCTATAAGAAGAGGAGAAAAGACTTTCTAAAGACTTTCTAAAATTTCAAAAGTAATGGCACTTAGAAAAAATGCATTAAAAGTTACTGAGTTTACAAGTTGAACACATTTGTTGAATAATGTTGATTACCATGAAAAAATAAACTTTTATTGGTCTTCCATTTTATAATGAGAGTGAATGGGGCCAAACTATAAAATATAGTTTCAATAGTACAGACACAAGAAATAAACTATGTATTTTATGATGGAAGAAAGTGTGTACAGACCTAAAACAACTATAAAAATAATTATTTTAGCAGCCAAATTGGGTCCATTAGTATCCACTTTCACTTCTAAGTGCCTCAGAATAACCTCAGACTCAGGGATGAGTATAAAATTGTATTTTGCAGTCAACATTGAGCCAAATTATACAAATGTACAGCTTGTCTTAAACCTGTAATATTCCTTTTAGTTTGACCTTTTGGCGTCAGCTTTTTTTAACTGCAAGTTATAATACAAGTCAACAACAACAATACATATTGTAAAAAGATTCTTGCAATCCTCTGAGAGCTGTCTGACTTAAAATAAGTTTAGAAAGAGGATTTCCCTTCATCATGATAGATGCATTCATGAATAGGAAGCCATCTTCTCCAATAAAAAAAAAATACAATAAAAAAAAAATGGCAATAAAAAAAAACTGTTGTATTTGTTAGGAGCCCAAACTTGGGTGGATGCAGTGTTGTGTCTGACTTTATTATATTTAAATGTCCCTAAAATTTCCCAGACTTGGAATTGTGAGAAATCTTTCCCTTTGCTTTGCTTTCTTGGCTGAATACCTCTGAACTTCAAATCAGATTTGTCATGGCAGTAGGTCTGTTTCATTGGCAACGCTCTGTATTAGGATTTCTCAGCTGTTCTGATTCAGCTTGCGGGATTTTGCAAATGGTTTTCTGCTGAAAAAGTGTAATGGGATTGCAACACGAGTGATGCATGATAAGGAAGTCTTATAATACTTTCTGGAAACAACACCAGAATGATATGACCAGAGCATCACAGTTTTCTTTCCTCTTTGTAGGTTTTCCCCAAGGATATTATTGTGATGTTTTTTTTGCGGATATTCCAGTCCGTCTTCTCATTTGGCCAAAGCGTCTCTAGGACACTCTATTGTTATTTAAGAGTCCCTTCATTCACCAGATGTAGCGTGTTTGCGTGTGTGCGTGTCTTCCTGTTTTCATGTTGCCGAGGTCACCACTTTGTCTCTAAGCACCCTGACTTGAGTGGAACTGAAAAACACAGGCACAGAGTCATAAGGTAAACTGGAAATGAAACAAACTTGTGGCGGAGAAGCTGGAAACTATACCTTTTCCCCTAAACCACAAATTAATCTAAAATGCATTATTACTCATACTAATTTAGGAGTATTGCAGTGTATTGTTAATAAAATATCAAGCTCAGCCAGCTTGTCAAAGTAATGACAAATGTTTCTCTGGCACAATGCTACGCCATTAAACTATATTAACGTCCCTTTGGGATTCATTTGGCCTTATTAAGATCCCTGTCACCCAGTATACCTTAATTAACCAATTAAACATCATCTGTTCCTCGGCTCTGCTAATAAAACATAGAAAATGAAAACATTAATGGATGGAAATTGACCATCATTTGTAAAGACCGATTGGATCCAACAAGAGCTTCATGCTGTGCTTTGTTTCACACTCTTTCCAGACAAGACCTCTTAGAAGAATAGCCCATTTCGGCCAAAAAATTATTCTCAGAACTGTCTGTACTCTCGGACATCCATTAACTATGTCCACTTTGCTTTTTGCTCTCACAGCATTCTCAGAAAGGCTGAAGATGGTTCCAGTAAGCATCTGTCTTCACCCTATTAACTTCTCTATTGACAGGCTATGCTTCAGTTACTCATTAGGAAGACATTGTCTGTCTCTTAAGCCTGTGGCAGCCTCGAGTTCACATGGTATTTTAAGTTGGTAGTGCATTTCAGAGATGAAAACACTTGACAGTCTCGTGTTTAGACAACGTCTCGGAAGTTCTGAAGAACTTTTCCCCATGATCTCTAACTGCGATTCCCTCTCTTCAACTCTCACGTCTTCAGGATACTCTAGAGGTCCAAGGATTTGAAGCAGATCCAGTAGATTTGGTCATTAGGGTTAGCATGCATGACTTATTACTTTTCATTAAAATCTGTGAGCTCATTTAACTGACCCTTTGTGTGAGATCGTCCGCAATGGTAGACCTGTCTTCTCAATGGGACTGTTGTCCACATTTTGGAAACTGTGTCTAGCTATCCACTGGGCAGCGATCTATTGCATTACTTTTCCAAACAATAAAGACCATGAAATCATAGTCTAAGTTCTAGAGCCTCATAAATCCCAATTTTACGCCAGCTGTAATTATGGGATTATTGTTAATCTTTCATCCTGTGATAGAGGGTCATTTTTAAACCCCATTAAATGAGGTGTGACTACACCAATGCAAGCATTCGACAAGTTCTTTATGTGGGTTTAGTGTTTCCCATTAGAATGCAACACACTTTACAGCCTTTGTTTTATTGTGTTCTCTTTTGAGCCAAATATACAGTAGAGTCCTCCCATTCCTTTAGAAGCTTCAATTCTCCCAGTCCTTTGTCGTCGCAATATATTATTGTAACACGCCAACTAAGCTACTGTCAGTTCTCTGTTCGTCGCCCTGATGCCATTTTTTCTTTCAAAGCATGTACTATTAGAATTCTCCCAGTGTCTCTACTTTTCATTGGACGGTCCTGAATCAACTTGGATACTCCTGAATAGATAGAGAAAAGAGAACGGCTGAATTGCTTGTAGCGGCTGCTTTCAATTCTTGCTCTTAGCGCCCCATCACAAGTAGATGAGGGTGTAAAGAGGGGGAGGCAGGTGTACTGCAGTCCCCCCATCCGCATTTAACCAGCCAGCCATGATTCATTAGCTTTCCCCCCTGGGAACGTACTTGCGACGGGGGGTGAAATTTGCATCCCTAATTTCCTCATTCCCTCGCCCCGGCTGCAGCTGGGTCCTCTGGGCCCAGGCCGATTTGGAAAACAGGAAGTCTGATGGTCTTGGACCTTTCCGTCAACCTCACCCCTGTAGTGGGGAGGCTTTAATTACCATAAACGAGAGCTGTGCTTAACAACCGCGTGGAATCGATTAGATGCAGAGGAGGGATTGGAGAGGAGCCCCTCCCTTACACGGGCTGATGTCTTTTGTTTCAGGATGTAGTATGTTATACATCCCTGTTTTGGATCCAAGAGGAAGGGCTGGTGAGAAATGCTTAATAATTATTTAATGCTCTTCAGTCTGCACTGTAAGTCATATGACTAAAGATCAGAGGTAACTGCAGCCTGGTTGCATGACTGAACATGGACAAAGAGGATTTTTACAGAGCTCCTTGTTCTCGTTTGGCACACACAGACAGTGTTAGAGAAAACCCATGTAACATAACTTTCGTAGCACTGAGATTAGTGGCGTGTGAAATAAGGTAGAGTCCCATGAGTTGTTTATTTCGTAAGCGGTTTGTCTGTTGGAGACTATGTGGCTTTAGAAAATAAGTTTCTCTCACTTTTTTTTTTTTGACTCTTGATTATTTTCTAATCCAGATTTTAAAGCCAATACAACTTTCCTTGCCTTCTCAGTGAAAACGCCTTTAATTAAGATATAAATAACAATTCCACTTATTATGCTATAATAAACACTGGAAAAAGCTACAAAACCCCCCAGTGTTTTTCTATTGCTAGCTTTGGTTGCCCTGCTGGCACATTCATCAGGATGAATGTAGAGAGGAACGGATTTAAATCATGCACAAATGAAATGAGCTGTCCTAGAGTGGTCGATCCGAGTGTGTCTAATATGATTTTAACTACTACTGCTCAGTGAATAAATGTGACTCTTGGGCCTTTTGGATGGAGTGCCAATCTTCAAAGCACTGATTCAGCCAAGCTGAGTGCCCCAACATGTGTGCCATCTAGTGTATGGTAACAGATATGGTACCCAAGCCGTAGTGGAAGTCTGAACTATCCTGAAAATTTACATTTGATCTATGTTTTTCACTGCCATGAAAGACATCAGTGATCATACATTTTTCAAATAATATGTAATTTTTGTTAGCTTGTGCAAAACGTGGCACCGGGATGCTAGAGCGTTTTGGATGGTTGCCAAGGCATTGCTATTTGGTTCCTGTTCTGGTGGTTGTATGTGGTTGTTAGGTTGTATGCAGTTGCTGTTGTGTTTTGTTGGTTGCTGGGTTACTGCTACATGATTGTTATAGTGTTCTGGGTGATTGCCAGGCCAGTTGTATTCAGGTGGTTGCTAGGGTGTCACCACGGTGTTCCAGGGGTTGCTACGTGGCTGTTAGTATGTTCAGGGTGGTTGCCAGGGTGTTGCCATACAGATGTTGTGGTGTTCTGGTGATTGCTAGGGTGTTGCTACATGTTGCTTGTGTTTTAGGTGATTACCAGACCAATCTATGACGTTCAGGGTTTTTTCTAGGGTGTTGCTAAGGTGTTTTGGTGGTCACCAGGACATTGCTCTACAGTTACTGTGGTGATCTGATGGTTGTTACAGTGTTGCTACATGGTTGTTAGACTGTTCTGGTTGACTGCCAGGCAAGTGGTGTTCAGAGTGGTTGCTAGGGTTTTGCTAAGCTGTCCTGGTGGTTACTAGGAGGTTTTTAGTGTGGTTACCAAGATGTTGCTCTGCAAGTACTGTGGTAATCTGATTGTTGCTATTGCTACATGGTTATTAGACTATTCTGGGTGACTGCCAGGCCAGTAGTGTTCCAGTGGTTGCAAGGGTGTCGCTAGGGTGTTCAAGTGGTTGCTGAGTGGCTGTTAGTATGTTCAGGGTGGTTGCCAGGGTGTTGCTATACAGATGTTGTGGTGTTCTGGTGATTGCTAGAATGTAACTACATGGCTGTTAGACTGTTCTGGGTGATTGCCAGGCCAGTGGTGTTCAGGGTCGTTGCTAGGGTGTTGCTAAGGTGTTCTGGTGGTAGCTAGGAGGTTTTTAGTGTGGATACCAGGAGGTTGTTCTGCAGTTACTGTGGTGATCTGGTTGTTGCTGTTGCTACATGGTTGTTAGACTATTCTGGGTGATTGCTGGGCCAGTGGTGTTCAAGGTGGTTGCTAGGCTGTCGCTAAGGTGTTCCAGGGGTTGCTAAGTGGCTGTTAATATGTTCAGGGTGGTTGCCAGGGTGTTGATGTGCAGCTGCTGTGATGTTCTGGTGGTTGCTAGGGTGTTGCTACATGATTGTTAGAATGTTCTGGTTGACTCCCAGGCAAATGGTGTTCAGGGTAGTTTCTGGGGTGTTACTAAGGTGTTCTGGTGGTTGCTAGGAGATTTTTAGTGTGGTTACCAGGATATTGCTCTGCAGTTACTGTGGTGATCTGGTGGTTTCTAGGCTGTTCCTACATAGTTGTTAGATTATGCTTGGTGATTGCCAGGCCAGTCTATGGTGTTCATGGTGGTTTTTAGGGTGTTACTAAGGTGCTCTGGTGGTTGCTAGGGTGGTTGTTAGTGTGTTTTGAGTGATTGTCATGACATTATTGTGCAGTTGCTATGATGTTATGGATGTTGCTACAGTGGTGTTCTGGTGGTTTCTAGGGCTTGCTACATGGTTTTTAAAGTGTTCTCAGTGATTGCCATGCCAGTCTATGATGTTCATGGTGGTTTCTAGGTTATTGCTAAGGTGTTCCTGTGGGTGCTAAGTGGCTGTTAGTGTGTTCAAAGTGGTTACCTGAACATTGCTCAACAGTTACTGTGGTGATCTGGTTGCTGCTAGGCTGTTGCTACATGATTGTTAGAATATCCTGGGTGATTGCCAGGTTAGTCTATGGTATTCATGGAGGTTTCTAGGAGGTTGCTAGGAGGTGCTCTGGTGATTGCTAGTGTGTTTGGGGCAATTTCCATGACATTGCTGTGCAGTTGCTGTGATGTTTCGGTGGTTGCTAGGGTGTTGCTACATGTTTTTAGAGTATCCTCAATAATTGCCAGGCCAGTCTATGGTATTCTGTGGTTTCTATAGTGTCGCTAAGCTGATCTGGTGGTTGTTAGTGTGTTTAAGTTGGTTACCAGAACATTGCTTTGGAGTTAGTGTGGTGATCTAGTGGTTGCTAGGGTGTTGCTACATGGTTGTTAGACTGTTCTGGTTGCCTGATTTCTAGGGTGTCACTAAGGTGTTCTGGTGGTTGCTGGGAAGTTTTTAGTGTGGTTACCAGGATGTTGCTACATGGTTGTTAGACTGTAGAATATAAGGTGGTTTCTAGGGCAGCAACATATACACAGCAGCATCTATATAGTAACACCCTGGCAACCAGCTTAGACTGTTTTGAGTGATTGCTAGGCCAGAGTTGTGGTGCTAGGGTTGCTAGGTTCTGTGTAGTTGCTAGGGTTTTGAGGTCATTATTAGGGTGTGACATTTGTGCTGGCAGTTGCTGAAGTTTGGTATTTAGGGTTAGGGCTTTGCTCAACCTCAAACACCACAAATGATTGAATGAATATTTATCTGCCACCCCTCCTACTTTCCACCAGAGATAACCTTTCAAATCTGAACAGCTTGACCACTTTGATCGGCACATGGCTGCAATGCTCCTGTGCTTTCAGCGACTCAATCATCTCAGTATTGAGCTAATTCCCAAAGCCACAGAAATCAATAGTTCTTATACGTCACACTTTTTAATGGTGAAATCAATGTGATATGTTTTCGTGAGCGTGTTTCTGCAGCATTGAGCGGTGTTGTCAGACTGGCCGTGCCTAGACTACAACCGTCAGGGTGATGGACACCTCATAGGTTCATGACCTCTCTCTCACTGCATAGGTCATTCCAGCACTGGCCAGCTGGACTGACCCGCAGGGGTCCGTGGGTGTGGGGGTGGAAGCGTGATGATCTTCTCAGTCTCCTTTCGTTACACCAGAGCTCAACAGGACAATTCACATGTATCCGCCTGCCAACTGGAGCGATCCGTGCACGGTTCCAAAGGAGACTCAGTGGCTACAGTTACAAATTATGCTTTTGGGTACATAAAATGCTTCAAAATGCATGCTTACATGTGACAGATATGAAATCTGAATCCAGCGATGAATGAAACCAAATCCTCTGTGCATATTTTCAATGTATAAGGTTCACTGAATCCAACATGTTCTCTGAAATCTGTCCATTTTCTGGTAATTACCCTCTCATGGCTTAATGCTGTGCACTATTACAGAGAGTTAATGGCCCTTTCAGCCACAGACTGTTGGAGACACCATCACTGTCATCTTGTCAATGGGGAATTGAGGTCAGCCTGCTTTAATTTCAACTCATCTTTGCTTTTATGACACAATAATTGCTAAAGTAATGGTAATGTATATAATATCCAAAAGAATGGGAAAAAGTAAAATAATGTAATAAAATGTTTTCCAACAGGGTTTCAAGCTGTCATTGGTTAGGCAAACAGACATCCCCGCCCTCAACTTACAACATTGGTTGACCCAGTGTTGCTGTCTTAAAGGGATAGTTTCACAAAAATGAAAATTCTGTCATTAATTACTCACCCTCATGTTGTTCCAAACCCGTAAGACCTTAGTTCATCTTGGGAACACAAAAACAGATATTTTTGATGAAATCCAAGAGCTTTCTGGGCCTAAATAGACTGACACGTTCAAGGGTAAGTAATTAGGGTGACATAAGGGTAAGTAATTAATGACAGAATTTTCATTTTTGAGTGAACTATCCCTTTAAGAGAAAGCATAGCATGACATAACTATGTCCAACGAAGAAAACTGCGGTTATGTACAGTATAAGCCAAATTACTAGCTGTAAATCAAACCACCCTCATCACCAGTCTAACTTACAGAGCAGCCCATTTGAATCACTCTGGGAGACTCATTGTATTTCATGAGTCTAATTGTATGAGATTATGCCTGAATGAAGAGACACTCCACAGGGGGCCGCATGGGGGGTTCTCCATTTTCATCACAAAGCCATGGGCCACCTCCATGTGTTGTGCTGATCCACTACACACACCCTCACAAACACACACAATCATTTTTCTATGGTAAAGATTAAAGTGAATTAAGACTAGGACTTTGACTAATGCCAGTCTGGATGTCATTACAGAGGGTTTGGCATGGAGTCTTGCTGTGCTGACTGGTCAAGCTTCAGGATTAACACACCCCAGGGGAAACATACAAGATGGTGTGAGTGATCAGGTTTTGGGAGGGATGTGAGGTGGCAGGGATAGGTACAGACTAATCCTAAAAAATAGACACTGGTTTCTGCCTTCAGACTTTATTTCTCGCAATTGTGAGTTTATATTAAGCAATTCTGAGAAAAGAAGTCAGAATTGTAATTTTACATCTTGCAATTCTGACTTCATAATATCACGCATCTCTGAGAAAAGAACTGTCTGAATTATGAGATAAAATTTGCAATAACATGTTTCTAATTTTATATTCAGTAACAGAAACGGGCTTCCATACCCTCCCCTAATTTTTATTAGGGGTTCAAGTGCGTAGCATAAAAGAATGGTCACGGATCAGTGATCTCCAATCTGATTGTACAGACCAAACCGTAAGTCGTAGAGACTTGAAACTTGGAGGGATGGTAGTACTCATACCGCCTACAACGTGACTAAGGCACGCCCCAACAAAAGTACAAAATCGCTCATAACGCTTAAACCGTCAGTCGCAGATTCAGGTGTCTTATGTCATTGGAATCCTTGGCTTACGCCGGACAAAATGTACCTCAGATTCGATCGTGAGCCTGGTGAAGGTATTTTAGTACTTTGGTATTTAGGTATTTTGCAATTTTTGAAAAACCTACTTTTGCAAACTAGCCCTAGGTTTTTCATCCAATCGGAGCCAAACCAGTGCAGAAAGATTCTCTGGAGTGAATATCAGTAATTATTTAAAAAAAAAAAAAAGTTGAACTTTTGATTCACCGTCGTAAAGGGGCGCCAAAACTTTCGAAAAGGGTAGGGCCACTTTTAGTAAAATGCCTATAACTCCTGTACGGAATGAGATATCTCTGTCAAACTCAGAACACTTATGTAAGAGCTTAATCTGAGGTCACTGGGGAAAAATCATGGAGCTTGGCCACTTGGTGTCACTATAGGAGGAAAAAACATAAAAATAGCTATAACTTTGCAACTATTTGTCCTATCAACATTACCATCGATGTGCACCGTCTTGGTCCGAAGTGCCACAAGAGTCTACGAGGACATTTGCATATTTCAAAAACATGGCCTCCATTGGCCGACGAAGTTTGCGCACCACAAGGTTAACGAAAGGCCATTTGAACAGGTGATTCTAAACAAGCATACAGCTGCCGCTATAACAGTCATAAACATTAAAAAACATATTCCTATGTGATTCGAAAGCATGGAGCGTATGCTCTGCTCTCTATAGCTCTCGCGGTACTTTGATGTTGTACAATGTTCAATTGGCACAGCGCAAGCAACCAACACCTGGTTATTTTAGGCAATTTAGAAATCCTGTGCTGAACGTGTCCCCGGGAAATGGCACGTCTGGTCACCCTGTTTTATGGTAAATTACCTGGATTTGCCAAAAATGCTTTTTTAATCATTGATTTAGATGGGTACAGCCTTGCTAAATAATATGTAATGTCTTTTTCCACATATGCTTAAATGCCTTAAGCCCTGGTAATCGCATCTTGCAGCTATATTTTAATTTTATTATTTATTTATGTATTTATTAATGTTGTGTAGAGAGACTTGAAACTGTCAAAACACATCACCACAGAAGCGCTAACTATTTTGGTCAGTAATATATTCCCTCCGAAACCATTCTAGCAAAAACTTTTTAATAAATTAATCAGTCAATCAATCAATCAATCAATCAGTCAATTAATTTACAGTTTTGGCTGAATATTTTAAGTTGCCAAACTTTTACAGTCTGAATGCACCATGTTGGATTTAACGAAGTTAGCAAATTTTGTGAATTTTTCAAAAAATCTTTTCAATTATTTTTACAAACTTTGTTGAAATTGCAGTGTTATTATTTGAGCATGCTATCACTTGCACGTCTGTGGTATTATCAGTAACGAAATAATGAATGTGCTGTGCAGAATAATCCTCAAAATTGACCAGACTTTATGCCTGTAGCTAAATGTCTGGTTACACAAACCTATATATCTACATTACATTTAGGCATTGAGTTGAATGTATATATATTGCGTGCATATGCATTGGCAGCTCATTTTACCAGAGAGAACCAGAGAGGGTGAAGTTTTGGGAAAACGACTTAGTGTCTGGTTCTGAAAGAACAACAAGGTGCCGCTAGTAGGGAGGTACAAAGGAGAATTGTTTGTGTGTGTGTGTATTCATACTAGTTCTATAGTATATATAGTATGGGAATTATCATTATGTGTGTAGTGTAAACCCAGAACAGATTGTACTGAAGATTTTATCCCACAGTGCAATGTGCTTAATTTAATTACCAGTGTGACAAATGAACTGTGTAAATGATGCAATATTAACTAATGAGTCTCTTTTTTTTTCATTATCTGATTAGTTAAAAGCTAAAGCATTTTTAAAAAGTTATGAGCAGACTTGCAAAGTTAAACAGTGAAGTCATATGACAAAAAATGAAGTGTGCTAATGTATAAATGTGTATCAAATTTTCATTCTGTTTCACATACTTGTAGCATAAATTTTAGGCAGTATCTGATAAGTAATACACTAGTATTCTATTCCATATGAGTCTGTGTATGAAGCCAAACTGATGAACTGATAAACGGAGGGGAACCTCTTTATAAACTGCGCTATGTGGTTTTATGATCTGACACTAGTAGAGTTTTTTTCTTTTTAGAGTGGGAGGCTGATTAGAGGAAATACAGCACTTTTACTGTCAGCACTTTTAAAACAGTCCTCAGCATGTCAGAGTTAAGACGTATAATGCATTTCCCCACAGTTTTACAGCTTGAATGTCAAATAAATCTGTATAAGCACATTTGCTTAAATAAAGAAAGCAATTAAACTGAAAGGAGACCTTTTATAAATACTAAAGTCCCGTTTAAGTGAGCTTGCTAGTACAGTAGCTCAAAGAGCTTTTGGCATCTTGGCAGGCTAGAAATGTAATGTTTAATTCATTCTAGTACTGCCTGAAAACCTGCCCACTTGCTGAATCGTCATATTCCACTGCTTCATTGCTCTACGCTCTTACAGCGCAAGAGAAAGGCGTTTGTGTGTTGTTCCTGAAAACTGAAATACTGTATGTGTGTGAATGTAGACATGGACCATGGCTCGATAACATGCATCTATATCATTAATGTTTTTGTTGGCTCTTTTCCACAAAGCATTAAATCTTAATGCACATGGGTGTGTTTGTGTATGTATGGCAACATCGCTGCTAAATGCCTGCATTAACCGGCCGCTCATCCTCTCCTCTCTGCTCCTTCCTGCAGATCCCGAATCCCAGAGGAAACGCACTGTTCAGAATGTCCTTGACCTCCGGCAGAACCTGGAAGATACCATGTCCAGTTTACGGGGGTCGCAGCTCAGCCACAGGTACAGGAGGTCACTAGTCCAGCTCTCATTTAAAAGGCCTTGGAGTCAGCCATGTATTGAAATTAAAATGTGGATTTATTCCGCAACATACGTTTTTATTTGTTTATTTGTGTGTGTGTGTGTTTAATTGTTTGCTTATGTGCTTTTGTTATTGTTTTTGCGTTGCTTTTTGTGTGGTTTTGTGCTTTTGTTTTATGCTTTTCGTTGTTTTGCTTTTTAGTTGTTTGTATGTGTGTGTTTTTGTGTTGTTTTTTGTTTTGTTAGCTTTTTTTCACTTTTTGTTTGGTTTTGTGCTTTTGTTTTGTGATATATTTGTTTTGTTTTGCTTTATGTTTGGATTTGTTGTGGCTTTTGCTTTACTTTTTGTTTGGTTTTGTGGTGTTGTTGATTTTGCTTTGCTTTTTGTTTAGTTTTGTGGTGTTGTTGATTTTGCTTTGCTTTTTGTTTGGTTGTGTGTTTTTTTATGCTTTTTTTTGCTTTTTAGTTGTTTGTATGTGTGTTTTTGTGTTGTTTTTTGTTTTGTGTTTGTTTTCTTTTTGTTTGGTTTTGTGTTTTGTTTTGTGATATTTTAGTTTGTTTTGTTTCGCTTTTTGTTTGGTTTTGTTGTTGCTTTTGCTTTACTTTTTGTTTGGTTTGGTGGTTTTGAATGTCTTGTGTGTTGTTTTTGGTAGTTTTGCTTTTTTATTTTGTTTTTGTATGTGTGTGTTTTTGTTTTGTTTTTTTGTTTTTGCATATTTGGTTGATTTATTGCTAGAAAATCAGGTTTTAAAACTAAAATTGAAAACTAAAATAATGTCTGGTAACAATATTATTACATTTAGGGTTGCCAAAATTTTAAACCTCATATTAGAAATTAGGAATATACAGTCTAACAGAATTGGTGATTAGAAATTTGTAACTTTATCATATTAGCCATTATTGAATATATTGGCTCATTTAGGCTGTTTAATGTGTTCAGTTCTCATTCATTCACTCTTTATTTATTTGTTTAATTTTAATGTTACATTTTCTATAATTTAATGTTAATTTGAGGTTAATGAAATGAAGAAAACAATTTAAATCACATTAGTTATAATGTGATTTAAATGATTGATTTTTTTGCTTTTAAACTATTTAGAATAAATGTAATTAAAATAGTATAATGACATATTTTTAATAGTATTAAAATAGCATAATAATTGTTATTGTAATAATGTATTATTAGCTCATAGGTACCGGCCAGAATAATAATTTAATGCATTCCTAAAAAACATTTAAAATGTCCTTCCTTAATGTCATATACAAATGCCGTTCAGAGGAATATTACATGTGTCCAAATGAATGCAGTCCAAACATCACCAAAGGCAGTCAGCAGTCATGGACGAGAGCAACAGATGTTTCTCTGTCCTTCTCACATCAGCACCTCCCCCTGTTGTTTCCTGCTGTCCAAGGTTTACAAACACACATACAAACCCTACAGAAAAAGGATGGATTAGCCTCTCATCAGAAATCCACAACTGCAAACCCCTGCTAGACCTCACACAGCATGTTGTAGTGTATTAGAAACCAAAGCTACTGGCAATGTTTTGCTAGAGTGTTGTTTAAAGAAGCAGTAAGCGCTCCTTCAACCTGAGGAAGTTGCTTGAGGAAGCTGTTAATGGTCCATTATAAACCAACAGGCCTTGAGAGAGTCCATCCTTGTTGTGTAGGATGTTGTGTAACAGCTGTCAGAGCTGTGGCGTAGTAGTGGCTGCGGGTGCTCTGACGCATTGAGCCGTGGTGCTCATACGGGCAATGTGAGTTCAAATCCAGACAGACTTAAACAGATGAACTGCAGGAGATCCATCAGCGTAGTGTATCATAGCACTCTTATCTTTCACTTATCCTGAGTGTGTCTTAGTGATTTCAGTACTGCCTCCTAGTATAAAATGACTCTGCCTCAGCAGCTTTAAAGTCAGTCTATTAAAACCTTAACGTAATTGGCCTGATTTAATGCATCTTCTGCACATAAACACTAATGCCCCTGTCGAGAGCAAGTCTGTAATGTGCTGAGCTCAAACTCTGTCGACATACTGTATGTCTTTTGTGTGGCCTTATGGTGCTTTATGATGCATAACAATGGTTGCTTTCTTGATTTGTCTTATGTTCTTTTCCTCTGATTGAAGTGTTCTCAGAAGATCCCGTTAAAGGATAAAAGAAGCGATAATTACTGTCATTTAGCCGTCATTATTATTATTCAGCACAAAAGTCAGGCAAACAGAAGCGCCTGCCATTTTATCGAAGGATAATTCACATTCACATTCACGTCAATGCTTTGAAAGCTATTGTCTTCTTTTCTGAGGACATTTTTCTCAGGCCTTTGCTCTTTGCTGGAAATTTTAAAATAGATCGGCAATAATAGCAAATATGCAGTGCATTGTAGGTATTCAAGTGCTTCAAGTTCAACAAGTGAGATACTGTATGCTCTCTGAAAAAGTGCATATTTCTGCTTTCAAAAGAATGAGTTGAAGTTATTTTTCTTATTTGTGCTTTTGTTTTGTGATCTTTTTTGTTTGTTTTGCTTTGTGTTTTGTTTTGTTGTTTTTGCTTTGCTTTTTGTTTGGTTTTGTGGTTTTGAATGTCTTGTATGTTGTTTTTGGTTGTTTTGCTTTTTTATTTTGTGTTTGTATGTGTGCTTTTGTGTTGTTTGTTGCTTTTTGTCTGATTTTTGTGGTTTTGGTGTTGTTTTTGCTTTGCTTTTTGTTTGGTTTTGTTTCATGCTTTTTTAGTTGTTTTGATTTTTTTTAATTATATGTGTGTGTTTTTGTGATATTTAATTTATTGCTAGAAAATCAGGTTTTGAAACTAAATTTTAAGTCAAGTCAAGCCAAGTCAAGTCGAGCTTTATTGTCATTCTACTACATGTGTGGATATATAGTGGAACGAGATGTCGTGTCTCACAGGACCACAGTGCTACATACTAGTTAAGCATAATATAAACATGCATCAGTACACGAATAAGAGAAGCAATTACAGACTTATTCAACGGTTAACCATCTGACTATACATATACTATAGATACTATAACTATAATAAATAGTTGACTACAAATACAAAACTGAGACAACAAAAACTTTACATAAGTACTGTACATGACGTTTTACAGAAGAGACATTTGTACATGAAATTGTGCAAAAGAGATATTTTGTGCATTAAATTGAGCAGAAGAGAGATTTTGAGTTAGGGACTCTCACAGCCTGGGGGAAAAGCTGTTGAGAAATCTGACAGAGCGAGCTTTGATACTCCGGTAAAAATATCCTCATTATTTTAAAACTAAAATAAGTTGTACAATATAATTGTACAGAATTGTTGATTATAGATTTGTAACTTTATCATATTAGCTATTATTGGATATATTGGCTCATGTAGGCTGTTTAATAGTGTTCAATTCTCATTCATTCATTCATTCACTCTTTATTTATTTTATTTATGTTACATTTTCTGTAATTTAATGCTAATTTGAGGTTAATGAAATGAAGATGAAGGATAATTCACTTTCACGTCAATGCTTTGAAAGCCATTGTTTTCTTTTCTGAAGACATTTTCCTCAGGCCTTTGCTTTTTGTAGAAAATTTCAACATAAATCTGCGATAATCGCAAATGTGCAGTGCATTGTGGGTATTTCAGTGTTTCGAGTTCAAAACAAGTGAGATGCTGTAATATGCTCTCTGAAAAAATGCATATTTCTGTTTTCAAAGGAACGAGTTGAAATAATTTTCTATTAATTGACAGCTTGCTACGAATGGAACATTTTTTAGGTCTTTTTTTTTTAGCTTTTGAGGTGTTTGTATATGTGTGTTTTTGTATTGTTTTTTTGTTTTGTTTGTTTTTTTTTTTTTTGCTTTTTGTTTGTGCTTTTGTTTTGTGATCTTTTTTTGTTTGTTTTGCTTTGTGTTTTGTTTTGTTGTTTTTGCTTTGCTTTTTGTTTGGTTTTGTGGTTTTTAATGTTTTGTATGTTGTTTTTGGTTGTTTTTGTATGTGTGTGATTTTGTGTTGTTTTTGCTTTGCTTTTTGTTTGGTTTTGTTTCATGCTTTTTTTTAGTTGTTTTGATTTTTCAAATTTAGTTTTATTTTATTATATGTGTGTGTGTGTTTGAGTTGTGTGTTTTTTTTTTTTTGGTTAATTTATTGCTAGAAAATCAGGTTTTAAAACTAAAATTTAAAACTAAAATAATGTCTCAGATTGGTAACGATATTATTAAATTTAGGGTTGCCAAAATTTTGAACCTCATATTAGAAATTAGAGAAGTACAATATAATTGTACAGAATTGTTGATTAGAGATTTGTAACTTTATTATATTAGCCATTATGGGATATTTGAGCCATTTAGACTGTTTAAATTCTCATTCATTCATTCGCTCTTTATTTATTTTATTTATGTTACATTTTCTGTAATTTAATGCTAATTTGAGGTTAATGAAATTAAGATGAAGGATAATTCACATTCACGTCAATGCTTTGAAAGCTATTGTCTTCTTTTTTGAAGACATTTTCCTCAGGCCTTTGCTCTTTGTAGAAAATTTCAACATAAATCTGCGATAATAGCAAATATGCAGCGCATTGTGGGTATTCAAGTGCTTCGAGTTCAAAACAAGTGAGATGCTGTAATATGCTCTCTGAAAAGTGCATATTTCTGTTTTCAAAAGAACGAGTTGAAATAATTTTCTATGTTAATTGACAGCATGCTACGGATAGAACCTGTTTTGAACCTGAAAGGTTCTTTTAAATTGGAGCAAACTTTATCCAAAGGCTTTTTATACTTTGAAAGTTGAGCTTGAGGTCAGCGGGAAATAATCTCTATCCATCCGCTAGGCTTAAAAGTATTAAAACCACACCTGGACACCTGGAAACCAAATAAGAGCATTAAAATCATTGCAGGGCAGGCACAACTCAGGAGGATATGAGTTTATCCAGATGAGGGCTTTGGTTAGGCCTGGGATGGGTGGGTGTTGAAATAAGCAGAAGGTCAGCCAGTTCCTCCAGCTGCCCAAGCCGTGACCTACTATTTTAAAATCAGAGAAAGGCACCCGAGGGGTCAGTGTGTGCGTGACCGACTTCCTGTAGAAAGCTTGAGCAGCGTGTACAGCAGACGTGAAGGAAATTAAACATCCTCAGACATGTTTTACCTTCAGATCCCCACGGATGATGTATCACTTACCAGAGACTAGACATACATACACAAGATGTGTAGGACTGAGATGAGTTTCATGATGCCTTGATGAAATGGGTGTGCGTGATAAGCTGACAGTTATATCCAGGATGACGAATGAGTTTGCCTGCGCTCTCGGAAACATCTCTGTGAAGTTAAAAAGGTTTTCTCACATTAATTCCAGACTGAAAACATGATTAGGCAGAGTCCAAAATTAAGTTTTTGCCACACCTGCCATCGGTGGGTGAATTGAGAACACGAGTCACATCAGATACTTTTAGTAGTTTTTGTATGTCACTTGCATCATCAGGGAGTTTTTTAAAGTTCAGATTTGCGCTAGTGAGAAACAGTGTTTCCAACATTCCAACATTACATGAACACAGGATTAGGAATGCTGGTCAAGATATGTGATGCGATCTGGGAAAACCCGTCGGATGTCGCACTGGGACGTTTTCAGGAAATTCGAAAAATATTTTTTTTGGTCAAAATTAGGTTTTCATTAAATTATTATTCTATAACATCTTGTCTATCATCTCTGAAAATATCTCGGCGAAATTCACTTGTTTAGTGCAGAAAAATAGCCATTTATTGCAGCAAGCAGAAATGACTGTGTCTTTCTCTTATGTTAAGAACGCGCTGCTGAGCTGCTTTCCTTTAACACCACAAAAACAGTTAACTTATCAAAATAAACCACGTAACATATTTAGTAAAGGCGTATCAATTCACATTCTCCGCCAGTCCTGTGTAAACTACGGCACGCAGAGTTTTTTATTTATTTATTTATTTATTTATTTTTAATATCGTGAGATGGTGAAGCGCAACATTCAATCTTGGTGATGTCAGTGCCCTAAATTATGTTATAACGGACTATTTCACATCCAGAGATGAAGTATGGGATGATGAAGTTACTAAAGAGGAGGAGTCCGATGACAGTGTTTTATGCACTACAAGGTAGGCTGCATTATTCGTGCTATCTAAACATAAAATGGGTGATCAAAAGTTCGGAGACTATGCACATGATAAACAGTCATTAGTCTGTTTGTGTAGTGATGCAGTATAGAGCTCCTAACTTGACAGACAGCTCTCTTTATACCCGTAAAGTGAAAGTGAAATCCGTCTCACTTTAAAGCCGTTTTTCTCAAAATTCCATTCCTGAAAATCATCGCTATCAGCCAATTGAAGATAGCCATAACTTTGGGAACGTTAGGTATGAACAAAATAAAAACAGTTTTGGAAAGGGCTTGAACCCAGATTTCATATGGTGTCAAAACCTAAAAAAGGTAACATTTCACCGTGTGTTGGGTTTTCCTAGATCTGTTGTAGATCTAAGAAATCTGTTGTATATCCAAATTTTGTGAAAAGTAATTTTCAAAAATCCATGATACAGACACTTTAAAAAAAACTTTTTATTGCTTTAGCTATTTGCCGAGGCAACATTTCTCATTTTGATTTAGTTTAATAAACTGAAACTGAAACTGAAAAAAAAAAATATATATATATATATATATATATATATATATATATATATATATATATACACATACTACCGTTCAAAAGTTTGGGGTCAGTACATTTTTATTGTTTCTTTTTTCTTTTTTTCTTTTTTTTAAGAAATTAATACTTTTATTCACCAAGGATGTATTAAGTTAATAATTAAAAGTTTATTAAAAGTTAATAATAAATAATTTACATTGTTATAAAATATTTATATTTTGAATAAACACTGTACTTTTTAAACTTGTTATTCATGAAAGAATCCTGAAAAAAAAAAATCACAGGTTCCAAAAAATATTTGGCAGCACAACTGTTGATATTATCCAACATTGATCATTCTAATAATAAATCCGCATATTAGAATGATTTCTGAAGGATCATATGACACTTAAGACTGGAGAAACAGCTGATAAAAATTCAGCTTTTCATCACAGGAATAAATTCTATTTTAAAGTATGTTAAAATAAAAAACATTATTTTATATTGTAAAAACATTTTGCAATATTACTGTTTTTTTTTTTCTATATTTTTAATCAAATAAATGTAGCCTTGATGAGCATAAGAGACTTCTTTAAAGACTATTACAAGTCTTACTGACCCCAAACTTTTGAACGGTAGTGTATATATATATATATATATATATATATTAGGGGTGTAACCTTGGTTCGGAGGTCACGGTTTGATACAATTTCGGTACAAAAAAAATCAACAAATCTACTATGATAGATTTCTTTTAGCCAGTAGTACCAATTAATTTTTTTTTCCACCTAGATGTGAAAATACTAAATATTATATAAAATTATAATGTTACATAATGTTACATAGCCTATATATGGTGTTCATTTTGTGACAGCAAGGAAACTCAAATGGCAGAAAGCGACCTTTTACAGTGATGCATTATTAACAAGACAGTAAATAACAGTGTTTTCAGTTGATTTTGCTGGTATAAGGAAACTGTTGAAGTATTCGCGCCGACGCACACACACAAACATCAGTTCCAGCACTGCTGACTTGAAACAGCAATTTGTACTTCATCAAAATAAAATACAGTGAACCAAACATTAGCGCACCCGCTTCATTGTGTCACTGCTGTAACGCAACTGAAGTACAAAGTCTGTTAATTTACATAATAAATAATTGTTTAGCAAGTGGATGCATCGCAAATACGGAAATATTATGGAATATCTGGATTTGTGCCGAATGAGAGAGGTAGGATACAAGAGCACAAAGCTCCATTTCACAGACAGTTGAGTGTGAATCAGCATATGGTCACTGTCTAGTGGTCTTTGTTTTCAAGTGCGCAACTCCTGGCATTCGCTGTTCTTCTGCCGACGGTTGTCACACAGCGTTGCATTACTGCGGTCGCCACCTTCTGGATTGAGGTTGAATTGCGTGTATTCATTGTAAGGCCTCATGCACCGAACCGAGATGCCTGTACCATGTCGGTTCGGTACGAATACATGTAAGCACATTTAAAAATCACTGCATGCTTTATATTTACCCACCTTTTCTTTTTCTTCTCTTTCAGCTGTATTGAGAGCAGCATGTGTTACGACAGCGATGAGACTAACGCCCGCAGCATCTCTAGCTTGTCCAACCGTTCCTCCCCTCTCTCCTGGCGCCAAGGCCAGTCCAGCCCTCGGCTGCAGGCTGGAGACGCCCCCTCCTCCGGGGTCACTGCTCACTCGCTGCCCATCCGAGCGTCAACGCAGATCAGCCACCTGCAGCGCATCCAGCTCATTGAGGGCCTGGACGCCGCAGACGATGACCTCGCTGACCTCAAGTCTGGTTACCTCAGCGACGGCAACCTGACGGGCAAGAGCCAACCAGAAGATGAAGACGATGATGACGATGATGATGTTGATGTTGATGTAGATGTAGATGTCGATGATGATGATCTAGCCAATGGGTGAGTGTTTGTTACTTTTTTACTTTGTTTGCTGTCATATTTTAATGTACATACATTACTAAAAATATTATATATATATATATATATATATTTTTTTTTTAAATTTATACACTACCATTCAAAAGTTTGGAGTCTTAATTAAGAAATAAAAAAAATAATACTTTTATTCAGCAGTGATGCTTTAAGTTTATCAAAAGACATTTATAATGTTTGTTTGTTTTGTTTTTTTTATAAATGCTGTTTTTTTTTAACTTTCTGTTCATCTGATCCTGAAAAAATGTCATGCTTTCTAAAAACAAACAAACAAACAAAAATAACCATCAGCGTTTTTATATTTGATAAATCAAATCAGCATATTATTATCATTTCTGAAGGATCATGTGACATGGAAGACTGGAGTAATGATGCTGAAAATTCAGCTTTGATCACAGAAATAAATTACAAAAAAAAATATATATATATATATATATATATATATATATTATTTATATTAAATATATTATTTTAGATTGCAATACTATTTCAAAATATTACTTTTTTTAATGTACATAACCCATTAAAAATATTGCTATATAATTTAAACACTACCATTTAAAAGTTTTGGGTCATTAAGTTTCTTTTTTTTTATTAAGTTAAAGTTTAACTTAACTTTAAGTTTAATTTTTTTAAATTAATTAAAAATTAATACTTTTATGAATATATATATTTATATATATATATATATATATAAGCAAATATTTAAATATATCTATCTCTCTCTTTTTCTCTCTCTCTCTCTCTATGTATATATATATATATATATTTTTTTTTTTTTTTAAATAAATGCTGTTCTTTTGAATTTTCTGTTCATCTAATCCTGAAAATATGTTTTATCAGCGTTTTTATCATTAATAATAAGAAGAAAAGTTTCTTGAGCACCAAATCAGCATATTAGAATGATTTCTTTCAACATTAAAAAATAAATAAATACTATAAACTTTTGAAGGTAGTGTATATTTGATAGAATTTAGTATTGTATTTAAAACCTGCACAATTCAAAAGATGATAGATGTTTTACACACGGAGGTCTTTATTAGCAATGATCAAGTGCTTTTAATCTCCTACGAGTTGAATTGTGGACGATTTCATTGGCTGATTCATTGTCAGCCTGCGACCCCCCAAAGAGCAATCATGTCACAATCAGCTGAGGGTCTCATTTTGGAGCCATATGTGCCATCTTCAGGTCCCCATCAGAGCTGTCTGTGTCCCCCGAGGGGCCCCTCGCAGAGCCGGCTCTCATTTTCAGTGTCACGACACCTGATGTTGCTGAACGCAGCCTTCCTTCTGCTAGCTGCAGCTGTGCACTGAGGACAGCTCATTGTTGCAGATGTAGTGTTAAATGCATGTGTGTGTGTTTATGTGTGAACACAAAACTGGGAAGTTACAGGGGAAATGAGATGTGTTTGTTTAAGCTGTCAGCGGAGCTTTGATGTTGGCCTCTCTTAACCTGCGCTGTTGGTTTAGTCTGATGGGGAATCGCTGTCAGCAGCCACTGAGTCACTGCGAAGTGAGAAAATTCACAATCTAGCAGGTCACATATGAAAGCACTTTATTTTGCGTATGACACCACTACAGGTCGAATAAGTGTCCTACTTCAGGAGATCACAGTTACAAGCTAACATAACACAAAATGAATATGTTTTGCTTGGATGATGACAGTAACAAGCCTTCATGTGTTTTCCAGCAGAAATGCAGCATGATGCAGTACAACAGCCAAGCAAAACACACTAAAAAATGGTGTAGAAACAATTTTCACACAGAAATTGCTAGTACATTTCAGTTTTTTTTTTTTTTGTAAAATGTACTTCAATCTGATTTACAACTTTTAAAAATTATTTTTACAGTGCATATTTGATAATTACTAAGGATTTTTGGATATTTCCACGCACAGTGCTAAAAAATGGGCACCAAGGTAGAAATATTGATTTTCTGATAACCTTCATTTGAACAAATCATGATATTGTTTCACAAAATCTCAAGTGTGATATTTATATGCTTATTTTCAGTAGCAGCATGAAAATGTATTTGTACAGCGCCTTCCATTCTGGAAATTTCAGTTTAGTCTGTATTGGATGTCATACATGTTTGCTGATATCATATAAAATATATAAAAATAGTTAATAGATCATATTTTATTGTAAATGAAATACTTATTTTTAAAGTACCAAACTACCAAGTAGTTATTTTATTTTATGTTATTTTATTTCGCAAAAGTTTAAATTAATCAATAATAGAGTAGAAGACATTTATAATAAATGTGCATATCTGATAATTACTAAGGATTTTTGGATATTTTCCAGCACAGTGCCAAAGAAATGGACATTAAGAAGTTCATCTGGGTAGAAATATTGATATATAAAGTACCAAACTACCAAGTATTTTTTATTTTATTAATTTAATTTAATTTAATTTAATTTAATTTTTATTTTATTTTATTTTATTTATTTTTGTTTCTTTGTTTGTTTGTTTTTTATCAGATCCGTGAATATAACATTTTTATTCCTTTTTTCAGTAGGAGCACGAAAATGTATTTCAACAGCGTTTTCAGTTTAGTCTGTATTGAATGTAATAATAAATATATAAAAATGGTTAATATATCATATTTGATTGTAAATTAAATATTGAACATTTTTATTTAATTTATAAAGTACCAAACTGTTAAATAAATATAACATTTTATTTTATTTTATTTTATTTTATTTTATTTTTTCAGCAAGGAAACATTAAATTAATCAAAAGTGACAAAGACATTTATACAGTTACAGAATATTTCTATTTCAAATAAATGTTTTTTTCTTTATTTTCAGGCCGTCAATATGATATTTTTATTCCTTTTTTCAGTAGCAGCATGAAAATATATTTGAATGGCACCTTCAGTTTAGTCTGTATTGAATGTCATACAGTTGCTGATATCATATATAAATATATAAAAATGATTAATATGTCATATTTCATTGTAAATTAAATATTGAAAATGTTATACTTAATTTATAAAGTACCAAACTATGAAATAAATATAACATTTTATTTTATTTTATTTTGTTTTTCTGCAAGGAAATATTTCTATTTCAAAAAAAATTTTTTTTTTTTTTTGTTTGTTTACTTTCTTTGCATCTTATTATCCTATGAAGGTCTTGTCATTTCCACAAAAATATGAAGCAGCACAACTTCTTTCAAAACTGATGATAATTATGCTTCTTGAGCACTTTAGATCAGTCAGCATTTCAGCATAATATGATTTCTGAAGGATCATGTGACACTGAAGACTGTCTTATATAGTCTGTTTTGAATGTACTACAATCAAAGGACAGTTTACTATGAAATAACAGCAGATTCACAAACACATGACATATGAACAAATGAATTCAAAAATACAACGTGTCTATATTAGTCTGATTCCCAAATCAAATGACTCTTATGAACCGATTCCAATGATAAATAGTTTAAAAAAAATTGTGGTAATGATTTAAATCAGTCTGCAACACTGTCCTGTATAATCCACAATATTAGCAAAGACATCATTTATCCATAAAAGCAAAATGGACATAATATACCCAGATGAATCAGAATTTAATCAAGAGTGAATGCTTAGAAAACAAAAGTGAAATCTGTTTATACCAGGCTCTACCAAACTTACGGCAAAAAATATCTGTTTTCCGAGTCTGTGACTGGTTAAGACAGAAACTCAGTTTTACAGGAAAAGATTGTGTCCCACTCGGTTCATAAATGTTGTTACAGTCAATACCGTGAAGAAAATGGCTTGTTTCTTGTCCTTGCCAAATCTGAAATGAGATTCACTCTCCTGAACAAGGTTAATGTTATCATAGTGCTATTTTCGGTGCATGTTTTCTCAGCGCCAGATGTTCGACGGACCTGATGTGCTCTAGAGGTTTGTCTGTCTGGCTCGACTAGTTTGGGATGAGCAACTGATTTGTATTTGTTACCGCGCCGCTGTCCCTCTGCGAGGCGTGCTGAGATCTGTCTGGAGTTGCCAAGGTGACTGGGTGCACAGACAGGCCATGAATGTTATCAGCTCATTAGAGCACATGCAGGACGCTCAACAACATCCTCATGTGTGTGCCATCATTTAACATGACGTGATTAATGCACAAATGTGTTTTCAAAAACTACTTCCATTTAATTAACGATAGAAGTTAGACATACAAATATAACAAACTGCCTGTTTAGACTTTCTAACAGCCTACTTTGATTATGTAAATGATATAGAACTGCTTAGAATAAAACATCACATGTAGAGATTTAAATGTGGCACATTGCTGTAAGCTGTGTGGGAGCTCCGTTATCTAAACCCCGTCTGATATCTCCTCCCCAGGTGTGTGTGTTGCCGTGGAAACGGAGTTTGAATACATCTGTTTCATATAATCTTCTTTTAGTCTTGTTCTGTCGGCTCAGCACGTTACTGTAATAAGGTGAATGCAGTGGATGATGGGTATGAGGATTAATGATGAAAATGCTTGAAGTTGGCAAAGGTGTTGCTAAGGCGTTCTTAGTGTGGATTTTTGGGCATTGCTATGTGGTTGCTAGGGTGTTGCTAGTGCAAGATAAGTTATATGCTGAAGTTTAATTCATAAAATATAAATATTTGATCAAAAATACAGTACACTGTACAAAGTTTTCACCAGTTTCAACTTAAAAACTTAAGTTTTGCAGCTGCCTTAAATTTTTTTTAAGTTAAATAAACTTAAAACTACAAGTCATTTTAACTCATTACAATAAAATTAGTTGATTTACATTAAGTTGATTTAACTTGTGAGTTGAAATGACTTGTACTTTTAAGTTGATTTAACTTAACTTACTTTTAAGCCAGGTGCTAAACTTAAGTTTTTAAGTTGAAACTGGTGAAAACTTTTTACAGTGTAAAAAATGTTGAAATATTTTTAGAATTTAAAATAAATGTTTTCTATTACTCCAGTCTTCAGCGTCACATGATCCTTCCGAAATCATGCTGATTTGATATTCAAGAGGCATTTATTATTATTATCAGTGTTTGAAATAGTTGAGCCAATTTATTTTTTTGTGAAAACCATGATACTTCTTTTCTGGATTCTTTGGTTGGTTCAAAAGAACTGCATTTATTTATTTAGATTTTTTTGTAACATCACAATGTCACTTGATCAATTTAATGTGTCCTTGCTGAATAAAAGTATTTATTTTATATCAAAACTCCCAAGGCAACACCCAGTAGAATCAGCGCTTTGTGTTTTGTCATACAGTTGTCTTTTATATGCCGTAAAAGTCACATGTCTGTATCTTACAAACAGAGACTTCAATTCATGAACATTTCCCTGGTTTATTATTAGAGCCTAAAATTTACATCCATTGGAATAAGTTATGCACAAAACAGCAGTTTGATTATCCTATTTGCAATGTAATTAGACCCTTCAGAATATGCAGGGGGTAGATGGCCATCTAACACTGACCTCAGAGTCACATTGTGAGTGGAATTGCTTTTTCAAATGTCACAGAGAAAGAGCTATAAAAGTGCTCTGTATTCCTAAACATAGTGTGCTCCCTACCTAAAGACCATTTTAAGGAACAAACATCCTGTTCCAACAGGTAGGTAGTAAGAGTATGTTTGGTCCTACTTTATATTAGGTGGCCTTAAAGGAAAAGTTCACTTCCAGAACGAAAATTTACAGATAATGTACTCACCCCCTTGTCATCTAAGATGTTCATGTCTTTCTTTCTTCAGTAGATAAGAAACTATGTTTTTTGAGGAAAACATTTCAGGATTTTTCTCCATATAGTGGACATCTATGGTGTCCCTGAGTTTGAACTTCCAACTTTGAGTCCCGCAAATCATTTTATTCTATCGCATCCCGCACACACGAGTCTCTGCCCGACTGCACCCGCACTCGTCCATCAAGTCTTGTCCCGCACCGCTCTCTGGTCTCAGGTAGAGGATGTCGCGTGTGCTATCCAACACCTTTTTTATAATCTAGGTGATAAAACATATTCTGTCGGCAATGATGTAACGCAGCGGTAACACATGCTTGTAACTATACACTAATTACTAATTTGGAAATTATAATGTTACTAAAAAAATAATGAAATTACAGTAACACGTTACAAAGTAATGCGTTACTGCTAGAAATTGACCGATACATCGATTTACCAATATTTTCCCGATATTTAAGCATTTTACCATATCGGTTATCGGTTTTGTAATATCGGATTCACCGATAAACGCTGCCATCTTGTGGGTGTTTTGAGAATTACCAGCACGATCGCCATTTCAGCATGTCTGAGGAGAGATGAGACAACAACAACGGCATGCATAGGTAAAGCACTTGGTTAGCTGTAATTAGTAAACTTTATTTAACATAACAGCCATTAATGCACATATTAGATGTGTTACATAAATGCCTGATATCTAGCTAGTTTATGCAGCTTTGGATCTAAGAAATAGATGAACTCACTAGTCACGTAAGTTCTTGTCACGTAAGATAATCTGTCCTAATAAACACGTAAATTTGTCTGAATTAAATAATATACAGCCATTAATGAGCACATGTTGGAAATGAAAGCGCTGAATTGAATTCTCTCTGTGTTGTCTAATATGCTCATCATTAGTCTCGTGAAGTCAGAGTCGGCTAAAATAATCCATCAAGTCCTGTCCCAATAAAGATTTACTTTGCCTGAATTAAATAATACAGCCATGAATGAGCGCATGTTGGAAATAAAAGTGCTTAATTTAATTCTCTCTGTTGTGTACATCATTAATCTCCTGAAGTTGCTTTCATTTTGCTGTTCACTCACCGGGTTGATGCTCAGGAAATGTTCCAACACAGCCACCGCATGTAACTTTTAACAAGATTCACTTGTTTAAAACACCCTAAATTATATTAACATTTACTATATAACCATTGTTTCGCTAATACACATCTAAAAATATACAACTCTATGGAAATTAATTATTTATTATCTCCGCGAGCGATCGCAGTTTGAGTATAGTTCTGTGTAAGAATCTAGAATGACAAAATATTGGTGATTCGCATATGACATACCAGTTTAGAAATGCAATAAAATACGATCTTTTGTTTGTTGTATTCCAATATTTCAGAGAATATTATTCATTGAATTAACATTATGCAGTGAGCTATTCTTCACTCTTTATATTAAACAGCTTATAAACCTACTCAAACTGTAGTTTAAAATGTTGATATGACTCCTGTCCTTTATTTATTTTCTCCATTTGAAAACATTAGACATTCTACATTTGTTTTGCTTAGTGTTGCAGCTGATGCATTTTATAAATTAAAAAATATATATATATAAATAAAAAGTTTTTATTGTTGTAATATGAAGATTAAGGAGGAAAAATCAAAGTGAAGTATGGACTTACTTCACTCAGTCTTTTATTTACTTTGTAACAGTAAATAAATATCGGTTCTGCATATCGGTTATCGGGCACATAAACATGCAAATAATCGGTATTGGTATCGGTTATAAAAAAACTGGTCCTTTCTGGGCCTTGAACGTGTCAGTTGTGTTGCTGTCTATGCAAGCTCATAAAGCTGTCGGATTTCATCAAAAATATCTTAATTTGTGTTCTGAAGATGAACGAAGGTCTTACAGCTTTGGAACAACATGAGGGTGAGTAATTAATGACAGAATTTACATTTTTGGGTGAACTGTTCCTTTAAGCTTGGTAAATAGCTTTGGAGAATTAATGTTTCCTCATTCAAAGAAATAGGCAGTACTTGCATGACTAAAATTTGTTTCAAAGACGGCTGAAAAGAGCACTATTTGTGTTCCAAATCACTTGTTTATAAAGTTCACTTTCAGCCTGCAGCTCACCAGGTTTTAGAGCAGAGCTGAGGGGCATCACAGAGAGATTTGTGACCCTTATATGATGTTGTTTATATTGGGTTCCTGTTACATAGTGCTCAATAGCTTCATAGCGGCCTGGAACGGCAGCGTCCCCCATACTCTGGACAGGGGTCATAACTCTACCACCCATAAAGCCCTATACAGCCTCCAGTATATGTGTGCATGACAAAGGACTGCACACATAAGAACCCCTCTCAATAAAGACCCGGGAGTTCATGCAAAACTAACCCCAGGACCCTGATGTTTGGGGGGACATAAAGATGCCAAATTCTCTTTTGCAGTGAAGGAATTTCTCTGTCTGCTCGCCTCATTTCCATTCATACGTTGGAAATACTCCACAAAACATGGACTGTTCGGGCAGATAATAACAAATATTGCTGCTGCCCATGATTTAGGCATGTGTGAAGTGTCGTGGGGGGACGTGTTTTAGATTCAGCAGGGGGTCCCTCATATGTGGCCGTGCTCACTGAAGCAGGCCAGGGAATTCTGGCGCCACCGTGTGCAGCGAGCGCCTGTTGCTATAGCAACACCGACCCACAAAGCCATCGTCAGAGCCGTGTGTTGGTTTTGAACTAGACAAAGACAGCTCGTAGGAGAGAGTGTGTGGGAGTGTGTGTGTATTTAGGTCAGTGGCTTTAAGTGGGAACAGCCATTGTTGTGACAAACATATCAAGGGCTCTCGTTTCAATTAGCTTTCATTCTGAGTAAATGATGTGACACAAATTTTATTTGCTATTCAGTTAAATAGATCAAAACATCTTGGTAATGGAATTGTAGTGGTTTTTCAGTTATTTCCATCTGAATTAGACTGGACAGTGTAAAGCATAGTAAGTTAGTGTTTTTTGAGTGGAATGTTTTATTGTCCTTTCAGAAATGGGTGGTACAGTTATGAAATCGGATGAAATAATGATGAAGCAAAAAAGTATTAAAGGAATAGTTCATGCAAAAATAAAAAAAATCTGTCAATAATTACTCACCCTAATGTCAACATTCGTTCATCTTCAGATCACAAATTAAGATATTTTTTATGAAATCCGACAGCTTTCTGAGCTGGGTTGTTTTAACCGAGGAAGAAGGGTCTTATCTAGCGAAACGATCGGTGAGTTTTTGAAAAATAATAATTTGTATACTTTTTAAGCACAAAAGCTGGTGTAGCACAGGCTCTGGGATGCGCATTCTTGAACGATTCTTTCATTTTGAATGAATCTTTAATGTGACTTGCGAAGAACGAGTCGTCTCGGGGAGTGATTCGTTCAGTCGCGCATGAGCAACATTCTATTAGGTTCTGTACTGGAATTAGTTCACCTGTTTCAAGTCTTCAGGTTTTTTGAGTCGTTTGTTGCTGATTTTGCTAAAATGAACGAAATGACTCGAAAAAAGATTTGTTCATTTTGCTGAACGAGACTCAAAGGTCAGAGTCAGTAAAATGATCCGAACTTCCCACTATGAATCACGTCTTCGAATCACCACAAGTTCATCGTCTGTGTACTCCGGATCAAAAAAGTAGAGTATGTCGAAAAACTCTATTTTATGTTCTCCTACAACTTCAGAATCGCCTGACATCGTTGTACCTTTTTGTTTGTAAACAGCGTTTGACTTACTTGCACTTTCTTAGTCTTTGTGCGTTCGCTTTGTAAACACTGGGTCTGTAGTTCCACCTACGTCCACATGACCTTCCGACATGATTCAATAGTACGTGAACACGCATCCCAGAGCCTGTGCTACACGAGCTTTTGTGCTTAAAAAGTAAACTTTTTTTTTTTTTCAGAAAAAAAAAAAGACTGATCGTTTCGCTAGGTAAGTCCCTTCTTCCTCGACTGGGATCGTTTAGAGCCCTTTAAAGCCGCATTTAAACTACATTTTAGAAGTTCAAAATCTGGGCACCAATGAAGTCCATTATATGGAGAAAAATCCTGAAATGCTTTCCTCAAAAACCATAATTTCTTCACGACTGAAGACAGAAAGACATGAACATCTTGGATGACAAGGGGGTGAGTAAATTATTTGTGAATTGTTGTTCTGGAAGTGGAGTTCTTCTTTAAGGCTGACATATTCATACTAAAAAAATTTCAGGGGTCTTTAAGCGTTTGTATTTAAAAGTTCATTTTAACCGTCAATATTTGTTACGGAGTGACAGACACGTGAAGCGGGCGGATCCAAACGCAAGCTTTTACTGACAAGAGACATGGTCATATACAGGCAGGGTCGAAAACAGGCAGCGAAACAGACTAGACGAGATAACTAGGCTAGCATACAAGACTCGAATGACAAAAACTAGGAAACAAGAAATAACTAGACTGAGGAAATAATGAAGATGCTAACACTAGGTGAGTGCTAAACGTGTTGCATGGGAAATGTAGTCCAGGGTGTAGTGCAACAGTGTGTGTAGTGTGAGTGTCAATATGAAGCATAGGCGACCTCTGGTGGTGGGAAGACCGGAGAGGACTCGTGACAATATTATAGTAATTTAGTACCAACTGACTCTCATAGTTGTCAGCATTATTGAGAGATTTTTTCCTC
The DNA here is from genome assembly GCA_012976165.1 of Labeo catla. Taxonomy (NCBI): domain Eukaryota; kingdom Metazoa; phylum Chordata; class Actinopteri; order Cypriniformes; family Cyprinidae; genus Labeo; species Labeo catla. Next base: position 183,292 of record VONZ01000246.1, read on the forward strand.
AAGAAAATTTGGCAATTTGGCATCCAAAGTAAATGATATTGAATTGAATCAGAAATCAAACTGAATCACAAGCTTGTGAATCAGAATTGAATCTAAATGTGAAATTTGTGTCAAAATCTGTAGTCAATAGTGTAGTGATGTATGAAGCACAACTCACATAGAAGTCACTATCAAAACCAAACAGCTTTCAATTGATTAACCAGACAAATGTGTTTGTAACTTGAACTGCGGTTCAAATTTACAGTTGTGTCCAGTGTGGACGTGTTAATGTGACTGCACCTTTAAGGGCCGTTCGCAGAGGGATGATAACTCAAAAAAAAAAGTTTTAATAAATGGTTTAAATTGTATAAATATAGGGATGTCCACACCACAACTATAATGATAACACTTTTTCCAGGTAATACCTGATTAAAACCATAACGAAACAATCAGAATCTACTTAATTTTAAAGAGCTCGAGCATTTAAAGCAACAAATGACAAAACTGCAGCATGCAGTTATAATAAACAACGGTTATCGTCCGGTGTGGATGAACAGTTATCATTACAGTTATCATTCTTGCTGTGATCAGACCTTTACTTTTTTGTTTTGGACAAAAGGGCAAGCTTATTTTGAGCTTTGTTCATTACTAAATCAACAGCACATAAATTTGTTAATGTTAATTTTTGCATTTTGATGACTACCCAAACATAGCAATGAGGCTCGTCTCTCTGGTTACCATGACAAAGCTTCCTGCCCAGCAGGAAATCAATCTATTTTGGACTAAGCTTCCCCTCAGGGAAGAAACGCAACATCTATCCTGCGGAACAGAGTTTTACATTTAAATAGATGTTCTTGTTATATATTTAATATTTGGGTCATGAGGTTTAGTATTGAATGTATCATTGTTAAAAGCAGATACAGTCTTGTATGTGTGTCCAAATTAAAGGGCCAGTTCACCCAAAAATGAACTGAATTTTTATATCACTCATTCAGTGTCATTCCAAAACCGTATGACTTGCATTCAAGTTGTTTCGAAGAATGTTCAGGCTGTGAAAGTGCATAATGCTGTTGTCAGTGTATTAAATATTTAGGAGGGGCGAAAAAACGTCCCTTCCCCTTAGGATCAAGTAACACAAGTAACTGATTCCCACAGGAGGAGGAAACTCTTTAAGAGCTTCATTAGCCACAAATCCGCCCCCTCACAACCTTATGCTAACTACCTGCACAATGTCAATAATGCTAAATGATTTATGACGTGCCACATGCTGATCAAAATGGCCCTGAGCTCTGAGCATGTGCAGTGACCCGTCTTCACCCAGATTGCATTCACTGAAGCCTGCTTTGTCTTTCTGTTCAATAACATAAAGGAAATCACGTTGATTGTAACCGCAGGTGAGGATCGAGGCAGGTGAAACTGAACAGGGCTTGGCTAGAAGCTGTCAGCTTGCAGAAAAATCACTGCTATGAGGGAGGTAAAAATATCCCACGATCTCCGCAGCACAGTCATCCATCATGTCTGAAGTTTTAGGGCGTAATTGAGAGATTTGGTTGCTGTAAGGAGGATGACTAATGCATTTTAGGATGGCTGTCTCTGTTTCTTTCCCCTCTTTTTGCCTTTTTCCACTCTCGTAGACGGATCAACAGTCGCCCCTTGGGTTCATCATCTATATTTTACGTCATGTATTATACATACCACACCACTCCACTTCATTCAGTCTCTGTTGTCTTTGTCTCTGTACTGTCCTAATGCAAGTCTATGAGGATACAGCAGGGTTGGGTGAAATGTTAGGTTCCTTATTGAGATTTGGAGTTTGAATTGAATTCGGCACACTTGAATTTAAATGACAGGAGGTGAAATTGACCGAACTGCAGTTCAGAAAAATTCAACACAGTCATACAATTGATTTGTGACCCTGAACCACAAAAAACAGTCTTAGGTAGCACGGGTATATTTGTAGCAATAACCAAAAATAAACTGTATGGGTCAAAATGATCTCTTTTATGCCAAAAACCATTAGGATATTTAGTAAGGATCATGTTCCATTAAGATATTTTGTACATTTTCTTACCGTAAATATATCAAAACTTAATTTTTGATTAGTAATATGCATTGCTAAGAACCTCATTTGGACAACTTTAAAAGCAGTTTTTCAGTATTTTGATTTTTTATTTATTTATTTATTTTCAGATTCCAGATTTTCAAATAGATTTTCAAATATAATCAAATAATATCAAATAAATCAATGGAAAGATTATTTATTCAGCTTTCAGATGATGTATGAATCTTAATTTAAAGAAATTGACATTGTGACTGTTTTTGTGGTCCAGGGTCAAAATAATTGCATCATTAATTATTACTAAATTTGCTCCCTGGTAAGTTGAATATTATATATAATTATTGAATATATAATGAAAATATCTATATATAATATTCACTACTTATTATATTATATTATATTATATTATAAATATTAAAATTTTACATATAAATAAATGGACATTTTAAGCATTGATATTAATATCATCTGAAGTTTCTTAGTTCTGATTTTGTTATTAGAAGTGACATTTTAAATCAAAGTTTAAATTAAAATGAAAAAAATTGAATTAAAAGGCATTCTCATTTAAATTGTGAGTAATGCACAAAACGTTTTTTTTTGGGGTATGTGTGCTTAATATTTTTTCTCTTTAACTGTGAAATCTGCATAATGACAGCAGATATGGTTAGCAAATGAAATGAATAATTATGAGGTCATTACATGCAACTAATCAACTATCAAGCATGGCTTTTAAAATATAGCTGTCATGTCATGATTAAAACCGTTCTGATTGGTTGATTTGCATTCATTGCGCATATTAGAAAAACACTAATTTATTATAAAATACTTAATTTTTGACTATTACATACACTAGGATTACAGATGTTCTAAACAGACGTGATGTAATAAAGCAAATGGTAAAATCTCTAGTTAGGACAAACTTGCTGTCAGTCGCTTGTTTTTATTTCTGTGCAGTGTAGCCCCGCCCACATTGAAATATGATTGGTCCAAACTCACAAGCAGCACAACATCTGATTTGTTTAGTTCTTTTAGACTTGTCGCTGGAAACTTGTCTCATTCAGGTTATTTAGTATATTTATGTCTTACTTCATTATTATATACCAGATGTCACACAGTCAAACTCACACTTTCATTAGCCAACCACATTTTTCTGCCACATTGGTTGTCAAGACATAATCCTAAATTTCCTGTTTCACTTTTCCTGCACCTGAGGGGTCATGTAGTCGTCGGATAGGCTTTGACCTCCATACTCACAAACAGACAGTCAGCCATACCTCATACAGGACGTCCTGTGCAGCAGGTAGAAACCCAAGATCCCAGTGGGGTCAAAAGGTCACAGTGCAGAGGGGCTGTGAGTTGAGAAGCGGTCGTTATTAGTCAGTTAGGGGGTCTCTGATCCGTCAGGAGACCAACAGAGAAGAGAAGGTTGTAAAAAGGAAAAGATACGGCTGAAAAGGAAAGTAAATAGGCGTCAGAGACCCCCCAACTAACTCACTCCTCTGAATCATCATTCAAACGCTACGTGTTACTTTGAAACATCTACTCCAGTACCTACAAAGACTGAAGCCCCTTTCCGCTATGACTGGCCTTATACACAATGTCAAATAAATCATCTTGACTCACCATGACCGCTTGAGTCACAAAAGTACTGGAATTACAGAGTAGTGAGCAAGTATTAGTCAACTCTAAACTAGCCATCTCATTCATTCAGATTAATGGTTTGTCCATTCATGTTAGCCTTTTGTGTGTTTTAGTGTCTTTATAAAAAAAGTCACCAGTATAGTCTCCAGTCCATGAAGCACACTGAATTCAAACTGAATTCAAAAGGGATTCAGATTCGGAGCCATTACAACATATCCTTTCTGTACATGACATGTTTCCAGTGACTATAAAATGGTTTATAAAGGTTTTTAAAAAGGATTGTGTATTCTTTGGCAAAAGTAAATCATAATAAGAATAACAATCACCGCAATAATAATACAAACATTAAAAGAAAGAGACGAATAATAACAACTAAAGTGACACATCAATGAAGTCTAGCAGCAGCTAACTTTACAGAGCATGTCTAAATAAAGATCTTTCCATTTTTGGAGAAAAGTTGTGTTGTCAAGCAAAAAAAAAACCCCAACGGTACTTTTTATTCTGTACTGTACTTTTTGTGTAATGACGAAAACATTTATTTCAGTGAAAAAAGAAGTCCCAAAATTCTCAATTTCCACATTTTAAACAATAGGGCCCTACAATCTTTTTTCTTTTTTTCCCAGAAATTCTTGTTTTAATTTTTCTGATAATCAAATGAAGGCATTAAACGTTTTTTTTTTAAATCAAATGAAAATTAAGCCCTTTTATTTTTTTGCCAAACAAACTTTTTGTTAAAACATGGAAGAAAAATTTTGTGAATATTCAGTTTAAAAAGTTTTAATAGTAATTGTAGCATTTTTTTCTGCAGTTAAGTGGTTAATCTTGTAGTAATATTTATTTTTATCATTTAATTGTTTCATTTAAATTTGGCAGAAATAGGAATATATAAAGACCTACATTTGACTGTACAAAATAATACACATATATTTCTGTTACATGTTAAACTGTACTTTTATTTTGACGGGTTGCCGTTTATGATGCTAGTTTTCTCAGATGAAACGGTAAAATTCACATGAAGTGACTGTCACAGCAAAATTTAAGTTTATGTGTTCATGTCGTCATATAGTGAGACGCAGAGGCCGAAAATCACTGCGAGTGTCACGTGTGCTTCAGTATTTATGTAGTAAACAAAACCGCGTCTCTGCCATTCATTCATACAGAGGCAAACGGAACATGCAGGATTCATATTTAAACTATCTTTTTGCGTTTCAGTATTCACAGACACTAGTGCATGTTGCAATCTGAATTAAGTGACAGACCAACATTTGATTTATTTATCCAAAAATCAACGAATTCCTTGGCATTCTGTGCTATAGAGTAAATTCCGTTTTTATGAATGGACTCGAGATCCTGTCTGTGTTTTTGCGGAGGAGAAATTATGGACATGCGTCCATGTACAGACAAAAATGACATGCCGTCGTGTAAATAAGAAAAATAAGAAAAAAGAAAAGGTTATTTAGTTTAGTAAAAGGTTATAGACCTGTTCTATAGGAAAGGTAACCTTAAATGACTTCTGTTGTAAGCTGGCGCTATATTGAAAATAAAATTAACTTGACCTTCAAGGGTGGGATGCGCCCCTAATATAATGGTAGGGGAAACACTGTAGCTTCAAAGGACTCTACACGATCCCAGCCAAGGAATAAGGGTCTTATCTGGCGAAACTATTGGCCATTTTCTAAAACAAATTACAAATTTATATACTTTTTAACCATAAATGCTCATCTTGCACTAGCTGGACTTCACACATTACGTAATCACATTGGAAAGGTCACACATGATGCAGGTGGAAGTACCGACCCAGCTTTTACAAAGCAAACGTGCAAAGAAAGTCAAACGCCCTTTACAAAAAAGGCAAAACAACGATGTCAGACGATTTTGAAGTTGGAGGAGAAAATGAGATGGAGTTTTTCATCCTAACCTACCTTTTTGAACCGAAGTACACAGATGAGGTCACTGATGCTGCAGAAGGAAAAACAATGCATTAAGAATTGATCATTACTTGAATTTGAAGATCAGGGTATATTTAACTTACGTTGTCTTCTGAGGAACATGCAAGTGGCAGAACTAAATGAAAAAAAGAAAGATATTTAGGCAAAATAAGAAAAATGTACACATCTTCATTCTTTTCAAAAGTGTTCACCCCCTGGCTCTTAATGCTTTGTATTTCCTTCTGGAGCATCAGTGAGTGTTTGAACCAGAGGTTGCGTTAGACTTTAACATTGTCCGTCATTTTGACAGACAGGGTCGTAAAAATTCTGTCATAATCTATTTTTACCCATCATTTTAATTTGTATATTTTATTATAATAACACATTTAACTGCTTTTATTTTTGTTTACATTTTCATTTTTTAATTATGAACCTACAGGACGATATAGGTTTATGCGTTTATTTTGAAGAGAACAGAACAAATGAAACTGCGTACATTTTCAGATTCAACCACACCCTGCAGTGACAGTGATTTTAATATATTCTTATTATAGAATATAAATAAATACTGTTTTGGCGCCCTTTAATGTGGCGTGAGAGATCATTGTTGCTTCTGGGTACTCGCCTGTGCGTAATCAAACGCATAGGAAAACATTTGTGTCAGTTTTGTTTTTATTCTGGATCCCGTACTCTTCTGCCACACTGGAGCGCACTCGCCACCAACTGGACAGGGGTGGGAATTACAGCTACAAATTACAATAGATCACTCTCAGTGTAATCTGTAATTTTTTTCCGTTACTGATAAAAAAAAACAAAAAAAAAAAAATTCCGTCAGTGACAGGCAATTTTTGGTTAACGCGACCTCTGGTTTGAACCTTCTGTAGTAGTTGCATATGAGTCCCTCAGTTGTCCTCAGTGTGAAAAGATGGATCTCAAAATCAGATAGATAGATAGATAGATAGATAGATAGATATAGATATATTATATTTTTCAGCAAGAGAAGTAATTCAGTCTAGTGTTATCTAAGGCAGCTCTTCAAGTTGATCTAATGCATTTGTATTTAAAATGGAACTGTATTACTGTAAATCAATCCAAACTAATGTTGTGACTGAATTAAAAGCAATGACAGAGTGAACTTGAATGTTTTGAAAGTGCTGAGGCGTGATATGAGTCACAACTGGGAAAGATGGAGGCAAACATGAGCTGATGGATCAGGGGAGAATGACTGCATGCAGGCGTTGTGTTTGTCTGGCATGGTGGATCAGATGAAGAGTCTCCCCAGAGCCAGAGGAATCAACGTTCACTGCTGATTACACATCATGTGTGTGTTTGTTTTCTGCGTGGCTGCTCTTGTTCCTGCATTTCAGGAACTACATAGCGTGTGAGTTCATGCATATGGTTTAGGTCCAGACATGTTAGCGGTAATACTGTTGTTGTGTGGATGCTGTTCATCCATGTAAATACCAGCATTAGCTCTAGCTTGGAGACAAACAAGGATATTCATAATACTGTTGGCTGTGAGTGTTGTTTGTGGGTGTCATACATCTTATCCTCTATTTCTCAAAGAGCTGAAGGAGAGAAGCTCCTCGTCTGCAGTCGTGGTGTTGTGGAAATACATGAAGAAGCTCAGCATTGTGGTTCATAATGAGGTCAGAGCCCAGTCAAAGGCTTTATAAAGGTCAGGCTTTCATAACTTGCCTCCTACTCCCTCTACAGGATGAAATATATAAGTGCACTTGATACATTGTTTCTCATACATGTATATAATAATAATAATAATAATAATAATAATACATGAATATGATTGACAATAATAATTAATAAACAATAATATGTTATTATTCTAGAATAAATGTATATCTGTATAAATATATGTCTGTCTGTTCATCTATATCTATATATATTTTTATCATTTATTATATAGTATTTAGTATAATAATAATAATCACAATCATAATATTTAAAATAATAATCATATACAATGTTTGTATATTTAACATAATAATAATAATAATAATAATTTATCACAACAATATTAATGCATAAACACAACAATTGTGTTTATATTACTAAATGATAAAAAAAATATATAAATATGATATATGGAAAAAAATTATATATATATATATATATATAATTTAGTAATATAATTATAAACACAACAATAATAATAATAATAACAACAAAATAATAATAATAACAATAATAATAATAATTATTATTATTATTATAGAAGGAGAGAAAGAGAGAATTGCAACAACAACAACATTAATAATTTAATATATTTTTTTATATATAATATTTAATATATATTTTAAGTATATTATTATTTTAATGCTATAATTTAATATTTTATTACAGTTTATATATATATATATATATATAGTGTATATTAATTTAAGATGTATAAAATTATTTATTGATTGAATTGAAAACAATTTTTATTGATCATTTTAATAATATTATATAATAATGCTACTTTAATTATTGTTTTATTATTGTTATTTATTATTATTATGTGTATCATTTTAGTAATATAATATAATAATTAAGATATATACACTGTGTGCATAATTATTAGGCACGTTGATATTCTGGTCATATTTTTTACCAAGCACATTTTACCAATTCCAAACCACATCAATCTTAATAACTACTATTAATTTTGTATTTAATCATTTATACGTGATATATATTTGTCCATGAAGGCTGGAAGTGAAAAACTCCTTATATTCAGGTGTGCGTAATTATTAGGCACGTTTTCTTTTACATATAAAAAAGCCAAAAAAGAGATCTAACAAAGACTGAAAAGTCAAAAATTATTAAATGCCCAAGAGAAGGATGCAAAACTAATGCAATACTAGAATTTGCAAAGTTAAGGCTTGACCATTGGACAGAGAAATGCTCGTTGGGTCAGGACGGTGAGAAAAAAAAACAGTGGAGAAGAAAAGACACATTAACTGCAAAAGAATTTAGAATTAAAGTAAAGAATTAGCTGTGAAACCATCAGGAACCGTTTAGTCTCCAGCGCCACCATTTTCCAGAGCTGCAACCTACCTGGAGTCTTCAGAAGTTCAGTGTGTCAGTTCTCAGAGACTTTGCTTGGGTGAAAAATACTAAAAAATGACCCTCATTTAAAGAGAATAACATGCTGAAGTGTTGTGAAATATATGAAGACTGTTTTCTATAGGCTTTATAGACGGATAAGTTGAGAGTGACTTTTGAAGGACCAGCATCAAATCCTCTTATACCACTCTTTCAAGAATTTATCTTCCAAAATCTGGCAGTAAGTTTTGGGAGTTCATTTTAGTCCATCTCTGCAACTCAGACTTTTCAGGATAGGAGACTAAACATGAACTCCCAAAATGTACTGCTAGATTCTGGAAGACAAATTCTTGAATCAGAAGTACAAGAGGATGTGGTGCTGGTCCTTCAAGAGTCACTCTCAACTTATCTGTCTATAAAGCCTATAAAAAAAAACTGTCTTCATGTATTTCTTAACACTTCAGAATGTTATTCTTATTAAGTGAGGGTCATTTTTTAGGTTTTTTTCTCAAGCAAAGTCTCTGAGAACTGACATATTGAACTTCTGAAGACTCCAGGTAGGTTGCAGCTCTGGAAAATGGTGGCGCTGGAGACTAAACGGTTCCTGATAGTTTCACAGCTAATTCTTCACTTTAATTCTAAATTCTTTTGCAGTTAACGTGTCTTTTCTTCTCCACCGTTTTTTTTTTCTCACCGTCCTGACCCAACGAGCATTTCTCTGTCCAATGGTCAAGCCCTAACTTTGCAAATTCTAGTATTGCATTAGTTTTGCATCCTTCTCTTGGGCATTTAATAATTTTTGACTTTTCAGTCTGGGTTAAATCTCTTTTTTGGCTTATTTATATGTAAAAGAAAACGTGCCTAATAATTATGCACACCTGAATATAAGGAGTTTTTCACTTCCAGCCTTCATGGACAAATATATATCATGTATAAATGATTAAATACAAAATTAATAGTATTTATTAAGATTGATGTGGTTTGGAATTGGTAAAATGTGCTTGGTAAAAAAATATGACCAGAATATCAACGTGCCTAATAATTCTGCACACAGTGTATATATATACATATATTTATACACACACACAAACTTACTGAGTTGCTGTTTTTGTATTGTTGTAGACACCGAAAAAAGTTTCTGCAAAACACATACAACAAACATTTGGGTACTATAGATACTTCGACTTAATAAGCAGCCACCTGGCACACCCTAGCAACAACCTAGCAAACACTAAACAACATGCTAAAAAGCACAACGCAAAGTTTTCTACATGCAAGCAGCACTTACATCTTCTGCAGAGGTTTAGCTGTCACTGACTTCATCTGCCCATTTCTGTTTTTCATTTTGTTTAAATTGGTTTATTCGCTTGGAGATGACATTTGAATCTCTGTTATGATTCAACATGTTTCCTGTCCAGAGGTTAATTGAGGGCTAACGATAGCATTCTGATGTTGTTCGCTGGTGATTTTGGTTGTAATGTGCCATTGTCAGAGTTGATTTAGCGAGTGGGAGCAGATAGCTGTGGGGGGTAATTGGGGTTGTTAGTAAAGAGGCGTAACCGTGATGAATCATTAGGTCCTGTGGTATCTTACGGCCGCTGTCTTATGAGCTCATTTCAACAGCTGGACTCAGTCAAGGTTTCCCTGACTCAAACCCATGATCAGACCTACACCGCTAATGTAAACCAGCACGCGGGATGCACCTCCACCCAGCGTGTGTATGTGTTTCTGCACTGATGCGGGACGGTCTCTGGGGGTCATGCAGTAATCAGCTGGGGTCTGTTTTTGCTGTGTTTCGTGGGTGTAACCTGTCCCTCTCTGACTTCAGCTGATTTTCCAGCAGTGCTCTGCGGTCTCTCATCTGGGAGAGTTTCACTCCAGAATGTTAATAAAACAGCACAGCATGCAAACACTTGATTTATTAATGCATGAACCCAGATATCAACACGTACATGGGTGTGATGGATGCATGGTATGCATACTGATTTATTTATTTGTTAAACGATTAAGGCAAAACACTACAGGTGAATCAGAAATAATAGGATAAATGAATATAAACTCATAGCACCATACTTCACCACCTAATTAATGGACAGTTGTTTGTATTACAAACGTTTTCTGAAATGTAAATAATGTGTTTTCTAATTAAATATGCACTTTTCGTCACACTTCCAGAACAGAAATATGAACATTGGATAAAAACAGGTTAAAAAATACATGTTTTATTTTTATTTTATTTTATTTTATTTTATTTTATTTTAGCTGAAAAATAATATACATTTATTTTCATGACACGTTATGAATTTATTTTTGATTACAAATATTTATTTATCTCTATCATCTATCTATCTATTTATCTATCTGAGAGGGATATCTCTTTTTATCACAAAATATTGTTGAATAACAGCTGAAAAAATCATTTACATTTATTTTCATCACAAATATTTATTTTATTTTGTTATTTTAATTTATTTTATTTTAGCTGAAAAATAATATACATTTTCTTTCATGACATTTTATGAATTTATTTTTCATTACAGATATTTTATTTTATTTTATTTTATTTTATTTTATTTTATTTATCAGAGGGGATTTGGGATATCTCTTTTTATCACTCCATAAATCAGAAAATAATGTCAAATAACAGCTGAATCATGACATTATATGACATTTATTTTCATCACCGTTATTTTATTTGCATTTAATTACTTTATCGAATGAATAAATGAATGAATGAATAAATAAATAAATATTTATAAGTAAAGTTATGCCAAAATAATGTGTCAGGTTTGAAAAAAGACAAGCAATTTAGCTTGTTAGGAATAATGCAATTTATTATAGCTGTAAAATATATCTCATTATATAAAATATGTATTGTTTTCAATGAAGCTTCTTAGGCCCACCAAGTTTATTTGATTAAAAAAACACAGTAAAAACAGTAATGTTGTGAAATTTAAAATTTTAAATAGCTGTTTTCTATTTTAATTTTCATTTGTTTGCATTTATTTTAAATAGAAATATTTTTGTAACAATGTAAATATATTTACTGTCACTTTAAATCATTTAAATGCATCCTAGCTGAATAAAAGTATGTATTTCTTTCAAAAAAAAAAGAAAAAAAATGAAATCCAGTTATTGTCTCCAAACTGTTACCCTGGTACCCTCAGGGCATGATGGCACTGGCAGTGCAATAGCATTACAGACAGTAACAGTGTCTATTGTTATAAGGCCAGTGGTGGCCTCACATTTCATGAGGTAAAGCTGAAGGTAGTTGTGTGGGTGAGAAAGCTTATCTCCTCTCTCCCACGCCATCACCAATCAGCACAGAATGGACACAGGTCCCCGGGGCAGTGGAAAGGGCACACATTTTCCATGGTAACAACTGTCCAGCAGACACAGGACAAGAGCACACTAATTTAACACTAAACGCTGTGGGATCAGCAGGGGTAGCGGTCAGGACAGGCAGTGGGAGAAGAGCTACATTGTTGTCATCAAAGTGATCGTAAGCTTGAAGAGCTTTTGTCTGTCGCGTGCCCTCTTTAGCCAGCGCTCTTTACCCCTGTGGAGATGTGGAGGGGACGGTTAGTGGGTGTGAAAGAGGACAATACACACGGGACAATTATTTCTATGATGTACTCATCAAACAAATATACATGTAAATTTATGCCACAATAACGTGTATTAGACTGAAAAAAGATTCCAATAAATAATTATCCGCCACTGAATTAAAACAAAAAAAGGTTATTGTGACTGTTTTGCTCAGAATTCTGACTTTTTTTGGTCAGAATTGTGATATAAACTCGCAATCATGGGTTATAAAGTCAGAATTGCAAGATATTAACTCTCAATTCTGACATTTTTTCTCGCAAATGCAAGCTTGTATCTCGAAATTCTGACTTATTTCACACTTCTTTCTCAACTGCAAGTTATTAAGTCCAATTTTGTGGTGAAAAAAAAATTATATGTTCTCATAATTGCAAGATTATATCGCACAGTTCTGACTTAACTCACAATTGCATGTTATAAAGTCAGAATTGTGAGATATGAACTCACAGTTTTGAGTTGCAGTTTGTGAATTTATCTTACAATTCTAAGAAAAAAGTCACAATTGTGAATTTATATCTCAATTCTGAGAAAAAAACGTCGAAATTTTGAGTTATATCTCGCAATTTTGAGTTTATATCTCAATTCTGATTAAAAAAAGTCACAATTGTGAGTTTATATCATTTCTGAGAAAAAGTCTGAGTTATGAGTTATATCTCGCAATTTTGAGTTTACGTCTCACAATTCTAAGAAAAAAATCAGTTGCGAGTTATCTTTCATTTGTGAGTTTATATCATTTAAGAAAAAAATCCAAATTATGAGTATGAGTAAAAAAAAGTCACAAAAGTCCCAATTCTGAGAATAAAGTCTGAATTGTGAGTTGTCGCAATTGTGAATTTACATCTCACAAGTCTAAGAAAAAAGTCACAATTGTGAATTATATCTTGTAATTGTGAGTTTATAGCTCAATTCTGAGAAAAAAAGTCGAAATACTGAATTATATCTCGCAATTTTGAGTTTACATCTCAATTCTGATTAAAAAAAAAGTCTGAATTATGAGTTATATCTCACAATTGTTAGTTTATATCACTCAATTCTGAGAAAAAAAGTCACAATTGTGAGTTATATCTTGTAATTGTGAGTTTATATCTGCACGAAAAGTCAGTATATGGGGAAGTGTTTTAAGTCTCTAGTTCCTGATGGAGTTTATTGTGAATTATATCTCAATTCTGAGAAAAAAAGTCAGAATTGCCACATAAAAGGTCACAATAACCTTTTTTATTTGTTATTCAGTGGCAGAAACGGGCTACCATAATTAAATAAATAAATAAACAAACAAAAAAACTTTTGAAAGCTAGTATATATAATTATAATTCTTTTTGAAATTATGCGAAGTGAATGACTTATATGATTTAGAAATCTTATTTATTTATTTATTTTTTAAATACTATATTATTGTATTTTCTCATGATTGAAATTGCCTTTGTTTTTATTCTGCCCATCTCCGTCGGTCTTAGTGTACTTGCCCAGAGGTCTCTCCACCGCTTTGCTCGTGTCACCGTGAAATCAATTCTCTTTGCTGTCATTATGATGATGTGTTCAAGTGGAAGAGAAATCACTTTGAAACCCATGAAATTTTAATGAAAATTTCTATACTGCCTTTTGAGAGAAAAAATAACAAAGACCAGGAACCATCAGTTAATGTTCTTCAGTTTGGTGATGATAGTAAAAGTGGCGTGTAATACACAGATGCGTTTTCATTGGTAAGGACAGGCCTTTGTTCAGATATCACGTGATATTTCATCTGAATATAATTATAGACATTTTAGGTGGGGTGACTTTGTTGTAGTGCACAGCTGGGTTTCTACTTAGTGTCAACACTGGGGGAAATTGCAAGTACAGCTTTTGTTAGGATAACAAAGTGTTTATTAATTTAATTTTAATGTTGGCCTATTTTGAATAGTTTTTAAAGTCATTTTCCTCTGAAGATAGGAAAGATGATTAATTCTCCAATTAGCCCACATGTCACTCTTCCAGCAGTGTCGCTGCTTTATCATTTGTCTTGTCTATGGATCTGAAAATGTAATACAGGAAAGTTTGATCTTCCTCCCATCTGCTGCTCTGATATTGAAGAATCTGTCATCACAATGTAAATATTCCAGCAACGTTGTACCTTATTATTTGCAGAAATCCTACATTAGTCATTTTGCCACTTGTCGTGGAAACAAAAATACTTTGAAACCGACTTTACAGACGTCGCACACCAAACCCAACACTTTTTTCCTCTTTATTCCTGCATTTCTTGCCACCTCGGAAGCCACAGCAAATATCCGGGCTTAGTTTTCCAGACTAAAACTCCTCATGCTGTGAATGCTTTTGTCATTAGTGGCTTGAGAATGCCGTGATGCTGCTCGAGCTCAGCGAAGCATCTCTGTTCAAATAAACCTTTTAAACTAAAAGCACTATGTGGATTTCTTGCTCAACCCGTCTAAAAAACTCGAAGGAGATTTGCTCCTGCAAGGTCTTTAAATGTGGCATTGACCTTCTGTTATCAGTGTGCATTAGAGCCTGGAGAAGTGGATTAAGGAGTCATGCTGTGTATGTAGTTTGTAACGGAGGAGAATGGTACGTTTGTGACATTGTGTAAAGCATTTTTTAACTATATTAAGCAAAACTCTTTTTCCTTATGTAAGGATTTTTGAGGTCCTGGCTGTCAGACTGGCATAGTGCTGATTCTCTGCCTTTGTCCTCCTTTCTTATGTCTGGAGCCCTCAAGCAAAATGCCCCATCTGGCCACATTGTTTACAGTCACAAAATATTAATGTAATTTTTGGTGTTCGATGTGAAAATGATGCTACGGCAGTGACTCATAACAAGGAAACTGGTTTCCACTAGGGGGCTGCAGCAAACTCTTTTCCCACAAGCTTTTTTTTATTATTATTATTTTCACATTTTTCATCATTTTCAGAAGGCTTTCAGAGCCCCAAGAATATTTTGTTTAATGAATATCTGAATATGCAATATGCCAAAACAAAGACCAGAGCCTCTGCTTTAAAAAAAAAAATTCTTAATGCATTCTCTGTGAACACATGGCACGAAAAAATGCAACATTTTGAACAAAAACCTGATAAAATCGTAACGTTTTTCCAGCATTTCACGGTTTATGGTCTTGGATGTTACAGCAGTTAAAAAGAGTGGGAACCCAGAAGAATGTTCACCTCCTAAAATCTCTGAAACGTTTATTATTATTATTATTATTAATAGCACTGAAACCCTATTGTAATTGTTAGAATGGTCACGGATCAGCGATCTCCGCATAAAACTGATCGTGCAGACCAAACCGTAAGTCATAGAGACTTGAAATTTGGAGGGATGGTAGTGCTCACACCACCGACAACGTGACCAAGACTCACCCCAATCGGCTTGACGAGGGCACTACAGCATTCAACAATACGAAATCCTCATAGCTCCTAAACCATCAGTCGCAGACTCAAGTGTCTTATGTTGCTGGAATCCTTGGCTCACGCCGGACAAAATGCAGATTCAGATTCGATCATGAGCATGGCAAAATTTTTCAGGTATTTCGCATTTTTGAAAAACCTACTCTTGCAAACTAGTCCTTGTTTTTTCACCCGATCAGAACCAAACCAGTGCAGAAAGATTCTCTGGAGAGTGAATGTCAATATTTATAAAAAAAAAGTCGAACTTTCGACTCACCATCGCAAAGGGGTGCCAAAACATTCAAAAGGGGCAGAGCCACTTTTAGTAAAATGCCTATAACTCCTGAATAGAATGAGATATCTTCGCCAAACTCAGAAAATTTATGTAAGAGCTTAATCTGAAATCACAAAAAAAAAAAAAATGTGGAGCTTGGCCACTTGGTGGTGAAAGTTGGTGTGCACAATCTTGGTCCGAAGTGCCACAAGTATCTATAAGGACATTTAAGGACAAAACGCATTTGGCCTCTTCAACTCACAGCCTCTCTGAGAGAAATTTGAAAGAAATTGCCCACTGGGCGGGCAATATAGCATTTTTCAAGGGTGTAAACGATTGTACATCTCACAGTTTTTCACACATACACACAATAGAACTCCTCATTCTGGACAGCTTTGCCTCTAGAACCACTGCTGTCGATCAAATCATCTGTTAAATGATCGAGAAGATTTCAAAAACCTACTTTTACGAACTACTCCTAGGTTTTTTTGCTCAATCTGGAAAAAAGCACTGCAGTACAATTCTCTAGACTCTCTGGGTCAATAATTATCAAAAAAGTGTTGAAATTTACCCTTTGAAAGGCTATAAGCCTATAAAGCCTAAAGAAAAGCTCAAAATTTCACAAAACCAGCTGAGCACATGCGACAGGTGATTCTAAACAAGCATGCAAAGTTTTAGGGAGATCGGACCACAGCTGGCACTTTAACAGTCATAAATATTAAAAAAACAACAACTAATATTTCTATGGTAAAAAAATGCTTTTTTAAATCATTGATTTAGGTGGTTACAGGCTTGCTAAGTAATGCCCTTTTTCATATCTGCTTAAATGCCTTAAAGCGCTTGAACCCCGGTAATCGCTTTTATTAATTTATTTTAGTTAAGTTACTTACTTTATAAAGATTAATTTTTATTTTTTTATAATATTTGTTGTGGAAAATAGCTGCCTTGGAGTCAAAAAGGTTGAGAACTCATGTGTGGTGTCCAGGGTTGCTGCTTCTATAGAATTTCTAGGGTGTTCTGGGTGGTTTCTAGATGGTTGCTAATCCCTTCTTCAATTGAAATACCATTGATACCAACTGTAAAGGTGTGGTCACACTTGCGAAATTTCAGCACAGAAGATTCATTTCATTTCCAAAACCATTGTCTAGACACTGTAAGGAAAAACAATTAATTTTCTCTTTTACTGTGCCATGTTTACTGGCTTGAGAAATAGTCGATCGCTGGTGTGGGATTGACACATGAGAGTATGAAGAAATGGAGGTAGAGGAGAGGTGGTGGCGAGGAGACAAACAAAGCTCTTATCTGTGTTGAGGAGTTGACCTGTGAGCCGCCTGCCTCTGGCTGTTGTTCAGACCCAGTTGGGATGTCATAATATTATATTAGTGCTGTCTGCTTCCTTGTCTCTTTCTCCCGCGCTCTATTTTCTGTTGGTTTCAACACTTTTCTCTACTATAGTAAAATGATGTGTGGCACATACTCTCATTGTGCCACTCACACAATTGCTTTGTCCCAAAACATAAAAATGAGTTTTCGCATCATAGTTATTTTAAGTAGTATAATTAGGTAGTTTAAAAACAAGGTATCTCACAGTTCTAAGTTGAATTTCCTATGCAGGAAAATACAGCAGTGTTGTTTGTCCCCCACTTTCCACTTCATGTTGAGTGCTTTAGAAACACTCATGCTCTGTATGAAATCTAGTGGCTTCATCTCCTACAGGCCCTCAAGTGCAATAAAATGCAGATTTCTTTGTCTCATTCTCCGATTTGTTTTCCCGTCCTCTCCCCGAGCGTTTTGCTGTGCTGGCATGTTGCTGATGCAGTGGTGTTGACCTCTCATCATGCCCTGAGGCACGACTCCTTTGACATCTCTCCCACGATCTCAGGTGAATTCTCAAGCTGGAAGGGAATCGAGTGACCCTAACAAACTCACCGCTTCTACACGCAGGCTTAAAGTTGTCGCTCAGCAAGGGCTTTTGGGAGGCTGATGCTACGTGAGGATGAAGCTTGACAACCCCCTATTGTCTAAAACATGTCCTAACTTGTCAGACTTGGGGATTGAGCGATGGAAATGCTGTCATTAGCCAGGAATGCTGTCAATCATATTTGTTTCCGTAGAGAATTAAGTCAGAATTTGGGGAGAAAAATCGTGACAGGTTCTTCAGTGGGATTTGGTGTTCGTCCTAAAGAAATTGACCTTTGGGGAAACGTGAAAATGAAGAAAAATCCCAAATGGAAAAGAACAGCAGAGCTCAGGCTCTACTATATTATTACCGTCTGGTTGGTCTATCAACAGCTGTGTTTAAATGGCTCTAAAGCGTGTTTCTTTCTGTCTGTACTATACTGCGGCTATTGCATCATCATGCTGCTTTATTCATTACCCAGAAGGCTTCTCCTCCGGCATCATCATTATAGGCTACTCAAGGTTGCCACGTAAAACACCAGTGATTCCTTCTCCATTCGCCCAATCGCAGATGCTCAGTTGTTCCAAAGCTATAGCTATAGATACAAAAAAGTAAAATATTAAATCTAAAGAGGAAAAAAAGGAATACACTTATTTTGTGTGCTTTAACATCGTTTCTTTGCAGTGATACATCTCCGCGAGACAAATAAGCACAGGGCTTTGCAGCTTTTATGTGAAATTAATCCATATGACTCACCCGCTGATATACTATGGTAGGCAACACGATCACTTGAAGCTTTAAAGGCATAGTTCACCCAAAAATGAAAATTACCTCAAGATTTACTCACCCTCAAGGCATCCTAGGTGTATATTACTTTGTTCTTTCAGACGAATACAATCTGAGTTGTATTTAAAAGTATCCTGGCTCTTTCGAGCTTTATAATGGCAGTTCCCACAAGGCTTTATTAACGCCCCGGGCGGTTAATAAAGGATTCCTGAAGTGAATCGATGCATTTTTTTAAAGAAACTTTCCATATTTAATACTTTATTTCTCTCTTGTGAACGTGCGTACGACAGTTAGTGGTTAGGCTAGAGATTACGGCTTATAAAGTTTTAAATATGGATATTTTCGATTCTTTTTAGGAGGCCTTTATTCACCCCCCCAGAGCCGTGTGGAACACTGTCTATGATGGATAGATGCACTTTATTAGACTTCTTTTGGACTATTGAAAATTACACCCATTCACTGCCATTATAAAGCTTGAAAGAGCCAGGACATTGTTTAATATAACTCTGATTGTATTCGTCTGAAAGAGGAAAAAAAACATATACACCTAGGATGCCTTGAGGGTGAGTAAATCATGGGCTAATTTTCAGTTTTTGGTGAACTATCCCTTTAAGATATTTATTTACTCTCAAATTATGTAAAATCTAAATATTGAGCACTGTATGAATACACAGACTACATATGGTACATATGGTGACACAATCCTCAAACATTATCTAATACAATACCTCAATGGCTCTTGTATGTCACATAGCAAAATGAGTGAGTAAAAGATGGAAATTTAAATATTTGGGTGAGCTATCACTGGGGCTGGTGCAGAGGCAGTTTTTCCAGCCCAGAACCGGCCCAGAACACAGAAGTCTTCCAGATTGGACATCAGCTCTGTCCTGTCGACGTAAAAGGGTTGTGAGTTTGCCTGTACGGCAGAGACACCCTCCTGCTGGGACTGTGCAAATCTTGCCTGAAATCTCCCTCAATTGTTCCCTCCAAATCTTCCCCCCACCCCTTTCTCAACTGCCCGTGCTCCTTTTCTAAGCTTGAGAAATAAATGCGCATGTATTCTGGAACTGAATGATCCGGAAGGTCTCTAATCCCCTCTCAGCTCACCAAAGGAGTGTGATCTGAATAGAAGGGGTCAAGAGTGATTAGAGAAGCTGGCACAACTGAATGTCCTCAAAGCTGGTGGTTAGGGGGGGCTGGGGGAGTAGTCTACAAATCTCTCGACATGTCAACGAAATCTTAATGTGAGACCAAATTGCTTTGGAGGACTAGACACAATGGTAATGATGTGAAGAACCGAGAAGAAAGTTAATAAAGTGACTTGGCCTCTGTCTCAGCTCAGTTTGAGTTGTATGCCCATTCATTTAAATACTCTGACCTTTGCAATCATAACAAACTCTTCCTAAGTGGATAAAAACTAGTGCTAGTACTAGTGCTGCATTTTCTTTCACATGCTCAAAATCCATATGCATGTAGGAGAAAGGCTTCCAGTGGAATGAAATAGATCAACTGTTGTTCGCTCAGAAACTGTTTTGACCTCAGCGGTTCTCTCTTTGGGGAAGGCATCTGTTAGACTTAAGATTTAGGCTATGAAATAAACAAACTGTCTGAGAATTCTTCAGCTGAAATGGAATTGCACACTTTCTGTATCTCTAACTCTCAACTCAACCTTACCGGACTCGATGAAGAAACCCAATCTGTCAGCCCCTGTCACTCCTCAGCTTAACGGTTTGCTCAGGGGAATTCCTTTAAAATATGAAGAGGCCAAAGTGGGTCAGAATGGCCACAGATTCAACTGACGTTTTCAAGGCTGTAACAACATCAAAAGGATTTAGTCTCAGTCAACTAGTCCCACTCAGACCCACTTCTCTGGTCCAAGCTATCTGGGTGGGCCGGGGGAATAATTGGGCGGAGGGGCCACGCAAAACAATATTGAGCAAGGGAGGGTTGAAGTGAAATCGGAGAGGAAGTTCTTCAAGGTTTCGGATGTGTTTTTCCAGAGTTTAAATGAAGTAAGTGCCATGGCAGTGTGCCTTAAAGAAGTACTTCATCCAGAGATGTAAATTGTTGTCACTAAAGGAGGTATTTTGCATTTTGTTCAACTCTGTATTTCAGGTCTTCTGAAGCCATGGGATAGCTTTGTGCAAGGAACGAACTGAACGTATGCCTTCCCTGCTGGCACAAAATTGTAAAAACTGCCCCATGTTTAAGTTTTCAAGAAGGTTTAATGAAAGAACACACGCAAACAAACACACAATCCAGCATTTCACACTTGCAGGGTCAAACAATAAGATCTAAAGGGGTCTGAAATGCATATGAAAACCAGAGGTTCCCCTCCCTCCTGCTGGGGCTCTCTGATGGTCCCCGTAAGCCGTCATGCATCATTCCCTCTCTCTCTCCTTTCCATCCACCTGTTACAGCCAGTCTCACACTCGCTCTTCTTTAAAATACCCTGTGGGAGAGCCACTCAGTCACATCAGCTCCCCTTTCCCTTATAAAAGGACTAAATGGGACAAGAAACAGCAGAGAAAGCTGAGCAGCCAACCGACCAAAGTGCAGCGGCTCCTGCTAAAGCTATTGGTGTGTTCTTGAGTAGCCTTGGGTTTGGCTCTTCTGCCTGACCACAGCATAGACAGTGGCAATAGACTTCGTAGGGTAGAGTGTTTAAATAGAGCGGTGTAAGTTTTTTTTCCCTGCTCCTGAGGTCAGTTTTACTGTCATTTACAATGGAAAGTTGGGAAATAGGGTGAAATAGCTTCTTGTTATTCTTCAAAGACTTCTTTTCAACGTTGTGGAAGAAGTTCAGCTGTTCTTCATCTCCAAAATCTGAGCCAGCTTTGAAGTTGTGTCGTCTTTCTTTTGTAAAACAACTTTGTCATACAACTGTTGAATTCAGATGGATAGAAGCTGGGGCGTAGCATCCATGCAAAGTTTCCTAATACAAGTCGCATGGTTCGCTTAATGTATTTTACGACTTGAGCAAATACTAATGATTCCATCTCCTACAGTCATAGCTAAAATAGTCAAGCCGTATCAAGATAAAACATTCTTGGATGCTTGAGAGAGTGAAGGAACTAATTCTTACCAGAAGGCCTAATGATGTAATTAAACAGATGCTATTAGTGAACTCTCTAATGGAAGGTTTAAAGGCCACATCATACAGTGGAGAAAGTGAGCTTTAAATATATGTGGACATTGGTTGTGCTCTTGACTCATGGGCCACACTGGAGGACCCAGAGGATCCAAAGAAAACATTGAGTGTTAATGAAACACACGTAATGTAGATGGAAACTCTCTATATAACCATGGCAGGTTCTTGAGACTATTATTCTGAGACTGTACAGATCTCATGGGAGGATAGACACAAATATGCAGAGGCCATATTTTCAATGTGCTTTTATCAGTACGAAAGTGGCCAAGCTTGCTCAAGGTGGAGTTATGGGCCGAATGGTTTGGATTTTTCAAGTGATGAACTTCCATTTGGGGTGTTCCAGAGAAGTCAAAGATTTTGGGTGTATCTAAGGAAACGTGTTAATAAAATATAGTCTGTTCTTCATCAGGCAGTACTCTGCCCTCCTACAATGGATCTCATTGTGCACTGTGGAGGGTAGACTGGCAGTAGAGAAATGTTAGCTCACACAGTGAAAGAGGTGGGAGTTTGTCCACTGACCCGCAAAACTTGCACATGGGATCAATCAGCCAACTCATGCACTTTCAAATCGGGAATACTCAAGTTTACCTTAGCCTATCATGGTCATCCTCGCAGGTCTACGTGATTAATGCATTGTTTACTTTTTCAAACTCTAATGTTGCCAAAGGGATCGTCTCCTGAAGGAAAGGAGTGAATAAGACAGGGAGTGGTGGCTCATGAGTGGTAGATAAGGTGGATGAGGACTCCCAGGTCTGCTTGGTTGCCCTTTCATCTCTTGCACACTGACAGTTTCCCAGGGAAATCAAAGTCTCCAGTCGGTGCCCAGCCATTATGTTGAGGAAGGGGCCGTAACAATCACCACAGTTGCCAATTAAGTCAACCACTAGGACTGCTTAGTGCACAGATTCTGGGAGAAGTAGGGGGTATGGATAGACTGTTAGAGGTGAGAGGTGTGCTACATATGAACTGCGGACACCTTCAAAGGCATGCTGTTGAAGCAAACGTTGTATTTTGCAACAATTTCTTCATGACCTGAGGAACAATGTCATGCTTGCCCTTGCAAAACCTGCTGCCATGATTATTTCTGTTTTGGGTGCACACACATTGTTGCTGTATGGTTTTTGTTGTGTTGGCATGTAGATTTTTTTTGTGTTGGCATGTAGATGTAGTTTTTAGTATGTTGCTAGGAGGTTTTGTGTGGTTGCTAGATGGTTCCTACTTTGTTACTGGTCAAAAGAAAGTATCACTGACTGCCCACGATTGCAGATTGCACGCTTCCCACCTGAAACAGCTCAACGTGGTTTATGCGACTCTGTAGATTTCGAAAGCGAAAAACTGAGTTCAGACGAAAGCAATTGCACGTAGTCGTGAGTGTCAGCGACTGCCCATGATTGCAGATTGCATGCTTCCCACCCGAAACAACTCAACGTGGTTTATGTATTTAATCCCCCACCAGATTTTGAAAGCGAAAAAACAGCATACATAGAAGACGATTGCACAGTTGTGAGCGACTGCCTACGATTGTAAATTGCACGCTTTTTCTACTCGTAACAGCTCAACATTGTTATGCCCCTCCCAGATATTGAAAGCGAAAAAAACGGTGCATATAAAGCGATTGCAGTTGTGAGTGTCAGTGACTGCCTACGATTGCAGGTTGCATGCTTCCCATTTGTAACACCTCAACGTGGTGTATGCCCCCCAGAGTTCGAAAGCGAAAAAACAGCGAACATACGAAAGCGGTTGTATACTGTCGTGAGCGCCAGCGACTGTCCACTATTGAAGGTTGCATGCTTCCCACTCGTAACAGCTCAAGGTGGTTTATGCCCCCAGATTTCAAAAGCAAATAAACATCACGCATATCAAAGCAATTGCACACATTCATGAGTGTCATCGACTGTCTATGATTGCAGGTTGCACGCTTCCCTCTCGTAACAGCTGAACGTGGTTTATGCCCCTCATCCCAGATTTTGAAAGTGAAAAACAGCCTGCATACGAAAGCGATTGCACAATCATGAGTGTCAGCAACTGCCTTCGATTTCAGGTTGCATGCTTCCCACCTGAAACAGCTCAACATGGTTTATGCCCTCCCTAGGTTTTGAAAAGTGAAAAAACAGCACGTATACGAAAGCGATTGCACGCTGTCCCCAGCTCTGAATGTTATTATGGAGTTTTTGCTCATTCTATTATCAGAAAACAGGAATTTTATCAGAAAACAGGAATTTCTGATTCGATTAAAAAATCGAGGGTACATAACAGCCATAAAAGGGGGGCATTGATGAGCAACTTTTCGAACACTAAAGTAAGGAATGGGAAACGCTACGATCTTGTTGACTTAACTGACATGCGCACGCAGCGGCCATTGTGACTCCTCAAGACCGAAATCGCACATAAAGTGCGCCATTTGGGACAGGGCCTAAGGCTATAAGCAGCTCAGTTTTTTTTTCAGGGTTGGAACTGAACTCTGCAGGACTGTGGCTGTCTAGGACCGAACTTGCCTACCCCTGCTCAAAAACCAGCAATGCTATAGTCTGATTTCTTAGAAATATAAAAGTTCACTTCTTCTCAACCAACACAGCACAGTTTAAAGTAACGTTCATGTCCAAATGTGTGGGACATTTAGTCTTATTTCTTAGATGTATAAAAGCACACTTCTTCTCAACCAACAGCACAGTTTGAGGTATCATTCATGTCCAAATGTGTGGGACAACTTGCGTGTCAGTTTAATGCTTATTAGGGACTTGCTGAAATCTCTAATGCCAAATATGAGCAATAGTTAGTCATAGTGAAGTATTTTTCCCTAAAACATTTCAGAGTCAAAATTACCCACTTCACCTCAAAGTACCGTGTTCGGTGCCAAGTAACTTACTGGTACATTTACATACTGGTGTTTATTGGAATTACGCAACTTCATCAGTTGCTCAGGTCAGCGGTAATTGCTAAAACCAGACACACTGTTCTCCACAAACATTTACTGGGTGCAATAAAACCGCAACGACTTGCTTACAGCAGTGTGCTGGATATGCTGGCTCAATGCTCTGACCACAGTCCCCCGTCTCGGAGAGAGATCAGAGAAGCAGGGGAGGGAAATCATTCATTATACGGGACTCTTTGCTTATTACTGTCTCTTTTGTTTCTTGCCCTTTCTCCCCTGTCGTCTCCTGGTGCCAGGCAACACTGCGGGCAAGAGACTGGCACACCTGCAGTTGCTGTCTTTGTGCACGCTGCCAAAGGACCAATCAAGCATGTCTGTCACATCCTTAAAAGAGACGCACACACACACACCCACACCTGGCTAGGCGCTAAACAACATCAGGGCCACCAGCGATGTGTTGACTGCTTGATGCTTGGGATGTGTGAGTGTGTGCATGTGTGCAATGGAAGAAGACCTTCTTTGTCCCTTTCTCTCTAGACTGTCTTCTGTTCTTAAAGGTTTATTCATGCTATCGTCTCACTGGTTCCAACAGAGACTTGGCTTTCTTCAAGCAGACTGTTCATTTAGAGAAGCAGTCTATTGACTATACAGAAGAAGAGTGTCTTTTCACTGTGTCCTCTTTATAGGCCTATGTAGTTTGTTCATGTTCAGAGAAATGTGCCTCTCTCTACTGTTTTCTCTTCAGCGATCAGCTTTTTTCAAAAGCTAAGCCTGCTGATGTAATTTCAGCAGTTTAATGTATTTAAACTGCTGGCAGGACATGGCAGTTGAAGTGACTTTACTTGGAGCTAGTCCTGATTTATAAAGAAAGAGTCACGCTTTACAGCAGGACTGTTGACATTGAGAAAGACACATTCAACTGATAATCAGATTAGTGATCAATCATGGGTTGTCAATGACCAATTCTCAACAGTTTGCATGTGTACCCATGTAAACACACCGAAAGTCTGTGAGTAATATGGAGATTACATATGTGACCCTGTACCACAAAACCAGTCTTAAGTAGCACAAGTATATTTGTAGCAATAGGCAAAAATACACTGTATGAGTCAAAATGATAGATTTTGCTTTTATGCCAAAAATCATTAGGGTTTTAAGTAAAGATCATGCTCCATGATATTTAGTAAATATCCTACTGTACATGTCAAAAATGAATTTTTGATTAGTAATAGGCATTGCTAAGATCTTAATTTGGACAACTTTAAAGGCGATTTTCTCAGTATTTTGATTTTGCACCCTCAAATTCCAGATTTTCTTGGTTAAATATTGTCATATCCTACCAAACCATACATCAATGGAAAGCTTTTATCATCTTTCAGATGATGTATAAATATCAATTTCAAAAACCTGATGCTTATGACTAGTTTTGTGGTCCAGGATCACATATTTTAATTATTAATAAATGAAATGAAGAACTCCTCACTGACGTTTTTGAATATGAACGGTTATGGAAATTCATGGTGGTTTATCACCTGTTTATTCTTCATGTCCTGGACCTTTATTCGCACCAGCTGAGAGGAAGTTGTATATATATATATATATATATATATAACAGGGAGATTTGCATCAGCTAATTTTATTGTAAAAAAAGTCATGAAGGCATTTTACTTAAATTGTTTTTCATAAATATCTATTAAAATTGTCATTTAAACTGTCCGTTGTCTTGTAGAGGACTGAATTGTCCTTAAACATAACTGATATGGCTGAGTGCATTGTGCATTGAGTTATATTGCATTTATTAAGAAGTAGTGCAGCTTGAAATTGCACATTGTTAGTATGTACTTCCTTTGTCACATGTAGTTCCACATGGTTAAAATTGGATTTGTAATAAACTGTGAAGCCATTAGCTAGTAGGCATACTGTAGCAATGTGAAAAGTAGTGACATGGCATTAAGTTTATTCAGCCATTCTGCATCAGTTGATTCAATCATATCAATTGATCACGTGAAATTTAATCAATTCAGTCATATTAAATACATTCGATTCAGTCCTATTAAAAGGCATTTCTGACTTGAATAGAAGCAGACCAAATCAAATTTTTACAGTGAATTCTCTGTAGACCTGAAGGATGCTTCACACAGTAATGCTATCTGGCATTAGCGGTCTGATGATTCAGTCAGTCAGAGTGAGAGACTCACAGCTGGCTGCGCTGAGGAGAGAAAGACAAGAGAAGAGAAGGGAAGGGGGTGGACATTTGGGGGTGTTTCCTTTCCTCTCCTCCCCTCTATCTCTCTCGCTCCCTCTCTCAATGTGAGCCGGGAGCTCTGCGCAGAGAGCCGCTTCTCATTCAAACCTCCAAAGAGCCACAGAAAGCAACCGCGGGATGTTATACTGCATGTAGTATGTGAGCCGGAACAAAGCGGAAGGAGACATAATGAGCGGGCGGGTTCTCAACGGGAAAATGCTGCAGCTTCAGGGTCAGAGAGCAGGACGGACAATGCACTATCATCTCTCAAGGTAACGCCGGGCTGCTTGTGAATCTGAATTTTAACGCGATTCCTTTATTGATTCTTAATACATAAAGACCGCTGAGAGTTGAGCTGTGTCAGTGCACTTCAATTAAAAAATACGCTTCTAAATAGCGCTATTTCGTTCCAAAATAAACATGCGTTGTCAATGTAATTTACTGTTAATTAAATTTGATTTGTAGCCCAATTTGTTACCTGATAGCTCCCGCGGGAGGCCGTAATTAATTGACATTCAAACGCTCGTTTAATTTCTCGCTTTGACGCGCATATTGTGTGAGAGACATGAATGTCTTTGTGTCCGTGAGTTGTGTTAAAGTGTTCAGTGTGTGAATAGTTGCGTGTCACCGCTGGTTTGTGAGTGTCGCAGGCAGAGGCGTTGAATGTGAATGAATGGAGGTGTGTATCGGTGCATTGCGGAGGGGGGTAACAGGCGGATATCTCGCGTCAGGAGGAAGTATTCTCCTATTGTTTGATGACTGTTAGTGGATTGTCCGAAGCGCAGGTTTATTCTCTGATGAGGACGTGTAGTGTGCTGTTTCACTGTGTTTCGTTATATACAGTAGGCTGTAACGTGGGCTGAATTCCTATCTGACCTACATAAGAGGATGCGAGTGGGGTGCTGTGAGCCAGTGCTCCACATTTACATTAACTGTATAGTGGCTGCGTCTCAAAACCTTGTGAGCTGTCCATCTGAACATCATTTTAGGGCATTATAGATGTGTTCTAGCCTTCTTTTTGAATTCGGATTCAAAAGGGGGCGTGTCCGCTGTCGTATAACTAGTAGAGCATGCTTTTGACAAAGGGAAGGATAGTCAGTAGGCTAATAACTAGCGTGGATTGATGGGTTTTTCCATAAACGGAACTTTTATGGTTTTACTGTACTTCTACTGTACATCTGTTAGTCAGGCCTGTATATGGAACACTGGGGCTAGTTTTCACCAGTCTCTAGTGAATGTTTCCAAAGGTGATTTTTATTTCTAATTTCTTTGTAATTATATATCTTAAAGTCTTCACTGCAAGAAGCTAAAAATAAATCAATAAAAAAAGACCCATAGCAAGACATTTTGACACACTGCATGGGGTAAGTTGTCACAATGCAACCTGCTTATGAACAGCCCATTAAAAAAATAGTGAATCATAACAGATAACAATTGTAATATATAAAAATATGTATGTATGTGTGTGTGTGTTTGTATATGTGTACATGGTCCTCGAATCTGATTGGCTGGGAGGTGTGCGGTATTGTATTTATTTATAATGAAATAGATAATATATAAATATTAGGGCTGTCGAACGATTAATCGCGATAATTTGCCTAATATATGTGTGTGTACAGTGTATAATTATTATGTATATATAAATGCAATCAAATTAATGTATATATTTAAGAGAAATATGTTATGTACAAAATATTTGTATTTATATATAATATAAATTATATAAAAATTATAATACATATACTTCTAAATTTACTATATTATAACTATATTTAATATTTCTTAAATATATATAAGTGTGTTTGTATTTATGTAACCATAATAATTATACACAGTACACACACATATATTAGGCACTCAAACTTTTATTTTGTATGCGATTAATTGTTTGACAACCCTAATAAACATATGACATAAATGTAAATACAAACACGTTATATATGTGTGTATATATATATATATGTATATATTCAAGAAATATTTACAAGTATATGTATTTATTCTAATTTTATATAATTTATATTATATATAGATAAAAATATTTTGTACATAAAATTTCTCTTAAATATATACATTAATTTGTGTGTATTTATATACTAATTACACATAGTACACACACATATATTAGGCAAACTCAAACTTTTATTTTGTATGCGATTAATTGCGATTAATCGTTTGACAGCTCTATAATTTGTATCAAATGTAAAATATAATTGTACACTATTTCAACAATAATATAAAATTATTTACATTCATTTCACATGTATTTCCATCTAAAATATTACATATGATTTTAAAGTATAATTGATAGTTAATAATATTACAAGATTTGAAAACAGGTCACTTCTTCTCAGACTTCTGTTAATCCTATAATTCAATTTTTGATCATCTCAAAATGACACAAAATTGGCCAAGTAAGTGTCCTGGCCAATATGTTTTGGTCTGTCACTAGTAATGTCGTTAATTTTGTTCCTGCTGTTCAGTCTGACACATCAGACCACAAGAAAGGAGCTGAAATTAAAATATAATAAAATAAAAAAAAACGCATTGATTAACTAAATAAACATAACATTTTTGCCCCCTCTCCGCCCCCTTATTAGAACCCAGTTGCAGTGATCATCTGTGGAGCTCTTAACTAACTTAAAATCTGACCTCTCCCCATGATACTGACAGACGGTGCCCCCCTCTTTCCCTGCTGCCCTTATTGATTTTGACCTTGAAATGCACAGCCCTGTTTTTGCTCTTTCTGGATGGCTGACCCCTTAAATCGACCCCTTATGTAAAGTCATTAGGAACAAAGAGATCAAGCCGTTACTGCTGTGCGTGTTTAGCCATTAATTCAGTGCACAAGTTTGCTTTGTCTTTGACAAAGACCAGTTTCTCAACTGTCGGCCTTATCAATTATATCATGAGTGAGTCTCTCCAAAGTTGGCAGGTTCAACCTCTTTATCTGTTTGTTTAAGTTCTTGAGCCGTTTAAAATCAAACAACAGTACTGCCAGAAGGTGATATACTGTCGGGCAGCTGGCAGAGTGGGTCATTTATACACGAATAAGACTTATTGTTTCTGTTATGGCTAGTTATTTTTGTGCTATGCAAAGTACCAGTTTGTTGTGCCAGTGTAAAGAGATTAGTTGCACTATAAGTCACTCTTTGGGAGGTTTGCTTGGTCTGGACGTGTCAGTCTTTGCCTGAGAAGTCAAACCAAACCTGTTTGACAAACTGGCTTTGTGGGTGCTGGATTGGAGTCATTTAACTGTGCTTAATCAGGCCCTATTCTTGGCTTTTACTGCTGTCATGGATGAGCTTCCTGCAGTGAACTGTTTGTAGCTACAGGGGGTGGAGAGGATGTTCTACTCCATTAAAGCAAATAAAGTTACTAGGAAGCTTTTGTCCTGTTCGCTATTGTTGCAAACAACATGCTGGTCTGGTCATCTCCAACATCAGGATGAGAACAGCACCCACTATATCCTGTTTTGAATATTGCAAAATGATCTGATCGTTTATGGTGCATCATGAAATCTTACATTTGGACACCATTTTGGGTTTTGATTGGATTATTTTGGAACAGTTTGTCATTGGCATTGAATTATGGAGAGTTTGTTTGTTACCTATTTACCTATCTGTCTTCAGTGTCACATGATCCTTCAGAAATCATTCTAATATGATAATTTGCTGCTCAAGAAACATTTCTTATTATCAATGTTGAAAACAGTTGTGTTGCTTAATATTTTTGTGGGAGCCAGTCTTTTTTAAAATTATTTGATGAATAGAAAGAACAGCATTGATTTCAAACATAAAGCAGACATATTTTGTAACATCATAAATGCCTTTACTGTAAATTATTAGCAATTTAATTTTGCTAAATTTAGCAATCCTTGCTGAAAAAATAAATGAAAAAATGACCCCAAAACTTCATAAGATTCAAAAGATTAAGCAAATTCTTAATTCAATATTATTTAAAATTTTTGTAAAAAAAAAAAAGATATATTATTAAATATATTAAAATATATTACAGTTATTGCAATTTAGCAATGACTATAATTTTTTGATTAATTAAAAGTTCAAAAGAACAGCATTTATTTAAAACATAAAACAGACATATTTTGTAACATTAAAAAATGCCTTAACTGTAAATTACTAGCAATTTAATGCATCCTTGCTGAATAAAAATATTAATTTCTTTTAAAAAATGAAGGAAAAAAATATATATATATTACAGTTATTACAATTTAGCAATGACTATAATTCTTTGATTAATTAACAGCATTTATTTAGAAATACAAATATTCTGTGACATTGTAAAATAAAAGTATTAAAAATATAGTTTAAAACTGTAATATCAAAAAAATCAGTAGGACTTTAAGTAAAGATCGTGTTCCATGAAGATATTTTGGAAATTTCCTGCCATAAATATATCAAAACTTAATTTTTGATTGGTAATATGATTTGCTAAAAACTTCATATGGACAATTTTAAAGACAATTTTCTCAATATTTACCTTTTTTGCACATTCCAAATATTGTCCTATCCTAACAAACCATAAATCAATAAAGCGCATTCAGCTTTCATATGATGTGTAAATTTCAAAAACATTGATCCTTATGACTGGTTTTGTGGTCCAGGGTCACATTTTTGTCTGATAAGCTGACAATGATTTTCAAAAGCAGTTTTGAGTAAAAATAGTATGAAATCAGTTTATTTTCAGCTTTTTTGCTGTGTGCTTATTCGTATTATGTGTATGTATGTATTATATCAGCCACTCTGCTCTTATAAACCCATATTGGTGGGCCAGCTTTAATGGAAAACTCTGTATATAACTACTACTGATACCAAACACTCCATTACACTAGTCAAGAATGTGTCATTTTCGTGCATTTGGCATTGAAGAATGAAGAACTTGGCACGTGTTAAATCATGAGATTCTAATAACCTCTGCAAAACATTCAAATGATTTTATTATTCCGAAGTCAGCAGTCAGTTTTTAGACCATTGCTGCTGCAATTCTTGTTAACCTCAGCAGCACCGCGTCCTCGTGTTTGCAGCCGTGGCGAGGTACAGGAGGATTAGCTTTTGAATCCGTGCCTGTGTATTGTTATGGTGGAGTGCGTGCAGTTGGTCTTCAGCAGCTGGAAGGAGAAGGAGGAGGAAGAGGCCACGCTGGGTTTAACAGTGGCCACAGCTGCTATGAGTTAGGCCGGGGTCTGGGAGGAGCGCGCTTCATTCACTCTACCTCTCTGTCCTCCCCTTTACCAGTCCCCCACTTTCAAACCAAAACATTTCCCTCAGCATCCTGGATTCAAACGCGAGTGTGTCCGTTAAATCAACCGACAACACTGGAGGAAAGCCATGGGAAACTTGAATTTCAACCACATGTACTTGTCATGGAGCTCATTGTCCTGGATTCCTTCAGCTTGTGTTCTGATACTAAAAGTGGAGTAAAATAAGCTACTGTATTGAAGGACAAATCATTGTCCTGATACTTTTTTCTTTCACACTCTTGCAGCGATGCCATAGATGAACCATTTTTGGTTCCCCAAAGAACCTTTCAGTGAATATCTCCACTGTAAAGAACCTTTTTTGGAATGGAAAAGTTCCATGGATGTTCTAAAAATTCTAAATGGAACCACTGATTCCAACTGATTCCAAAGAATCTTTATTCTTATGATTGTTTACAGTTTAAATTTTAGATCCATTTTGGGTATGTTACATTTGCTATTGGTAAAATATCAGACATCATTTTACCCCCTGCTGTGCCTATATTGGCGTCAGCATCAGCCATTCAAAAACCCATATCAATTGACCACTAACACCACTAATATATATATATATATATATATATATATATATATATATAGAGAGAGAGAGAGAGAGAGAGAGAGAGAGAGAGAGAGAGAATATACAAAAAGTGAGTTTGTGTGTCAGGATGCTCAAATGTAAGAAATGGCCTTAATTCTAAAGTAATTTTACAGTGGAAAAGGCGTCCACACGAATATCTTAGTTTAGTTTAGAAGACCCAGATTAAGCCTAGTCCAAAACGGCAAGGGATTTTCAACAGCGAATCCCCTCTGAGCAGTTTCATTAAACTTAATCTGTGCCTGGGAAAATGGCCACAAAAATCCCAATCAGCAATTAATTCTAGATCAAAACAAGTCTTAAATCTTGGTAGCCCTTAAGTGCCAAATTTACGCTTATGTTGTAGACAGAGTAGCGGAAAATGTTTACAGGTTGGATCGTGCTTCAGAACAGCATTAATGAATTACTTGCAGACTTTAAATCTGGATTGAGTCTCCAGAGTTCTGCTTGCTCAATATTTTGATTTGGCCTGGCTTTCTGCATTGTACAAACTGTTGCTTAATACCTTAGAGTCTGGTTCTCATGATTTGAGTTCGCAGACTTTGTCATCAACCTTACAGAGTTCAAGAGACTGTGAGTAATGGACCACTGTGGACAATCTGTAGGGGCCTACAGGAAATCCAGTGAGAAGATGTAGGCCAAGATGTCCAACTTGACCCCACTGACTCATGTTTGTGTTTCTGAGAGTCATACTGGTAATTGTTCTGCATACAAATTATATTACATGGATGAAGTTAGTTAGGTGAACTTTTAAGAATTGGAAATGGGTAAGGATGG
The DNA here is from genome assembly GCA_012976165.1 of Labeo catla. Taxonomy (NCBI): domain Eukaryota; kingdom Metazoa; phylum Chordata; class Actinopteri; order Cypriniformes; family Cyprinidae; genus Labeo; species Labeo catla. The sequence goes on from VONZ01000246.1 coordinate 216,787, forward strand.
TCAACTCGTCATCCAGCATCTGACTAGACAGGAGTAAGTTTATCTACAATTGAGGTCAAAAGTTTACATATACATTGCAGAATCTGCTAAATATTAATTATTCTACCAAAATAAGAAGGATCATACAAAATGCATGTTGTTTTTTTATTGAGTACTGACCTGAATAAGATATTTCACATGAAAGATGTTTACGTATAGTCCATAAGAGAAAATAATAGCTGAATTTATAAAAATGACCATTTAAAACTTTACATACACTTGATTCTTAATACTGTGTTGTTACCAGAATGATCCACAGCTGTTTTATGTTTTGTTTTGTTTTGTTTTGTTTAGTGATAGTTGTTCATAAGTCCTTTGTTTGTCCTGAACAGTTAAACTGCCTGCTGTTCTTCAGAAAAATCCTACAGGTCCCACAAATTCTTTGTTTTTTTTAGCATTTTTGTGTATTTGAACCCTTTCCAACAATGACTGTAAGATTTTGAGATCCATTTTTCACACTGAGGACAACTGAGGGACTCATATGCAACAATTACAGAAGGTTCAAACACTCACTGATGCTCCAGAAGGAAAAACAATGCATTAAGAGCTGGGGGGTGAAAACTTTTGAACAGAATGAAGATGTGTACATTTTTCTTATTTTACCTAAATATCATATTTTTTTTTAATTTGGTAAAATAAGTTTAATTTACCCTGATCTTAAAATTCAGAAAGTTTTCACCCCCATTTTGTATGATCCCTCTTATTTTGGTAAAATAATTAATATTTTGCAGATTCTGCAACTGTAAACTTTTGACAACAACTGTACATCTAAAATTAAAATAAGGAATTGTTTCCTTCATGATTTTGTAACAGAATGTGACTCTTTAAATGGAGTTTCATCAGTGTATCCTCATTTACTCAGATCAAATCAGTCACATTAATAATTTATATAAGACTTTGCTTAAGCTGTTGACTTTTATGAAGTTTGGGATCAGTTTTTCAGGTTTTTCCAGACAACACATTGACTAGTTGATTTCGAAAATATATAGTGTTATCATGAAAAATATTCAAAGAGGAGATAGCTAGCATTGCATCCGCTGAGAGATTATTTGTAGTTAATTAAACCCCTCTTTTTGACGGTTCAAGCACCGCTCAAAGCTTACACACATGTGTCATAATCTGCACAGATGGAATATGTAGTGTCATTTTTGGGAAGTTGCTCTAACTTGATGTATAATCCACACTAATCCCTTTTGTTCAGGCTTACTTGCTTTGTTAGGCTTGCATAACCAGGCCTGTTATTCTGTCATGTTGTTTTTCATTTTAATACGTGCAATGGAAATATGTCAGGGAGGAAATACATTTCTGTTTTCATGAAAAGCTGGCCGGTCAGATAAATGACTGGTCCCAGTGAGAATAGCACTCAGTGTAGCACCGTTGTGCCACGGACGGCTTTTTGGCAGACGGAGACCCTCTGTGACCTGTCTCTCCATATGTTTAACATACAACAGAATATGGATAATGTGTTTGTGTCATTTGAAAGTTAATCCGACGTTCCGTCAGTTTAAACGTCAAACCCATTTGAACATGTTAAGCTTTGCAGAAACGTTTTCGATGTTGTCAGAAATGAATTATAATGCATGTGTCTTTCACAGGCAGTGTGGATTTGATAAGCTGTCTTCGTCCAGTGTTGTCAGGCCAATCTGTTCTCCAAAGCTTAGCTGGTTAGGTGGTCCTGCACCCCGTATTGTACACCATCTGTGCCACCAGTCGCAGCCATTTCTCCGCCCACTTATCAACACTTCTCACACACATCAAGTGTACCTGCTACAGTAGACAAGTGATAATCAGAATGCTTATTAAATTCAAGATCATTTTAATGAGGGTTGAAATAAGTGGGATATTGTAAAGGGAGATTATGAACAAAGGCACAGGTGACCCCTTGACATGAAGGAGAAAACAGCATGCAGACATACAGACATTATTATTTGAGTAGTTTATTGATCAATAAATAAATAAAAAAGAGATCACAAAAGCCAACATGCATTACAATAATTCTAAAAAAATATTTAAATTATATATAAAATATTGTGTGATGGAATATAGCATGTCATATCTCAGAACATCAGTTTTCCATTAAGTATTTTATGCCAGCTACCCATTTATTTGTAAAGAGACCGCATCAAAGTTTTAGTGTACGTCTATACGTATTACACACTATCTACTACACAGATTGGTATCTTAATGAAAAAAAATTCTTGATGGGCAGCCAAGTCTACAGTTCACCTGAGCCAAGTTTGGCAGTATACGTTGGCTTTAACCGTGCCTTTGTTCTCGCCTGAGGGGACAACTGTAGCATTGCTTTAATAATGGTGCATTTCACGCAATAGCGATCCATTTTTAAATCTACTTGGACACGTTTTCATGTGTGGTTAGAGCGCCTTGTGTCCTTTTGGTTTTGTGCAAGCCTAGATGATTGTTAAAGAACACTCTTATGGTTTACATGGTAGGTTTTAGTGTTGGACACGCGTGTCGTTTTCTCTCTTGAGCCGTCACTCCCTCTGCGGATTGTGTGTGACCAGTTGGTGCTGATGAAAGAGGATCTGCCACCTGTCATTTGGCATTCCAGTATTTTGCTAAGCTGAGCAAATTGGGATGGGCAAAGCACGAATTATGCAGAACATGTAGGCAATTGATATATACTTCTGTATGTGTTGAAGATAAAGGCCATATGCTACTGGCGTCATGCAGTTGCTGTCTAGTATGTGCATGAAAGAAAAGAAAAATGGAGGCAAAAGCAGGGCTGGACATATTTTATAGCCTTTTAGTAATATTTGATATATCTTGACATCTTTGTGGATTGTAAGTTAATGCTATTTAAATTTATCTGCAGCAAAATACACTAGCAGTCAAAAGTTTTTGATTTTTAATGTTTTTAAAAGAAGTCTTTTTGCTTGCCTGCATTTTTTTGATCCAAAATACAGCAAAAGCAGTAATATTGTGAAATATTTTGACTATTTAAAATAACTGCTTTCAATTTGAATATATTTTAAAATGTCATTTATTCCTGTGATGCAAAGCTGAATTTTCAGCATCATTACTCCAGTCTTCAGTGTCACATGATCCTTCAGAAATCATTCTAATATGCTGATTTGCTGTTCAAGAAACATTTATTATTATTATCAATATTTAGTACATTTGAGTACATTTATGTCATGATTCTTTGGTGAATAGAAAGATCCAAAGATCAGCATTTATCTGAAATATAAAGCCTTTGTAACATTATACACTACACAATTCAAATTCAGAGTCAGTATAATTTTTTAATTAATTTTTTTCCCGATAAATGCTGTTCTTCTGAACTTTCTATTCATTAAAGAAACCTGAAAAAAACTCTACTCAGCTATTTTCAACATAATAATAATGATAAATGTTTTTTTGAGCAGCAGCTAAATATTAGAATGATTTCTGAAGGCTCATGTGACTGGAATAATGATGCTAAAAATTCCCCTTTAAAATCACAGGAATAAATTCGATTTTAAAATATATTCAAATAGAAAACAGTTATGTTAATAGTAAAAAATATTTTAAAATGTGACTGTTTTTGCTGTTCTTTGGATCAAATAAATGCGGGCTTGGTGAGCAGACTTCTTGAAAAAAACATTAAAAATCTTATTGTTCAAAAACTTTGACTGCTAGTTTATGTAAATGTTTGATATACTGCCTAGCTCTAAATCAGAGGTAACTGTTTATGGACAATTTCTGTTATTTTAATCCCTGGATTAAAATTTTGTGTTAATAACCCAAAAAAAAAAAAAAAAGAGGTCCTGAGATAGAACCCTGAGGTACACCACATAAAAAACGCCATGTATAGACTGTTCATTGACATTTGTTTGTCTTATGTACTTTTTGTGTTTATTATATGCAGACAGATGCCATGAGAAAACTCATTCTTACTACCCTAAAACCCCCAAATAGCACTTGGATAGCGGGTGCCTTTTTTAGAAACGCACTATTGCTGTTATCTGCTTGCCTTGCATCCATGCAATTAAAGTTAATGTTTGGTTAAGGGTGGAGGGGATGGGTAGGAGGACGCTTTATCTTTAAATCACTTTTTTTTCCTATCTGGCGGGGCTCGGGCTCTCTGCAATTACGGTGCAGCCTTGACACAATGTTATTGTGTTTTTTGAGAGCCCTGTTCTGGGAAAGGGAGGACAGATAGAGGAGTGTGCTTCAGCTGGAGAAAGATGGCTCTAACAGCACTAGCGTAATTAGCTCAGTGGTGTCTGTCTGTTTAGCTGTCTATTTTTTTCATTTAGCCTTGAGAATGATTGCACATTTCTCCTTGCTTTTGTTTGTTTCTTTAAAAGTGGACATAAAGCACTTTGTATTTGTTTGCTGAAAAGGTATACTGTGGAAGCTGCGTCATATGGCTCTAAAAAGATATTACAATTAAAGTAGGAGCTGTAGGGCTGCAGTTAGCTCATGGTAAGACATGTTAGGCTTCGCTGCTAGTGCAGGAAATCTGGGTTTGAGTCTAGACTGCAACATGTCCTGACAATTATGCTCTCTCCCTGGAAATGTGTTTTTACTCTTACTATATTTCTATCATGACAACTCACAGAGAGTTTAGCATCGTAATTTATGTGACAGCGTTAATGTGTTTGTTCTTGGCTGCTGCTGCTTCTATGGCAGAGCAAGTGCAGAGACTTACTACTGCCAATACATCCACGACATGCTGCTGTGAGCATGTAAGAAATACTTCTGCTGCACATAAACATATAGAAAACAACCCGATATATAGCATATATGAATCACCCTGTGCACATCTATACAGGTGGAGCTGAGGAAGGTGGAGGGTTTCTGAAACACACTGCAACTGCTACAACAAGCACTAGCTAAGTATTTCAGTGTTGAGCAGCAAGCCCATTGGCTAATGATACAGGGGAGAACCAATCAGCTGCGCCATGTGATGATGTCATTATGTCACATTGAGTTTAGACCTATCACCAGTGTTGGGGGTAACGCATTACGAGTAACGACAGTTACGTAATTACATTACTTTTTTCAGGTAACTAGTAAAGTACGCATTACTAAGTAACGCATTCCTTTCTCAAATAAGTAACGCCAGTTGCTTTTTTTTCTTCTATTTTTTTGATTGAAAGCTCTCATGTCCCCATGTTGAGAGAAATCGGTAGTTGTTACTTTAGTGTTACTTTAGTTCTATAATAAATGTGAACATGCATTAATTCATCTCACAAAAAAAAAAACTTAGTTTTTCTCAGAATTAATTAAAACAGTTAAATGCAACTCAGAAAATGATGCAAATCTGCAATAATTAAATATGTTAAATAATACAAATATCTTTTATCTATTTAATCCCGTTTTTTAAACTAGTGTCTTCGCAGCTGACCTTCGATGATCCAATTCAACCATATCATTAAGCAAAAAGTGTTGAACTTCTGTGTTCTGCATTGTATTGTAAAGACTAGGGCTGAAACGATTCCTCGAGTAACTCGAATACAAAACATCATTTGCTTTGTTTAGTCTATTTACTTTAACTACACACGGAACACTGTGTTTCCCCACGGACCATTATTACTGATGCACAAACCGATAAATGCTGGACATATTTAAGACCGTAAATCAATGGTGGTTAGTTATGATGTCCCTAAGTTAGCTGTTTTGTGAAAGACTAAGTGTCATTTATGTTGATTGTCTCATTCTCTCTCTGTGACGCACAGAAAGTTAAAAAGTTAGTGAATATCAAACGAAGAGTGCCTCAGTAAACAAGAAGTTAATATTAAGAGACTTACATTTTAGACAGCATATTGCCTGTTTTTGCTCTATTTCGCCAAAAGATAACCATTACAAACACAGCCACAGCACTGTTTTGCGTCTTTGAGCAACATGACGGTGTTTCGTTCTTGAATGAATCACCCGTTAAATGACTCAGTTCAATTGCAATGACTCACTTACTTAACAGTGACTTGCTGACACCTACTGGCGGTATTGATTTCACATTTAAAGTATCTTCATTTTAAGAATATATGTAAATATCAGTATTCAATGTTTTGTTTAAAATAACAAAATATTATTTATGCATTTGTAACTGCAAGTTAAGTGCATTCATTTCCCTCTGATTTTTTTAAAATTAAAAGTGCATTAAATGGGTTTTGTTTTCATGGTTATTAATGTATACAATTTTAGCAATAAAAACGTAAATTTTTCTAAAAAGAAAACAAATTAGTTGTTTATTTTAAGAGACCTATCTTATTTTCTCTTGTATATTTAGTATTGCTCTTTAATAAAGAAAAACTTCTTATCCGATTACTCAATTAATTGATGGAAAAATCGGTAGAATACTCGATTACTAAAATAATCGATAGCTACAGCCCTAGTAAAGACGTAAATTTACCTTTCCTTCAGCCTGGGCTTTTGGTGTGAAAGGGCTTTTTACATTTGCCAAAAATATAACTTTTTATATTAAAACAAGTCATGCTCTACCCAGATCTTGAAAGTAACGCAAAAGTAACGTAATGCATTACTTTCCATAAAAAGTAACCAAGTAACGTAATTAGTTACTTTTTTGGGAGTAACGCAAAATTGTAATGCATTACTTTTTAAAGTAACTTTCCCCAACACTGCCTTTCGAACCGCGCCATCTAGGGTTTCATGACAGAACTTGGGATATCTGTTTTATGTAATGACCAAAGAACTGTTAAAGATTATATTACATCATATGATAAAGTTAAAACAGGTTGTGAATGTTGTTTCACGCCACCTTTAAAGCTGAATATAAATCCTTTGCTTCCAGTAGCCTTTTTATAATCCTTTAATCTGAGGTCACGGAGTGTTATGGTACATTTATCAGTGCTGGTTAAGCTTAATCTTGCTGAGATTCTGCTGCTCATTAGCTTTTTTTTTTTTCCCGCCAGAACTAAAGCCCTATGAAGTCCATCTGATTTAAAAAAAAAAAATCCCAAATTCGCATTCACTGACATTACGAAAAAGCACAGCATCTCCAAAAGGTTGCTGAGCTTATCTGAATTTTTTCCTTCCACAGAGCAACATCAAACACGCAGTTTTAGTCCAGGTTTATCAAAAACCGCATGGTGTCTATGGCATGCCTTTGAAGCGAGGCCTGTGTCTGTGGGATGCTGTAGGTAAAGCCGAGGTTTTCAAGGTCTCCGTGTCCTCCTTTTCCGCATCACCTGCGGCAGAAATTCTGCAGGGAGGCTCGGTTTGTCATGTTGCGCGCTTAAAGTGACACTTTCAGAAATAAAGCAAGATCACACAGATGAGATGTTGCTTGTGATTCAACTGACACATTTTTGTGACACATGCTTGTGATTCAACTGACACAGTTCACAGGCTTCATAGGGTTTTAAGTCGCACATATGGCATCAAAGCAAAAAAAAAAAAACAGCTGTCAAATGAGACGTCGCATCTCACAAAAATTCTCAGCTGTAGAGGTAAACATTAGTGGAGTGCTGTCAGCTCAGGTCTGGAGATGAGGATTTTGAGCGTAATCATAGAGTTTGATGCTTGAGGTAATCCAAACAGCCCTGAAACTTGAACCCTGATCATTATCGCTCATAAAAAGGCCGTCAGTGTTTCACTTCAGGGCTGGCCGTCTCGCAAAACAGCTGAATGTGCTTATATATCCTATAATGACAGACTCCTCACAATGTGCCGCTACTTAATCCAGTATTTAGGTGTCAACGGGACATCTGAGGAATTTAAAGCATCTGGAAAATGGTGACTGGAGGTCGAAATAGAGGGAAAGTGTGGAAACTATTGTGTTTTGTGGATGAAGTTCAAAGGCTAGTGTGATGTCTCAAAGCTATTGTTAATGGCATTGAAGAATTGTATGGAATAATTCAATTTTTCTTTACTTTTTAATGGTTTTGTTATGTTGTTTTGCCTTGCTTTGTGGTTTGTTTTGCTGTTTATATTTAATTTTGCTTTTTCTTGTCTCTGATGTTTTTGTTTTGTTTGTTTTGTTTTGTGAATTATTTTGTATTATATTGTTGTTTTGTATTTTGCTTTTTTGTTTGTTTTTAGTGTTTTTTTGTTTTGTTTTGTTTTGCTTAGCTTAGCTTTGTTTTTTTGTTTTGTAATTTATTTATTTTTTCTTTGTTGTGCTGTTTAAGCTTTGCTTTTTGTTTTCTTTTGCTGTTTTTGTTTTCTTTTTTTTGTGATTTGTTTTGTGTTACATTTTTGTTAGTGTTTTGCTTTGTGAATTATTTTGTATTATATTGTTGTTTTGTATTTTGCTTTGGTTTGTTTTTGTTTTTTTTTTGTTTTGCTTAGCTTTGCTTTTTTGTTTTTTTATTTATTTATTTATTCTTTGTTGTGCTGTTTAAGCTTTGCTTTTTGTTTTCTTAACTGTTTTTGTTGTTTTATTTTGTTTTACTTTGTGTTTTGCTTTTTTGTTTTACATGGTTTTGCATTGTTTTGATTTTTTTGTTATGTTGTTTTGTTGTTTGTTTTTCTGTTTATATTTAATTTAGCTTTTCTTTTCTTTGCTGGTTTTTTTTGTTTTGTGAATTGTTTTGTATTATGTTGTTGGTTTGTATTTTGCTTTGGTTTGTTTTTTGTTTTGTTTTGCTTAGCTTAGCTTTGTTTGTGATTTATTTTGTTTTGTTTTGTGTTTTACTGTTTAAGCTTTGCTTTTTTTTGTTTTTTTTTTCTTCTTAACTGTTTTTGTTATTTTATTTTGTTTTGCTTTATGTTTGGCTTTTTTTTGTTTTACTTTGTCTTGCATTGTTTTGATTTTTTTATTTTGTTGCTTTGTTTTGCTTTGTTTCTTTTTTGTGTTTTAATCCAGGTTTGGTGTAATATCAATAGAAAATCACTTTCTTTGAGACATCTTTTCAAATGCATGCAGTATTGTAATTGCTGTAGACATTAAACAGCATTAAACACTTTGATGGGGCCACATGTCTTTCCATAAAATTCAGATCATCTGAGGATATCAGCAGTGAATCTGTTTCCAAAGGAGCATTGCACAATGAGGAATGTCTTCCCAAACTCAGCTGTTTCATTCCATAGGTCTCCACAGTTGAGCAGACAGCCTTACAAAGATTTGAAACCCCTGTGACTTATTTTTTTTTCTGATATAAGGACAGCAGTTACATAACACAGATTTTATCTGCTAGGAACCAGTCAGGTTCCTTTGTGTCACAACAGGTTTATCAATTGTTGTTTCTGGTTGGAAAGGTTTCAGCTGTCTTTTTTAAGCATGCACGTTCAGTGATGTGAGGATGGCCTTATCACTTTCTCAGGGTTTATCAGGTCCTGTGCGACAAGATGTGTTCTTATCTCAAAGTCACCTTCCATCCTGAAGCATTTGCGTTTTAAGGAACACACCAGGACTAGACAAAACCAGATATCCTTGTGAATCTTCAGTGAGGTTCTGATTGAAAAAACATTGAAAGTTACTTCGAAATCCTGCTGTTGAATGTAAAAATAACAGGCATAGATCATCTCAGCTCTGTGCTCATGGCAGGGGGTGTCACTGATAACGTGTGCGAACACATTATATTCAGATTAAGGGCTTTATTCCCAAAATGCGTGTTTAAAATGACATTATTCCATGGTTTGCCTGAATACACCATTCTGATTGGCTGGCAAGTATGCAGTAAAACCGTTTAATGCACAAGTAGTTCCAGGTCAGTTTAATCACTGTTCTGTATTAATGCGCTGCTTTATTTGCTGCACACAAACATCACAAACATTTTACCGCATTATTTCATCTCTGTGTCTGATTTGAAGTGGGGCAAAATGCTAAAGCAAACATGTCATTTTTACCCATTCAGTCAAATAATGCACTCCAAAGTGCAATACTACTTTTAACTTGTCTATTACTTGGCAAATGACCATGGAATAACCAGAATAATCAACGGCTTGCCGTGCATTAAAGGATTTTAAATGCACTTCACGGAGGCGAAGCGGTGGGTGGTTCTTGGCCTCCACGTCGTGCATTTAAAAACCTTTCATGCATGGCAAACCATTGGTTATCTCTTACAAATTTAAGCCGTAGTGATTTATTTTAATGTATGGAAAAACACATTCTGTTCTCTCTTCAAAAATGTGTTGCTTCTGTTGTATGTCTTTTGAGAACTTAATAACACTCATAATTTGTGCATATAAAAATTAATTTTCTATTTACAATAGATATTGTGAATAAGACGTGTAAATGACAAAGAATTCAGATTAATATAAGCATATGCCAGCTGCCTTATTCTGTTTTCTGAAAACTGGAATATTGGCTTAATCTAGTTATAGGGTTAATTTGTTTACATGATGCAGACATAATCAGAATATGACCAAATTCTGATTAATATAAGAATATTCATATGCATGTAAATACAATAATTGAAATGTAGCAAATGCAGAACATCATGCCAGAATCAGATTTGTCTTATTGATAATGCATTTCTGTATTTTTTTTTTTTTTTCCCTGAACCCACTTATACGGGTAGTTAAGATAAACTGACCAGGCATAAATTAGATTTAATGACCATTTTCCATCCTCTGTTTGTTTTTAGACTTACCCTGTCATGTTTTGCCACTGTACCTTTAAGACTTCTATGTAAATGACCTCGGTTTTGATTGGCTAGCATGTTTGTAGATATGCAATTCACATTGTTGATCATCAAGGATGGGCCTGAGCTGTTGAATACTAATTAGTCAAATGCTAAATACTTTTAATATGTGTACGTGCTCAGTCATGGTAATGTGTTCATGGTTATGAGCTCATCATTATAATTAGTGTTCATAAATGGTCTGGATTGACTATTCGCGAATGTTGCGTTAGAGTAGGTCAGTGTTGAATATAGTATTTCTTCTGAAAGAGCAAGAAAAAAACATGTTTTCCATAATATGTTCCTTTATAGCAATTCATTATTCATGTGACTGCTTTGCATGCACATTAATAATTTAATATGACCTAATTATGACCTGAATCAGTGAAGTGATGGTATTTCTCATGTTTTCTTTGCAGTTGGGATGAAAGCAGCTCCATCAGCAGCGGTTTGAGTGACGGTTCGGACAACCTCAGCTCAGAGGAGTTCAACGCGGGCTCCTCCCTCAACTCCCTGCCAACAACTCCCATTGGCTCCCGACGAAACTCTGCCATTGTGGTAATTCACTTTTATTGGATAGAAATATTGCTGCTTTAAGGTTTGTTGCATCAGTTGGCCAATTTGTGACACACAATACTGGATCGGTCTAGCCCGAGCACACAGTGCTTACTGCTAATGCGATGAATGTGTTACAAACCGCTAACCGCTTTAGTGTGAGAGCACGCACTGACTCAGTCGATACTCTTCTGAAATCTATCACCACAGAACACAGACGACAGTGTATCCCACCCAAAGACAGTGATGTGACTCTTCCCTGGCCAAGAAGTCTTCAGGGAGTGTCTGGTTTCATTCTCCAAGTTGAACTCCCATGTAGTGTTTGCGGGTTCAGTCGTCTGTGTGTGCATGTGTGTTTGTGTTGGTTAGGATTTGTTGAAGACCACACCGCTTTCTGGCTTTGTTTCAGCCATCCTGGCTACCTAAAATCACAATGTCTTGGCGTTGTTAGAAACATTTACCACATTATTACAGTACAGATGGGTTACAGTTTCTGTATTCATTTTGAATGTCATTGTAGACGTTAGATCTGACACTGTATTCAAAGGAATAGTTCATAAAAACAGAAAGCGTTTATTCACCCTTATGTTGACTTAAACATGAACAATTTGTGGGGAATGAAAATAAAGCTATGAGGTACGGTACAGTTACAATTCAACATGATCCTTCAGCTGATGAAATATACAGGGGTTGGGCAATGAAACTGAAACACTGGCCAATATAGTGTTGGAGGTTTCATGGCTATATTTGTGTAGCCTGGTGGCTAATCTTCACTGATTGCACATTACACCAATAAGAGCAGAGTGTGAAGGTTGACTATGTGCACCCAATTGTTCAAAGACTGGTGGCAGAGTGGTTTGAACATGAAAGTGAAGTTGAAAATCTCCTATGGCCTGCACAGCCACCAGATCTGAATATTATTGAGCCACTTTGGGGTGTTTTGGAGGAGCGACTCCAAAACTAGGGCTTGTATTTGTCAGTCCTAAGATGAAATGATGCTGTATTGGCCGCAAAAGGAGGCCCAACACCATGCTAATTGTGGTCTAAAAGAAGAGGTTTCAGTCTCATTGTACAACTCATGTATGTTCTACCATTCAAAAGTTGTAGACCAATATTTAGTCATAATTTCGACTTTAAAATAAAACAAAATGACATTTCATCTCATAATTTTTTAGTATGTCTGTACGTTTATAATTGACTTCTAAAGTCATAATTTTGACTGTTTATCTCATAATTGTGCCTTTAAGTCATAACTTCTTTTTATCCCATAATCATGACTTTTCACGTCATAATTTGCAATTTTTTTTATCTAATAATTGTGACTTTTTAAAGTAAAGTTATTATTTCAAGATTGTTTTTTAAGGTGTAATTTCAGCTTAGTCATAAGTTCGATTTATCTCATAATGACTTGCGTCATAATTTGGACTTTTTAAAGCCATAACTTTGACTTTTTTTCTGATTTTTTTTATATCCTGATTATGATTCTCTAGAGTAATAATTTTTTGTCATAATTGACTTTTAAAGTCACAATTTGAACATTTTCTCTTATAATCATGACTTTTCACGTCATAATTTCAACTTAGTCATAATTTTGACTTTTTATCTCATATTTGTGACATTTTAAAGTGATAGTTTCAACTTTTATCTCATAATTATTATTTTTTTAAGTTTTCATTTCAACTTATTCATAATTTCGATTTTTTGTTTTATAACTGAATTTTTAAAGTGAAAATTTTGACTTTTTATGTCATAATTATTACTTTTTATATCACAATTATGATTTTCTAATTACATAATTTTAATTTTTTTCTCGTAATTGACTTTTTTAAAGTCATAATGTCAATGTTTTATCTCATAATTATGACTTTTTAAAGTGGTAATTTCAACTTTTTATGTCAGTTATGACTTCACGTCATAATTTTGACTTTTTTATGATAATTTGAACATTTTATCTTGTAATTATGACTTTTAAATTCATCATTTTAACTTCAATGTCAATGTCAACGTCATAATTTCAATGTTTTATTTCATAATTATGACTTCAGTATGTTTTTTTTTAACGCATGAAACTGATTTATTTTCTTATGTGGTAGAAATGGGCTTCCATAAAAAGCAGTAATATTGTGGAACATTATTACAATTTAAAATACATTTTTTTTTTATGTGAATATAATTACTCCAGTATTCAGTATCACATAATCCTTCAGAAATCATTCTAATTCGCTGATCTGCTGCTCAAGAAACATTTAATATTATTCTCAACGTTGACACAGTTGTGCACAGTTGTGCTGCTTCATATTTTTGTAGAAACCAAGATTTGTTTTTAAGATTCTTTGATGAACAGAAAGTTAAAAAGAGGAATTTTATTTAAAATAGAATTTCTGTTACTTTGATCATTGTAATGCATCTCTGCTGAATGCAAGTATTAATTTTAAAACTTTTAAATGGAAGTGCATTTCCAGTAAACCAAAATATGGAAAATGCATTATTGAAATTTGAGGTTATCTTGAGATGAAGAACTGATATCAGAAATCAGACACCTCACTTACACTCACAATATTTTATTTCAGTGAAGTTTAAGAATTTGAGCATTCTCAGTGCATTGTGGGTAACACCAGCAGTCTGCTGCTTTGGAGAATACAGCCAGATTAGCAGTGTAAATCATGTCATCCCATTCTGAACCTTAATTGACCTCTCCAGCAGCACCACAGGTTCACTAATCAGCTTCATGAGGTTACGGCATCACCACACAAGCCCTACTGGACCCTTTCAATATCTTCTCCATCAAACAGATTACAGTGTTCTTTCAAACCCCCCCACAGACTCACATACCAGCCTCCCCTCCTCCTCCTCCTTAGCTGACTTTATTGTACTCGTCAAGGTATGAAGAAGGAGGAGGGAACAATCCCCGGCTTCTTTCTTGATCTGACCCACGCGGCTGTCTTTGCCAGAAGAAGGAAATGACATGTCAACATCACAGTTACACAAACATCAAAGTTCAGACAGGTTTAATTGGTCAAATATGTGAGCTTGCCGTATCCCATAATTCCCAGTGAGCAGACATTCCTCAAATGACATCAACCTTTCACAAAGGGTTATTTACATTTAATAAAGCAGGTATGCCCCTCCACAGAGCGTCTCCTTAAGCTGGACATGGTTCATTGAACATGGTCAGACTCACTCCTGTTACTGTCACCAAGTCTTGTTCAGTTGAATTTATTTTATCACACAAGAATCTTAAATGTTAAAAGGTTAATTGATATGGAACAATATTCTAAATGGAATAGTTCACCCAAAAATGAAAATGTTCTGATAACTTACTTACACTCAATGCAGTGAATGGGTGCCGTCAAAAAGTCCAAAAACATCTCAGTAATCCACAAGTAATCCACACCACTCCAGTCCATCAGTTCATGTCTTGTTAGGTGGAAAAGTTAGTTTTGTGTCTTGTATTTAAACCAGTGACAGATAGAGCCGAAACTAAACAGATTGTTCTTTTGAAGAAGAAACACTGCTCTGATTTATCTCAGCGTGTGTTACTTCTGTTCATCTCCACTGCTCGTGTTGGAATGTGACCACAAAACTTCCATGTTTGGTGGCTTGTGTCAACACAATAAAACAGTAGCTTACTTCTCTATTGACCAGAGAGGTATTCTCATCGCATGCTGGTCTTTATGGAAGCCCATTTCAGACACAGCATGCAAAAAGTTTAAAAAGGTTTTTTTCTTGCAAGTTTTTTTTTTTTTCTTGCAATCCTTGCAATTCTGGGCAAAAGTCTGAATTGTGAGAAATAATCTCAGAATTCTGATAAGAAAAGTTGAAAGTGTGAGGTATAAACTTGCAATTGCAAGAAACAAAGTCAGAATTGGGAGATATATTGTGAAACAAAATGTTTCATTAAAATAAAAGTAATTTTAAAAAATAAAAAAGGTATTTGCGAGTTTTTATCTCACAATTTCTTGCAATTGCAAGTTTTCCACAGAATTGAGATATAAACTCAATTGCAATTTATAAAATCAGAATTGCGAGATATAAATTTGCATTTCTCTCCGAGTTGCATGATATAAATGAGTTTATATCTCGCAGTTTTGACTTTTTAAGCACGCAATTGTGACTTAAGTCTAAACTGACAACTCTGAGAACATATCAGTCTTTTTCCTCCTCATAAATGGACTTTATAACTTGCAATTTATAAATTGTGAGAAAGTCACAATTGCGAGATATAAACTCGCAGTTGCAAGAAAAAAGGCAGAATTGGGAGACAAAAAGTTGAAATTAAATTTTACAGACATAAAATTTCTGTTTATTTATTTATTTATTTTTTTTTTACTCCAAAGTGGAATAAAAAAAAACAATTGCGAGATGTGAACTCATAATTGTAAGAAAAGGTTTAGACTTCTGAGTTTATATCTCGCGATTTTTACCTTTTTTTCAGAAATGCAAGAAAAAAAGTTAGAATTCTGACATAAAGTTTAAATTATGTTTTCTTAAAATTATTTTATTTAAAAAAATAAAGGGAATTGCACGTTTTTAACTTGCAATCCTGACTTTTTTCCTCAGAAATGTGAGATTTTAAACGTGCAATTACGAGTTATAAAGTCAAATTGTGAGAATTTCTGAGACATGAAGTCAGAATTGACTTTTTTTCTTAGAATTGCATGATATAAACAAGTTATATCTTGCAGTTCCAACTTTATCTAAGTCTAAACTTGCAACTCTGAGAACATATCAGTCTTTTTCCCCTTCAGAAATGGACTTTAGAACCTGCAATTTATAAATCAGAATTGCAGAATTGACTCGCAATTGCAATAGTTGGGAGATAAGAAGTTGAAATAAATTTTTTTGTTTTATTTTATTTATTTTTTTACTCTAAGGTGGAATGAAAAAAAAAATCAAGCTGTAAACTCAGAATTGCAAGAAAAGAGTTTATATCTGACAATTTTTACTTATTTTTCAGAGCTACA
This sequence comes from Labeo catla, assembly GCA_012976165.1. Taxonomy (NCBI): domain Eukaryota; kingdom Metazoa; phylum Chordata; class Actinopteri; order Cypriniformes; family Cyprinidae; genus Labeo; species Labeo catla. Next base: position 232,877 of record VONZ01000246.1, read on the forward strand.
AGACAAAAAGTCAGAATTGTGAGATAAAATGTTTCAATTAAACTTTTTTTACAATTACTTTATTAAAAAAAAAATAAAGGTAATTGCAAGTTTTTAAACAATCCTGACTTTTTTCCTTTCATATGTGAGATGTAAACTTGCAATTACGACATATGAAGTCAAAATTGTGAGATGTAAATTTGCATTTCTGAGACTTGAAGTCAAAATTGAGAGAAATAAACGTGCAATTTTGAGAACATGATATCTCATAATTCTGACTTCATAACACGAAATTGCAAGTTATTAAGTCTAAACTCACTTTCTGAGAACATATTAGTCTTTTTCCCCCCTTAGAAAAAAATAGACTTTATAACTCGCAATTTATAATCAGAATTGCGAGAATAAAACTTGAAATAGTGAGAAAAGTCAGAATTGTGGTCTGTTTTTTTTAGAATGCTGTTTTGTATGTGAGTCACTGCAAAAGACAACAGTCCTTCAAGCACGTTTACACAGAAAAAGAAAAGCCCCCTAACCTAGATGTCTTAGGGTTTTTCCCCCCCTTTTTTAAGCTTTTAAACTGAAATAGTCACTGACTGTTTATTTTAACTTGCACCCACAGCTGCGCACTGATGCTGAGAAGCGCTCGCTGGTTGAAAGTGGCCTTTCCTGGTACAGCGAGGAGGGGAAAGCACAATGCCGGAACGAGGGAGGATACGACACGGGCAGCCTTAAGGCGGAGTCGTCCAGTAAATGGAAAAAAAGCAGATCGCAGGATGACACAGGAGTCAAGGGTGAGCTGAGAAAACCGCAGACGCTTGGCCATCCGCCCAGTGGACTGAAGAAGAGCCGTAACCCTCCCGTAGGCGTGACCTCCCCCATCACGCACACCTCACAGAGCATGCTCAAAGTGCCAGGAGGTTAGTGATGCCACACACATACATCTGATGGTGTGGAAACACACCCTGAAACATGCAACACGTGTTATTTATCTCCCATGATTCCTGACATTCCAGCTTCCAAATCCTGCCACCACAGACATAAATTATCTAATGTATAAGCGTTACTTAAATTTACTGTCCCATAAGTAACTACTGTTGCTCAGAGGGTGCTCTTTCATATCTTTTAATGGAGCTCTCAATTATTTTTCACACAAAAATGAAAATTTGGGCTAGTTTTTTCACCCTTCTAGACTAGAACAGTAGAGAGAAGATTTTTAGCTGAAACTGTGGTTTATGGTGATTCTTATAATGCAGGTTAACAGCTAACATCACTTGGAGAGTCAAAAAAGCATATCAGGCAACACAAAATTAATGCCCATGCCACCTGATGATATATTGAGCTCTTATGAAGAAGCTGAAGGTTATTTACAACATTATTAACTGTAACCCATAGCCTACAAATAGGTTATATGTATTATATTTAAAATATAACCTGAATTAACCCTACATTTTATTTTATTATATCAGTTTGTAATTTTTATTATTTAATTTTTTTAGCTAGAAATATAACTATATATTTAGGTAAATATCTACTAGCCAAAATTTAGGTTGATTGTAACTGTTATTTTATTTTATTTTATTTTATTTTATTATTTAATTAATTAATGTATTTGGCCATTAAGATGACTGGGGAAAATGGCCTAATTATGCTGAATTAAACCTGCTTTTTTTATTTATTTATTTATTTATTTATTTATTTATTTTACATTTTAAATGTTTTGTAATTTGTCTTTTTTTCTTTTTTAATATTTAGATAAACGTATAACTATATATTTAGGTAAATATTTACTCGCCAATATTTAGGTAGATTTAAACTTATTTATTTTATTTTATTTTATTTTATTTTATTTTATTTTCATGTATCTATTTATTTATTTTTTGGCCTTTGAGATGACTGGGATAAAATAGCCCAAATATCCTGAATTAACCCTTTTTTATATTTAGTTAAAAATACAACTATATATTTAGCTAAATATTTACTAGCCAAAGTTTAGGTAGATTGGAATACAGTTTTATTATTTTATTTTATTTTATTTTATTTTATTTTATTTTATTTTATTTTCATTATTTTTATCCAGTGAGATGACTGGGGGATAATGGCCCAATTATCCTGAATTAACTCTGCTTTTTTATTTTATTATTTTGTTTTTTGTTTTTTTGTTTTTTTAAATATTTAGTTAAAAATATAACTATATACTTAGGTAAATATTTGCTAGCCAAAATTTAGATAATAATTAATATTTAAATATTAATTATAAATATTTAATTATTTATTATTATTATTATCATCAGCAGATATCTTGTTTTACATTTAGCTTTTGGCCCTTTTTTTTAGCTATTATATAATTATTAAATATACTTTCTTTTAAATATTATACATTTATTTCATCAGATATTTCATGTTTTACATTTACCTTTAGACCTATTTTTTATTTAAAATTTTACAAAACAATTTTAATTTAATAACATTGCTAAATGCTAATTGATCTTAGCTGTCAGTGTTTTATTTCTAATTTATTTAGACAAAATAGTGGATAAAAATGTTAATATTTAAAATAATTCATCAGTGTATCAGCAATAACAGTACAAATAATTTTCATTCCATCAGCAAAAACTGTAAAATCTGTAAGGTAATGAAAAAATGCATGAGTTCTCGTTGAGATCTTTCACTTTTGATCTTTGATTTATAGCACGATCTGTGTAATTATTGAGATCCCTTATGAAAGTGTCTTTTTCTTCAGAGAAACTTTTCTTCAGTCTCAATTTGCTCTCCATGTTAACCTCATTGTGGTCTAGACAAAACAATTAAGGCATTAAAGTGAGCGATTTTTCTTTTCTATTGTGTTTTAATGCTATCGTCCGCGAGTATTACGTGACCTTTGAGTCAACAAACCGTGAAGTGATTACAGAGTCCAGTATCAATGGCTTTGACCTCATCTAGAAACAAAGTCACTCTTCTAATCGGCTTCATCTTTGAATGCCGTCCTCTGTCTCAATGGCAAACTCAGCTGATGGCAGTTAGTGCTGGGTCATTAGATCCAATTCCGAGCTCCAACAAAGCCCGATTCTGCCGCTGGCATGGGTAGAATAGCTGCAAGAGAAAGACGCCCTGTGCTGAGTGGAGGATTGGCACCAGATCTCCCCAGCTGTTGTCCTTCCACCGGGTGGCGGTTGGGGGAGGTTGGGTAAGATAACAGCTCTTAAAAACCCTAAATCACCCAACACAACCCGCTATTCCTCTTCCTGTGAATGCATCACCCCATCCGATGTTTTTAGACCCAGTCGCCTTCGCGGTTCACGACCGTAGAGCTCCACGATTCAAAAAAGCTCCAAGAAACCAGTCGATTCTTTTCTTGTACATTTAATGCCACCTTGTGGGGGTCCGTTTGTCATTTCCAGCAAAGCAGGAGGCATAGTAGGGAGCACACCATTTATGCAGCTGGACCTAAAAGAGACCATCTGGATGCCGTACTGTACGTGTTTGAAAACCCATCTATCCTAAAAGAAACACGTCATGATGTCACTTTAATGAAAGGCAGCCATGTTTAGTCTTTCATTCAGTCAGTGTGTGTTGACATGTAGCCAGAACGTCAACACTTGTGCATATGTCTGCCATTCATGCGGTGGCCAATGCGGTCGAGCTTTCGAACACGCAGAAGAGGATGAATGACAGATTGATGAAATTTAAGCAGTTGCACCCAGTGAACTGCGCAACCCGAGACGCTTTATTCAGAAAACACACTTTAGATGTTTTCTGTCCAAATTACAGTTTCAGTGAAGCTGTCATGTCAGCTATTACAAGAAATCAGTTTTCTAGGAGTACCAGAGAATGGAAAGTTATTGAAAGCAAAGCTTGTCCTGTCTTGAAGCAATATTTTAATGGAATAGCTGTTATATTTTTGTGATGCAAAGCTGAATTTTCAGCATCATTACTCCAGTCTTCAGTGTCACATGATCCTTCAGAAATCATTCAGATATGCTGATTTGCTGCTCAATAAATATTTCTTTTTATTAATAATGTTGAAAACAGTTGTGCTTGTTCATATTTTTGTGGAAACCATGATACAGTATTATATTTTATATTTTTATTTTATTTTATTTTATTTTATTTTATTTTATTTTATTTTATTTTATTTTGTGTAAACCATGATACAGTAATATTATAAAGACACAATATTTTATTTTATTTTATTTTATTTGTTTAATTTTATTTTATTTTGTGTAAACCATGATACAGTAATATTATAAAGACACAAATATTTTATTTTATTTTATTTTGTGGAAACCCTGATACCTTAATATTATAAAGACACAAATATTTTATTTTATTTTATTTTATTTTATTTTATTTTATTTTATTTTATTTTATTTTATTATTTTATTTTGTGTAAACCATGATACAGTAATATCATAAAGACACAAATATTTTGTTTTATTTTATTTTATTTTGTGGAAACCATGATACAGTAATATCATAAAGACAAAAATATTTTATTTTATTTTATTTTATTTTATTTTGTGGAAACCATGATACCTTAATATCATAAAGACACAAATATTTTATTTTTTTAATTTTGTGTAAACCATGATACAGTAATATCATAAAAGACAGAAATATTTTGTTTTATTTTATTTTATTTTGTGGAAACCATGATGCAGTAATATCATAAAGACAAAAATATTTTTATTTTATTTTATTTTGTGTAAAACCATGATACCTTAATATCATAAAGACACAAATATTTTATTTTTTTAATTTTGTGTAAACCATGATGCAGTAATATCATAAAGACAAAAAATATTTTGTTGTATTTTATTTTATTTTATTTTATTTTATTTTGTGTAAACCATGATACCTTAATATCATAAAGACACAAATATTTTATTTTTTTTTAATTTTGTGTAAACCATGATACAGTAATATCATAAAGACAAAAATATTTTGTTGTATTTTATTTTATTTTATTTTATTTTATTTTGTGTAAACCATGATACCTTAATATCATAAAGACACAAATATTTTATTTTTTTTTAATTTTGTGTAAACCATGATACAGTAATATCATAAAGACACAAATATTTTGTTTTATTTTATTTTATTTTGTGGAAACCATGATACAGTAATATCATAAAGACAAAATATTTTATTTTATTTTATTTTATTTTATTTTGTGTAAACCATGATACCTTAATATCATAAAGACACAAATATTTTATTTTTATTTTGTGTAAACAATGATACAGTAATATCATAAAGACACAAATTTTAAAATTTAATTATTTTTTTATTTGATTTTATTTTATTTTGTGTGTTAACAATGCAGTCTGCTTTTAACATCATTATTCCATTATCTTTATTTTTTTTTTTTTGTTTGTTTGTTTGAGGAAGCACACCAACAGTTTGCAGAACACAATAGAAAACAAACAGGAACAATATCCTTTCCTGTTATTCCAGAGGGAAGTGTTGTCTTAAATGCTGTAAAACATTATTTTGGTTCCAATTTTTCATGACACCAAATCAAAACATTTTCACATTTATACTATGTCCTGCTCTTTTACGAGTGGAAGAGTTTACTTGCAGCGACCACATTTAAACCGATACGTCAAGAGTTTTGTGTCTTTTTTGAGTTATTTATTAAAAGAACTAGCTCATAAGTACTTCTTGTTCATCACATTTGTTTAAACTCATCTAAACCTTTTGAATAAGAACTTATAGAAGCTTGTATCTATAATGGAATAAAATTAATTAATTAATCAATCAATAAATAAATGTAATTGTGACTTTTTAACTTACATTTCGGAATTTCTTTCTCACAGAGTTTACATCTCATGATTCTAAATTTATATCTTGCGGGTTTTTTTTCAGCCATGGAAAAATAAGACTTATTTGCAGTTCCATTACGCTTCCATAAGAGTAAATGCACACAAAAAAAGATTGCACATGCCTTTGTCAAGTCATTGTCAGCCAAACCAGATGCAAGCAGAGCTGTGAAAACTGGCTGAACGCTTGAGTGGAGTGGTTTGTCCCAGAGACAGTGGAGCACAGAGGCAGTCATTAGTCTTCCGGAGAGTGTGTAGACGTTACCGACTGGCAAGTCAAACGCTTGTGTCAGCACTATCTGCTTCTCCCTGTGCACAGACACTTTGATTGGACATACTGAACACATGAGATAGCACTGGAAACATGATTATACCCTCTTATTGTAACAGAGAGAATTAGTTCCAGGTTTTATTCAGTGTTGTCTTTGATTTATCATCCACTGGAATTGGATCTCAAATATTCCATATCTCAATCCCTGTCATGCAAGATGTATATGAAATACAGCCTCTCATAAACTGAGAGAGAAATGAACTGATCAATCTTATTTATGGGTTCTCCTTCCTCAGACAGAGTGACGATAATTCTCTCTGACTGATCAGTCCCATAGCTGCAGCACGAGCTGATCTCATGGATTTTTTGGGTTGCGGTAAGAGGGCCCTGTATTTAAGTGCGAATCAGTGTTTTAGTAATTGAAAGTAAGAAAGTAATTGACGACGGTACAATTAAGAAGACAACTAAAGTGTTACTGGACTGTTTTTGTTGAGTACCACACTGAATCAGTTTAGTGACTCACTTATACCACACTGAATCACTTTAGTGATTCACTCATACCACACTGAATCAGTTTAGTGACTCACTCATAACACCCTGAATCAGTTGAGTGACTCACTCATAACACCCTGAATCAGTTGAGTCACTTATACCACACTGAATCAGTTGAGTGACTCATAACACCCTGAATCAGATGAGTGACTCATTCATACCACACTGAATCACTTTAGTGATTCACTCATACCACACTGAATCAGTTGAGTGACTCACTAATAACACCCTGAATCAGTTGAGTGACTCATAACACCCTGAATCAGTTGAGTGACTCATAAGACCCCTGAATCATTTGAGTGACTCCACTAATAACACTCAATCAGTCGAGTGACTCATAATAATCCCTGAATCAGATGAGTGACTCACTCATACCACACTGAATCAGTTGAGTGACTCACTCATACCACACCTAATCAGTTGAGTGACTTGCTCATACCACACTGAATTAGTTAAGTGAATCACTCATACCTCACTGAATCAGTTAAGTGATTCACTCATAACACATTGAATCAGTTGAGTGACTCACTCATAACACCCTTTGAATCAGTTGAGTCACTTCTACCACACTGAATCAGTTGAGTCACTTATACCACACTGAATCAGTTGAGTTTGACTCATAACACCCTGAATCAGATGAGTGACTCATTCATACCACACTGAATCACTCTTAGTGATTCACCCATACCACACTGAATCGAAGTTGAGTGACTTTAATAACACCCTGAATCTGTTGAGTGACTCCATAAGACCCTGAATCAGTTGAGGGACTCACTAATAACACTCTGAAATCTGTTGAGGACCTCATAAGACCCTGAATCAGTTGAGTGACTCATAATACCCTGAATCAGAAGGACTCACTAATAACATCCTCCTAATCAGTTGAGTGACTCATAACACTCTGAATCAGATGAGTGACTCACTCATACCACACTGAATCAGTTAGCGATTCACTCATACCACACTGAATCAGTTGAGTGATTCACCATAACACCCTAAATCAGTTGAGTGACTAATAACATCCTGAATCAGATGAGTGACTCACTTATACCATACTGAATCAGTTGAGTGACTTACTCATACCACTGAATCAGTTGAGTCATTCACTAATAACACCCTGAATCAGTTGAGTGACTCATAACACCCTGAATCAGATGAGTGACTCACTTATACCACACTGAATCAGTTTGATCACTCATACCACACTGAACCGTTGAGTGATTCCACCATAACAATTGAATCAGTTGAGTGACCAATAACATCCTGAATCAGATGAGTGACTCAATTTACACCATACCGAATCAGTTGAGTGACTTACTCATACCACACTGAATCAGTTGAGTCATTCACTCATAACACCCTGAATCAGATGAGTGACTTCACTCATAACACCCTGAATCAGATGAGTGACTCACTTATACCACACTGAATCAGTTGAGTGACTCACTCATACCACACCTAATCAGTTGAGTGACTTCCTCATACCACATTGAATTAGTTAAGTGAATCACTCATACCTCACTGAATCAGTTAAGTGTCTCACTCATACCACACTGAATCAGTTAAGTGATTCACTTATAACACACAAAGATAATAATTACCACCTACTAATCTGCTGAAAAGGGTAGCTGAATGAACCAATTTCAGGCTTTTTTTACAGTTTTTGATCAAAGTAATATTACAGTGACCAAAGACTCGTTATGTTCAGTGATTTTAACTAAACCATTATAGATAGAGCCACTGTGTTTTGCTACTTTGAAAGGCTACTTCACAGAGTGTGCTTTGAAGGGTTGCCATGTCCACTTAATATAAGCAATGCTTATTAAGCGGCTTTGGGGTGTTGTTTAGTTTCAACTCATAAAGCGATCCAATTTATGGAGTAATTAAAGTATGCAGGTGCAGGTCATGATATTTTGTCTTATTTCCAAGGTAAAGTGTTTAGTTTATTATGGCCTTGTTCTTATTTGATGTTTTTTGTTGTTGTTTTTTTTTTCTAGCAAGATCTGGCAACAGTAATGAGTCAGTCTGGTTGTAGAATGTGGTTGTCACACTCGTAAATGACTGTCAGAGATCCTTAAGTATGAACAGTAGTTACAGTGATATTTGCATCAGCAAACATTAAAATCCTTAGTGTCAGAGAAATGGATCTTTATTACGTCACACTGCACTGACACGTTGTTATTCTAAGACACATTCTTGTGTAAGACTATGTTTAACACAGAGTATATATTTTGTTGTACAAGCCTACCGTTATAGTGATGTAGTGTCAGGGAGACAAATGACATCTATCTCCACTCCTCAGTTTGATCACTACTCTTTCGTTTAGCCACTTTTTCCTCCCCGTCCAATTTTTCCAGTTTCCATCTACTCTCTCTTTCTGTTCCTGACTCACTTTTACTGTTTCCCTCCAGTCTAAACAAACATGTAAAAAATTTGTCTTCCCCCTTGTATCCTTTGATACGATCATGCTAGCATTTAATCCAGTCATCGTCTGCTAATGGTCTACATTATTCCTACTCAACATATTTCTTTTCACATCTAATCTCCATCTTAAGTTGATGTCAGCTGTATTTACTTGTGTTGGCCTTCATCCTGGGTGGCAGCGGTGTGAATTACAGCGCCTTGTGACAGATGAAATACACACTGTATTTCACTATTGCACTATTTTTATTTGTTATGCTAATTGAGCCGTTTAAATGCTTAAATTACTCCAGCAATGTGTTTTCGCATACCGTGGATGACGTTGTTATAGTAAAGCCAATTTACAAGTTTGCACAATCTCTTCTGTATGTGTGTTTTCCCATTCGCCCGGAGATTGAGTCACGATTGAGCTAGCGTTCTGGCCTCGTTTTTGCCGCGTATTTATAAATATCTCTGAGAGGATCCAGATGGCCATCAGGGTGGGCTTTGCAAGTTCACCCATTTCACGTGTCAGTACTGTAACAGTTGTGCCATACCCACTCCCTTTGTTTCTTAAATAGCTCTTTGACTTCAAGGGTCCTCAGTTGAAGTTAACATCTTAAATATTCTAGCAGGCTGTTATGTTATGGCTGAGTGAATTGAAGTCAGCAGCAAAGTCTTTTACCTCATGATGGATTGTGTCCATATACTGCATTATTCTAATGAAAAGGACTTGTGCATCTGTTAGTGTGTGTGCTTGTGTTTGTTTGTGTGTTGCATATACACTGCAGTGTTAAATGGAGTGTAACAGCTTACTTAAAGCAGGGTGTGGTTAGAGGTTGCATTAATCTGTCTTTCCTAAGAAACCCTGCACTATCCCCTCAGAGACAAAAAATTAATTTAGTGAACTAGATTAATTATCTGGAGAAAATGCAAGTGGTGCAGCACTCATCAGCACAAGGCTAGGGTGTTCTCAGTGGTTGATATGATGTTTTTAGTTAAAATATCAGTTTAGATTACTGACACTTCATGCTCTGACCAGATCATGTGAATCAGTGAGTTGTTTACTGGAGACTCGCTCTGACCGGATAATGTGAATCAGTGAGTTGTTTACTGGAGACTCCTTCTGACCAGATAATGTGAATCAGTGAGTTGTTAACTGGAGACCAAACTGGAGATTATGTGAATCAGTGAGTTGTTTACTGGAGACTCGCTTTGACGATAATGTGAATCAGTGAGTTGTTAACTGAGACTCGCTCTGACCGGATAATGTGAATCAGTGGGTAATTTACTTGCTCTACCAGATCATGTTCAGTGGTTGTTTACTGGAGACTCTTCTGATCAGATAATGTGAATCAGTGAGTTGCTTGCTGGAGACTCGCTCTGACCGGATAATGTGAATCAGTGAGTTGTTTACTTGCTCTGACCAGATCATGTGAATCAGTGAGTTGTTTACTGGAGACTCGCCTGACCGGATAATGTGAATTAGTGAGTTGTTTACTGGAGACTCCTTCTGACCAGATAATGTGAATCAGTGAGTTGTTTGCTGGAGACTCCTTCTGACCAGATAATGTGAATCAGTGAGTTGTTTACTGGAGACTCGCTCTGACGGATAATGTGAATCAGTGAGTTGTTTACTGGAGACTCCTTCTGACCAGATAATGAATCAGTGAGTTTACTGGAGACTCCTTCTGACCTTTGAATCTGACGGATCATGAATCAGTGAGTTGTTTACTGAGACTCCTCTGACCAGATAATGTGAATCAGTGAGTTGTTTACTGGAGACTCCTTCTGACCAGATAATGTGAATCAGTTGTTTACTGGAGACTCCTTCCAGATAATAATGTGAATCAGTTGTTTACTGGAGACTTGACCGCTGACCTGAGCAGTTGTTTACTGACCGGATAATGTGAATCAGTGAGTTGTTTACTTGCTCTGACCAGATCATGTGATCAGTTAGTTGTTTACTAGAGACTCTCTGACCAGATAATGTGAATCAGTGAGTTGTTTGACCAGATAATGAATCAGTGAGTTGTTTAGGAGACTCTGACCGGATAATGTGAATCAGTTTGTTACTAGATCATGAATCAGTTATTGTTCACTAGAGACTCCTCTGACCAGATAATGAATCAGTGAGTTGTTTAGACCAGATAATGTGAATCAGTGAGTTGTTTACTGGAGAGTCTGAAGATAATGTGAATCAGTGAGTTGTTTACTCTGACCAGATAATGTGAATCAGTTGAGTTGAATTTAGCTTTTCTGAGACTGACCTAATGTGAATCAGTGAGTTGTTTACTTGCTCTGACCAGATCATGTGAATCAGTGAGTTGTTTACTGAGACTCCTCTGACCAGATAATGTGAATCAGTGGTTGTTTACTGGAGACTCGCTCTGACCAGATAATGCGAATCAGTGAGTTGTTTAGTCATGTGAATCAGTGAGTTGTTTACTGGAGACTCTCTCTGACCAGATAATGTGAATCAGTGAGTTGTTTACTTGCTTGACCAGATCATGAATCAGTTAGTTGTTTACTGGAGACTCCTTCTGACCAGATAATGTGAATCAGTGAGTTGTTTACTGGAGACTACCTGACGGATAATGTGAATCAGTGAGTTGTTTACTTGCTCCACCAGATCATGTGAATCAGTTAGTTGTTTAATGAGACTCTCTCTGACCAGATAAGTGAATCAGTGAGAGTTGTTTACTGGAGACTCACTTTGACCGGAATCAGTGACTCACTCATGTGAATGTTGTTTACCTCTGACGATCATGTAAATCATTGTCAGTGAGTTGTTTACTGGAGACTCGCTTTGACCAGATCATGTGAATCAGTGAGTTGTTTACTGGAGACTCACTCTGACCGGATCATGTGAATCAGTGAGTTGTTTACTTGCTCTGACCGGATCATGTAAATCATTGAGTTGTTTACGGGAGACTCACAACTGGAGACTCACTCTGACCAGATCATTTGAATAAGTTACATTTGAATAAGCTACAGTCCACTCAGTCTAATTCGAGAATGAATCCTTCAGTGTGATTTGTGAACTGATTTAACTGGTACATTAGATAGAATCAACTGACGAATCGGATACCGCTATCGCATCACAGAGATGACGATTTCTCCAGTTTAAAATAACAATGAACGACATGTTTGTAAAAAATGTAGTGGAGTAAGTAAAAGTTTATCAAAATAAAAATATGTTGAAGTAAAGATACTTGAAAAAAATAGTGGCGTACCATAACAAAGTAAAAATACTCACGGTTGCTCATGTCTGATTGTTATTATTTTTGTCTCTGCAGTTCCAAAGAACGATCAGCGAGTGGTGGATAAAGCCAAAATGGCAGTGAAATCATCAGGCTTACAGCGCTCCAGTTCGGATGCTGGAAAAGATCGTGGTGAGCACCGAAAACCCCCCTCCGGACTTGTCCGTCCCTCTGCTGGCACAGTAAATTCCTTTGGTTACAAGAAAAATGTTCCAACTACCGGCACTGCAACTGTGCTAACAACTAGCGGAAACACTGTCTCCGGAGACTCTGCGATTGTGAACAAAACTCCTAAAACCTCTGGTATCCCAGTGAAACCCTCTGCAGGTGGAGTAGGTGGAGGACGAAAGACCAGTCTTGATGTATCGAACTGTGATCAAGGTTTTATGGCTCCAAATGCACGCAACAACATCCAGTATCGTAGTCTCCCGAGACCTGCTAAGTCCAGCACCTTAAGTCTGACAGGAGGGCGGCCAGGTGTTCGTCCCGTCAGCAGCAACATGGACGCTGGTCTGCAGGGCCTAAAAACAGTCCCCGCCCCTTCCCGATTAAAGGAACCAGGCAGTGTGAAGAGCTCCCATCGGGCCAGTACGGGAGGGTGCGGTCCTGTCAACCAGACAGACCGTGAGAAGGAGAAGGCCAAAGCCAAAGCAGTGGCATCTGATTCTGAGTGCGGCGGAAGCGGCCCGCTGAAGAACGGCACATTGACACCAACACAGAGTGCGCTGGAGCCTCCTACCAAACTACTGGGGCTTCGACAGCCATCCAGCTTGGGGAAATATTCAGAGCTGCCCTCTCCTAACTCTCAGAGGTAAGATAAAGCTCCTCCACATAGCTGTTTTAATAAACCTCACTTCTTATTGAAAAATGACTCCAAATCTTGCAAAATGACACTGAATTTCATTTATACCAAAATATTTATTCAGTATCCTGGAATGAGGTTCTCACCATGGTTTTTAATTTTGGTGTAATGTGTGGATGTATAATTTGTAGATTTTTGAAACTGTGTGACATTTTTGGTCAAGTCTTGGACTTCCTAACACAAAAAGTATCTAAAATTCTTAAGTATTTTTACTTACTATAAAATAATAAAAAAGGGAAATATCTAACTAGCTATCTAGTTAGATATTTCCAAACTCAGTGCAAAGACACAAATAGATGCATATTTGTACCAGGCGACACAAATGACGCATTTGGCGACACGATTGCTGGACCAAAAATGAATTTAATGTGCACACACCAAAAGCCATTATAATTATTTGTGCAAGTAGATTACATACAAAGTCATCGCAAAGACGCGAATAGACATGGATTTACACCAGGTGACGTGAATTACATGCAATTGCTGCACCAAAACCGAATTTGATGTCCACACACAAAAACCAAATTTAATTATATGCGCAAATACATTACATACAAATTCAATGCAAAGACGTGAACAGACACAAATTCGCGCCGGGCAATGTGAATGATGCAAATTTGGCGACGTGATTGCTGCACCAAAAACGAATTTAATGTGCACACACAAAAACTGCATTTAATTATTTGCACAAGTAGATTACATACAAATTCAATGCAAAGACACGAATAGACACAAATTCGTGCAGGGCGAAGTGAAGGATGTGAATTTGTCGACACAATTACTGCACCAAAAACAAATTTAATGTGCACACACCAAATGTGAATTTAATTATTTGTGTGAGGAGTTTACATACAAAGTCACTGCAAAGATGCAAATAGATGCGAATTTGCGCAGGGCGATGCAAATTACGTGAATTTGTCTAAAACGATTGCTGCATCAAAAACAAATTTCATGTGCACACACCAAAAGTGAATTTAATTATTCATGCAAGTAGTTTACGTACAAAGTCAATGCAGATTTGTGCCTGGCAACGCGAATGACATGAATTCGGTGATGAAATTGTGCGATATATGACTCAATCGTGTCTTCCATGCAGGTTGAAATTACACGATAAAATTCTACAATAATGTTATTCACGCGAGTGACACAAGAAACATCCAATGAGTAATCTGTAGCGAAAACATGATGCAAGTGTTCGCTTCGCTTTTGGCCATATTTATGAGTATTTATCTGACAATTATTTTGATTACTATCTGACATTTCTATGCCTGAGTGTTTTTTGCGTGTCTAATTTTCTCCATATGATGGCATTCACAGGCCCTCCAGTGCCAGATCTCTGCCCAAACCTGCTCATCTGGACAAGGTCAGTTCCAACAGCCTTGACTGTGGGATAGTCAACGTGGAAGAGCAGCTTCCTCCCAAAGTGCCGCCCTTCTCCAAATTACAAGATCTGTCAGGAATTAGCAGCACAAGCTGTCTGACGCCCAGTCCTGCTCCCATCCTCAACGTTAACTCCTCGGAGTGTTTCTCCAGCGCAACCGTGGGCCGAGGGGGCAGCGCTGGCGGTTCTCCCTCGCTCTATCCCCGCCTCTCTGGGCTGCACCGTAGCATGGAGTCCTTGTCTCTACAGATGAGCGTGTCTCCAGCAGGGGGCAGCATGACGGAGCCCAGGCCCAGACATGAGGACAGAGGGACAGATGGTGGCTGGTCAACCGGAAGTAGGGTCTCACTCACGCTCACGACAGACAGGTGAGGTCTCTCCGGTCAATATTACACCTCCTATTTGTGTTCACTTAATCTGATAACATGAGCTGTGTTAGTCTACCCCTAAACACCATACATTTGCATACACACACATTTCAGATTTGGAGGAAAATGGACCAAAAATTTTAATGGCTCATGTTTCACTCAGTGTTGTAATTAAAATGTAACAAATTAAAAGGATTAAAAGGAACAAAAATATAATATAATATAACATAATATAATAATTTATTTTAGAGGAAAAAATAAAAATCCAGAAACTAGGAATTAATTAAATTTCCATTTAAAAATTAGGAAAATATCTTAATTTAAATATGACAAAGTTATATAAAAAAGTATTACAGTCTGTCCATAAAAATTAACATCATTTTTAATTTTTTTTAAAGTATAATCCATATATATTTTTCTTAGCATTCATCTTGCTTTTTTGTTTCCTTTATTTAGTTCATAGAACATTAGAAACAAACATTATGACTATTATGAATCCATCATTTCATTATATTAATACTATATTACAATTAATATAATAAATAGTTTTTATAAGCACACATTTTATATATATAATAGTATAATAATTATAATATATATTTCTTATTATATTATATTATGTTGTATTATGTATATATTATGTATATATTATATTACTTTGTTTTAGAGGGGAAATAAAAAATCTAGGAACTGTGACTTATGATAAAACATGTTATAAAATTAATTTATTAAAAATGCAATTTAATTAATAATTAATCAATTAATATGAGTATAATACAATAATATAATATATATATATATATATAAATATATATAATAATAACAATTAAAATGTATTATTTTACAGTTAATAAAAATATTTTTTATAGAATTAAATGTATGTTATATTATATTATATTAATTATATTATATTTCAAGATATTGAGTCAAAACACAAATATGTTTTATTAATTCATCTATATCACCAAAAAAAAAAGAAAAAAAAAAGAAAAGATCAGTAACTTAGGTCATTTCCTGTCTCTAGCCTAAAACAGCAGCCCTCCCATGTAAATGACCAAAACTAATATATTCTGTGGCCTGTTCAAAGCAGCAGCTCATCACTGGGTGTGCCAGTGGAAACATCTAAAAGCAGCTCGCTCTTCCTGTTATACCAAGGTTATTTTCACCACAAGGTTCATGCAGTTCTCTGCCATATACGGCCTCTCTGTGTTTATGCGGCTTCCTTTATAAAAACCACCAACAAATTTTGTTAACGCTTGCTTAGTCAGATTAAAACCGGACAATAGCTCACGGCCCTTAATCTTGCTCATTATTTCTATTGGGCTGCAGTGTAGGCTGCCACAGAGCTGAAGGGCTAATAAGGGTCACGAGCCAGGAAATCTCTCATTTGCTTAATTCATATTGACTGTAATAATGTTTCAATTTAGCAGCTCATCTTCCTCAATCACAGCTCTCATGTATAGCTCTCTTCATTAATTTCTTCACTTCAGAAGCTATTAAAGACTCGACTATATCTGTTGAACAAAATTGCGTCTATAAGAGTTTGATGTATTCCTCAAAGTCTCAATCACAGGGTCTCTCATTGGTTGTTAGCACACTGAAATAAGTTTGCTGGATATTCTAAGTAGTTGTCAGTAGGTTCGTAAGTGTTGCTCGACCACTGTTGTATGTTTGAAGCAGTTAAGACATTGCTGTGTGGTTGCTAGTGTGGTTGTTCGCATGTGGTTGTAATATTTGGACTGTATTAAAGAATAAAATACTATAATATATTTGCAGATATTTAGCAAACGTGCGGACTTCACATACGTGTTTCTCCAAAAAACAAAGCTACAACCACTTATCCTGCTTTGAAATGTGCAATCCGTGTCAGAATGTGTTTTTGTTTTGTTCTGTAACTCCGCCCATTAACAGTTTAACCAATAGTGTTTCGACACCCCAGGTTGCCAGTTTGTGAAAAATGCAGCGTGCTGCAGCCATGGAAGCCAGCAAAAGAACTTGGACACGTGAACTGACCTCATCCAGGGTTGCCAGGTTTTCAAAACAAAACCCGCCCAATAGCTACCCCTGGTATAGTATGCATTCCAGGGGCTAAATATAACATTATCTGGGTCGCTTCAACTCAACAACAGCAAGTAGCCCAATTCCATGGGAAAATTGTGGACTTGGCAACACTGATCTGAACTTCTTTACTAGTTATAGCACAAAATAAACATGAATGAACATCAGAAGGTGTTTTGTTTCAACTGCAGAAAGACGTCAATACAATTTTTCATGTTCAAGTCTAACGACGTTAATCTACTCGTCTGTCTGGTTTGTTTGTCAAACAAAAATGGCAGATTCAGCGTCCTGATTGGCCTGTTAATCAAACTCCCTGTGAAGGGTCAAAAAGGGCTTATTCCTGTTTGCGTGTTCTCAATCTGGCAACCCGCATGAGTGTCGAGTCTGAGGAGAAACGCATTCTCCCCAAGTTTTCAATTTTGCCTGCAGTACACATTTCAACCACTAGCTGTCAGTGTTACATACTGCACTTTTAAATGTAAATCTATTGCGTTTTATGCCCTCAGCATAATAATCTCAGTAATAACCTCCCCTCCCCTCGAGAAGGCATAGAAAATGGATAACGCTTTCAATGGAACCACTAAAAGGACATGGTTAGCAGTGTTGCCAAATCTGTGTTTTTTCCGTGGAATTGGTCTGCTTTAACAATGTTGTCATGAGTTGTGTCCGCATTAGAATGCGAATTAGAATGCGAATTATTTAGCCATTAGAATGCGAATTTTACCAGGGGAGCCCTGCCAGAAAACGTGTATTTTAACCCAAGAATGCAATTTTTACTGGGGGGACCCCCCTTGAAGCACTAGCTTTTTTGGGCTAGCTTTCAGTAACAATTGGCAGTTAATAAGCAATTGATTAAAATAAAAACATTTAATCATAATTTTAACTATATTTCAGAAACTGATTTTTACAACAAATTGTGGAAAACAATTTACCAAAAATAGTTTTTAATTAATTGATTTTACGTATTATAACGGGTAAAAAAAAAAAAATGATCTCTGTTTATTTGTCAGGCAGTAGGCTATTTTTTTGGGCTAGTTTTGAGAAGCAATTGGGAGGCTTTTGTTGTGAAAACCTGGCAATGCTTCCCCTCAGTGATTATCAAACTCATTCTTACCTTACACACTGAATTTTAATATTTAGCGTAAAGGGCTTCTTGATTTTCCAGAGAGCCACATTACTGCACATTTGCACTCGATTCACATCCAGCCAAAAATCAAAGCAGAACAATTGCCTATTATGTTAACACTGTGATTATATCTCTGCTAATAATCCCTCTGACTGAACTACTAATTGCTCATTTTGCTTTACAAATTACTGTGGACTATTTTTAGAGTCTGATCTCTTCATTTCCATGCGTAAGTGTCCTGTCATTTGAATAATGCTCTATTTCTCACTTTCTCATTTCTGTCTCTCTTTTTTTTCTTTCAGCTCACAAAGGGACAGAAATACTCTTCCAAAGAAAGGCTTAAGGTACTTATCATTTCACTTCACCTTTGCTGCTTCATGATAGTGCTCCTCTTAATGGGGCAAACGGTTTGATCTGGTGTAGTAAATCCATGAACTAACATCACACTCTCATGTCCCATCAGTCAGCACATCTCCTCGCAGGCTGAGGAGGACAGCAAAGAGAGACGTCACTCGCACACCATAGTGAGCCTGACTGAGACCAGCAGTCCGCCGCAGTTCCCTTCACCCATACTGACAGGAAAAACACCACTGACGAGCATCAGTAAGTGACTGAACACTTCAGAGTCACAACTCTGATGATTGAGCAGTTCTGGAACATTGTTAGGATGCATAAAGTATTAATTTCTGTGAAAATATAGTTATCAGTTTGCTGTAGAAATATGGTTTCTTTTCAAGTTAATCAAAAATATTCAAAAGAATGTATATTTTAAAGATAACAATAAACAACATTTATAGCACATTTAACTTCCATAATTTGAAACAGAATTAATCACTCTGTGTTCATACAAAATAATAATAATCATAAAATACTTAAAATTATAAAAAAGTTTTTTTTTTCGTATAAACATAAATATACTTTTACAAAGTATATATATATATATATATATATAAACGTCTGCTAAATGAATAAACGTAAATATAGCTATATATTTATGAAAATATTTTTTTATAAAATACATGATTATATTTTAGAAAACAAATATATTTGCATTTAAGAAAATAAGATTTTAGAAATAAAAGTTAAATATATAATTAACATACATAACACACACAAAGATGAAGTATTATTAATTTTTAGGAGTTTGACTGCTGTAAAACATGGTTCTTTTTAATTTCTTGTGGTTACTTACACTCTTTTTGTACCAAAAATATGCAAAAAAAAAATACTTTAAAGACAGAATTAAACAACATTTAGAACTTTTACTTCCATAAATTGGAATATATTTTTGTGTGAAACATAATTATTGGAATTATAACAATAAATTATAAAGGAATTTATTTAAAAAAAAATACTTGAATACAAAATATTTTTAAATATTCTGAATTTTAAATATTTAAATATTCTACTTTTTTTCATAAAATACTTATATTTAATATATATTGGATCGCATTAAATGACATGTAGAATGCATTTAAGTTCCATAAATTGAAATGTATTTCTGAGTAAAATAGGGTTAAAAAAAAGTAAAAATAAAGTATGAATCATATAGATAGGGATGTGCCCGAATAGTGAATCCCTGTTCGAAAAGGCACGAAAAAAGAATAATGCCTTCTACGGAGCCACTAAAGGGACATGGTTAGCAGTGTTGCCAAGTCTGCGGTTTTCCTGCGGAATTGGGCTATCTAAACACTGTTGCACCGGGTTGATTTTCATGTCTGCGGGTTGAAGTGAAAAAAACCTCTTAATATTTAGCCCCTGGAAAGCGAATTTTTCTGAAGGGACTCTGTCGAAAAACATGTATTTTACTCCTGGAAACCCGCCTCGAAGCGCAATTGGGCTAGTTTTGTTGTGAAAACCTGGCAACCCTGATGGTCAGCCTATTACATTACAGTACATGAAATACAGCATTTTTTCTTTTCTTTTTTTAAATTGAATTTTTTATTTGATAGGACAGTAGAGAGCAGACAGGAAAGTATTGGGTAATCGGCAAAGGAGCTCGAGACGGGATTCGAACTCGGGTCGCCGCAAGCACAGTTGTGATATATATGTCGGCGCGCTAACCACAAGGCTTTCGGCGCCAACATGAAATACAGTATAATTATCCAACGATATATAATTGTGAGAAAAAGTATTGAAATATATATATTTTTTCTCCCCATCTGGTATTTATTCCCTTTAAGGGTTTCGTAGTACATGTCATTTCCTTTCGGAACACAGTATTCATATTTGGGCACATCCCTAATATCAAGCAATATGCTGGGCACCTTTATCTAATGTGCTGTGCTTTATATCATATGTAACCTCTGGCTCCCTCTGCTGTCTGTTATGTGCAGTGGCACCCAGCCCCACCTCAGGAACACCAAGAATGACCAGATCTAACAGCATTCCCACTCACGAGGCCAGTTTTGAATTGTATCAGGCCTCTCCGCTGGGCAGCACCCTATCGCTCGCCGAGCGGCCCAAGAGCATGATCCGATCCGGCTCCTTCAGAGACAGAGACGCCGGCGATGACGGTGAGACACTGGGTTATGACATATGGTTGCAAGTTCGAATCCCATAAGGAACAAAATAGTACCATTGTCTCCTTAAGGATATGTACAATAAATAATCATAATTTGCTGCAACGTAGGATTTGGCTACTGCTTTTAAACTCACACTTGTGTTTTTCTCTCTCTGTCTCTCTCTTTCCACCTGCAGTTCATGGCTCAGTGCTCTCACTGGTGTCTAATGCCTCCTCCAGCTACTCTTCGGTAAGTATCTCAGCACTTTTCTTCCCTCCAGAGCTCCACACACGTGTTATACGGCGCTAGACTTAGCTGGAACTGCCCGTCTGCCCCTGCTGATTTATTGGACCCTCGCAGCAGGGAGACTAGAAGATGCTTTCTCTGCTTTCCTTACTGAAAATGGAGCTGTTATTTGAACTACTGCACACGACTGGGTGCTGATGTGAGCTATAGGTTGGAAAAAGGACAGACCTGTTTTTGTACAAAAAACAGATTCATGTCAGTATAAACAACACAAAAAAGTCATAGCATTATAATATTTCATTCACTGATTCATGCATAAGTAATACTACTTATTATACGCAGCTGTTTAACCCACATGGCATATAAATAGTGAAACAATTTAGCAATGCTTTATTAAAAACACATTTAATGTCATTCCTGTCTAGGGTTGCACAATTAATTGAATCAAATCTATTTTAAAATAAACACTAATTCAATTTACTTTAAACTTAAGGTAAATGTGTGCTTTTTTTTTTAACTAAATTTTAGGTAAGCTGAAAGCGATTTCAGTTTGGTTTTAAACCACACAAGTTCACACAAGTGTGAACGCATTTTAATTTTTTTTTAAGCTTTGATATCAAAATTTAAGCATCTAAATCTGTATTATATTTCAGTTTTTCTCAAAATAATTTGACTAAATCGTGCAGCCCTGTCTTAGATCTTTTTCATTTGTATTTCTGTTTTTTTTCATCACTACGACTTCCATTTCTTTAGTATCTTACTGTCTATCTGTCGTTCTTTTCTTCCGTGCTTCTCTCAGGCGGAGGAGAGAATGCAAGGCGAGGTGAGTGTCTGTCTCTCTTTCTGATTTTCCCTCTCTGTCATTTAGAAATTAATGACAGTCATATTAATAACTTGTTTTTGACATACATGTTCTTAGAGATCATAAGCTCAAATCAGCTAATTTCAGGAGCTAACGAACTAACACAATACTGATTCAAAGACTTACACCGTCATTAGCCGTTCAGAAGGCTGTTATGAGATTCCTCTTTGGTGTTTTTTGTCAAGTGATGTTTCATTCAATCATGATCAACCATCTCTGGGCTTAAGGAAATCAGTAGCTAACCACTTGCCACATGTTGGTATTTATAATTTCCTCTATGTTCTGTGTTTCATAACTGTAATGTGAAGGCCTATTCACATCAGATGGAATAAAACACTAAATAATAAAAATAATTTCTAAGTAATTGTCACTATTTAAAATATTTGTACTCTGTGAAATTTTTCAGCTGTGGTGCTATTGTTTTATATCCTGGTGAGAATAGGCTTTTGCTATTTCGTGAGTCTGTCTACTTAATCTATGGATGCAAAATTGTCTTACCAAGTTACTTTGAGAAACTCTGGAAAAAATATACTTGGTGAAGTTTTGCATTCCAAGCCTGAAGGTTTAAAGAAGTCTGATTTTACTCACTGTGTGTGTCATTCTGGTCTTCCGTGCATCATATTATGTGAATATACTCACCATTTGTCTTTCTGTTGTGTTCAGTTGCATGTATATGGAGTTCATCAGCCTGTTCCAAATAGAGACAATATAAACAGACACAGTTGCTTTTGGGAGTGCTAAATATCATCTGTCACAGTTTTCCAGCAGCTGTAGTGAGCTTCAATTCCTGGAGCATCAGCAGTTCAGCCTGACTGTAATACTGTAATTTAGGAAAAACAATTTAGAGATTTATGTCAAAGTAAATAATGTGATCATTTAGAGGAATAGTTCACCAAAAATGAAAATGGTCATCATTTATTCCTGACTATGAATGTCCTGTAACGACAATCCTGTATGACTTGCTTTCTTCCATGAAACACAAAAGCAGACGTTCAGCAGATTTTTCCTGCTTTCTGCATTTTGTCACTACAGTGAAAGTCAAAGGCAAGCTCAAAAATGACAATATAAAAGTAGTCCATATGAACTGCGCAAATAAGATGTGAGAGCTTTATTGGAGTACATTTTCAGACAATTAATGACCTTCTCATGTAAACCTATCATATGACTTTGAAGTAATGCAAAGGTAGTGTCACATGGATTATGGAGTACTTTTATGAAATCTTTACTGTGATGTTTTGTCATACATGTTTAGTACAACATGAGGTAGAGTAATGATGACAGAATTCTCATTTTCAGGTGAACTATTACTTGAAATTTGATGCAGCTTTATGCATTGAATTGTGTGTTGGTTAAAAACAATGTGTTTCTTCACAGCAAATCCGTAAGCTTAGAAGAGAGTTGGAGTCTTCACAGGAGAAGGTGGCCAATCTGACCTCACAGCTGTCTGCTAATGTAAGTGTATACTGTCACATATGAACACACATACTATTTTGTATGTACAATTCTGTTCAAAAGATATTCTATTCAGTCAATTCATTAAAAAGTCCTGAAAAAACAATCTGGTCTCATGACGAAAACATACCTGTGGGAACTTTTTCGCGAGACGCAAAATGCGTACCAATATGTACATATTACTGCAGTTTCCAGCAGAAATGAACACTAGAGGCCGTAAAACAGCAAGCAGCAGGTGTTCTGACAAATAATCAGATTATGCTACCAACACTTTATTTTTAATACTGTGAGGGTAGGTTTAGGGTTGGGATAGGTGCACATGACAGCGTAGCACAAATTGTCAGAACACTGAACGTAACAAGCTTGCTCGGTAGCTCAGGCAGGACAGAATTAGACTTATGATGTGGAATCCTTGGGTACGAATACTGTGAAAATCATGACTTGCGTTGAAAGAGCTAAAAGATGAGAGATCGCAAAACAAGCTAAAATGGCATACTTGCGATTGCGTTTTTACATCACGTGCGCTTTTGTTCATACCATCCGGTAGGTTTAGGTGTAGTGCAGATGGTACGTTATTTTAAAACGTCATCGAGCATTAGATTTATAGCGCCACACAAATAAATAATAAGCTGACCATACATCCATTGATTATCGTATTGCCTTTATTTTGGTTCTTAGGTTCTTAGTTCTTAGCAATGCATATTACTAATCAAAAATTAAGTTCTGATATATTTACGGTAGGAAATTTATGAAATATCTTTATGGAACATGATCTTTACTTAATATCCTAATGATTTTTGGCATAAAAGAAAAATCGATCATTTTGACCCATGCAATGTAGTTTTAGATATTGCTACAAATATACCTGTGCTACTTAAGATTTTGTGGTCCAAACTCACATATTCTCATATAGAAAACAGTTATTTTAAATTGCAATAATATTTCACAAGATTGCAGTTTTGCTTTGATCAAATAAAAGCAGCCTTATTGAGCATAAGAGGCTTCTTTTAGAAACAAAAATATTATTTAAATTATATGATGGTCACATGTAATGCAATTAAATTGACACTCTTTTTTTTTTCTCCAGGCAAACCTGGTGGCAGCGTTTGAGCAGAGTCTGGCCCTCATGACATCTCGACTCCAGACCCTCTCTTTCAGTGCTGAGCAGAAGGTACGATATTCATCCTAAAAAGCAAACAAAAACTTCTGTAATCATCTCAGTTCCACCATTTATGGGCCAAATTTCCACCATTTTCAGCTTATCGGTAACAGTTAGAGCATTAGCATTTCATATCATGATCAAGCGGATCCTTGATCTGCCAAATCTGTATAGTTTCTCTGCTTTTGAATTCATACAAACACACTAGAGCACCAAAACCAAACCTTTTTGAAGTTCTAAATAACACAAAAGAGTATTGGAGTATGTTTTCCTGTCTTTCTACTTCAAAATGTCATGTTTAATTTCATCTTACTTTACATTTCTTTTACGTGACAAATATTTTTGAAAATTTCGGAGTAAAAACTGTTTAAACATGAATTCTACACCAACTCTTTGAGTGTAGTATCATAGTTTAAAAACAAAAAACAAATCAATCTTGGTATTTCTAATTATTTTAGATCAGACCATGTGTATGACTAGGACCTCAACTATCTTTTTACCACCCATAAGCCCATATTTAGATCACTATGTGTAACCTCACAGAGTAACAGAGAGCAAAACAGCAAATTTGGGTCAAATTCTGACTGAATGAGTCTTGGGGGTTGCAGGCTTTTCATTTGCTCCCAAAGGGTCACTGTGTTATCTGTGCCATACTCCACATTTCAAGTTCATGACTTGCCTTTGGCTGAATTAACGTACATGTAGGAGGGTTTAGAAGTGAAACGTTGACTTTCATGCTAATTGCCCTCTGTGAAAGAGGCTGCGAGGCAGTGACCCGGATTCACTGATTCATTTCAGTGGCTGTGACCCTACAGATAGTTTCAGCGATTCAGAGAAAGCAAATGATGTTGAGGTACCAGTGATGCACAGCTGGAGGAGCTTTTATAAGACATCCCTGTGGCTTCGTCTGCCGTAAATGTCATTGGTCAAGTGCAGGCAGTAAATCACTGTGGAAAGCAGAAGATAACCTACATTTGTTTGGACAACCGTCAGTAGCTGCGCTTTGGGGAATGCTGTTTCAATGTTTATGCCTTAAATGGATGAGCACAGACTAAATACATCTGTGTTTTTTCTCTATAGGATACTGAATTATTGGACCTTAGAGAAACAATTGAAAACCTGAAGACCAAGAACATGGAGGCGCAGGCCGTCATCCAAGTCGCACTCAATAACCCAGATGTGGCCCCCAAAGGTGAAGACAGCAAACACGCACCTCAAATTTGAGTTTTAGCTCTATACGATGAATATTACAAAACAAACGTTCTTTATTTCTTCTCTCAGAGTTGCGAATCAGAAGGCAGAACTCATCCGAGAGCATCTCTAGTCTGAACAGCATTACCAGCCATTCCAGTGTCGGCAGCTTGAAAGACGACGCCAAGAAGAAGAAGAAAAAGAGCTGGGTAAGCAGAAAAAAGAGCCTGGGATGGAATCATAGTGACTGTTATTATCTACTAGCGCATAACCACGGTTTTCAAATATTATTCTTCTTTTGTAAATCTCTAAGGTCTATGAGGTAAGTTTTAAGTGTAAGTCTCTCTGAGGGAACGTTGCTCTTATGTCATTATGTTTTGTTTCTAACCACTCTACAAAGCTCAGTGTTCTCAAGTTTCATTCAGCACAGCTCCTCCGACAATCTCTGCTGCTTATACTTTCATGTGTAAAATATTTTTACAACTGTTAAGGGGTGAATTCACCAAGCTGATAGCACAAGTGGTCAACCAATATATTGCTAATGCAGATACAGTTGAGGTCAAAAGTTTTCACACACCTTGCAGAATCTGCAAAATGTTAATTATTTTAGCAACATAAGAGGGATCACACAAAATGCATGTTGTTTTTTTATTTAGTACTGACCTGAATAAGATATATCACATAAAAGATGTTCACATATAGTCGAATTTATAAAAATGACCCTATTCAGAAGTTTCTTTGCACTTGATTCTTAATACTGTGTTGTTACGTGAATGATTCACAGCTGTTTTTTGTTTAGTGATAGTTAGTTATGATTTTAATAAATGATTTTCATGTCGTTCAGGAGTGATAGTTTCATGACATTGTTTGTCCAGAACAGTTAAATTGCCCGCTGTTCTTTAGAAAAATCCTTCAGGTCCCACAAATTCTTTGGTTTTTCAGCATTTTTGTGTATTTGAACCATCTTTACACACTGAGGGACTCATATGCAACTATAACAGAAGGTTCAAATACTCACTGATGTTTCAAAAGGAAACACGATGCATTAAGAGCCGGGGGGTGAAAACTTTTGAACAGAATGAAGATGTGTACATTGTTCTTATTTTATATCTTTTTTTTTTTTTTCATTTAGTACTAGGAAAATTTTCACCCCCTGGCACTTTAATGCATCGCGTTTCCTTCTGGAGCATCAGTGAGTGTTTGAACTTTCTCTAATAGTTGCATATGAGTCCCTCAGTTGTCCTCAGTGTGAAAAGATGGATCTCAAAATCATACAGTCATTGTTGGAAAGGGTTCAAATACACAAAAATGCTGAAAAACCAAAGAATTTGTTTTGACCTAAAGGATTTTTCTGAAAAACAGCAGGCAGTTTAACTGTTCAGGACAAACAAGGGACTCATGAACAATTTTCACTGAACAAAAAAACAGCTGTGGATCATTCAGGTAACAACACAGTATTAGGAATCAAGTGTATGTAAACTTTTGAACAGGGTCATTTTTATAAATTCAGCTATTTGGTCTTTATTTGAGAAAATATGACTCTCAGTTCACACAGACTTACCAGATTACTTAATGTCATTATTTACAGTGTTTATGTTTTTCACTTGTTTATCTGTGAAAAATATCAGCCAACTTTAGTGTATCATCATTCTTGGTGAATTCCCTCTAGACAGTTTAATTTACTAATACTGTAAACATGTGGAAACACTGTGAATGTCTCATATGTCTATGATGAAAAAAGAAAACAGTTATTGAATCCATCGCACATACAAGAACGAAGCTACAGCTAAACATTCACACTAACTTTGGCATGTAGAGACAGATCACTTTGCATGTTGAAATAATCTGTTACAGCTCTTCTGTATTTACCTGGATTTTACTTTTTTGTTATGTAAGCTCATTTACATGAATGAATGAATGTATAACTGTCCACACATCAAGAGTCCACCTGAGTGTTTCATAAGACTTCTTTCACTTTTTAACTTAACACATAAACAGACAAACTTTTCCTCCTATATTTATGAAGTACTTCATTTTTTCCTGATTTCTCTGTAGTTACGGAGTTCTTTTGGCAAGGCGTTCAACATTAAGAAGGGCGCTAAAGGTGGCTCCATGTACTCTGATATCGAAGAGATCGCCACTCCAGACTCTTCTGCACCCAACTCACCAAAACTGGGCCATGAAGATGGAGAGAACCCGCCCACTTCCCTCCCATCCAGCCAATCAGCCACCTCCTCCGTGTGAGTAAAGTCCTCATGTCCCAATCACAATATTAGGTGAAAACCAAGCAAGAGCGGGTGATTGCACTTTTGAAATGCAGTTGTAATTGGAATATTACACCCTTTAGACTGCTTTTAATGACAGTAATGACATTGTGTTCTAACAGGATCCTCGAAAGTAACGAGGAAAACGAAAGCGATGAGAAGATGGTGTCAGAGCTGCGGTCCGAGCTGTGGGAGAAAGAGATGAAACTGACAGACATCCGGCTAGAAGCACTGAACTCGGCACATCAGCTGGAGCACCTACGAGAAGCCATGAACAACATGCAGGTTAGTCACCCATTTAGTAACATTTGGGTGTTTAGGTATGGTCACATTTGCCACATATACTATTTAAGATGTTTTATTGCCTTAAATTTATTCAAACCAAATGAAAGACTTTTCCAGCAGAAACCCTGAGCATGGGAGACTCATCAATAAGGGTTCCTGATGGTTTCATCTTCCAGCCCTTGTGAACAATTATATATCACTTATCACAATAGACAATCGACCTTTTTTGACTGCAAAATTTCACAAATGTGCAAAAATTTACACTAGAACTTCATTGCAGTTAATAACTTTGCATGCCATGCACTGCAAAGAAAACTTAAAACTTAAATCGAATCTAAATGTCGTATTGTAGAGGATGGTGGAGAGTCTAAAGGCAGAGAATGATCAGCTGAAAACAGGAAGTGCTCCATCTTCCCTTGTCCTTCCTTGCGGCCCACCTTCAACTTCCACCTCCCAGCCCTCGGGTCTGGCCAGCCTCCTGAACTCCTCCAACCAAACGAAACCACCCATGAGCCTCACCAAGTCCTTCAGCCTCAGCCTCAATGAGTGCTCCACCACAGGTGAGTTCCTTTAGCCATACCATGTGATAGATGAAAGCTAGGTGATTCCAAGAATTAGATCCCATTTCTTATCTAGAATTGAGTCAAATCATTCTTTCTTTCTGGCAGACATTGCTCCTATGGAGTTACTGAGCCTGTCCTCTCAAAGGGATGAGGTCTTTACACGTGTGGTGGTCCGTATAGCTGACCAGCAAGTGTCCAGAGAAGTAAATATGTGAAAACTGAATTGAAATAGCTTTAAATATCTGAACATAAGATCAAATGTACTAAATAACCAAACTGATATACAATCAGCAGGTGAGGCAGCAGGATTTCTACATCGGCTCTGTAAGGATTCATGGGAAAACTGAGTGGTCTATGTTAGATACAGACATCTCCACAGCTTTCAGGGTAAGATCTTGTTCTGTGGTGTTAAGATGGCTTAAATATATCCAAAAACAAGAAAAATCACAATTTGCAATCATGATTTAGTATGATTTCATAAAATTCTAATGTTAGTTTAGTATGTAAATAATGCCATGGCTTTTCTGTTGAGATGTAATGGCAAACATATTATCAAAAGTCAATAGGAGATATTTAATCTTTAATTTTTGATTGTTCTTGTACATTTTTATTTAAAAAATCTATATAGTTGAGTTCAAAAGTTTACAGACCTTGCAGAATCTGCAAAATGTTAATTATTAGTTTGTCCTGAACAGTTAAATTGCCTGCTGTTATTCAGGAAAATCTCTCAGGGCCCACAAATTCTTTGCTTTTCAGCATTTTTGTGTATCTGAACCCTTTCCAACAATGACTGTATGAGTTTGAGATCTATCTTTTCACACTGAGGACAACTAAGGGACTCATATGCAACTATTACAGAAGGTTCAAACACTCACTGATGCTCCAGAAAGAAACACAATGCATTAAGTGTGGGGGGGTGAAACATTTTTGAAATTGAAGATCAGGGTAAATTTTACTTATTTCGTCTTTTGGGAAACATGTAAGTATCTTCTGTATCTTCAAAAATATGATTATCAGACAAAACAAGAAAAATGTACACATCTTCATTCTGTTCTTAATGCATCGTTTTTCCTTCTGGAGCATCAGTGAGTATCTGAACCTCTAACTTTGGTAAAATAATTACAATTTTGCAGATTCTGCAAGGTGTATGTAAACTTTTGACCTCAACTGTATATAACATTAGTACTATATTATATATAATTACATATATTCAGTGTATTTAATTATAATGTGCAATTGATCTAATGTGTTCTTTTTTATTCGTACATCAGGACTACATTTCGCAGGTGGATCCTGGTGCGAGTATGGGACTCTCTGTCGACTCTATCCACAGTTACAGTGTTAATCAGAGCAGGAGGGTGCTTGGAGTCGAAGCACCGGAAAGTTCACCCTGTGACTGTTTAAAAAAGGGTCCTGGACTCGTCACTGTCGCCCTTAAAGGTGAAAAACTCACTTTCAATCTCTCACTCTCTCCAGCAACTTACACCTCATTTAATACACCTTTAAGCGTCAAAGTCCTCACTGAAAGTGAAAATCTGTGCAAACTTACAAAAATCACAGGCATCAAAACAGACCTAATGTTTATGCAGTTTCATTCACCTTATAATGTTAAAATCCCAGACTTCCTGTATGAAAAAGTGCAGTTAATGATTATTTACTTCAAACATGTCAATTTTAAGGATATACATTAGCAAACATATTGCAAAGATCTTCTGTTGATGATCATACACCTGCAAAACAAATGCTAGCGCACTGCATTTTGTAACCTACAAGGAGCAAGATTGTGGAACACAGATTTCACTGTGGGTGGATGTTCACCACATTAAGTGACTAAATTAGAAACTAATTAAGAGGCAAAATGACTAGTTACTGTTTTAATTGTTTGTCTTGTTCTTTAGTTCTCCAAGGCATTTGTAACTAACCTCTGTTTCACCTAATCTCACTCTCGGTTCCAGGTTTTAAGGAGAAGTGTGTGGACAGTCTGGTATTTGAGACGCTCATCCCCAAGCCCATGATGCAACACTACATCAGTCTGCTTCTGAAGCACCGACGGCTGGTCCTGTCGGGCCCCAGCGGCACAGGGAAGACCTATCTCACCACCCGACTGGCTGAGTACTTGCTGGAGAGGAGCGGCCGTGAGCCCAGCCCTGGCCTAATCACCACCTTCAACATGCACCAACAGACCTGCAAGGTGAAGCCTGGAAATCACACTTTCCAGGAAACACTGACTTGTTTGCAGTTGTAAAGCCTTACATTTTGTCTTACTTTTGTCCCTCAGGACCTCCAGTTGTACCTTTCTAATCTGGCCAATCAGATTGACCGGGACTGTGGCACAGAGGACGTTCCATTGGTCATTATCTTGGATGATATCAGTGACGCGTCTTCCATCACTGACCTGGTCAATAGTGCACTGACCTGCAAATATCACAAATGGTGAGTGAGGAAACTCCTGCGTTAATGAAGCGGGATTATGTTCTTGGTGAATCGCTCAAAAATAACATTTTATGGTTAAATTATAATTTTGGTGTTCCCTTTCTATATATATATATATATATATATATATATATATATACTATTTACTGTTACTATTAAGATTTTATTAATTTATTTTTTAGGACAATTAGAGAAATTTCCCCCCAAAGTCCCATTATTGTAATGCAAAACAGTACATAATATAAACCTAATTTAGATTAAAACCTGCATAAATTAAAAGATGCTAACTTCATAAATACTTAAAATAATACATCATTTCTGCATTACAGTAATGAGAATGTGGTGGCAAATATTGTTAATTGTCATGCAAAAAGGTTACACTGCAAAAATTCTTAATGATTCAAAAAATTATTTTAGCAAAATATACTTTTAAATATACACTACCAGTCAAAAGTTTTTGAACAGTAAGATTTTTTTAATGTTTTTTAAAGAAGTCTCTTCTGCTGTCCAAGCCTGCATTTATTTGATCCAAAGTACAGTAAAACAGTACAATTTTGAAATATTTTTACTAAAATAACTGCTTTCTATTTGAATATATTTTAAGCTAAAGATATTATAGAAATTAATACTTTTATTTAGCAAGTATGCTTTAAATTGATCAAAAGTGATGATAAAGACATTTATGTTACAAAAGAACTTTCTTTTCATCGAAAAAACCTGAAAAAAATCATCTCAGCTGTTTTCAACATTATATATATATATATATATATATATATATATATATATATATATTTTTTTTTTTTTTTTTTTTTTTGAGCAGCAAATCAGAGTATTAGAATGATTTCTGAAGGATCATGTGACTGGACTAATGATGTTAAAAATTCAGCTTTAAAATCACAGGAATAAATTACATTTTAAAATATATTCAAATAGAAAACTTATTATAAAAAGTAAAAATATTTCAACATTTCACTGTACTTTGGATTTCCTTTCATTTTCAAAATTAAAAGTTTTCTTTTAAAGTATATTTGAAAAGTTCAGATGCAAAACCCTCTAACAGCCACCTTGGTCAAAAATGAGATAATGATACTGAGTGAATGCTCTCGACACATAGTATACATCCATCAAATAATTTGCCTTCAAACGGCAGCCAGCCTCAGCCCAATCAGAAGTACTGGTACTTAGGTACAAACCTATACATAGCAGCCTGATAAAAATGCATATTTTAAAGAAAAATGTCAGATGGATTTAGAGGCTTCTGCATCTGAACTCTTCATTTATTTACCTTGGTTATTTATTTCAGTCCTTACATCATTGGAACCACCAATCAGTCTGTTAAGATGTCATCCAATCATGGCCTGCATCTCAGCTTTAGGTAAGTTCCTAATTTCTTTAACACTAATTCATTCCTGTTTGTAGACTGTAGCAAGATAAAGAAATTAGAAATCTCATATCAAAATTTTCTGTTTGTCTGAAGAATGGTCACCTTCTCCAACAACGTGGAGCCTGCAAATGGGTTCCTAGTGCGTTACTTGCACAGGAAATTGATAGAGACGGAGGATGACAGCACAGTTCACAGCGTTGAGATGCTGAGGGTTCTGGACTGGGTGCCTAAACTCTGGTACCATCTCCATACCTTCCTGGAGAAACACAGCACCTCAGACTTCCTCATAGGTACAGCTTTACACTTTCTGAATGTCTGTTTCACACATTTCAGAAGAATATCTAGGGTTTGGACAATAAAACTGAAGCACTGGCCAATATAGTGTTGGAGGTTTCGTGGCTATATTTACGTAGCCTAATGGCCAATCTACACTGATTGCACAGTTCAAACATTGTACCCTGAAGGTGGTTCCATGTATCAGGATGATAATGCACCAATACACACAGCAAGACTGGTGATAGAGCGGTTTGATGAACATGAAAGTGAAGTTAAACATCTCCCATGGCCTGCACAGTCAGCAGATCTTAATATTATTGAGCAACTTTGGGGTGTTTTGGAGGAGCGAGACAGGAAACATTTTCCTACACCAGCATTTTCCTACACCAGCATTTCCAACACCAGCATCATATGGTCACTGTTCTGCCTCTGGCTACTGTGCAGAACTTGTATTTGTCATTCCCAAGATGAAATGATGCTGTATTGGCCACAAAAGGAGGCCTAACACCATACTACTTGTGGTCTAAATTCAGGTGTTTCAGTTTCATTGTCCAACCCCCTGAATTTAACTATTTGCATAAGCAAATTAATCTTGAACACATTTCAAATGTGATGTATATTGTATTAGGTTACTGAAGTTTTGGCTCCTGTCTTTGCAGGTCCCTGCTTCTTCCTGTCTTGTCCAGTATCATTAGCAGAGTTTCGCACCTGGTTTATTGACCTCTGGAACCAGTCCATTATTCCTTATCTTCAGGAGGGAGCAAAGGATGGTGTGAAGGTAAGCTGTTGTCCACATAGATAGCTGACTACTTATGCAGGGGTGTCCTGGCCTTTACATTTTGGCCAAAATGAGGCAACTAGGTTTTGGAACAGAGCTTATCTGCTACTAAAGGACTTGTGTTTTGGTGGATCATTTGACACTTATTGTGTCTTGTCAAAGTGCAGAGTCTTCAAGCTCAACCTTTGCATTTATATATTCAGGTCCACGGTCAGAAAGCCGCATGGGAGGATCCAGTAGAGTGGGTGAGGGATACGCTGCCCTGGCCTTCAGCTCAACAGGACCAGGCCAAACTCTTTCACCTCCCTCCGCCAACCACCGGCCCCAACTCTGCTCCTACACAGCAGCCCAGTGACGACAGGGACATGTCCAACAAGGACAAGGACAAGGACATGTCTCTGTCCACCATGGAGTCAGATCCACTGGTGAGTGTCTGGTACAGCTACACTTGAACCGTTGTGAACAAGTTTGCAATTGTTCTGACAAGCTGTCCTTGTTCTGTCCCTCATTCAGATGGCGATGCTGTTGAAACTCCAGGAGTCTGCCAACTACATTGAATCGCCCGAACGGGACATTTCTGGCAACCCCACTTTCTAGCCTGAGCTAAAAGACTCAAAAGCTTAATAATGGCTAGTGCTGTTCTGTACAGCTGATTTGCACCTCCTTCAAAAGGTTTGTGAGAGTCAAGAAGAGGAACTCTCAAGAACATCCACGTCAAGGCAGACGAAACTATCTGAAAGTCTGAAAGAAACACAAAGGACTGATCCTGCCCGATCTGAGCGAGAATCTTTTTTGCACTGTTGTCTTAACCGGTCCTTCCTTTGCTTATCTAACCTGCAAGTTGCATGGCAATACTTGCAACTGAGGATTGTGAAGATTGGATGATTGTGAAGATGAAATGTTCTTGTCTACCATACTGGGAACAAAATGTGGTTCACATTTGTTCGATATTACTTACCTGACCATATGGACCAAAAATCTATTTATTCTTATTTGCAAGAGTACCAACACTCCATCCTCAAGATCAAGTCGCCTGAACCCTGTACACAAAGGTGCGGTTACATTTAGACCAACTCGCATGGATGCAAAACGTAATGTACAAGATGGTGCTTAGAATTCAGCCTTAAACAATGTCCCTCCATATATCATAAAATCAGTTTCATAGCAATCTGAATATTACTCTATATTACCTCAGTTTGCAAAGTGATGCAGTTTCAAGGTGCAGTACATACCCATAACCAGGTTGCATTCATTCCTATCAAGCAAGCAGACATGAGACAGATGTAGACTGTAGATCTCTCCGAGGATGCACTTTGATTCGTAGCTTTCAATCAAGAGCATTGACTGGTTGTTCAAGATTCAAGATTCATGGGTTGTTCACTCCAATAGTGAGTTGCAGCAACAAAACAACCAGAAGGCATTCATTTTAAGTGAGATTTGGGGGCGACATGAGCGATAGAGACTGTTGGCAATGGACAAGGTTGAGTTAAGTTCAACTATATGCAAATGTAACGCAATATGGCGTTAACCAATGGGAGAACAGACAGTGAAGCTCATGTGATCCGCCTGATCTTGTTGGTCATTTATTGCCTACAAAAGTTGCTGAATTAAGACGGCACTTGGAGATTCAGCAAAGCTGAGCACGATTGCAGTCATGCAGCTGATACAGTTGGAAGGCGACCTCAGGCGATTTAATCGCTGTCGGTAATAACAGAGGTGCTGTTACTGGTGTATGGGAACAGTATGCAACATCTTACTTTCAGTAATTATTTGTGTGTCCAGTGCATTTGACCTTAAGGCATAAGTATACTCCAGTTTCCACGTTTTGCTCCATTTCACACGTCATTGAGCATTCAAGCCCTTCAAAGTAAACTTTACTGACCGTGAGCATTATCTAGTAGGGCTGGGAAAATAAATCGATTGTGAATCGAGAAATGATTCAGCATCTATTCAGAGATTTTCCGAATGCATTGAAATTCTTTCTCAAGTCGATTCTGAGCTTAGTTTTGAACAGTAGATGGCACTGCATGTTTTAGAAACAGCCGTACTCTGCTTGTTTCCAAATCCTTACACGCACTTGAACTTAAAATAATCATTCATAAAATTCAGGAAAGATTGAAGCGAATTACAAGGGTGGGCTGTGTTTCCATTAATCTGTCATAAAAGCATTCAAGCGCTCTTCAGCACTCTTCTTCATGAGCATTTGAGTGTGTGGATAAATACTAGATTAGAGCACCATCTGCTGTTAAAATCGAATCGCCATGCATTTGGAAGATCTCAGAATCGACCCAATTCAATTCTTTATCGATTTATCGTCAGAAGCCTATGTTATAGTGGTCCTTCAACCACTCATATCTCTTGCGCATTCGCTGATGTCCATGCACAAGTCCATGGCATGCAGACACAAAAATCGTGCTGCACATGGGGCGGGAATATGTAATATGGTCCGTGCGAGCCGGAGCGGGACATGGAATAGGGAAGTATACTTTCGTCTTTAGTTCCAATACCCATGGTGCTCATGGATCATCAAGATAATAAAAGGCTTTGTTCTCACTGACACCCCAAACCCAGTTCACTTGGCTTTGTGCTGATGTAGCAACTAATGTAGGCCCTGTTTTCATCTGGTATTAACATCCCCTTTGACCTCTTATTGTTTGGGATATTCAGTTTATTGTGGAATATTTTTGCAAGAGAGCTAAGTGTGGCATGCTTCTGCACCGGCGGAACCTTTCATAGTTCCTAGAACTATTGGTGGAAGTTCCCGCTTTTTGCGTGTTCGCACCACAGAAACTAGGAACGCATTTAGTTCTAGGAACTCCATTTGGGGGAACTAAATTAGCTCCTACTTCAGAGTAGGGTCTTTAACAGTTCTATAGAATCCCGGCATTATTATAAAGCAAAGTAAAAATATCTGCTCTACGAACGTGGAAAAAAGTGATAACGGCTTTTAGCTACCCATGTTGCACAGCTTATGAGCAAGCAGAAATGGAAGCAAATGAAAAGGATACAGATTTCACCTGTATTCCCGTGTGTTTTAGCACTACACCTCAAAGTTTGAATGACTTAATTTGGTGCACTTTCTCTCAACAGAACAATCTAGTGTCAGTT
Organism: Labeo catla; assembly: GCA_012976165.1. Taxonomy (NCBI): domain Eukaryota; kingdom Metazoa; phylum Chordata; class Actinopteri; order Cypriniformes; family Cyprinidae; genus Labeo; species Labeo catla. The sequence continues at coordinate 269,461 of VONZ01000246.1, forward strand.
GACTGGGTGCAAAGTTGAGTTTGGAGCACATCCAGGATGAATAAGTAGCCTGTTTATATTATAAATATGATGTGGTCACATGCATTTTGACTACCTCTGTATGTGGTTTTAGTGATCCGATCACAATTTAGACCCTGTTTACACCTGTATTTAGCGCCGGACACTTTTGATCGGTTCACTAAAAATGCATATTAATACAAGGTGGAAACAGGGCCGTAAATATACTGGATATTGACTCCACTGCCTGAACAAACTAAAGTAATTTGAGCTCCTGCCAAATAAGATTGGGTTTGAAAACAAATAGGGATTGTTTGCAGTGTGAACAAAGCCAAACTGGTTTGTTATGTCTGGAGGAGGTTTAATTATTTATGTTTAGCCTTTGTTATGTCTGGAGGTTCAAAGCAAAATCACATCAGTGTTACAAGCACTTATGTCCTTTGGTCTTCTGTAACAATGTAGCCAGTTTTGGAAATAGCATTGTAGTTGTTTTTTTTATTTCTGACAATTTCCAGTCACAGGATGACCCCTTATCAGGGTCTTTTATAAACTCTCAAATCATTCCAGTAACAATTGTAATGACAGAATATCTTGTGATTGAACACACACTAAAAAAAACAACAATGGTGGATTGTAACTCATAAATGCGTTTGCTATTGGCTGATTACAGGTGCTCCAGAACTGTATGTGCATGAAAGCTTTAACTCTGAGGAAAATTATAGCTAAAAAGGCACCTTATCATGAGACGCCAGAGGATGTGTTGGCAAGAGCAAAGTGATCTTATATCTATATTACCAAATTGAAACTGAATTTCTCCAGTACTGACCGGTTAGTACTAGCACTATAGCAATGAAACGTGTGCCGATGTAATCTCAGAATGTAAATTGGATCAAAACTTCAGTTTGCCAACACACCTTATGCTCTTGATGATGCTTGCTGACTCTTGTGCTTGTGTTTACGTGTCCTGTTACTGTCAGACATAGCTCTTCAAATGATTAACTAGAGGAGTGTTTTTTAAAGGTCTTTTTTGTATGTTTTTTTTTACTAAAGGATCTGAGTCTGACATTTGTAAATAGATTTTCAAAAAATTGCCAAAAAATACAAACAAAAAAGGTCTATGGTAGAATAAACAGAGCAAGGATAAAATATAACAACTATAAACTGAATGTGTCTGGTTAGATATACATTACAGCGAGGATCGCGGTCATCTCTCAGTTATCGCCTTTCCTGTAGAGGCAAGTTAACTGCCACAAAGTAACTAGATCATGTTGCCTATGTACATTTATCACTATGAAAGTGTCCTCTGTATTCTCTTCCGGGTCGTACAAGGTATTGGCTTTTACGATCGAGTTGGCCATAACAACCCATAAAAAAACTGAGAAGTGGCAGCGGTGCTTCAAATCACACAAGTACCTCAAAATCTGTCTTAACAGCTCATCGTATTATCATAAACTTCCCTTAATCGCTTAAGGATAGTTTGGGGCTTTGGGGAAGATTCCCCCGGTGTTTTGTCATGAAAATGTGCCTAATATAAGCCAACTCGTTGGACATTGCAATACCTAAACTATTATGTTTTGCAAGGGATTGTTTGCTGTGGAGGATAAGAATGCGAGCGAAAGTGTTATCCTTTTCTATGCTAGCTTATGAAATAACTTTGAGATTTGAGCTCGCCGGTAGTCTTGTTTTCTTGGAAACCGAGGCTGCTTTGCCAGCTAGCACAAACTAAAGCCATTTCCCACTGTCTCTTCTCGTCTCACAGATATATTTGCCATCGTAGTATCATATCTGCTGTCTTGCATATGAACTGATATAGTTTCGACAACCTAAAAAGGTGTGTCTAAGTCTTAATTAATTTATTATTTTTACTGTTTTGCGACTAACAACGCTGAATGTTCAAGCAGGCACAATAATACAAAACCTGTGCTTTGTAACCATGTTTTTTTTCCACTTGTTTTAGATTAAACAGATTTAATAGTGTTTAATCAAAACAGATTCATGATTTGTCACTATGCAGCGCTGAAATAACATTGTAGAGCTGAGTTGTTAGTACCAATGACAGATAACAATGGTGTATGTAATAAGCTAATGTGCAGGTTTGATGGTGTTTTAATGTTGATGTGTATCACCATTGTTTGTCTGGGAAAAACACATTGGACCTACTTGTCCCATTGGGATTTCAAACAAAAACTGTTTTTCTTTATCTTATTCTTCCTCTTTTTTCTTGCTTTCTCCTGAAGAAATCTTTCTATTTTGTATAGAACATTGCAATTGTAAACATTGTAAATAATAAACTCATCTGCGACCACAATCACAGTAAAATATGAAAAGATCCGGCCCTATGATGAGACACCTTTTGTTATTGTTGGTTTTTATTATTATTTTTTGCAAACTGTCTGCTGGAAAGGGGTTATAAAGGCATGTGCTGATCTGAGAGAATTTCTTCCATCAAATGTTCACTCACGTTTCCAATAAACTCGTGCCATCCCTACACTTGGTTTTGTGTTTTTTTTCCTCAGTTTTAAAAAATGCTATATCATTACATGAATGTAATAGAACATGACAGCTGGATGTTTAGAACTTCAGAACTCAAATATTCTTATTCTAAAATTAATTTTGAGGTTTGTCTCCCTCTAGTGTCAGTGCAGTGTGCACCGCATTTTGCAATTTTAGACAAAAGAGGGCGCCAAATTTCAAAAACTAGGATCAAATACAAGACATTAAGAAGTGATTGAAAATGAGAAAGGTCAAGTAAAATTGAAGTCTGAAATATCTGAGCTCTAGACACGAAATCATCTACATGATACTGAGTTAAGCAATACTATTAGTTTGAGTAAGACCTATTTAGGGTTATTCCTGAGTTGATTTGAATTTATCAAGGCTATTTAAAAAAAGATGAGTTCAGAAGGTCCACACTCAGAGCGGTATAAATTGAACGTCCTAAAAAGACATTGCCATTTCAAAGACCGGCCGTCCTGTTGAGTTTTTCCCAAGCATTATGCCAGCCAAACCAGCGCCTATCAAAAAGCCAGCCAAGAAGGCTGCAGCAAAAGAGGAGAAGCCAGCAAATCCGGCGCCTCCTGCTGAAACAGCGCCGGTAGAAGCTCCCGCTTCTCCCACCTTAAGGTACTGGACGCATCTAAACGCTGATGTTTATTATTTAAACAACACACATATATACCTCAAACTGTGCCTGACCCTAACAACATCTCATTTAAAGAACAATTCTTCTCATTTTATTGTAAACTGTAAAATTGCTACTCACCTCGGTCAAATTAATGATACTGTTCGACGTCTGTCAGCTGTATTTTAATGAAAGAATATCATAAATTCTGTCGAGGACTCACACACGCCCTATAATGAACAAAAAACTCATTTAGCAATCTGACGACGTTTTTACCTATGATTTACCTTGGTAATCTGCCAAGCTGCTGAACTCACTGCCATTAGCAGTGTTACTATTTTAAAGTGCTATTTACTAATAGTATTTATTGAGATATTAATAAAAGTTTTTACTACTGTTCAACTATCAGTTTTTGTTTTTATATTTAGGACTATATTTGTTGTTTCAGTTAACGTTTTTTTTAAAGTGGTCAGCGGATGCAAAGTTCACTTTTTCATGTTGTTTGAACATTAATGTGTCCATGCAGTGTTTTTTAATTAATCTGTAAAAATAACATCGCCTTTTTCAAATCGAGCCATTCTTGGTGTGCCGTCACATCGACAAAGGCCACTCCTACGATAGTTAATTAACATGAGAGTCTTACCTCAGACCAGCTGTCACAATCCAGGAACCTCCATTGTTTGGATGCCCAAGCAGGGATGTAAATTAGACTGAGCGATTGAGGTGTTGTGTTGCTGGATGTAATAATGAACATAGTGGTAGTCATTTACTCCCAACATCTGAAGATGCAGTAGATTACCTTTGTTTGTGAAGGGAATGCGGCTCCCAATCTACATATATCCGTCTATGTTCACGCGAATCATTCATGATTCAGCTTCACTTACAGCAGAAGTGAGTATAAGGGTTTTTTATGAATCTTTGCAATTGTCTTTCCTAATAATGTGCTAGTTAGCAAGTTTAGCGGCTAAACGCCCTAAATGCGGCTAAAGTAAACAAGCTCCTCACTCCACAGAGAGAAGAGAGGGGCGGGGCGAGCAGAGCTCATTAACATTTAAAGGAAAAATCCCCTCAGAATGGGATGATTTTCGCAGAGCTCATTTTGACAACGTAAAAAGGGTGTTGTTTTAGGGCGGCCGTACACGGTGCGAATTCGGACAGTCGGAAGACCGTATGGCCACGCACACGTCACGAGTGACTTTGTTTACGGACGCAGTGGTACATGGCACGATTTTAAAACCTGCCGATTTCCGAGGCAATCACATTCACGAAGTTCCGCGCCAAAAACATGGACTCCGAGGAAGAGATCCTTTTCGGTAAAATTTAACGGTAAAATGTTAAATCATGCAGTGTGTCTCTGTATATTTAGGGTGATCAGATTGTTTGCCCATGAAATCTGAGAGAAAGGCTGTGTATAATATACTGTGTATGTACTGTTAAATTCAACTGCTCTCTGTCTATCTCATAACTGCATATAAAAAATATGAGCCGTGACTCTTTGCTACACATGCAGGAACCGTCTGATCACCCTTGCGTGTGTACACTGGTTGCAAACTTGACAAAACTTCACCTCTACAGCAGTGCTAACAAGCATATGCATTAAAGACATTGGAACTGCAATGCTACAGCACTGTACAGTATTATAATATATGTTTTAAGGTAGTATTATGCACGTCGAGGGGGCTAGTTGGCCACCACTATAGCTAAATTTCCAGTTTGCTCAACAGATCGGCTCGTTCAACAGCACACACGTCACGCTTTCAATCCCACAGCTCCCAAAGTTTTTTGACATGTTTAAAAATGATCGTGAGGTCGGGAAGTGCTCGTAAGGCACTCTGCTCGTCTCGTAATTTCTCACACACCATACGAGCCCCGACCATACGAGAAGAGACGATTTCCTCCGATAACCAAAAAAAAAAAATCGCATGCGAGCTCGTACGACCTCAAAAAACGCACCGTGTACGCCCGCCTTTACACTACCATTGAGAATTTCTAACCAAAGTATAATATAGACTTTTCATTAAGACCCTAAAGAATCATATCAACTTGTGGAAAATGGGCATCCGATGACCCCTTTAAGTAACGATTTTTTTTTATAGTTTTAGTTTCAGATTTACTTAACTATTTAGCTGCTGTTAAATGATAATAAATAGTATAATTAATAAAATGTTATAAAATAAATGCTTGTTTATTATTTATTTACTTACTGACTAATAGTAGGCTATATCAAAATACTTAAGTTTTATTATAGTAGCAAATACCCTGTAAAAGCTATCGTTTTTGGCAGGTATTTTGGTAGAGACTAAGGTTACAATGATTTAATTATGTCTTTTTATGCAGCTGTTTTATTTATTTAGAAAAACTAAATATACTAATTATTATGCACATATATTAATGTAAAAATTTCCTTAATATACATTTTACCCCAGTTTCATCAGAAACATTAAACAGAAAGCACCTTTTGATCCTTGAGCCTTGTCTTACAGCAGCATTGCAATTTATACCTATCCTCTAACGTGTACCTAACATCTTCTAGCATTTATTTAACATGTAACACTAGCCTCTGCCCTCTGCTGCTTAGGGTTAAACTGATGCCCTCTAAAATGAGACCCCAGTATAGGCTAAAGCCATGTAACCCTGTTGAAATTAGTCAGGTTTTGCATAAGAATAATAGCATTTTATTCATTTCTCACTTGTACAATATTCATGTTTAAATCATGTTTCTTTTTTTTTTTCAAATGTTTACATTAACTTACATCTCAGGATCACATAATACTAGAACAGGATGTGGTGTGCGGAGAAGTGCATCTCACTGCATGTTGAAATGAAATGGTGTGACTTTTCACCTGACTTTTTAATAACACCTTCAGTTGCTGCTGAGAAAAACTGACCACTGTATGAGGGGAAGGTTACACTGCTAGACATTTCTGTAAGTTTATTACTATATATCACCTAGTATAAACTTATTCCCTTTGCATCATGGGAATTTTCTGTGACGTCAAACACCACATACAGAGAATTGTATTTTTTAAAATTGCTGTGTACTACTGTAATAGCCTCTTTGGCGCAATTGGTGCATTGCTCTTTTTTTTCCTCATTACTTACATTTGGACTGACAGGATTTGCCTTACACAGTGTTTACAATGACGCAACAGCTTGAGACTGTCTACATTGGACGTATTGAATGACTGGCAAATCACATTGTACTGCTTGATATTTGACGTCTACATTTACGTCTTGCAAGAGTGTTTGCTCATCTGCAATGTCTATAGGACGTTTCCTGTAAGATGTCAAATAGATATTTAGAAAATCTCTTTAAGATGTTTATGATTTAGAATGCATGCAAAACTGACGTGTTACAGACGTCTATCAAATGTTTGTACACAGAAGATGCTTTCTAAATCAAGCGATCTTTAACAGACATCTTGCAGATCTACAGTATGTGTGCCAAAAGAGAGCGGAAAAAGATCACACCAGTGCATTCTGGAAGACTAGTGTTGTCTTGCGGCCACAGATGTGTTAAGTCATTCAAAACAAGGGCCTCAACAGTTCCAACTAAATTCTTACAGCTATAACCCTCTTAAATTTTAGCTGTAATCTTTCATGCTACAGTGGTTAATGTTCTCTAATTTTGATCACTGTGTTTTCCACAAAATAAAGGTCAACATAAACCCTTAGTGGTCATTGTGCTGGCCACTGTAATGCTAGGACTATTTTAACCAAAGCTTTTTTTATTTGTTTTAATAACCCAAGAACCTGGAATCAACTCATTATTGTTACATAATGTTGTTATGAGGTCAAACAAGCTTGACTTAAAAGAGATATGCTGGCATGTTGGTTTAGAGCATCAAAGAGTACGAACTGTTCATCCATTTGGGTTTAGCAGGTGAATGTTGTGGTGGTTGGCAGCGATTCAAGACATCGCACAGGATTACATATAAGGACAATGACTGTAAAAAGGGTTTGAAGAACAAGGATTAGGTTTTCACACATACAAGCACAGGCTTTGTGGGAATTAGGTCAGGTATTGTAATGGAAGCTGAAGGTGGGCTGAATGTCAGCAGTCTTCTTGGACCTTCTCTGTTTCTGTCCCACTTGCATTTTCATTTTTAGTTCATTTTTTTCCCACTTCTGTTTAGCGAGTAAGACCTCACAGTGTAAAATGATCCATACTAAGAAATCTAAATGATGTGTAATGCCCTGCCATCTGTGTGTAGATCTGCCCAGTCCTCCAGCCTCTGTCAAGCTAGTGGACTCTTGGGGGTTTCAATGCAGCTCCCAAAGACGGCAACACTGAGATCACTGGATACACCATTCAGAAAGCCGACAAGAAAACTGAAGTAAGTAACACATAATTGGCACACTAATGCGAACAATAACACAAAAAAATACATGTCAGCACTTTATCTACAATATTAGTTCCTTGTTCAGAAAATCAGCAGCACTTCCTTTTTTATCTAAGGAACAGTGTTTTTTGGTGGAGAGTAAAACTGCATGTTTGGTATCTAAAATAAAATAAACATACTGTGAAATATAACTGGGTTTGAAAAACATCCTATGTCTGCAGTCCTACCCACAAATGGAGAGTCTGGCCTGTCCTGTAACTGAAAACATTTACAATCTATTTCTGTTTTTACAGTATTTTGATAAAACAAAAGCAGCCTTCGTGTGCATAAGAGAGTTCCTTCAAAAACTAAAGATTTTACCAACTCCAAACTTTTGTATGGTAGTGTAGTTCCAACTGCAGAAGCCACATGTGACCTCACATTCTATTTAAATGTGCCAAATTGTTACATTTCTAAACAATTCCAAATAGTCCACCAATAAACTAACAGATAATTGATATTAATAAATGATACTGAATAAACTGTTCCTTGAAAACATGGCAAGCCATTTTGTTGGCAGCACAAACTGACAGCACGTACTAAGTGTTCTCGCTGTGTGAAAATAAGACTTGGCTCTGCCTTGAGTGCTAATGACAGTCCTCATTCCTCACATCAGAGCTACATGGGATCTGCATAACAACATGGATTATGCTGCAGTGTTGCAAAACTGACAGTAAGGTAAGGTGGTCCTTCAGGAACAGGACTGGACACCCCTGATTTAAGAGGAAAAGGCAATGATTAAAAGATGACCATGCAAACTGTATAACAGCTAAAGGAGGCCTGGGCAACTCTGGCCCTTAAGATCCGCTCTGCAGAGTTTAGCTCCAGCCCTAATTAATCACACCTGAACCCGGCTAATGTCTAAATTCACCCTCTGTATGCTTACATAGAGCACTTCGCCCACTATACCCTTGTACAAGTCACTATTTGAGGGAATTGCCATGTGTAGCGCTGTCCAAGATCATAGTGGACATTATCAAGTGCAGTCATTCAATCTCATTCTGCATTGGCAAGCCGCTATAGAATACCCATATACAGCAAATAATTCCTGCATCTTACTATAGTGTACCATTTCTGGCTCATTCATTGGAAATATACAGTATGTGTAATATTATTAACATGAGCTTCAAAGGACAGTGTGCTTTGCAGAATCACACCCAGACTCTTAACCTACTGAGAAGGACAAATTGCATTATGATCAATGTCCACAAAAAATAGTCATAATGACACAAATAGTCATAAAAGATCACTATTGAGTTTTAGAAAGTTGGCTGAAAGCTAATTTCAGCTAAACATATAGTTAAGGAAGGTGGAGGAAAAGAGCCAGAGGGTATAGCAGTGAAAATAGATGTCATATTTCCTGAAAATATGGTCAAGAGGGGGTAGATGGATGGTGAACAGAAGTGGGCCTAGAAGACCCTGAGGGACTGAAGGTCTTTAAGATCACTATAAACTTCAAGACATCCATGTTGGAGCTACAACTCTGCAGGATGGTTACTCTCCAGGAGCATGATTGCACACCCTTGCCTTATTTTCAAGCATGGACGATCAACTGGCCCTTCTATTGGTCTGTGCAGTTATTTTGAACTTTCAAAATGCAGTTTAAATGCGGCTTCAAACAATCCCAAATGTGGTTGTAAATGATCCCAGCTGAGGAAAAAGGGTCTTATCTAGTGAAACGATCAGTTATTTTCATTAAACAAATACAATTTAAATGCTTTTTAATCTCAAATGCTCGTCTTTTCTCACTCGGCCTGAACTCTGTGTATTCTGGCTCAAGACAGTTAGGGTATGCAGAAAAACTCCGATCATATTTTCTCCCTCAACTTCAAAAAACATTTCAAAATCATCCTACATCGCTGCAGAAGTACCAACACAGTCTTTGCAAAGTGAACATGCAAAGAAGATCAAACACCCTCAACAAAAAAGATAAACCGTGATATCGGACGATTTTGAAGTTGTGGGAGTTTTTCGACATACCCTAACTGTCAGGAACTGGAGCAAAAACAGTCCAGGCAGAGTAAGACAAACAAGCGTTTGGCATTAAAAAGTATATAAATTGTATTATTTTTATGAAAATAACCAGTTGTTTCGCTAGATAAGACCCTTCTTTCTCGTCTCGCCTTCCTCGTTTACAACTGCATTTGGGATCGTTGCATTTTGGAAGTTTAAACTCAGGGCACCATATCAGTCGATTATATGGAGAAAAATCCTGAAATGTTTTCCACAAAAAACATAATTTCTTTATGGCTGAAGAAAGACATGAACATCTTGGATGACAAGGGGTGAGTACATTATCTGTCAATTTTTGTTCTGGTGGACTTTCCCTTCTGGAACCACAACAAGCACCAATTTGGTCACGATCCAGAGGATTCACAGACTGTGGAAATCTGTCCACGACAGCAAAATCCAACCAAAAATCCTGTAGTGTGAGCCTGGCTTTAGCTGAAAAAACTCAGACTTACATTTTAGTCTAGGACTAGGCTTAAGCCTCGTCTGGGATGCAAGAGTTCTTGACAGTGTGGTAATGTACAGTAAGTAAATACTGGAGTAAACCGGCTGCTATGCAATACTACAAAACCCTGAATGCATCATTACAAGCCAGTGGTGGAGCCTGGATATTTTCATAGTGTAGGGTCCCACAACTTTTTGGGTGGTTTAGCCATCCCCTAGCTCAACCCCTGCTACAAGCATTCTACCAAAATAGTTGACAACTGTGCTGAGAAACATGGGTTGGAAATAGTCTGTAACCACTTCCTGTGCTAAACCGTGCTCAAGTGGAAATGCACTTGGACCTGTTTCTCACCTTGCTCTAAACTGTCTGGCCCAGTGGTGCTTCAGTGTAATGGTTTTCTCAACAGGATATTTATCTTGTGATTGACCCCCCCTTCCCCCAATCAAAAGGAAAAATAGAATTTACACACACATTTTTATTTCATTTCATTTTTATTTGTTGTTGCTGTTGTTTATTTTTTGCGTTGTACGAGTATACTTTTTTTAAGACAATACAAAAATAATTATTACATTGCAGTAATCATGCTTGCACTGCATCTGTACATAAACAAATAACACCAGTTGTCAAAAAATGCATTAATACAATTACTTGCAATAATCTAATTATATGCAGTGACACTCATAGTCTTAGTTGCATACTCAAATAACTGTGGCTGGTCCCACAATTCTAAATGTGCATCAAAAGCATGTCTGTTATGTAGTAACTTGGTTTTTAAAAGGTCTGTAAATCCTGTTGAATGCACATTAAGCTTCCAAGAAGGTTTCACAACTCATATCATGAGCATGAGGCATGGGCAGCATCAGGTTTAAATGACAGTAAATAGTTATGGTGTTAAAAACCAAACAGTAGAGAGAAACTCACACATTAACCTCAGTTTTTTCTTCTTCTTCTTCTTTTTCTTTATATAGATTTAGTCTTGGTTAATTTGCAACATGCAACTATACCAATCAAGGCACCTGTAATATTTACAACCTGATGAAACATCATTGCAGACATTTGTTTGTACACTTTGTGTGTCTGACTTGCCTATCAGGGAGTCTCTGACATGTGACAGCAGCTGTTTCTATTAGTGTCTGTTAGTGGCTGTGTGGGTTAAAAGTGAAACTGTGGCCTTGCAAAGAACAGAAAACATCACATCACTATGGCTTCTGGCAGACACACATGGCTGGACAACATCTTAAGTTACCACATCTTTGGTTTCCATGCAAGCACAGAAAGACTTGTATTTGTTTAACATACATGCAACAGCTAAAACCTAGAAGCTGTAAGGGTTATTAAGAAGAACGTACTGGTTTATACCATCTTTTAAACTTGACAATACATTTTTTAGCCCTCAAAGAATGTTTCACAAAATATTTTAAAACTACAAAGTGACAGGCGTTTAAATTAATAATTTAATGTGTAAATAACTTACATGCAGTCAGATCTCAAACATGAATTTTGAAGTAGTTAATTGAGGAAGACAGTGGCAGTCTGTCAAGCATGTAACCCAAGCAACCCACATCCTTGTTGTAGTTATGCTTAAAATAATAATTCAACCAAAAATGAAAATTTGCTGAACATTTACTTGCCCTCAGGCCATCCAAGATGTAGATGAGTTTGTTTGTTCATCAGAACAGATTTGGAGAAATGTAGCATTACAACACTAGCTCACCAGTGGATCATCTGCAGTGAATGGGTGCCGTCAGAATGAGTCCAAACAGCTGATAAAAACATCACAATTATCCAAAAGTTTTGTAAAAATGACTAAACGTGTTTTCTTTTGAGCTCTTTGTGGAACTATAGAAATTATTAAACATCAGCTAATTCTTTTGCAAACATTCTAAACAACTCGGCGCTGGGTGAAATATGGACAAACCCAGCTACTTGGTTGTTTCGACCCAGCGGTTGGATTAACCCAGCCTTTCAGGTCATGAAAATGAACCTGAAATAGGTTGGAAATAAACATATATTTATGTGTTCAATAAATAAACATTTATTAATAAGTTGAATAAATAATAATTAAATAATAAACTTTTGATAAATGTTCACCTTTTGATAATTGCTGATGCCTTTAGTAATGAGTCTGATTTTTAATTACAAGCTACCTATTTTGGGTTCATTTTAAATAATAAATATAGTAGTTTTTAAACAATAGTTCAGCTAAATAAAACTTAGCAGAAGTCGAAACAAACCAGTAGCTGGGTTTGTCCATATTTTAGCCATTTTTTTACAGTGTAGTCGGATATTTTCTTTCCGCTGCCTCCTCAAACATTTGCTGCAGCAGCAATGTTTATTCCTGCCCTGTAAATGCATTTAAATTCATTATATTTAAAATAATAGCATTGCTTAATCTTTAACGGAGAAGTGAATTGTGCTGATTCTCATGAAGAATGAAACAAACCGAAGCTCTTCATGCACGTCACACTTTCAGGTGCACATGTTCTAGAGTTCATCCCAAACTCTGGTTCAACCCTGAGTTGACAGAGAATGTTTATATTGTAGTGAACCCCCAATTTTACTAAGAGGTTCAAACAGACATTTATGTAGGACAAAGAGGTGCATCAACGCCAAAGAGCTTGATAGAAAAACAGCTTACTTTATTAACAATGTTATTCAGAAAAAGAGAACTATATATAAATAACATTTAACCCTCTGGGGTCTGAGGGTGTTTTGGGGCCCTGGAAAAGTTTTGACATGCCCTGACATTTGTGCTTTTTTCAGTATCTTAAAAACATATTCATGGCTAAAGTCTGGCTACACTGTGATCAGCACAAACTAGGCTACAATAATATGTAAGCAACATGAATGTACATGTTTGTGTTTTTGAGAAAACAACGTTTATGCTTGGTTAGTGAAAAACTAAAATTTTTAAGTCACTGAAATAAGGCCATGAAACACATTCAGAACATTAGTTCACAAGACTTTTGAGAACTGGATGTGGTAGGCTAGAGTTTTTTCAACAAAATGATGTGAAAATCATCTCGTTCACTCGTTCAGAGAAAACAATATATTGATGTAAATTTTCTAAGACATGTTTTGTGATCGAAAGGGAATATGCGAAGGAGTGGCAATGACCCATGAATATTTAGCAATTCACACCTGAGAGACAAAGAGCCCTCCCTAATGGCCCATCAATGAGACTGTGACTGTCAGGTAAGAAACAATGAGAGATTCAAAGAATGGAGTTTTAGATTGTTTGTATTTTATTTACAACACAGTATAATCAAAATATACATAATGAAGGTCAAATACACACTATTGAACACCCTGATCTAACCACAGAGATGTGAACAGACTTTGTGTAGTTTCTGAAAACTGTTTTCTGAATTCTGTTCAACAAGTGAAAAAAGTAAATCATACCTGATATCTCTAAACTCATCATCAGTAGTCAAGGAACTTTTTTACACTAGAATATGTGTAGTTGAATATCTGATGTAAGTACAGCGCTCTCAGTTTGAAAGACAGCACGATTCATCTGTTGTGCAGGTATCAGATCACTAAAAAACAAACAACATAAGAAAAACATCTGTGAGCATGTTAATATCAGGAGCATATATACATACATATATATATGTATATATATATATATATATATATATATATACACACACACACACACACACACACATATACACACACATATATATATATATATATATATATAGTGTATGAGTTTGTAGCCATAGACTCGCGCATTTGTACTAACGTAAAAAGGACATTTTATATCTATATATAAGTAATAATTGTTTTTCACGTTAAACATCTATTCGTTCATCAAACATTAACCTGTAGGCCTTTGCTAGGGCAAACAGTGTTAACCAGGTGACAATCAGCACTGCACTTCACTACACTCCAGTGATTAAACCTGCCCCACACTTCATGCCAAAAAATCATGTTCACACATATCATTTCAAGTGATAAAAAGATTGACTCAGTTTTCTTCTAGCTCAGCACATACAAAGTAATCATGTTCATATAAACTTTAAAACAAACACTCATTCACAAAGACATACACACTCATGCCCACACATGTACAACACAGAAATTGATTAAAATGCAAAACACATCCCCATCTCCATTAAACAAGGCCCCACCCTGGGGTCTCGGGAAAGAAATCAGTCGTGCTGAGTCCACATCAACGCAGGAGTCCCGTGCTCATCTTTACTGTCAGCGAACCACAATTGGCGGAGGTGCCGATGAGTCGGCTTTACTCAGTTCACTTCATTTAAACAAATATCGAAGGGTTCGTCACTTTAAGAGAGCACACTTATCACAAATGCGAACGAGTCCTCTTTGCTCGGTTCAGTCCATTTCAGCACTCCGTAATCACACAGTTTGTAGCTGTCAGAGAGCGCACTTATCATAGATGTAAATGAGTCCTTTTTACTCAATTCGATCTGTGCAAACGCTCATAGAGCGCGTGGCCAGCACTCCTACTCCCCCCAATTATCTACCTAAATCCCATGCATCCGCGCTATCTAACTATCTTTGTTGCCGGACAAACCCTAACGGTCTTGAGCAACACGAAGCGTTCCCCCCTTTGAGCGCAAAGGCCAGTCACATTAGCTCTCTCAGGACTCACATTCCGCTCTTCGCTTGCCTCTTAAGTTTCCTTTGATCCAGGTGAGTTCAATCATCTCTGTCCTCCATCAATGGGAGGGGAATGCGTTACAACCAAACCCAAATGGGCTGGACTAAAGCCAACAAAACAAAGTCCTCAGCATTCATTACAATATCGAGCTTTGTGAGGTGCCTGAACCTGATCTAAACCAGGTTTGATTTGTTTTGTTTTTGTCAACTCTAAACTTACTCTGAAACTCAGAGTTTGTTCAGCTAGTTTCATGCAACAGGCCACTTTTTTTCTTGCACATCAAAATCCACTCTCATATTTGTTCAGAACGGTTTAGGACTGTTTTTGCTTGTAAACTAAGCTTGATCTGTGCACGTTCCTTTGCTGTTTCCAAACTATGTATCTTTGGCCGCCAATATAATGCATATTTTATATAGTATATAAATAATGTTTAATTTTATTGAATTATTGTATTTTTAATGGTTTGATTATGTGTTTACTTTTGTTGATATAATGATGCAAAAAAGGGGAGAGATGCAAGAAGGAGCAAGGGAAAAAGACTGCATTGTAATTGAGTGCTCATTGTAATTGAGTGTTTCCAATAAAAGAATAAACCCACAGTTATTTATTTCATAATTATAAAAGATATTTGAACATTTTTGATTTTCTAATGGGACATAATGGATATAATAAATCTTACTATATGTCAAACTGGGGTGTTTTAAACAGGCCAGGTTTCTACTAGATACTGTCGTCATTTCTGATAAACCCTGCTGGTTAAGGTTGAATTAATAGACAAAACACTGGCATCGACAGGTTTAAATATATAATATGTGGTCTTATCTGCCCATGAAAAAGTTCTAAATAGATTTGTGAACAAGCTTTAACTGATACTTTCAGCAAATGTACAATGCGTGAAATCAGTTACTAACAACACTGATGACAAGATGCACCATTAGGCATAAACTACTAATAGTGTGCTATTCAACTGTTGTTGATATGGGATGTCAGATATGCTATAAACCAGTGGTGTCAAAGTCAGTTCCTGGAGGGCTGCAGCACTGCAGATCTAGGAGTTTTAATTCTACCCTTCCATAGAATTCGAAATACCTCTAGTTTTGTTTTCTGCCAGCTGCTTTCTTAAAGGCATGATTTTGGTTTTAATCATCTTTAATCACAATGGAGCAACTGTATGTACATAAAGTGCTAAAAAGGAGAGAGTTGATAGTTATGCAATGCTGAATTCTTCTAGGTAATTTGGTATGCTAAGGAGTTAAGACAAGTCTGGAAGATTATTTATAAAGCAATCCACAGTGGTAAAAGTCATAGTACTATTATATTTGTCACAAGGAGTTGAGTTTCAGCCTTAGCTAAATTGAGTATACACAAGACTAGATAATGATATGAGGTGTTATGCACTCTTCTGCAGAATTTCCATGTGACAATGTTAAATGGAAAGTATGACTATGACAATGAGTGGGTCCTGGCATGTATTGTGTAACTCCAACGGACATGTCTATAAATGCCAAGGCCAGTGGATCTTTTCCAATATCTATATGGATATTAACATCAGCAACAATTAAGACTTTATCTGCAGCTTACTAACTCAGGAAAATCAGCAAATTCTTTGATAAAGTCTATATAGTGCCCTGGTGGCCTGTATACAGTAGGTGAAACAAGTGTCAAAAGGAATTTATCGCTTGCATTAGACAATGTGACAAAACGTCACACATACCATCACTTCAATAGAATTATACTTGAAACCAGACTTCCTAGTAATACTTAAAAAATTACTATGAATTGTAGCAACACCTCCCCATTTGACTTCCGGACATGGCTCATAACAGTGTCTTTTGGAGGGGAGAGTCATTTTTACTTTTTACTATTACAATACTTTTGGTACTATACTATACTATACTATACTATACTTTATCTGTATTATATTCATTTTTACTTTTTCAAACATTAATTAAATTATTACCCTTAAATGGGTTTGTAATTTTTTTGTACTTGCTAGTTTAGGGAGTATTTGTCCAGTTGTCTATGAAACCTGTGTTCTGTGGACACCACTTTGTCACCCAGCCATTGAGTGACAACCGTCTGCTATGTATCTCTTCACTAGTGATGGGAATAACGGTGTTATGAATAAACAGCATAACTAACGGCATTACTTTTTTCAGTAACGAGTAATCAAATGAATTACTGTTTCCCCGTTACAATGCTGTTACCGTTACTGACAATATAATGTGGAATTACTACAATTTTCACGTTGCGTTTTTATTCTGAGGTAAATTCTGGCTTGTTCCTCTCAGTGTCTTTATCCAGAAACAAAAAGTAGTCGAGATGCCCTTGATGAATGTTCATGTTTGTTTATGGAGGTGATGTGGGCGTTTACATGTTTGGCGTCTCATGTAAATGTTTAAAATCTCAAAAGCTTGTGGGCGTGATTACATTTGAGATGAGTTTAGCGGGAAAACTGAAGCTTGCGTTGGTATCATATGGATTACTTTATCAGAGAATATTTGTTTTTGACATGACTTGCTTCATTTAAAGAGGTCCTATTATGCTTTTTCACTTTTTGAACTTTAGTCAGTGTGTGGAGTGTATGTTTGGGCATAAAAAAGATCTACAAAGTTACAAATCTCACAGTCCACTCCAAAAGGGAGATTTTTCGTTTTTAAAAAATCCCTTTCTAAGAACTACAACAAATGGCTTCTTTGGACTACAGCATTTGTTTTCTACGCAGCCCATTATAATTTTTTTATTAAAATAAATCCCGCCTACAGAAATTCTAATGGTTGGGGGGAGTGTAGGGACGAGGTGGGGAATTAGCCTAACTTTAACGATGCAGTGCAGAGAGCTGCAGCGCGGCGGGTATAAACACAAACATTGACTAGAGTGGCCACGTAAGAGCCGCAACGTGCCGCAGATGTGTGCAGTGTGTGGTAAGAGATTTATTGATCATACAGTGTAGATAGCTTCACTTATAACGTGAGTGTTTTTTAAAATGCATAAACTTGCACTAGAATAGACTAGGCTAATCAGTGATGATGTTCTTTGATAATGTTAGGCTGCTTTTAACCTTATGCTGGAGCTGGTTTCGGGCAATGAAACTAAGTATGTAAATAATTAAATAAATTAGCACAATAATATTATGTATTGGCGATCTCGCAGGCTGACGATAGGACCCAACACTACTGTAGCGTATTATTTACTCACCCTCCATGCATCCTAGGTGTACATGACTTCTTTCTTTCAGACGAATCCAATCAGAGTTATATTAAAAATTATCCTGGCACTCCCAAGCTTTAGAATGGCATAGACGGGGTGTTTCTCTTCATGAGTCCAAAATAAGTCCAATAAAGTGCCTCACACGGTTCCAGGCAGTCAATAAAGGCCTCCTGTAGTGAATCGATGCGTTTTTGTAAGAAAAATATCCATATTTAAAACATAAGAATCATTTTAATCTAGTTTGTGCTAACAGTTGGAACTTGCTTCTTTGACAAGGGCTGTGGCAGAACTAAAAAAAACGTCTAAGCTGTTCGCCAATCGCAACGCAGTGGGACAGCCAACCAATCACAACCAACACATTTTGTTTTTCGGAAGGCGGGCCTTCATTAAACCCGGAAGTAATCAAGCCGTTTGTGCCAGGCTGGGAGAAAGGTATTGTAATAATGTAAATTATGTGAAAAATAATGCCTTTTTTCGAACCACCAAGCATGAGAGCATGTTCTAGTACACCCCCAAAACAAAATCAAGACTTTGTAAAAGAGCATAATAGGACCCCTTTAAAAGTAGACATTTTAAGTTCCCCTTCAGTCGTTTCACTACGACGTTACATATGGGAACTCGCCTGAGTGACCAATCACCTCTGAGCTTTACAGAAAAGGCCAATGAAATTGGCGAGTGGAGTTTGCGTGCAACGCCACTCCCCCGTACATACGGGTATATAAGATGGCGGCGCGCATCCACTCATTCAGATTTTCGCTTCAGAGCCTCACCGCCTGCGAGCTGTCAAGACGAAGACAGAAAGAAAGCCTCTCACCTGCAAACAGATCCTGCGAGCCGGCCGCCGACAGAGACGGAACGAGCCGGCTTCTCGCATTCCAGCGAGCCTTGAGCGCACGGTTGTGCCGCGTCCTCCCTGGGCGAACCGGGATCTAAGAGAGCAATTTCCTTACGGTCGTCGAGAGCCATTGTCCCGGTATGGCTTTCCGACCGTGCGTTTCTGGGTGCGGTAGTTTCCTCACCTCCGTTGACGGTCATGATCGCTGTCTCACGTGCCTGGGCCGAGCGCACGTAGAGGCAGCGTTTGTGGATGGTTCGTGCGTTCATTGCGAGCGCATGTCCATGGCCACGTTGAGGTCCCGCCTCTCGTTCGCGAGACGGCTCCCCTCGTCGTCTTCCCGAGGTAGTTCGGCGAGCCGTAAAGGCTTTACGGCTGCTTCGGCGAGGCGCTTGGGGGACCTCCAGGTGACGGTGCAGAATGTCCCGCCGGCTGATACCCCGCGGGCTTCCGCTCCACCGCGTGGTCCCGTGGTGATGCCCAAACAGACCGCTCCCCCGTCTAAAAGCGGGCCCAGCGTCTCTTTTGGTGCTCCCCCGGAGGAAGAGATGTCTATCTCAGCATCAGAGGGTGAACGGTCGGCAGATGAGGCGGGCACTTCGGCGGAGCAGCGCCATGCTCCTCCGGGCCGCCAAGGGGATCGGGCTGGAGGTCCCGAAGGTGCCTCCTCCCGATCCTTTGAGGCTGGATGATTGGTTTCTGGGGACGAGGTCTGCGGCGCCGCCGCGCTCGCCCCCAGTCCCTTTCTTCCCGGAGGTGCACGATGAGCTGGTTAAGGCGTGGCGGGCCCCTCATTCGGCTCGTTCACGCCTTACCTCCTCAGCCCTCGCTACCCTTGATGGCGGGGCGGCCAGGGGGTACGAGGGGGTCCCTCAGGTTGAGCGTGCGGTTGCGGTGCATTTATGCCCGCAAGACGCCGCCACCTGGCGGGGCTCTCCGCGCCTCCCGTCCAAAGCCTGTAGGCTTTCGTCGGCTCTGACCGGCAAAGCCTACAGTGCTGCGGCCCAGGCCGCCACCGCCCTGCACGCCATGGCCACCCTGCAGGTCTATCAGGCCAAGGCGTTAAAAGAACTGCACAAGGGTAGTCCTGACCAAGCGGTTTTGCAGGAGCTGCGTGCGGCGACCGACTTCGCCCTCCGGGCGACTAAAGTCACGGCGCGGTCCCTTGGTCAGGTGATGTCCACACTCGTGGTCCAGGAACGCCACCTCTGGCTGAACCTGGCGCAGATGGCAGATGTCGACAAAGCACGCTTTCTCGACGCTCCTGTCTCCCAGGCCGGCCTCTTCGGCGACACTGTCGAGGACTTTGCCCAGCAGTTCTCGGCAGTCCAGAAGCAGACTGAGGCGATCAGTCACATCTTGCCCCGGCGTGCGACTCCCACGAAGTCCCCGGGTGCCCAGCCTCAGCCTGCTCGTCGCCGAGGGCGCCCCCCTGCGGCCCCCAAGAAGCAAGACCTACCTGCTCCGTCTCCGGCTGAGGCCCATGATGCGCGCCTCGCCGCCAGACGTCGTGGCCGCCGCAGGGGAGCGGCGCCGCCCGCTGCTCAGGAGCCCCCTCATACACCTAAGACCCGCAGGTCTGCGCGGCGCTCCTGACACGGGCAGCCTGGAGATGATGGAAGCTGCTCTTCGGGGGACGACAACATCTGCCCCCCCGCCCCCGGTGGAGGGCCGGGGCCGTCTGTGCGCTCAGCTGCCGTCGACCTACGGGTCGGCGGTACCCACCCACTCACAGAAAGAGCAATTTTCCACATCTCTGGGCCAAGTGCCCCGAGTTCTGTTCCTGTCAGACAAGATGTCTCCTCGGGTTCGGACTCGGAGCCAACATTCGCCAGCGCGGGAACCTGGGAGGAAGGTAAGTGCTGCTCAGAGCGGCCAGACTGCTCTCCAGGACGTTCATCCTTCTGGGACCAGTCCCCTTCCCCTTCCCGCAGGCCGCCCCACCGCGGTCACGTCGGTCAACGCTCCGCTGATCCCACTGGTGACCAGGCTCGCAGCCTGGCTAGAGCTGCCCAGCCCGTCCCGGTGGTTGATCCGGACGGTACGTCTCGGCTACGCGATTCAGTTCGCCAGGCGCCCGCCCAAATTCAGAGGCGTCCTTTTCACCTCTGTCCACTCGGACACGGATGCCTCTGTCCTGCGTGCGGAGATTGCTGTCTTACTGGCGAAAGACGCAATCGAGCCTGTCCCTCCAGCCGAGATGAGGTCGGGGTTCTACAGCCCTTACTTCATCGTGCCCAAGAAGAGCGGTGGGTTACGACCAATCCTGGATCTTCGAGTTTTGAATCGGTCCCTTCTCAGGCTGCCGTTCAAAATGCTCACTTCGAGGCGTATCCTTTCGTGCGTTCGACACCAGGATTGGTTTGCGGCCATAGACCTGAAGGACGCGTACTTTCACGTCTCGATTTTGCCTCGACACAGACCCTTTCTACGGTTTGCTTTCGAGGGTCGAGCGTATCAGTACAAGGTGCTCCCATTTGGCCTGTCCCTGTCCCCCCCGCGTCTTTACGAAGGTCGCCGAGGGTGCCCTGACTCCGCTATGGCGGAAGGGCGTTCGCATCCTCAACTATCTCGACGACTGGCTCATCATGGCTCACTCGCGAGATCTGTTGTGCGAACACAGGGACCTGGTGCTTCAGCACCTCAGCCATCTGGGCCTTCGGGTCAACCGAGAGAAGAGCAAACTCTCCCCAGTGCAGAGGATCTCTTTTCTCGGTATGGAGCTGGACTCGGTCAATATGACAGCCTGCCTCACCAACGAGCGCACGCAGTCAGTGCTGAACTGCCTGAAATCATTCAGGCACAAAACAGCGGTCCCTCTCAAAACATTTCAGAGGCTCCTGGGGCATATGGCAGCTGCAGCCGCGGTAACGCCGCTGGGCTTGCTTCATATGAGACCGCTTCAGCGCTGGCTACACGATCGAGTCCCGAGATGGGCATGGCACCGTGGCACACTCCGGATTGGCGTTTCCCCGCAGTGTCGCCGCCTATTCAGCCCGTGGTCAGACCCTGCCTTCCTACGGGCCGGAGTCCCCTTAGGACAGGTCTCCAGGCATGTTGTGGTTTACACAGATGCCTCCACCACGGGTTGGGGTGCTGTATGCAACGGGCAAGCAGCCTCGGGCTCCTGGACAGGACCTCGACTGCTTTGGCATATCAACTGCCTGGAGTTGCTAGCAGTGCTTCTCGCGCTGCGTCGGTTTCTTCCGATGCTCCGCCACAAGCACGTGCTTGTCCGCACGGACAACACTGCGACCGTAGCGTACATCAACCGCCAGGGTGGTCTACGCTCCCGTCGTATGTCGCAACTCGCCCGCCATCTGCTCCTGTGGAGTCAGACGCGGCTGAAATCGCTGCGCGCCGTTCATATACCAGGGGAGCTCAACCGTGCAGCCGACCAGCTCTCACGGCAGCCCACCCACCCTGGAGAATGGCGACTCCACCCCCAGACAGTCCAGCTGATTTGGAGTCGATTCGGCAAGGCCCAGATAGATCTGTTTGCCTCCCCGGAATCCTCCCACTGCCAGCTCTACTACTCCCTCAACGACGCTCCCAACAGCCTCGGCAGGGACGCACTGGCACACAGCTGGCCTCCGGGGCCCAAGTACGCCTTTCCCCCAGTGAGCCTCCTTGCACAGACCCTGTGCAAGATCAGGGAGGACGGGGAGCAGGTTCTGCTGGTTGCGCCATACTGGCCCACCCGGACCTGGTTCGTCGACCTCACGCTCCTCGCGACAGCCCCTCCCTGGAAGATTCCCCTGAGGAAGGACCTTCTTTCTCAGGGGATGGGCACGATTTGGCACCCGCGTCCCGATCTATGGAACCTGCACGTGTGGCTTCTGGACGGGACACGGTAGACCTCGCCGGCCTTCCACAGGCCGTGATAGAAACTATCACTCAGTCTAGAGCCCCCTCCACGAGGCAGGCCTACGCACTGAGGTGGGGTCTCTTTGTTGACTGGTGTGCCTCCCGTGGGGAGGACCCACAGAGATGTCCGATCGCAGTAGTGCTTTCCTTCCTGCAAGAGAAGTTGGAGCGTAGGCTGTCTCCTTCAACTCTCAAAGTGTATGTCGCGGCCATCGCGGCATATCACGATGCAGTCGATGGAACATCCATCGGGAAGCATCAACTGGTCGTGAGGTTCCTCAGAGGTGCGAGAAGGGTTAATCCCCCTAGACCGCACCTTGTACCCTCTTGGGATCTCTCCGTCGCCCTTCGGGGCCTGCGGGGACCTCCCTTCGAGCCGCTGGTTTCAGTCGAGCTTAAATTCCTGTCGCTTAAGACAGCGCTCCTGACCGCGCTCGCCTCCATCAAGAGGGTCGGGGACCTACAAGCCTTCTCTGTCAACGAAGCGTGCCTGGAGTTCGGGCCGGCTGATTCTCACGTTATCCTGAGACCCCGGCCCGGTTACGTGCCCAAGGTTCCCACCACACCCTTCCGGGATCAGGTGGTGAACCTGCAAGCTCTGCCCCCGGAGGAGGCAGACCCGGCCTTAGCGTTGCTGTGTCCCGTTCGTGCCTTACGGGTTTACGTGGACCGCACCCGGAGCTTCAGACGCTCCGAGCAGCTCTTTGTTTGCTTCGGAGGACAGCAGAAGGGAAATGCTGTCTCCAAGCAGAGGTTGGCCCATTGGGTGGTAGATGCCATCTCCCTGGCCTACGAAAGCCAGGGGGAGCCGTGCCCCCTAGGAGTTCGAGCTCACTCCACTCGTAGTGTTGCCTCCTCCTATGCGCTGGCGCACGGCGCCTCGCTAGCAGACATCTGCAGAGCTGCGGGCTGGGCGACACCTAACACCTTCGCGAGATTCTATAATCTCCGCGTCGAGCCCGTGTCCTCCCGTGTGTTAAGGTAACATCAGGTAATTTGCGGGAGGCCGGCAGGTGTCGGCTTGCTGCGCCATTCCCACGGGATCCGTGCGCTATCTCCCAGTATGTTCCCTCCGGCGAACCTGGGTCCTCCATGCCCCGCAGTCAGGACTAGATGCGGAGTAGTCCGCGACTGTGCTCCGACTGGGTCTCCTTCGCCCAGAAGGTTGTGGCAACATGTCTCAGTATTTTTCCACAGTCAGCCAGAAGGCTGTGTTTTCCCTCATACATCTATAACAGATTAGATGTATTCAATTTCTTTATTCCACATGCCTAAACCACATGTGCTCCGCCCCCCCAACCCATGCTTCAGTACATCTGGCACCCCTATGGGGCCCCTCTACTGGTCCCTAGGGCGTTGGGAAGGTTACGTAGTGACTCCACTTTCCGACACGTCCGCCTGTCGGCACTTGGTGTCTTGCGTAACGCAGCCTCAGGGTTGTGGCCTTTTCCATGGGTCTGTTCCCATATGTAACGTCGTAGTGAAACGACTGAAGGGGAACGTCTAGGTTACGTACGTAACCCTCGTTCCCTGAAGGAGGGAACGGAGACGTTACATCCCCTGCCACAACCCTAGGCTGCGCTGACGCCGGGCTGCGGCTCGGCTCCTCAGCAAAAACCTGAATGAGTGGATGCGCGCCGCCATCTTATATACCCGTATGTACGGGGGAGTGGCGTTGCACGCAAACTCCACTCGCCAATTTCATTGGCCTTTTCTGTAAAGCTCAGAGGTGATTGGTCACTCAGGCGAGTTCCCATATGTAACGTCTCCGTTCCCTCCTTCAGGGAACGAGGGTTACGTACGTAACCTAGACGCTTTCTATACATATATTTCTCATGTCTCTGAGGCATGTACTCGTGGAGATTCAGGTTATTTTATTAGCGTGTGTGTGAAGAGAGGTGACAGAGACCGAGGCGACATAGAGCGCACCCTGTTCATTTTCTTTATTTTACAAAAGCACATTGTTTTCTTGTTATTATGACTATACACAAATAAAAGTAGACCCTTTGCAGTATTTTTAGTTCTTCAACCCCAGAGGGTTTAACAGTGTTGCTGCGGGATGTTTTTCATGTCCACGGGTTGAAGCAACTGCAATAACGTGATATTTAGCCTCTGGAAGGTGTCTCTCACATTGTCCCACATCAGCATTCAAATATTATAGATTAGTGTACAATGTGTATTTATTAACCATATTTCATATTTCAACCATATATCATATTTAATATTGGTGGCATCCAAGTTATTTGACATATTCGAACATTTCTGTAACTCAGTCACCAGCTCAATTACTATTTGTGAGAAGTAACTAGTAACTATAACTAATTACTTTTTTAAAGTAATGTGCCCAACACTGCACTTCACCACGGTAAGCAGGCAGAGAATCAGAGCATATTACTGTTTCAGACATTGTACTTTAGTGAAAATCGGACACCATTAGCACCAATGTGAATAACAATTTTATAGTATTTACATTTAGCATTAGCCAAAACTTTTAAATTTGCCAAGATGTCACCCGCTTTGGTAACCATTAGACTATGGTGGCTAGTGTATCTATTTTAAGATTCTGTACAGCACAATCACCATTATTAACATTACAGTTAGTGCTATTTACTGTAATTTTGGTTGACATTAACCACTAGGCTACAACCACCCAAAACAGTGGGGAAAAAAAGATGCAAAAATCTGCAAACTATTGTTGTTACCATCAGCCATGGTTTTTCAAGTGCCAAACTAAATGCACAACTATTCTTGACATCACTAATGTGCTGTTTTTTGAGAAAATAGTTTGCATTTGTCGCAGCCCCACCTCTAGTATGATTGTTAAAGCCTCTGGTCACAGGATGTTGGTTCACCACATGTCAGGTCAGGAGTCAGGTTTCAACGTGGCTTAAAAAGAAAAATAACTTTGTACCTTTAACTGTTTAAAAACTGTTAGATATAACGACTTCAGTCCGATTTATTTTTGGTTTCAAACTGAAGAAACCTGCGATAGATGTGCCCCACATATTGGTTTTATTTATTTGTTTTATGTATTTATTTATTTTTTTTGCAAATGTGAAGTGCACTGAAGAGAGACGAAAAGACATTTCCTTCTATCAGCTGTTGACGTGCACACATTTAAGGTTCCTCTGGTTCAAACTAAAAGTGAGTGTCAGAATTTTACACCTAGAAATGTTTGTTGTGCTATTTCTTGTGTTCTTCTGCTGAAATTTTGAATGTCTGTCATAATCTAGCACGGCTATTGACAGAACAAGGAAGTTCGCTGAGGAAGAAGGAAGTTCACATAACACTTTGCATTCAAGATCATTCAAGACATGCACGAGTTTTGTTCACTGGTGTCTCTGCTTTGACTACAGCTGCAGATGGAAAGGTTTAAAATCTTCCTTTTGACAGGTACGATGCCATGTTTTGCATATTAATTATTATCAATACAATGGCAACCAATAAAACTAAAACTGCCACTATACTGTAATGCTTTTTCACAGTAAGATTTCTGAATCTTTTTGTTAATTTATAGTGGCAGTGAGTGTGCAAGTAACATCTCAAGACAGCACTGATGGTGAGATTCCTGTTTTTATACTGGGTTTTGGTTTGTATGTGAACTTTTAATAATTATTAATAATTATTTTAATAACTGTATTATTTTAATAACAGTTTTCAAGTTTCAAGTCACTTTTAATACAGTTGTGTATTTAGCCTCTCTAACCAAAGAATTATTAATCCTATAGAACCTCTAGTTCAGATTTCCAAGCCCATGATAATTATAGGCTGTAAATTTCATAAGTTATTATGGACTGACAATTATGAACTGTAAATAATATTGGCCTGACTTTTATGTTATCTTTTCTGTGCAGACTGTCCTAAAGCAAAGCTGATTGTGAATCCTAGCTGCACAGTTTTTAATTTCTATCATTCAAATGATTCTGATAAAGTTGTTAGAGCAGAACCAATTATCATTTGTTGTTGTTGTTGTTGTTGTTGGGAAATGCTTTAGGCTACATTTAACAACCGACACTTCAAGATTAAAAAGTTTAATGGTTTTGAAAGTAGTCACCTAGGCTCACCATTGCTACATTTATTTGTTTAAAACAGTAAAAACAATAATATTGTGTAATATTATTACACTGTTTTCTACTTTTTTCTATATTGTAAAATATAATTGATTCCTATGATACAAAGCTGAATTTTCAGCATCATTGCAGCATCTTTAGTGTGACATGATCTTTCAGAAATCATTCTAATATGCTAACTTGCTGCTCAAGAAACATTTCTTCTTATTATTATGCCAATAAAGTAGTAAATAATTCCTTCAATAAATACATAAATAAATAGAAATGTATAAGTGTCTGTATTATCTCTCTGACCTCAAT
The DNA here is from genome assembly GCA_012976165.1 of Labeo catla. Classification (NCBI taxonomy): domain Eukaryota; kingdom Metazoa; phylum Chordata; class Actinopteri; order Cypriniformes; family Cyprinidae; genus Labeo; species Labeo catla. The sequence continues at coordinate 296,331 of VONZ01000246.1, forward strand.
TATCTAAGTTTGGTTTATTTTCCTCTCATTTTCTAGAACTGCCTCAAGCACAAGTCCAGTCTAATTGGACTGAAGCATTTACTGGTGAAAAAGTGTCTTTGCAGTGTGTCATTCAAAATGTATCAACAAGCTTGAATTATTCGTGGTTCAAGGGCTCAGACAAGATTGTCTCCAGTGGTGAAAGAAGCATAAATGGAAACACTCTCACACTCTCAGTTGACTCCAGTCATAACGGGACATATGAGTGTCAAGCTGATCTGCAGGACAGAAACGTGACGACTGCAAAACCGTATTTGTTAAGAGTTAAAGGTAAGAATCTGTTATTCAGCTAAAAGCAGCATGTCATGGTTAAATCATGATCTATTACATTGTGAAACATGTACAGCCATTTTACATTGTTCTTTATCTGTGCAGAACTGCCTCACCCGAAATTGTCAATAGAGTCTAAATGGAAAGTGTTTTACCCAACTGAAAAAGTGACTCTGAATTGTTCAATCGATGAAGATTCAAATGAATGGGACTATGAATGGTTTAGAAACGGAACTCAGCTTCACAAGGACGAGGACATTTCCTTATCTGGAAACACATTCTCCATCAGCTCAGCTAAAGCAAGTCATTCAGGACAGTACACCTGCGGAGGAAAATATATGAAGAGAACATCAGTGACTACAAATCAAACTGAAGCTGTGCAACTTCGTATTCAGGGTAAAGCTACTTATGTTATTCTGTGATTAAAGGGGTGCTATAATGCTTTTTCACTTTTAGTCAGTGTGTGGTGTGTATCTTTGGGCATAAAAAAGATCTACAAAGTTACAAATCTCACAGTCCACTCCAAAGGGAGATATTTTGTTTTTAAAAAGTCTCTTTCCAAGAACTACAACGAACAGCTCCTTTGCACTACAGCGTTTGTTTTCCGCATGCAAAGATGTCAGAACGCGGTCCTATGGAAATTCTAATTGTTGGGGGGTGGGTAGGGACGAGGTGGGGGATTAGCCTAACTTTAGCGATGCAGTGTGGAGAACCGCTTCAATGAGCCGCAGTGCGGCGGGTATAAACACAAGCATTGACTATAGTGGCCGCATCAGAGCCGCAACGTGCAGCAGACGTGTGCAGTGTGTGGTAAGAGATTTATTGATCATACAGTGTAGATAGCTTCCCTTTAAACGCGAGTGTTTTTATAAAATGCATAAACTTGCACTAGAATAGGCTAGGCTGATCAGTGATGATGTTTTTTGATAATGTTAGGCTGCTTTTAGCCTCATGCTGGAGCTGGTTTTGGGCAATGAAAGTAAGTATGTAAAATAATTAAATAAATTAGCACAATAATATCATGTATTGGCGACATGGGCGTCGGAACCATGGAAGACCAATGATATCAGACCCACCCACTTTTACCGTCTCCAATTCAGCGAATATATCTGCGCACTTTTTAGAGCGCCATCATTCAAATCCACTCCACATAACGTAACGAATGCGCTTATAGATTAAGCTCTATGCTCACCTAACCCTACCCGATACTTTCAAACTTTCCAATTATTTCCTTCAAAGGCAGAAGAACAATTTCGGCAAAAGGTTGATGCGAACTCGGGTCATTTGCATCAAAAAACACTAATTACTCGCTTTACCACTTACGCCATTGGAACTGTGTTTAAGCTACCGTCTTTTGCAATGTTGTCATGTAAATTTTTTAAGGGCAGGACCCACCTTTACTTTGCTTCTGACGCCCATGATTGGCGATCTCGCAGACTGACGATAGGACCCAACACTCCTGTAGTGTATTATTTACTCACCCTCCATGCATCCTAGGTATATATGACTTCCTTGTTTCAGGCGAATGCAATCGGAGTCTAATAAAGTCTAATAAAGTGCATCCATCCATAATAAAAATGTATAAAAATGGTATAAGACCTGTATCCATGTACTGACTTTCATTTCAGCATTTACAGTTTCCTGTCTACTCTCTAGACTGCAGTCAGATACTATTAGCGGCATGAGTCATTTAGTTTAGGATAATAAAGAATAAAAAGCACATGCAACTCAAGACAGTTTTTGTTTGAAGGTGGTCTACTTTTTCTAATTTTACCTCTGTGGCTCTTAGATGACACACCAAAACCAAACATTACAAAACATGAGTGGTTTGAATTCTTCTACACTGAGGAGCGAGTCCAGCTTAATTGTAACATGCCAGGAGATGGTTGGGAATACCATTGGCATAAAGACTTGAATCCTCTGACCACAAATCCAGAATTAACCATCAACTCCACATCTGTCAATGACACTGGTGTTTATCACTGCAAAGCACAGAGAGGAGACTTCTCAGTGGACAGTGAGACTGTACAAGTGCAAGTTCAAAGTAAGTCAATAATTGACCTCCTTATGATAATTTCTGTTGTGTTAATATTATTTCCATTGTGCATTCATTGAGTCTATGGTGCCTCACAGAAAATGTATGAACATGTTAGTATTAGGCTCTGTGTTTTCTCTGTTTTCTGACTTCATTCACCCTCCATTTTTCTCTCTTTCTTTAGAACCACCTGAACCACAAATCCAGTCTAATTGGACAGAAGCATTTCCTGGTGAAAACGTGTCTTTGCAGTGTATCATTCAAGATGTATCAAAAAACTGGAATTATTTGTGGTTCAAAGGCTCAGACAAAATTAGCTCTAGTAGTAAAATAAACATAAATGGAAACACTCTCACACTCTCAGTTGAGTCCAGTCATAACGGCACATATGAGTGTCAAGCTGAGCTGCAGGACAGAAACGTGAAGACTGCAAAAAGTACATCGCATTCGTTAACAGTTCATGGTAAGAATCTGTTATTGTTTAGCTAATAGTAGCATGTCATGGTTAAATCATAATCTGTTGCATTTTTATAGCGTCTTATTTCAGAAGACAGTTAATTGGATGTTTGCATAAACCATAACCTCAAGCTTTTTTAATAACGTTATTTAAATATTGTCAACATTGTATGTTGTGCAATTATTCAATATTAAGTCTTGTTCTGTTCATTATCAACCTCAATTATATATTACGCTTTAAACTATTTTATAATTATATGAAGGAACATTATAAAATATAATATAAGGTACATTGTCAATATTGTTAAAGTGATTTTGTAAATAAATGATCATATTTTATATAATTATAAAGGATCACAGCCAACAATCCTTCTGGAGCAAGATCCATCATACCCTGAGATCTATACTGGAGAGCGAGTCAAACTCAGTTGTAGAATTCAAGAGCAGACATCACAATGGAAATACCTGTGGAAAAAAGATTCACAGCAATTAAACACTGACCTCAACAATTCCATTTACACTATTCAAAATGCTACACACTCGCAAAAAGGGGAATATACTTGCCAAGTACAAAGGAGAGAGATGACATTTGCAAAGTCTACAAATTTGACAATAAGAGGTAAGATACATATACTGATGCATTTTTACATGGAACAATGTTAGGAAGTTTTTTAACTCTATTGTGTTGTTTATCTGTGCAAAGCCACCTAAACCAAAACTTGTCAATAAAACCTCAAAAGAAATAATTTTTAAGGTTTCTAAAAGAAACCATTTAAATCATAATAATGAGCCTTTAATTGCTTATGTAGCTTGCCACAGCACCCTGACAGAAGTAATGACTGTGAATGTGTCAGGGAAAAACTGTAAGGAGGCTAAATTAACATTTTAATATTTTATTGATAAACTAGTGCTTTCTTCGTTTTCAGCTTACGAAGTGAAGTCGATGACACTGACTCATCATTTCTGCAGAATATTTGTTTTCCATTTGAATAGGTTTATTTAAAAGTAGAAATTTCACTATCTCTCTTCACTGTCTGACCTCATTTATCTAACAGTTTGGTTTATTTTCCTCTCTTCTTTTAGAACCGCCTGAACCAAAAATCCAGTCTAATTGGACAGAAGCATTTACTGGTGAAAAAGTGTCTTTGCAGTGTGTCATTCAAGATGTTTCTGACAACTGGAATTATTTGTGGTTCAAGGACTCAGGCGAAATTGTCTCCAGTGGTAAAATAAATATAAATGGAAATACTCTCAAACTCTCAGTAGAGACCAGTCATAACGGGACATATAAGTGCCAAGCTAGGCTGCAGGATCGAAACGTGATGACAGCAAAAAGCACAATTCATTTGTTAAGAGTTAAAGGTAAGAAGTTACCAGTTCAGATAAAGGATCATGTCATGGTTAAATCATGATCTGTTACACTGTGAAATACAGCTTTTTTTAAAAAAAAAAAAAAAAAGTCTAATTTCAGAAAACAGTTCTTTGAATTTTGCTTGTTAATAACTTTTTAAAAATAAAGGTTCTTTATTTTTAAAAATAAAGTTTTTTTCGGTTTTCGGTTTTTAAATGTTCTTCAAAATGTTTTTTAATAACCGTTCACTGAAAGGTTCTTTGGGAAACCAAAAATGGTTCTGCTACGACATCACTGCAAAAACACCCTTTTGGAAACTTTATTTTTAATAGTGTAATGTTTAAATTTCAACACTGTTTTTTAATTCTATTACATTGTTTGTTTGTTTTTTTTTTTAACTGTGCAGAACTGCCTCAGCCGAAATTGTCAATAGAGTCTCAGTGGAATATATTTTACCCAACTGAGAAAGTGACTCTGAATTGTTCAATCAATGAAGATTCAAATGAATGGGGCTATGAATGGTTTAGAAAAGGAACTCAGCTTCATAAGGACGAGGACATTTCTTTTGCTGGAAACACACTCTCCATCAGCTCAGCTAAAGCCAGTCATTCAGGACAGTACACCTGCAGAGGAAAATATATGAAAAGAACATCAGTGACTACAAATGAAACTGAAGCTGTGCAAATTCATATTCAGGGTAAAGGTACTTATGTTATTCTATGATTAATAGATATAAACAAAAACTGACAAGTACCCAAAAGAGTTTAAATGAAGAGGCTGTTGAATAGTTTGAGCTGCTTTCGAAAATATGATATTCTATGATTCATATGAAAGAGAGAGTGACAGGGACCCTAAAATAGACTTGTATCTGTGTACAGTGGTTTATTTCAGCATTTACAGTTTCTTGTCTACTCTTCTTGACAACAGTAAGACACTGTTAGCAGCATGAGTCAGTTCACTTAGTCTTAGATAATAAAGAATAAAAAAGCACATGCAACTCAAGGCAGTTTTTGTTTGATGGTGGTCCACTGTTTCTAATTTTACCTCTGTTGTTCCTAGGCATCACACCAAAACCAAACATTACAAAACATCAGTGGTTTGAATTCTTCTACACTGAGGAGCGAGTCCAGCTTCATTGTAATATGCCAGGAGTAGGTTGGGAATACCGCTGGTATAAAGACCTGAAACTTTGGATCAAAAATCCAGACTTGACCATCGACTCAGCATCTGTCTCTGACACCGGTGACTTTTCCTGCGAAGCAAAGAGAGGTAACTTCTCCATGGACAGTGAGACTGTTCAAGTGCGAGTTCAAAGTGAGTCCATAATTTACCTCTTTATATACATTTCAGTTATTTTATATTATTCCCATTGTGCATTCACTGAGTTTACAATGCCTCAGTAAAATTCACAGGATTTGCATGAACAGTATTAGGCTCTATAAGACCTCAATCGCCCTTAAGTCATAATCTGTGACATTGTGAAATACAGCCATTAAAAAAAAAAAGGTCTAATTTCAGAAAACAGTTCTTTGAATTTTGCATGTTAATAACTCTTAAAAATAAAGGTTCTTTATTGGCATTGATGGTTCTGTGAAGAACTTCAAACATCCGTGGAACCTTTCAAATGCAGAAATGGTTCTTTAGTCGAAAAAGGTTCTTTAGATTTTTAAAATGTTCTTCAAAATCTTTTTTTTTTTTTTTTTTAAGAACTGTTCACTGAAGGGTTCTTTGGGAAACCAAAAATGGTTCTGCTATGACATCACTGCAGAAACACCCTTTTGGAAACTTTATTTTTAAAAGTGTAATGTTTAAATTTCAACACTGTTTTTTAATTCTATTACATTGTTTGTTTGTTTGATATATCTGTGCAGAACGGCCTCAGCCGAAATTGTCATTAAAGTCTCAGTGGAATATATTTTACCCAACTGAGAAAGTGACTCTGAATTGTTCAATCGATGAAGATTTAAATGAATGGGACTATGAATGGTTTAGAAACGGAACTCAGCTTTACAAGGACGAGGACATTTCCTTATCTAGAAACACACTCTCCATCAGCTCAGCTAAAGCAAGTCATTCAGGACAGTACACCTGCAGAGGAAAACATCTGACAAGACCGACAGTGACTACAAATCAAACGGAAGCTGTGCAACTCAATATTCAGAGTAAAGCTACTTATGTTATTCTATGATTAATAGATATGAACAGATAGTCAAGAACCCCCCAAAAAGAACATTCAAATGAAGAAGCTGTTGAATATTTTGAGCTGCTTTTGAAAATGTGATATTCTATGATTCATGTGAAAGAGAGAGTGACAGGGACCTTATAATAGACTTGTATCCTGTCTGCTCTTCTTGACAGCAGAAAGATACTATCAGCAGCATGAGTCAGTTCGTTTAGTTTAGGATAATAAAGAATAAAAAGCACAGGCAACTTAAGGCAGTTTTTGTTTGATGGTGGTCCACTGTTTCTAATTTCACCTCTGTGGCTTTTAGATGACACACCAAAACCAACCATTACAAAACATAAGTGGTTTGAATTCTTCTACACTGAGGAGCGAGTCCAGCTTCATTGTAGTATGCAAGGAGTAGGTTGGGAATACTGCTGGTATAAAGACTCAAAACTTTGGATCACAAATCCAGAATGGACCATCGTCTCAGCATCTGTCTCTGACACCGGTGACTTTCGCTGCAAAGCAAAGAGAGGAGACTTCTCAGTGGATAGTGAGACTGTACAAGTGCGAGTTCAAAGTGAGTCCATAATTTACCTCTTTATATTAATTTCAGTTATTTTATATTATTCCCATTGTGCATTCACTGAGTTTACAATGCCTCAGTAAAATTCACAGGAAATGCATGAACAGTATTAGGATCTATAAGACCTCATTCACCCTTCATTTTTCTCTCTTTCTTTAGAACCACCTGAACCACAAATCCAGTCTGATTGGACAGAAGCATTTCATGGTGAAAAAGTGTCTTTGCAGTGTGTCATTCAAGATGTATCAAAAAACTGGAATTATTTGTGGTTCACAGACTCCGGCGAAACTGTTTCCAGTGGTGAAAGAAGCATAAATGGAAACACTCTCACACTCACAGTTGAGTCCAGTCATAACGGGACATATGTGTGTCAAGCTGAGCTGCAAGACAGAAATGTGAAGACTGCAAAAAGTGCAACGCATTCGTTAACAGTTCATGGTAAGAATCTGCTGTCACTGTAGTTAAAAGCGGCATGTCATGGTAAAATGATAATGTGTTATATTGTTAAATCTATCTTATTTCTGAAAACAGTTCATTTATATTTTGCATGTTATTGCTAATTTAAGAGTTTCAACACCTTGTATTATTTAAGATGGAGTTTTGGTGCTGTTCATTACTAGTCTCAGATTGAGCAAATGTTTCTTGGTGTTTCCAAAAAAAAACAACTTTAAAAAAAAAATTTGTTTCAACTTAAAAAAAGTAAGTGTTCGTGCTGCCTTAAAATTTTAAGTTTAGTCAACATGGAATGTTAAGTTGTACTGCATGAAATCGTGGATATTTGAGTTGAGTAAACAAAAATTTAAGACAGCGTGAACACTTACTTTTTTAAGTTGAAAACTTTTTTTTTAATTAATTTTTTTACAGTGCATAAAACTTGCATGAATACAACTGTCTTGGTCTAAGCTATTTAAAAAAAAAATTATATTATGGTACGATTGATCTTTTTTTTATACATTATCCAGGCATAATACAGTATGTCAAAAAAAGTCTAGTTCTGTTATATTGTTCTTGTGTTTACATGTGCAGAACGGCCTCAACCAAAATTGTCATTAAAGTCTCAGTGGAATATATTTTACCCAACTGAGAAAGTGACTCTAAAGTGTTCAGTCAATAAAGATTCAAATAAATGGGGCTATGAATGGTTTAAAAACAAAGCTCCGCTTCACTTGGACAAGGACATTTCCTTATCTGGAAACACACTCTCCATCAGCTCAGCTAAAGTCAGTCATTCAGGACAGTACACCTGCAGAGGAAAACATCTGACAAGACCGACAGTGACTACAAATCAAACTGAAGCTGTGCAACTTCAAATTAATGGCAAGTAAAACAGCTTTTGACAATATGGAATTATATGATCGATACATATGAAATAAATAGTGACAGGCACCTTAAAGTTCAGTTTAATGAATAAGTTATTTAGATTTTCTAACGTATACAGTAGTTCATGTCAGCATTTGCAAACACTATTAGCAGCATTATTAGAAAAAACCAAATCAATAGCAATAGCATCTAGCATCTTAATGGAAAACATTTTTATTTATTTATTTATTTATTTATTTTTTTTTTACCCAAGTAAAAAAAAATTGATGTAAAGAGCAATCGGTTAACACATGCATGCTAATTTTAAAGAATTTTAATAAATACATTTTGAAAATAGAATTATTGTTTGAAAAAAATCAAACAGATGCAAATATGTTATGATTTATGTTAGGGCTGTCAAACGATTAATTGGGATTAATTGCATACAAAATAAAAGTTTAAGTTTGCATTATATATGTGTGTGTACTGCATGTAATTATTATGTAAGTATTAATACAAACACATTCATGTATGTATTTAAGAAATATTTACAAGGATAAGTATTTATTATCATTTTTATAGAATTTATATTATATATAAATATAAATATTTTGTACATAACATTTTTCTCTTAAATATATACATTCATTTGTGTGTATTTATATATACATAATAGTCACACACAGTACACACACATATTAGACAAACTTATATTTTGTTAGCAATTAATTGCGATTAATCGTTTGACAGCCCTAGGTGGTCTGGTTTAGCTTCTTTACTTTTGCACTGATATTTGTATTATAGCGTTGAAAGTGTCAGTGTTTGCAGCTTTCAGAAGAATTGTCATTGGGCAATTCAGTTAATTTAGTGCTAGATTACCTAGAAAAACAAGCACATGCAACTCAAGACAGTTTTTGTTTTATGGTGGTCCACTGTTTCTAATTTTTACCCCTGTGACTCTTAGATAACACCCCAAACATTACAAAACATGTGAGGTTTGAGTTGTTCTACACTGATGAACAAGTCCAGCTTCATTGTAACGTGCCAGGAGACGGTTGGGAATACCGCTGGTATAAAGACTCAAATCTTCAGATCACAAATCCAACTCACACCATCAACTCAGCAACTGTTGCTGACACAGGTGACTACCATTGCAAAGCACAGAGAGGAGACTTCTCAGTGGACAGTGAGACTGTACAAGTGCGAGTTGAAGGTAAGTTGTGTCCATATAAACTACCTCTTGAGGCCATTTCATTTATAGGATATAACCATGGCAGTGCACTAAACAAGTTTAAAATGATAAATTGACATGTTAAAGGTCATTTAAAGGGTTACTCCACCCCAAAATGAAAATGTTGTCATTTATCACTTACCCTCATGTCGTTCCAAACCGGCAACACATCTTCGGAACACAATTTAAAGGAGAAGTCCACTTCCAAAACAAAGATTCACATATAATGTAGTCACCCCATTGTCATCCAAGATGTTCGTGTCTTTATTTCTTCAGTCGTAAAGAAATTATGTTTTTTGTGGAAAACATTTCAGGATTTTTCTCCATATAATGGACTGATATGGTGCCCCGATTTTGAACTTCCAAAATGCAGTTTAAATGCAGCTTCAAACGATCCAAAATGTGGTTGTAAACGATCCCAGCCGAGAAAGAAGGGTCTTATCTAGCGAAACGATAGGTTATTTTTTATAAAAATAATACAATTTATATACTTTTTAATGCAAAACGTTCGTCTTGTCTCACTCTGCCTAAACTGTTTTTGTTCCAGTTCATGACAGTTAGGGTTTGTCGAAAAACTCCCATCTCATGTTCTCCCTCAACTTCAAAATCGTCCTATATCGCTGTTTTACCATTTTTGTTAAGGGTGTTTGATCTTCTTTGCATGTTCACTTTGCAAAGACTGGGTCGTAACTTTTGCAGCGATGTAGGATGATTTTGAAATGACTTTTTTTTTTTTTGATCAACATTTTATTCAGATTTTTTGTTTCACTTTAGAAACGAAGCACAGTTCAAAAGAACTATGTACAAACAGATGCCATGAAGCTGTCCACTTGTACAGAGAAAAAGGATGAGGAGAGATAGAAGAAATAAAAGTCACACAAGCACAGTAGGAATGTCAGCTTTTCAGTCTATCTAGCAACATCACCGAAATATCCAACTCTGAATAGTGCTGTCCTCTGCGCCATTAAGCTTGGCAGTGGTACCTTCCAGCAAAACAATATCTCTGAAGTAAGATATCCAAGTAAAAGTTGTGGGAGTGGATGGTTCTATCCATAACTTCAAAACAGTTTTTTGGCAGCAGTACTTGCAGCTGACAGGGTCCTTTTCTGATGAGCATTCAGCTGGAGAATGGAATCGTCTAACAACAGAAAAAGTAGGGGATCACAAGGTATATCTAAACACAGGAAATCCGAAAGGACGGAACATACAAATTTCCAAAAAAGAACCACATTCCCAGAACATGTGCAACATGTGCCTACTGTAGATTTATTACATAAATGACAATAAGGGTCAGATCTGACGTTCATCTTGTATTATACACTGGGGGTGATATAGGCCCTATTGATACACTTATAATGTATCATCTGATGTGCAAGGTTCTTAGAAGCAGTAAAACATCTGGCCTATACCACGTCCCAATCAGGTTGAGCATCCCTTTCCCAGGAATGGATAGCTGGAATATAAGTATACTCAGGGGCGTCGTTAGGGCTAATCATTCGGGGCTCGAGCCCCGAAAGATTTTTCTTTAGCCCTGAATGTTTTTGTATCGCCGTATGATTTCCGAAGAATTCACGAATTTGTCAAAGTTTGAATGAATTAATAAAAACCCGGTCATTACACTTCAAACAAATCGCGATATAGACTAGTATCTGTAAATAACGCCGCAAAATACCATTTAAATATGAATGCTGCATGTTCTGCGTGTCTCTTTATGAATGAATGGTGCAGACGCAGGCGCGGTTTCCTTCACTACACACAAGCGCGCGTGACGCTCGTGGTGATTTCAGCGTCTGCCATAAAAAATGCATGAACAACATCTCCAGAACTGCTCTGAGAGTACTTTGTGAGCAGACCACTGTTTAATTTGAGTAAACCAGGGTTATATACTCACAGAAATGTAAAGGTATTCACAGAAACCCGTCAAAATAAAAGTACGGTTAGCTTGTATAGACATTGTAGCAGAAATACATTACTATCATTCAGTAAAATGCATGTACCTACAGTACCACTACTACTACTGTTGAAAAATTAATAAAACTCTGTTACACGATATTTCTTCCATCTTTTAAATTTTATTAGTACATTTCCTTTATTTGCCAAAAATAAAATGTAATATTCATGAATTAAAACATAAATTAATATTTTATGCCTTTGTTTCATAACCAGAAAAAATTTAAATATACAACACAGAATTTCATAAGGCTGTTGTAGAAATAAATAAAAGTTGTTTTATGCATTTAAATAAATAGACATGCTAAAACAAATAAAACAATAAAATATAAGCTCCCTAAACATAACTTAACTTTCAATAAATTGACGTTAAATTGTATAAGTTTCATTGTTTTAATTAATTAGACATGTTTTTTGATTAATAAAATTAAACTTACCCATTAAAAAGGAGTTCAGTAAAATTAAAACAGAAAAAAAAACTGAATTTAGAAAAAAAAATAAAATGGAATTTGAAAAAAATATATATAAATAAATGAGGCCCTATTTTTGCATGCAAATATATATTTTTAAATGTATTATTTTATTTGTGTAATATATTTTTGTAAAGTTGTAATTTTGTAATAATACTGATATGTTTGCTATTTGCAGTGATTACTATTTACTATTTTTTTATAGTGTAACAATGTTGTTTTGTGCCACTGCTTTGGCAAAGTATGTGTCAAATGAACTAAAATTGAAAGCACAATATGACTTTGCTCACCCGATGAGTTCATGATCCAATGTTTTCAGAGTATCAGAAGAGGGGTGAGTCAGGTCATCAACCTTTTTTCTCTGTTCAATTTGCACACTGCACATGGGTTAACTTATAGCTCTTATTTTTGAACTCTCAAAGTGAACCAGATAATGAATTTAATTTTAAAATATATCAATTTTTATTTTTTTTTCCCCTGGGGGCATGCCCCCCGGACCTCCCTAGAAGGATCCAGGTTCACACACCTGTGTCTAACAAAATCTTATGTAATTATGATGTGAGCTCCCATCCACCACTACTAGCCCCTGATGTTTTGCCACCAGCCCCAGATGTTTTCACATCCTAGAAACGCCCCTGAGTATACTGCAGTGAAAGGATTGAATTATAAATCTTAGAGACTAAACCACTAAAAGGAGTATTAATGTCCAACCAGTCCCACTGAGGATGTGGGAGCACATTGGTTGCCCAAGGAACGCCATAAGCCTTGAAAGCTGACCTCAGTCTTAAATATAAAAAGAAAGAAGATTTTGAAATGACTTTTGAAGTTGAGGGAGAAAATACGATTGGAGTTTTGCAACATACCCTAACTGTCTTGAGCCAGAATACACAGAGTTCAACGTGAGCAAGGCAAGACGAGCGTTTGAGAATAAACAGTATTTAAATTGTATTGTTTCGCTAGATAAGACCCTACTTCCTTGGCTGCGATCGTTTATACCGCATTTGTACCGCACTGTACCGCACCGTATATGCCACATTTGGGATCATTTGAAGCCGCATTTAAACTGCATTTTGGAAGTTTAAACTCAGGGGCACCATATCAGTCCATTATATGGAGAAAAATTTTGTTTTCCTCAAAAAACAATTTCTTTACAACTGAAGAAAAAAAGACATGAACATCTTGGATGACAATGGGGTGAGTACATTATATGTGAATCTTTGTGTTGGAAGTGGACTTCTCCTTTAAGATATTTTGGATGAAAACCGGTAAGTTTTAAACTGTCCCATTGACTGTCAAGTAAATACCACTGTCAAGACCCAGAAAAGTATGAAGGACGTCATCAAAATAGTCCATCTGCCATCAGTGGTTCAACCATAATTTTACGAAGCTACAAGAATATTAAGAAAACAAAAATAACGACTTTATTCAACAATTTGTCTCCTCTGCGTCACCGTAGCGCTATTTTGGAGAATATCCCCTTTACGCAAACAGCGTACGCTGTTCTCTGTCACCTGCGTCACACGGATACGCTGTTTTCGTTCAAATCAAAACGTAAATAAACGGAGAAAACATATGACAGAGAACGTCTAGGTTACGTACGTAACCCTCGTTCCCTGAAGGAGGGAACGGAGACGTTACATATGGGAACTCGCCTGAGTGACCAATCACCTCTGAGCTTTACAGAAAAGGCCAATGAAATTGGCGAGTGGAGTTTGCGTGCAACGCCACTCCCCCGTACATACGGGTATATAAGATGGCGGCGCGCATCCACTCATTCAGGTTTTTGCTGAGGAGCCGAGCCGCAGCCCGGCGTCAGCGCAGCCTAGGGTTGTGGCAGGGGATGTAACGTCTCCGTTCCCTCCTTCAGGGAACGAGGGTTACGTACGTAACCTAGACGTTCCCCTTCAGTCGTTTCACTACGACGTTACATATGGGAACAGACCCATGGAAAAGGCCACAACCCTGAGGCTGCGTTACGCAAGACACCAAGTGCCGACAGGCGGACGTGTCGGAAAGTGGAGTCACTACGTAACCTTCCCAACGCCCTAGGGACCAGTAGAGGGGCCCCATAGGGGTGCCAGATGTACTGAAGCATGGGTTGGGGGGGCGGAGCACATGTGGTTTAGGCATGTGGAATAAAGAAATTGAATACATCTAATCTGTTATAGATGTATGAGGGAAAACACAGCCTTCTGGCTGACTGTGGAAAAATACTGAGACATGTTGCCACAACCTTCTGGGCGAAGGAGACCCAGTCGGAGCACAGTCGCGGACTACTCCGCATCTAGTCCTGACTGCGGGGCATGGAGGACCCAGGTTCGCCGGAGGGAACATACTGGGAGATAGCGCACGGATCCCGTGGGAATGGCGCAGCAAGCCGACACCTGCCGGCCTCCCGCAAATTACCTGATGTTACCTTAACACACGGGAGGACACGGGCTCGACGCGGAGATTATAGAATCTCGCGAAGGTGTTAGGTGTCGCCCAGCCCGCAGCTCTGCAGATGTCTGCTAGCGAGGCGCCGTGCGCCAGCGCATAGGAGGAGGCAACACTACGAGTGGAGTGAGCTCGAACTCCTAGGGGGCACGGCTCCCCCTGGCTTTCGTAGGCCAGGGAGATGGCATCTACCACCCAATGGGCCAACCTCTGCTTGGAGACAGCATTTCCCTTCTGCTGTCCTCCGAAGCAAACAAAGAGCTGCTCGGAGCGTCTGAAGCTCCGGGTGCGGTCCACGTAAACCCGTAAGGCACGAACGGGACACAGCAACGCTAAGGCCGGGTCTGCCTCCTCCGGGGGCAGAGCTTGCAGGTTCACCACCTGATCCCGGAAGGGTGTGGTGGGAACCTTGGGCACGTAACCGGGCCGGGGTCTCAGGATAACGTGAGAATCAGCCGGCCCGAACTCCAGGCACGCTTCGTTGACAGAGAAGGCTTGTAGGTCCCCGACCCTCTTGATGGAGGCGAGCGCGGTCAGGAGCGCTGTCTTAAGCGACAGGAATTTAAGCTCGACTGAAACCAGCGGCTCGAAGGGAGGTCCCCGCAGGCCCCGAAGGGCGACGGAGAGATCCCAAGAGGGTACAAGGTGCGGTCTAGGGGGATTAACCCTTCTCGCACCTCTGAGGAACCTCACGACCAGTTGATGCTTCCCGATGGATGTTCCATCGACTGCATCGTGATATGCCGCGATGGCCGCGACATACACTTTGAGAGTTGAAGGAGACAGCCTACGCTCCAACTTCTCTTGCAGGAAGGAAAGCACTACTGCGATCGGACATCTCTGTGGGTCCTCCCCACGGGAGGCACACCAGTCAACAAAGAGACCCCACCTCAGTGCGTAGGCCTGCCTCGTGGAGGGGGCTCTAGACTGAGTGATAGTTTCTATCACGGCCTGTGGAAGGCCGGCGAGGTCTACCGTGTCCCGTCCAGAAGCCACACGTGCAGGTTCCATAGATCGGGACGCGGGTGCCAAATCGTGCCCATCCCCTGAGAAAGAAGGTCCTTCCTCAGGGGAATCTTCCAGGGAGGGGCTGTCGCGAGGAGCGTGAGGTCGACGAACCAGGTCCGGGTGGGCCAGTATGGCGCAACCAGCAGAACCTGCTCCCCGTCCTCCCTGATCTTGCACAGGGTCTGTGCAAGGAGGCTCACTGGGGGAAAGGCGTACTTGGGCCCCGGAGGCCAGCTGTGTGCCAGTGCGTCCCTGCCGAGGCTGTTGGGAGCGTCGTTGAGGGAGTAGTAGAGCTGGCAGTGGGAGGATTCCGGGGAGGCAAACAGATCTATCTGGGCCTTGCCGAATCGACTCCAAATCAGCTGGACTGTCTGGGGGTGGAGTCGCCATTCTCCAGGGTGGGTGGGCTGCCGTGAGAGCTGGTCGGCTGCACGGTTGAGCTCCCCTGGTATATGAACGGCGCGCAGCGATTTCAGCCGCGTCTGACTCCACAGGAGCAGATGGCGGGCGAGTTGCGACATACGACGGGAGCGTAGACCACCCTGGCGGTTGATGTACGCTACGGTCGCAGTGTTGTCCGTGCGGACAAGCACGTGCTTGTGGCGGAGCATCGGAAGAAACCGACGCAGCGCGAGAAGCACTGCTAGCAACTCCAGGCAGTTGATGTGCCAAAGCAGTCGAGGTCCTGTCCAGGAGCCCGAGGCTGCTTGCCCGTTGCATACAGCACCCCAACCCGTGGTGGAGGCATCTGTGTAAACCACAACATGCCTGGAGACCTGTCCTAAGGGGACTCCGGCCCGTAGGAAGGCAGGGTCTGACCACGGGCTGAATAGGCGGCGACACTGCGGGGAAACGCCAATCCGGAGTGTGCCACGGTGCCATGCCCATCTCGGGACTCGATCGTGTAGCCAGCGCTGAAGCGGTCTCATATGAAGCAAGCCCAGCGGCGTTACCGCGGCTGCAGCTGCCATATGCCCCAGGAGCCTCTGAAATGTTTTGAGAGGGACCGCTGTTTTGTGCCTGAATGATTTCAGGCAGTTCAGCACTGACTGCGTGCGCTCGTTGGTGAGGCAGGCTGTCATATTGACCGAGTCCAGCTCCATACCGAGAAAAGAGATCCTCTGCACTGGGGAGAGTTTGCTCTTCTCTCGGTTGACCCGAAGGCCCAGATGGCTGAGGTGCTGAAGCACCAGGTCCCTGTGTTCGCACAACAGATCTCGCGAGTGAGCCATGATGAGCCAGTCGTCGAGATAGTTGAGGATGCGAACGCCCTTCCGCCATAGCGGAGTCAGGGCACCCTCGGCGACCTTCGTAAAGACGCGGGGGGACAGGGACAGGCCAAATGGGAGCACCTTGTACTGATACGCTCGACCCTCGAAAGCAAACCATAGAAAGGGTCTGTGTCGAGGCAAAATCGAGACGTGAAAGTACGCGTCCTTCAGGTCTATGGCCGCAAACCAATCCTGGTGTCGAACGCACGAAAGGATACGCCTCGAAGTGAGCATTTTGAACGGCAGCCTGAGAAGGGACCGATTCAAAACTCGAAGATCCAGGATTGGTCGTAACCCACCGCTCTTCTTGGGCACGATGAAGTAAGGGCTGTAGAACCCCGACCTCATCTCGGCTGGAGGGACAGGCTCGATTGCGTCTTTCGCCAGTAAGACAGCAATCTCCGCACGCAGGACAGAGGCATCCGTGTCCGAGTGGACAGAGGTGAAAAGGACGCCTCTGAATTTGGGCGGGCGCCTGGCGAACTGAATCGCGTAGCCGAGACGTACCGTCCGGATCAACCACCGGGACGGGCTGGGCAGCTCTAGCCAGGCTGCGAGCCTGGTCACCAGTGGGATCAGCGGAGCGTTGACCGACGTGACCGCGGTGGGGCGGCCTGCGGGAAGGGGAAGGGGACTGGTCCCAGAAGGATGAACGTCCTGGAGAGCAGTCTGGCCGCTCTGAGCAGCACTTACCTTCCTCCCAGGTTCCCGCGCTGGCGAATGTTGGCTCCGAGTCCGAACCCGAGGAGGCATCTTGTCTGACAGGAACAGAACTCGGGGCACTTGGCCCAGAGATGTGGAAAATTGCTCTTTCTGTGAGTGGGTGGGTACCGCCGACCCGTAGGTCGACGGCAGCTGAGCGCACAGACGGCCCCGGCCCTCCACCGGGGGCGGGGGGGCAGATGTTATCGTCCCCCGAAGAGCAGCTTCCATCATCTCCAGGCTGCCCGTGTCAGGAGCGCCGCGCAGACCTGCGGGTCTTAGGTGTATGAGGGGGCTCCTGAGCGGCGGGCGGCGCCGCTCCCCTGCGGCGGCCACGACGTCTGGCGGCGAGGCGCGCATCATGGGCCTCAGCCGGAGACGGAGCAGGTAGGTCTTGCTTCTTGGGGGGCGCCCTTCGGCGACGAGCAGGCTGAGGCTGGGCACCCGGGGACTTCGTGGGAGTCGCACGCCGGGGCAAGATGTGACTGATCGCCTCAGTCTGCTTCTGGACTGCCGAGAACTGCTGGGCAAAGTCCTCGACAGTGTCGCCGAAGAGGCCGGCCTGGGAGACGGGAGCGTCGAGAAAGCGTGCTTTGTCGACATCTGCCATCTGCGCCAGGTTCAGCCAGAGGTGGCGCTCCTGGACCACAAGCGTGGACATCACCTGACCAAGGGACCGCGCCGTGACTTTAGTCGCCCGGAGGGCGAAGTCAGTCGCCGCACGCAGCTCCTGCAAAACCGCTTGGTCAGGACTACCCTTGTGCAGTTCTTTTAACGCCTTGGCCTGATAGACCTGCAGGGTGGCCATGGCGTGCAGGGCGGTGGCGGCCTGGGCCGCAGCACTGTAGGCTTTGCCGGTCAGAGCCGACGAAAGCCTACAGGCTTTGGACGGGAGGCGCGGAGAGCCCCGCCAGGTGGCGGCGTCTTGCGGGCATAAATGCACCGCAACCGCACGCTCAACCTGAGGGACCCCCTCGTACCCCCTGGCCGCCCCGCCATCAAGGGTAGCGAGGGCTGAGGAGGTAAGGCGTGAACGAGCCGAATGAGGGGCCCGCCACGCCTTAACCAGCTCATCGTGCACCTCCGGGAAGAAAGGGACTGGGGGCGAGCGCGGCGGCGCCGCAGACCTCGGCCCCAGAAACCAATCATCCAGCCTCGAAGGATCGGGAGGAGGCACCTTCGGGACCTCCAGCCCGATCCCCTTGGCGGCCCGGAGGAGCATGGCCGACAGTTCGGCGGCCGCCTCAGACGGAGCAGCGACCGCAGAGGGGCGCTGCTCCGCCGAAGTGCCCGCCTCATCTGCCGACCGTTCACCCTCTGATGCTGAGATAGACATCTCTTCCTCCGGGGGAGCACCAAAAGAGACGCTGGGCCCGCTTTTAGACGGGGGAGCGGTCTGTTTGGGCATCACCACGGGACCACGCGGTGGAGCGGAAGCCCGCGGGGTATCAGCCGGCGGGACATTCTGCACCGTCACCTGGAGGTCCCCCAAGCGCCTCGCCGAAGCAGCCGTAAAGCCTTTACGGCTCGCCGAACTACCTCGGGAAGACGACGAGGGGAGCCGTCTCGCGAACGAGAGGCGGGACCTCAACGTGGCCATGGACATGCGCTCGCAATGAACGCACGAACCATCCACAAACGCTGCCTCTACGTGCGCTCGGCCCAGGCACGTGAGACAGCGATCATGACCGTCAACGGAGGTGAGGAAACTACCGCACCCAGAAACGCACGGTCAGAAAGCCATACCGGGACAATGGCTCTCGACGACCGTAAGGAAATTGCTCTCTTAGATCCCGGTTCGCCCAGGGAGGACGCGGCACAACCGTGCGCTCAAACTCGCTGGAAATGCGAGAAGCCGGCTCGTTCCGTTCTCTGTCGGCGGCCGGCTCGCAGGATCTGACACGGCTCGTTGCAGGTGTCGGAGAGGCTTGCTTCTGTCTTCAGTTATGAAATAGCTCGCAGGCGGTGAGGCTCTGAAGCGAAAATCTGAATGAGTGGATGCGCGCCGCCATCTTATATACCCGTATGTACGGGGGAGTGGCGTTGCACGCAAACTCCACTCGCCAATTTCATTGGCCTTTTCTGTAAAGCTCAGAGGTGATTGGTCACTCAGGCGAGTTCCCATATGTAACGTCGTAGTGAAACGACTGAAGGGGAACAGCGTACGCTGTTTGCGTACAGGGGATACTCTTCAAAATGGCGCATCAATACGGTGATGCAGATGAGACGAATTGTTGAATAAAGTCGTTATTTTTATTTTCTTTGCATACAAAAAGTATTCTCATCGCCTTATATGGCAGACTATTTTGACGATGCCTTTCTTACTTTTTTGGGTCTTGACAGCGGTATTTACCTGGCAGTCAATGGGACAGTTTAAAACTTCCCGGTTTTGGTTACAGGTTTGGACCGACATGGGAGTAAGTGATTAATGACCAAATGACCACCCCAATTTTCATTTTGGGGTGGAGTAACCCTTTAACAACTATGTCATGTTGTTTCCAGCATGTGTGACTTTATTCTTCTGATGACAGAATCACTTTAAAAGTGTAGTTTATTGCATAGTATGCTTTGAACATATATGGTATCAATAAAGTAGTGATCACAAGTACATTTTGAATAGTTACTAAACTATTAAAAGCACTAAGGGCTACTGATTAGATGGCTCACTATGAAATATATTTTCCAAAAAAATGACCAAAAGTGACCAAATGACCCTAACATAATATTTTGCTCTAAGCTCGTCCACCTGCCTTTCTAAATCTGGAGACTGAACTGAGCGACATCATGACCGGAGATGTGACTCTCAGGTGTAACGTCTCAGACGGCAGACAGTGGAGCTACACCTGGTACATGAACGGACAGCAGCTCAATGAATCCTCAGATGTACTCAAAGTGCCAGGAAATGAAGAAACAATCAAAAGTGAATTCAAGTGCAAAGGAATAAGGACAGAGAGGCCACTCTACTCCTCTCTGAGTGACGGCTTCACAGCCAATAATATTAGTGAGTCATGGGGATATTTATTATTAAATGTGTTTCATTCATTGTACATAGATGTGAATAACTTGTGCATTAGAGCAATGTCGGAATGTTTTCAAGATTTTTGAAATATAAAATTTCAATTTTTTTTTTTTTGTTATTAGATTTTATTTTCAGTGAGATTATACATACTCTGTCAACATGACAGACAGAAAGCTCTTATTTCTATTAATCTATCTAATATGTTACATAATGTTTGGAGGAAATGTTGATTTAACTCTAAATGTGTACATTTCCCTTATTATTACAGTATTCAAAAGAAAAATACTGCTGGCAATCTCAGGATGTCTCGTCTGCTGTATTGTAATCCTGATCATTGGATGCATCGTTTTAAAAATCACCCGTAAACAAGGTACAATCAGATATTAATACACATACTTATGAAATTAGGCTTCTTAATGCTGTTGGTCTTTGCTTGCAGTGTCCTTGTGTCACTCATTGGTTAGACTTACTACAAATACTTTGTTTGAATCTCTTAAAGGGGTCATCGGTTGCCCATTTTCCACAAGTTGATATGATTCTTTAGGGTCTTAATGAAAAGTCTATAATATACTTTGGTTAAAAATTCTCAATGGTAGTGTAAAACAACACTCTTATTACCTTGACAAAATCAGCTCTGCAAAAATCATCTCATTCTGGTCGAGGCTGATTTAAATGCAAATGAGCTCTGCTCGCCCCGCCCCTCTCTTCTCTCTGTGGAGTGACGAGCCTGTTTACTTTAGCCGAATTTAGCCGCATTTAGCCGCTAAACTTGCTAACTAGCACATTACTAGGAAAGGCGATCGCAAAGATTCATAAAAAAACCCTTATACTCACTTCTGCTGTAAGTGAAGCTGAATCATGAATGATTCACGTGAACATAGACGGATATATGTAGATCAGGAGGTGCATTCTCTTCACAAACAAACGGAATCCACTGCATCTTCAGCGGCTCAGATGCCAGGAGTAAATGACGACCACTATGTTCATTATTACATCCAGCAACACAACACCTCAATCGCTCAATCAGAGATATTCTTGTCTAACTTACATCCCTGCTCCAGCAACGAAACAAAGTGGGTGGACTATTACAGCTGATCTGAGGCAAAACACTCATGTCAATCAATTATCGTGGGAGCGGCCGCTGTCGGTGTGACGCCACAACAACAGGCATCTGAGAATGGCTCGATTTGAAAAAGGGAATATTATTTTTACAGATTAATTAAAAACCACTGCATGGATTTTTATCATTATAATGTAGATTTGTACATACACTGCCAACACACATTAATGTTCAAACAGCATGTAAAATTGAACTTAGCATCCGATGACCCCTTTAATATATGCACATTGGTCTAAACAGGGTTTTATTTGTTGATATTTATAGTTGGTCTAAACAGTGTCTACTATAATTTACACTCAGTGTAAACACCATTTACCCTCTAGTACACTGTGTAAATAGCTGCTTGCGTAAATGCTTTTAAACACTTAACCCTTGGATGTAATGATGATTCGCTGCTCAAGAAACATTTCAGATTATTTTCAATGTTGAAAACAGTTGTGCTGTTCAAAAGAACAGCATTTATTTGAAACAGAAGTCTTTTATAACATTGTAAAAACCTTTATTGTCACTATTGCAAATCTTACTGACCCCAAACTTTGAAACGCTAGTGGAACTTAAACCACAATGACACATAAAGAGGACATGCGTTATGCATCAGGGTTGATTTATTGTTGTGATTTGTCTAACATGATTACATTTTACACTTAGCATTAGCTTGTGTGTTTTCAATTACATTGTACATGTAAATATTTCTTACAAAATGCTAATTTCTTATCATTAGGGGTAAAAGAAAGAGCAACAGAGGACTTGTTTTTCTCAATGACAGACTCCAACAACCGTAAGTTTTGCTGTGTTAGTGCATGTGTGTGTTTGTGCGTTTGTGTTTGCACAAAATTTATCGCATTTACATTTAGATGCATCTTTGATTACTCTGCAGAAATTGTTTCACCCATGAAGGAGTACATGGACAACAGACCAATAGAGCTGGAGGGTATGTATCTTTTACTGACATTAAAATCAAACCAATTTGCTTATAATTTGTGATAATATTGAGAGACAAACTATTAGTGACTCAACAAGTGAACAAATTCTCTGGTGTTTTTCAAAATTTCTGTTTGTATTACAAGCCAAAAGAATGATTTTGTATTTTTAAACTACTGTAAAAGTAATCACCACACCTTCTCTGTATCATTCAGAATGTCAAGAAACAGAAGAACTGATCACTGATCGTGCTTCAGCCATTCATGAGGATGGTGTGATTGAAGGTAAGATGCCTAATAAATGTATAAATGTATATCTACTAATCATATAATTAATATTGCAACAGAAAGCAGTCATTTTGCTGTACAGTAAACTGTTAAAAATGTCACAATGTACTGTATTAGGAAGGAATTAAAATGTTCTGTATTTTGAATTTTGTATTACGTTGCGTTAATAGAAATGTATTTTTCTTGTTTGTACATCTATTACTCAATCTAATTTAAAAATAATCACAAATGTCTCACAATTTTTCTCTTAAAGATGAAGAAACACCAGCATCAGAATGCAATGGCCTGACATCATTTAAGGGTAAAATTAAATTCAGTGTTGTATCACTGAAAAACTATTATTCTTATTTTATATTAATTTTAGTATGAAGGGTTTTTTTTTTTAGATTTTGTTTTATTTCTGTTAAAGTTCATTTTATTTCATGTAACAAACTGTTATGGTTTCAGTTTTAGTTAACTATAATTACACTATTTTATGTCAAACACAGTTTTTGTAGTAGTGGGATTTAAAAGTTATCTTTGGTCTTAAAAAGTGAAATAGCACAATAGCACTTTTTTTTTTCCCAAACACATTTTAATCATTCCAAACCACATCGATCTTATTAAAGGAGAAGACCACTTCCAAAGCAACAATTTACAAATAATGTACTCACCCTCTTGTCATCCAAGATGTTCATGTCTTTCTGTCTTCAGTCGTAAAGAAATTATGGTTTTTGAGGAAAACATTTCAGGATTTTTCTTCATATAATGGACTTCAGTTTTGCCCCTGATTTTGAGCCTGTGCTACATGAGCTTTTGTGCTTAAAAAATATACACATTTTTATTTCCTGAAAAAAATGACAGATCGTTTCGCTAGATAAGACCCTTCTTCCTCGGCGGGGATCGTTTAGAGCCTTTGAAGCTGCATTTAAACTACATTTTGGAAGTTCAAAATCGGGGGCACAATTGAAGTCCATTATATGAAGAAAAATCCTGAAGTGCTTTCCTCAAAAACCATATTTCTCTACGACTGAAGACAGAAAGACATGAACATCTTGGATGACAAGGGGGTGAGTACATTATTTGTGAATTATTGTTCTGGAAGTGGACTTCTGCTTTAACTACTACTAATTTTGTATTTAATAAAGTAATATATAATTGTCCATGAAGGCTGGAAGTGCAAAACTCCTTATATTTAGGTGTGCATAATTATTAGGCATGGACTTTAGAGATGGATTAAATGAACTGCCAGATTCTAGAAGATAAATTCTTCAAACAATGGTACAAGAATCACTCTTGTACTTTAGATTTAGATTTTTTTACCTAAGCAAAGTCTCTAAAAACCTGACACATTGCATTTCTAGAGACTCCAGATAGGTTGAAATTCTGGAAAATGGTGGCGCTGGAGACTAAATGGTTCCTGATGGCTATGCACATAATTCATCACCTTAATTCTTAATTCTTTTGCAGTTAACATGTCTTTTCCAGCCTTTATGGACAGTTATATCTCACTTGTAAATTATTAAATACAAAATTAATAGTAGTTATTAAGATTGGTGTGGTTTGAATTGGTAAAATGTGCTTGGAAAAAAAAATACAAGCAGAATATCAACGGACTGTATTTGGGACGGAAATCTTTCGTAACATTGTAAAAATCTTTATTGTCACTATTGATGTATTTAATGCAAATCTTACTGTCCCCAAACTTTGAAACGCTAGTGTAACTTGAACCACAATGACACATAAAGAAGACAATCGTATAAAGTTATGGGCAAGGGTCAAGCGTAACCCAAAGAAATCTGTCCACTGTACTGGATATTATGCATTAGGGTTGATTTATTGTTGTGATTGATGAACATGATTATATTTTACACTTAGCTTGTGTGTTACAATGGCTTTTTAAATGTAAATATTTTTTACAAAAACGTTTTCTTATCATTAGGGGTAAAAGATACAGCACCAGAGGACTTGGTTTTAGCAGTGACAGACTCCAAAAACCGTAAGTTTTGCTGTGTTAGTACATGTGTGTGTGTGCATGAAATTTCTCGCATTTACATTTATATGCATCTTTGATTACTCTGTAGAAGCTGTTTCACCCGTTAAGGATATGGACAACAGTCCAACAGAGCTGGAGGGTATGTATCTTTTACTGACATTACAATCAAACCAGCTATTTTGCAAACCTTATACTTTGTGATAATATTGAGAGAAACTATTAGTGACTCAAATTAGTGAACAATTTGTTTTTCATAAATTTGTTTGTATTACAAGCAAAAAAAGTATGATGTTATATTTTTAAACTACTGTAAAAGTAATCACCACACTCTCTCTGTATCATTCAGAATGTCAGGAAAAAGAAGAACTGATCACTGATTGCGCTTCAGCCATTCACGAGGACAGTGTGGTAATTAAAGGTTAGAGGCCTGATAAATGTATATCTACTAATCATATTAATATTGTAACAGAAAGCAGTCATTTTTTCTGCACAGTAAGCTGTTAAAAATGTCACAATGTATTGTATTAATAGGAAGGAATTTTAATTTATTGTATTTTGAATTTTGTATTACATTGCGTTAATAGAAATGTATTTTTCTTGTTTTTTTTGTACATCAAATACAGGTTTATGATCATGTTTCTTAGCTACAGGTCTATTACACAATCTAATTTTACAAAATAATCACAAATGACTGTCTTAAAATGTTTATCTTAAAGATGAAGAAACACCAGCATCAGAATCCAATGGCCTGACATCATTTAAAGGTATATCTAATAATCATATTATTAATATTGCAACAGAAAGCAGTCATTTTGCTGTACAGTAAGCTGTTAAAAATGTCACAGTGTACTGTATTAATAGGAAGGAATTTTATTTTTTTGTATTTTGAATTTTGGAATACATTGCCTTAATAGAAATGTATTTTTCTTGGGTTTTTTTGTACATCAAATACAGGTTTATGATCATGTTTCTGAGCTATAAGTCTATTACATAATCTAATTTAAAAAAAATAATCACAAATGACTCTTTAAAAATGTTTCTCTTAAAGGTGAAGAAACACCAACATCAGAATCCAATGGCCTGACATCATTTAAAGGTATATCTAATAATCATATTATTAATATTGTAACAGAAAGCAGTTATTTTGATGTACAGTAAACTGTTAAAAATGT
The DNA here is from genome assembly GCA_012976165.1 of Labeo catla. Taxonomy (NCBI): domain Eukaryota; kingdom Metazoa; phylum Chordata; class Actinopteri; order Cypriniformes; family Cyprinidae; genus Labeo; species Labeo catla. Next base: position 322,096 of record VONZ01000246.1, read on the forward strand.
CACAGTGTACTGTATTAATAGGAAGGAATTTTAATTTTTTGTATTTTGAATTTTGTATTACATTGCCTTAATAGAAGTTTCTTTTTCTTGTTTTTTTTTTGTACATCAAATACAGGATTATGATCATGTTTCTGAGCTATAAGTCTATTACCCAATCTAATTTAAAAAAATAATCACAAATGACTAACAGTTTTTCTCTTAAAGGTGAAGAAACACCAACATCAGAGTCCAATGGCCTGACATCATTTAAAGGTATATCTACTGATCATATTATTAGTATTGTAACAGAAAGCATGTTGTTTTGCTGTACAGTAAACTGTTAAAAATTATTGTATTAATAGGAAGGAATTTAATTTTCTGTATTTTGAATTTTGTATTACTTTGCGTTAATACAAATGTACTTTTCTTTTTCTTTTTTGCTTTTTTTGTACATCAAATACAGGATTATGATAATGTTTTTGAGCTATATCACACAATCTAATTTAAAAAAATAATCATACATGACAATTTTTCTCTTAAAGATGAAGAAAAACCAGCATCAGAATCCAATGGCCTGACATCATTTAAAGGTATATCTAATAATCATATTATTAATATTGTAACAGAAAGCAGTCTTTTTTATGTACAGTAAACTGTTAAAAATGTCACAGTGTACTGTATTAATAGGAAGGAATTTTAATTTTCTGTATTTTGAATTTTGTATTACTTTGCGTTAATAGAAATGTACTTTTCTTTTTCTTTTTTGCTTTTTTTGTACATCAAATACAGGATTATGATAATGTGTTTGAGCTATATCACACAATCTAATTTTAAAAAATAATCATACATGACAATTTTTCTCTTAAAGATGAAGAAAAACCAGCATCAGAAGCCAATGGCCTGACATCATTTAAAGGTAAAATTAAATTCAGTGTTATCACTGAGAAACTTATTTTATTTTATTTTCAATGTAAAGGTTTTTGTTAAGGTTGTAACAAATTGTTATGGTTTTAGTTAACTATAATAACCCTGGTTAAATTACACTATTTTATGTCATGCACAATTTCTGTAGTAGTGAGATTTGAAAGTCATCTTTGGTCTTAAAAAGTATTTTGAAGCCCTGTGCAATAGCAAGTTGTTTATAAACAGACAGTCAATCTTAAACTCCCTCAATTATTTTATTAAATATTATGGATAATATTTATACTTTGTACAGTCTAAAAACATAATCTCATAAATTATCCCTGTAAATGCAAATAAAAAAATCCAGGGTTTATAAATGTACAGTGTGAAATCTCAAAACATGACTAATCACTACTTATTACAAAAGTATGAGATTAAAGTATGAAATAAACAATTTTAAGTGTGATAAACGCATGAAACCATATTTTGAGCTTACTGTCATATTTCTGCCCTTCCAGAACTCTGAAGCATTTTGCCAGCGATCTGCCTCACAATGGAGTTTCTGTATGTGTACAGAGGCACAGCTAAATGACGTGCTTATTTTAAAACAGCTGTATTAGCATGGCACTCTGTCTGCTTGTGTATAATTGAACTGCAGTGTTGTGGAGACATACTGCCATAAATGAAGACAGTGTTTGTAAGGGGAGATTAATTAATGGATAACAGGAAAATTAGTTATCAGAAAAAAAGAAGAAAAAAAAAACTGTACATATCTGTACATATCCAACCAACATTTCATATTGCAAATATTACTGTTACATAATACAACTGCTGGATGATTTGTTAATGTAATGTATTTTAATATTGAACAAGCTTTTATTTTTTGCTCTGTGTGAGTGGTATATGCTTACTTTCTATTTATTGGAGATCTTTTTCTTTTAAGAATTGTTTTGTTTTCTTCCTATTAAGATTGTTTTAAGTGTTTTGATTGTGGATTATTTACATTTAAATAAACAAGTATGTTTAGTTCAAAGCTATAAATCCTTGACTTATAATTGTTAATAACAGTGTGTTCTAGTGCTTAAATGAGAAGTTCACTTCCAGAACAACAATTTACAGATGATGTACTCACCCCCTTGTCATCCAAGATGTTCATGTCTTTCTTTCTTAAGTCGTAAAGAAATTATGTTTTTTTAGGAAAACATTTCAGCATTTGAGTCAGTTTAAATGCAGCTTCAAACGATCCCAATTGCGGCTGTAAACAATCACAGCTGAGAATGCAGGGTCCTTTGTAGCGAAACAATCGTCTATTTTCATTAAAACTTTTCATTAAACTTTTTAATGTCAATCGCTAGTCTTGTCTTGCTCTTCCCAACCTCTGTTTTTTTCTGGTTCATGACAGTGTATGTCAAAAAACTCCCATCTCATGTTCTCCCTCAGCTTCAAAATCGTCCTATACCTTTTTTGTTAAGGGTGTTTGATCTTCTTTGCATGTTCACTTTGCAAAGACTGGGTCGGTACTTCTGCAATGATGTAGGATGATTTTTGCAGTTGAGGGAGAAAATACGATCTTTTTGACATACCCTAACTGTCTTGAGCCAGAATGATAGAAGCCAAATGGCTAGAGCTAAAGGTACATTTTAATTAGTTGTTGTGTTTCTATAGACCTGGTCTTTTGTCAGTATATCAGGTTATAGATCAGGCCATAAACTGATGCCCAGATTCAGACTAGAGAAGTGAAATCGAAACCAGAAAAAGCTGCCATGTTTATGTGGTTTCTGGAAGTCTGAAGACCACAGGAACAAAAAGCTGCCCACATACACTTCTTACAGGAATGAAAAAATGAAACCCAAAAATGAAAGTCTGCGGAAAATGTACTCACCCTCAGGCTGTCCAAGTTGTAGATGCAGTTTGTTTCTACATCAGAACAGGTTTGAAGAAATGTAGCATTACAACACTTGTTCATCAATGGATCCGGGTGCCGACAGAATGAGAGTCCAAACAGCTGATAAAAACATCACAATAATCCACAAGTAAAACACACCACTTCAGGCCATCAATTAACATCTTGTGAAACGATGAGCTGTGTGTTTGTAAGAAATAAATCAATCAATCATTATGTAGTTTTAACTTCTAAACTGTCACTTCTAACCAGTTTTTGTTTTTGAGTGAACTCTTCCTTTAAGCAGTTCCCATCACAGTCTTGTAATCTCTTTCACAAGCATTTAATTAATCCATAATCATACAGTCTCTTACCCACTGACATACACAAATGCAGTTACACTTCTGCTCTAGCTTTTGTACTTCTCTGTTTACTCTTGAAATTAATTATAGTGCTTCTGCTAATATTATTACAGCAGTTCCTGAATAATTGCTTGTGCTGTTACTAAACTGTGTTGCTCTAAATCAAAGCTTTTACAGGTTACAGTAAATGTGTTACATGTGTGTTCTCTCTCCCTGTGTTCATCTCCTCTCTTACCTATTCTACCTTGTTTCATTTGTGTCACTCTTTGGGACACTCAGCATATATGGTATAGTCGTCATTTTAAATTATGCTGCTTACATAAAATATCCAGTTTTGTATTTACTTTTCTATATGTTTATTTTGCTATTTTACTAAATGCTTAGAAATCTATTCTTAAGGTCTATTTTAAAATTTGCATGGGTAATTTGGTATTGGGACAGTGCAGGCTGGACCCAAAATTTAGCATTAGAACATAAAGTTATATTCCTGTATTTCTATAGCATACTGAAGACAAACACAACAATGATTTGTGTGATTCATTTGATTGATAACTACTGTCATAGTTTTTATAACTGACTAACCGGCAGTCGTTTTGAACTGCAGAAGTGTTTAAATAATCTAGGTGAGCAGATGTATGTATATATAAGAATGTATATATAGTTATGATAAATATAATTATTGTTCTTTAAATTAATAAGAACATACAGTATGCAAGATAAAAAAAAATATGGTTTTTGGATGCTGTAGTGTTTAATTCCAGCACAACACAAAAGTCTTTCGGTTTCAGCTCTTGGTTTATTGCATTTCATTGAAAATCGTTGAATGTATTTTGACTTTGACTTTGACTTTGACTTTAACTTTATTAATCCCACAATGGGGAAATTCCTTAGAAACAGCAGCAATAATAAAAAAAGACAAATTTAACAAGATCCATAGGATCAACACAAACAACCGTAAAAATAAATCAATAATAAATTACATAGTGCTAATTATGTGAATAAACAAAAAAAAAAAAAAAAAAAAAATCTGTGTATATCACTACAGTGATGTATTGTAAAGTCTTATAGCTGTCGGGAGGAATGATCGACGAAAACGCTCCTTCTTGCACTGTGGAAGTAACAGTCTTGTACTGAAGGAGCTGCTCAAAGCCTCCACAGTGTGATGCAAAGGGTGAGAGGAGTTCTCCATAATGGATGACAGTTTTACTAGCATCCTTCTGTCCGCCACTTCCTCGATGGTATCCAGTGTGCAGCCCAGGACAGAACCAGCTCTCTTAACGAGCTTATTGAGTCTTTTCCTGTCTCTGTCCGAGCTGCTCCCTGCCCAGCACACAGCGGCGTAGAGAACTACTGAGGCCACTACTGTATCGTAAAAAGTCCGTAGGAGTTCTCTGCATACCCCAAAGGACCTCAGTCTTCTCAGCAGGTAGAGGCGACTTTGGCCCTTTCTATACAGGGCATCTGTGTTTGTTGACCAATCCAGTTTATTATTCAAGTGAACGCCCAAATATTTGAAAGTGGTCACCATCTCAATGTCCGAGCCCTGGATGCTCACAGGTGTACAAGCTGGAGGGTTCCTTCTGAAGTCAAGCACCAACTCTTTTGTCTTACTGGTGTTCAGTAGCAGATGGTTTCCCTCACACCAGTCCACAAAATCAGCAATGACCCCCCTGTATTCCTGCTCATTCTCCCCGGACACACAACCAACAATGGCGGTGTCGTCTGAGAACTTCTGCAAGTGACAGTGATGGGAGTTGTACTTAAAATCAGCTGTGTACAAGGTGAACAAAAATGGGGAGAGTACCGTCCCTTGAGGTACCCCCGTGCTGCAGACTACCTCATTCGACACACAGTCACGCAACCTGACGAACTGTGGCCTATCAGTAAGATAGTCGATGATCCAAGCAGCCAGATGTTGGTTCACACCTGCCACTTCCAGCTTCCCTCTCAGCAGTGATGGTTGGATAGTATTGAAAGCACTGGAGAAATCAAAAAACATGACATGACATGATTTTAAACTCTTTTTTAATTTATTTTCCTCATTACTTTGAATATGTATTTGATTTGGTTTATAGCAGGTGTTAACAGTGATTAACAAGCGTTACTAATGAAGGACGGGATCGGGTGGGGTTGCTATAAACCATTAAAGTTCATTTGGTCAGAGAGAATAACCACCCCGTCCTCCTGCTGTCAATCACCGTGTCACACCCCCCACCACACACAACACACTACACCACACCGGGCATTTACGACTCTACACGGCCCCCCCTGCACACCTACAGACCACCACAGCCCGGCAGGGGGGGCAACTATACCGACTTCACCTGCTTTAAACTCGTGCCGGTCAGCAGGTAAAGTACCACGGAGATACTACAGAGAAAGGTGCTAGTAATACCGCGAGGAGAACAGACAGATCATCCGCTGAACCTCAATTTACCAAGAGTCATTTAGAACGCTTCTTTACAGATCGCGTTGAAGGCTCTTTATGACGTCATATTAAGTCGTCTCGGAAGGCAGTATTTTTTTTTAAATATATTTTTTTAAATAAATATGTAATGTCTATGGTAATGCATATGGTAGGTTCTCAGAAGTTTATTTATTTTTTATTAAAAGTAATAAATTCCCTTTTCGTGAAAGTCACATTCATTTACTCTTCTACTCTTTACTCTTAAAACTTTCGATTAACTATACAATGTTGTAAATTATAATCTGAACAAGGGATAAAATAAACAATTTCTGTATTTAATATTAGAATGTGATTTGCATGAATTTCCCCAGAATCCTTAAAATGCGGTTTAACTCCAAAGTTATATAAAGTTTTTTTTTTTTTTTCCTCCAAATTATTAGGGGGCTGGAGCACTACAAATAATGAATAGACTTTAAAACGTTAAATATTATTTCCAAGTATTTATCAGTAAAACAGCTTGTGAATAGTCATGTAATGTGGTTTACCTCAGAAAAGACGAGTAAAATGAACCGCAAATCTTACATCTCTATACAACTGTAATTATAATACTCTTAAAAAGCTGATAACATTTTTTCTTCCTTGCATTTTTATTTACTTTGAAGCCGAAATTTATAATTTAACTTTCTGTTTGTTTGTTTTTTTACATTTTCAACAGTCCCCCAGATCTGATTTCTTCCATCAATTACTCACTCATGTTTGGAATAAACTCTTGCCATCCTTAGACTGATTTTGTGCTTTATTTCAATTAAAAAAAAAAAAAAAAATGTTATTTAGCTGTTTGTATATTTTATCACTAAACTTCTCAACTCAAATAATCTTCTTCTAAACTTCTTTTTGATGTTTGTCTCCCTCTGGTGTCTTAATGTTGTAACTGCAGTATGCACAGCACTTTGCGTTTGCAGTTTTAGACAAAAGAGGGCGCCAAAGTTCAAAATCTAGAATTAAACGAAAGACACGAAGTGATGTTTAAAATGAGAGAGGTCAAGTAAAATTAGAGTCAGAAATATTTAAACTCTAGACACGAAATAAGCTACATGATACTGAGTTAAGCAATAATATTAGTTTGAGTAATGAGGTGAGACCTGTTTAGAAGGTTATTCCTGAGTTGATAAGAACAGATTTATCAAGGCTATTTAAAGAAGAGGAGGAGTTCCACACTCAGAGGCGGTATAAATTGAACGTCCCAAAAGACATTTCAGAGACCGGCCGTCCTGTTGAGTTTTCCCCAAGCATCATGCCAGCCAAACCAGCGCCTATCAAAAAGGCAGCCAAGAAGGCTGCTCCAAAAGAGGAGAAGCCAAAACAGGAGAAGCCAGCAGAGCCGGCGCCCGCGCCCGTGCCCGAGCCTGCCCCCGCTGAGGCGCCTCCTGCTGAAGCAGCGCCGGTAGAAGCACCCGCTGAAGCGGCAGTGGTGGAAACCGCTCCTGCTGCGGAGGCACCTGCTCCTGAAGGTACTCAACGCATCTACACGTTGTGTTTTATTATTTAAACAACACATATATACCTTAAAGTGGGCCTAACCCTAAAAACATCTCATGTAAACTGTAAAACTGCTACTCACGTTAATGGTCAAATTATTAATGATAGGTCTCATGAAATATTTTAACGAAAGAAGACGCATCATCACTTCTGTCGATGACTCACACACGCCCTCTATTGAACAACAAGCGCTGCTTCTACTCACTTCACTAGGAGTCTGACGTTGTTTAGCTTTAATTTATCATGGTAATCTGCCAAAACATCAAAGTTACTAAACTCACTGTGACTACCAGTTTTATTTTAGTGTTATTAATTAATATTGTTTATTGAGATACTAATAAAATTAAATTAATATTCAACTATTTTATTTATTGTTTCCCCCACAACATTTTATTCTAGATTTTTTTTTTATAGTTGTTGTTTCAGTTAACATTTATTTTATTTCAGGTAACGATTTTTTATGGTTTTAGTTTCAGCTTTGCTTAACTATTTAGCTGCTGTAAAAAGAAAATGATTAATATAATGAATCAAATATTTAAAATTTTAATTTATTTACCTACTGACAGTGACTAATAGTATATCAAAATGCTAAAGTTATATTAAAGTATAAAATACTGTATTAAAGCTATCATTTTTGGCAGATATTTCGGCAGAGACTAAGTGATTACATTATGTCATTTTGTGCAACTTTTATTTATTTGGGAAAATGTTATTTTCGGAACATTCTGAACACAATTAATTATACAAAACAGAAACTTAAACTTGAATCTCTCAAGCTACAGGAAGGCTGAACTGTCACTAAATGTAAGTGTAGAAGTTTCCCTAATATATGTCTGAGTTTCCTCAGAAGCAAATTACTTAAACAGAAAGCACCTGTTGATCCTTGAGCCTTGTGTTACAGCAGCATTGTAATTTATACCTATCCTCTAACGTGTACCTAACATCTTCTAACATTTATTTAACATGTAACACTAGCCTCTGCCCCTGCTGCTCAGGGTTAAACTGCTGCCACCTAAGATGAGACCCCAACATAGGCTAAAGCTATGTAACCCTGTTGAAATTATTTAGGTTTCGCATAACAGTACAAATAGCATTTTATCATCTCACTTGTACACTATTCATGTTTAAATCATGTTTTATTTTCTGTTTTCATTTTTTTTAATGTTACATTAACCCACATTTCACGATCAAACCAACTCTCTTCCTCTTTTGCATTTTGTTTGGCCCCTTTACCAATTTTGACACGTTGTTCAGATTCCATCAGTTTACAAAGACTGAGCCAGCAGTCATCTATCACAGCAAATGTTACTTCTTTAGTACACTGGTGGCCTGCTGATTGCAAAGCCTACTGATCACCAACAATGTGTGCTGTCAGCCAATACTAGAACAGGCTGTGGTTTAAGAGTGCATCTTACTGCATGCTGAAATGAAATGGCATGACTTTTCATCTGACTTTTCATTAACACCTTCAGTTGCTGCCAAGGAAACCAGTGTGACCACTGCATGAGGGGGAGTTTATGTTAGGTTAAGGTAAGTATATATCACTGCTGAAGTTTGTGCTGTGAAAGAAGGTGCTATTCCTGCAGCTGTTGCTCCATGACACTAAACTACCATTACTAAAAAATAGACTCCTTATTCTAAACAGTACTAATCAAGCGATCTCTCCAGAGTGGCACTGCGCTAATGGAAGTCTAATGATTTGCTATCAGGCCCTGCTGAGGAAGCTGCTCCCTCTACTGATGCTCCAGCTGAGGGTAAATCATTTTGGTTTGGTCATGATTTTTAATTATTCCATTTCAGTTTGGATCCAGATGCTTTGTGATATGAGATACACCCTTCAGAAAATGATGATTCATAAGCCTAGAGTTTATTCTTAAATATTTTAATTGTGTTTTTGGTTTTCTACATATTGGCAGTTAAATCGTTGATGCATGTGAATGAACTGAACTCTGAATCCTAATATTCCTGCATATTTGATCATCAGCTGCTCCTGCTGAAGCTGCACCTGTAGAAGAGCCACCTAAAGCACCAACACCACCTCCTCCAGCAGGTAAACCAACTATCCATCCAATCAATCAATCCATTCACCAAATCCGTCCATTCACCCAACTATCCATCCAATCCACCCACCTAAGCATGCATCCATCCCTCCATCCTATTCAGCCATACACCCATAAATCCACCGACCCACCATATTCACTAACCCAATCAATCATCCACCCAAAACATCCATCCATTTAATCCACCCACCCAAGCATCCATCTATCCCTCCATCCTATTCAGCCATCCACCCATCAATCCATCTACCCAATTAATTAATCATCCACCCAATCCTGCCATCACCCAGTCACTTAGTCATCCACCCAATCTACCCATCTATCCATCTATGGCAAATCACCCAATTACTCGTTCATCCAACCAGTCACCCATCCATCCCCATCTATCCACCCAATCTACCCACCCATTCATCCATCCATCTGTCCAATTGTTACGCCCCACGGCTCGAAAAGGACGTAACAAAAACGGGGACACACCAGAAAGTGCAAATAATACACAAAATTTATTAGCATAATAAAACTATACAAAAACGAAACCATGTGACGTGAAACAATCAAGAATCAGTAGTGTAAAGTTAAGTGAATGCATGAGCATGTAATGGACTGTAGAAATGTTGGATGCATAAAATCAAACAAGGATAAACGGAAACCAAACGGAAACCAAACGAAATCAAGTCCCACGTGCAGCTCCCGCTGGCCAGTTGTGGTGCTGCCTTTTAAAAGGCCAGACAGGAACCCAGCAACAGGTGTCCTCAACAAAACCCATCCAGAGGCAATCAATTGGGAGGCCATAAATATCCCAAAGACGACAGACATACACATGGGTCGTCACACCCCACCCCTTAAGACAGGGGTCTGTCAAGAATCCCTGTAATATACAAAACAGAAATTAGCAAAATCTTTAAATACACTTTAGTTACCCAGGGGAGCCCGCGACAGTGCATCAGCGACAACATTTTCAGATCCTCTAACATGTCGAATATCAAGGGAGTAGGCCTGTAAAAATAAAAACCAACGAATAAGCCTTTGATTTGGGCAGTGAAAAGAATTCAGAAACGTCAACGGGTTGTGATCTGTGTAGACCACAACGGGTTGCCCCGAACCAACATAAATGTTGAAGTGTTGTAACGCCCAAATCAGAGCCAAAGCTTCCTTTTCTCTGGTGACACTCTATAATAACGCTGTTTAATAGGAGAAGCGTTACCCACATCAATGTCATGTTCGACCCAATCAGTACGCGTTGGCGTGTCTCCAAACAATTCAGGAAAACTCTGTAACAAAGAAATCAGTTCCACAGACTGTGAGGGTGACAAGTGAATCAGTGCAGTGCTAAGTTTTTCCAAAGATGCAGTATTATTTAATCGCCCACGCAAAACCGTATCATCAGGTCCATCATACCCCTCCTTTGAAAAAATTTTTTTACCATCAGACATCACAAGTAATACTGAATGAATGGAACCATCAGTATTTAACTTCGACTTCTCATAGTAAGGTTTCAACAAGTTCACATGATATAACTGAGTAGACCTTCTACGATGGGGGGTTGCCACTATATAATTCTCGTCACTCAGTTTACATTTTATCACATACGGACCTTCAAATTTAGCTTCAAAAGGAGAAGATGGTAAAAGACGCGATACAAGAACCTGATCTCCCGGCTCAAAAACACGGTGTTCAGTTTTGCGATCGTACAACCGTTTCATATTGTTCTGTTGCTTTTCAAGCTTAATACTGGCCAATTCTCGTGCTTGCATCAACCTATGACGAAAACCATCTACATACGATAGCAAGTTTTTTGGTGAATCTGAACTTTTAACTGAATCTTGAAGTACTGCCAAAAGCCCACGAACTCTATGACCAAAAACTAAATCGTTAGGACTAAATCCAGTACTTTCTTGTACAACCTCACGTGCCGCCAATAGTAACCAGGGCAAACCCTCCTCCCAATCTCTATCCAATTGTACACAATAAGCACGAAGGAGAGACTTCAAAGTCTGATGGAACCTCTCCAACGTTCCTTGACTTTGTGGATGATAGGCACTAGCAAGATTATGCTTAATTCTTAGTTGTTTTAAAACTTGTTGGAAAAGATGTGATGTGAGGTTTGTACCCTGATCACTTTGAATGACCTTAGGGATGCCAAAAATTGACATAAACTGTGATAAAGCTCTTACAATTGAACGGGACGTAATTGTGCGCAAAGGATAAGCAGAAGGAAAACGTGTGGCTAAACACATAACGGTAAGCAAATATTTGCTCCCCGATTTTGAAGGCGGAAGCGGGCCCACACAATCCACAATAATATGTTCAAAGGGTTCACAATTAGCTGGAATCGGGTTTAACGGGACCGGTTTTAAGTTCTGATTTGGCTTACTAGTGACTTGACAAGTATGACACTTTTTAATATAAGCAGAAATATCACGCTTCAATCGTGGCCAAAAAAAATGACGCAAAATCCGATCGTAGGTTTTCCTAACCCCAAGATGACCAGCTTTTCCATGGGCAACTTCCAAAACGACGGAACGATACTTTGTAGGAATAACAACTTGAATAATAGGATCACCAACAAAATCCTCACCATGAGGACTCCACTTCCTCAACAGAAGTCCATCCTGAACAAAGTATGCTCTAGCCACATCAGGTACGTCACTGTCAGAAAGAGCAAAAGTAAAGAGTTCAGCCAGTGAAGAATCTAAAATCTGTTCCCTCCTCAATTCTTCTGTGGAGAAAGGAAAAGACAAATCACACAAGTCAGGTACAGAAAGAGAAACAATTTCCTTTGACATCATTTTAGTTTCATCTGTCGGCACTCGCTCAGCATTTTTAGACATAGCCCGAGTTACAACAACCACAGGATTTTTCTTTGCAACTTCCTGACTAACCTCCCCTTCAGTCAAAACTACAGGAGATGAAGGTACATTAGGCCAAACTCGGCCCTCTGCCAGTTTATTACCCAAAATAAAGTGGACACCTTCAATTGGCAAAACAGGACGCAGTCCTACCACTACCTCACCAGTCACTAGATCGGAGCTGAGCTTCACTTTATGTAAAGGAACTGATAGTGTATTCAAACCCATTCCCCGAACTAACATACTCTCACCAGTTTCAGATTGTGAGGAAAAAGGTAAAACAGATTCTAAAATGAACGAATCCACAGCTCCCGTGTCCCGCAAAATTTTAATGGGAACTTCCATAGATCCATCCATTAACGACACTCGACCTTCTGTAATGAAAGGAGCAAAACAATCAGAATCATTAATCTTAAATTCAAGCTCATCTAAGTGAACAGAATTAGCCACTACAGCAGGTGTAGATTTATTCATTTCAACCCGTTTATTTTTACTTTTAAGTATCAAACAGTCTGCTTTCCAGTGCCCTTGTCCACGACAATAGTTACAAATTTTAGACACATCAAAAACGCGACCGGGCTGAGGAGAAGTCTTTGCAGAACAAACTATGTTCCCTTCGTCCGATGTCTGCCAACCAACAACAGTTTTCCTATGAGTAAGCACAAAGTTATCAGCTAACGATGCGGCCTCTTCTGGAGACTGAACTTTGTGTTCGTTAACATACATTGCAATTTGCTCAGGAACAGAGGTTTTAAACTGTTCAATTATGATTAACTCAAGCAAATCATCAAATGTTTCCACATTAAGAGACGAACACCAACGTGTAACATATCGTCTTAAATCTCGCACAAACTCCAAATGTGTCTGACCTGGAACCATTTTACACGATCTAAATCGTTGTCGATATGTTTCAGGCACGCACTCATACACTTTCAACACTGCCGACTTAACAGTATCATAATCTTTGCACTCTTCTGTAGTCAAAGCAGAAAAAGCTAATTGAGCCTTACCCACTAACACGCACTGCAACAACAACACACAATTCGTTTTGGACCAACCTTGTATTTCAGCAACACGTTCGAAAAGAGTAAAAAATACATCCGGATCATGTTCATTGAATTTAGGAACAAGTTTTAAATTTTGATGAAGTGAAAAACTTGCACAAGCACCGGATTCTACTGAAGCACCACTATCAATCTTACTTTCCTGTAACAATTTAAGTTTCAGGTACTCCAACTCCATCTTTGCTTTCTCTAACTCGAGTTTACCTTGTTCAGATTGTTGTTTTATTTTCTCATGATCTATTTGCAATAATAATAACTCCTTTTGTTGATCGAAAGTTAAAATAGACTGTGAAGCAGATACGCTTTGTGCTTGCACGTCTTGAATTTGGTCCATTTCAGGTAATAAAATTCCTTTTTCCGTCAATTTATTTTTTAACTCAATCCTAATAGTACTTGTTTTAAATCTCTTATCAATTCCAATTTCATAAAACTCCGCGATTCTTAATAGCTGTTCTTTTGTGCATTCATTTAACACCACATGTGAAGGCGATTTATCAAACTTTTCAACATCAGCCATAAATATCTCACAGACCGCAAGCAAGTACTTGTGCAAAGAAACACTCGGAATTTTCCCCCTACGTACCTTTCCCAAATACCCAATCTATCTAACTTACTAGACCCTGATCTTCATGTAGTTACCGGCGGGGGGAAATTTAAGCACATAAACCCAATGGGTGAAACTGCAACTGGTTACCAGCGACAGTTCACAACCCCATGGAAGTGCTCCCGAGACAACCGCTACTACCCGCTTTCACCACAACACTACCAAAACAACAAAACCGACATGTTTCAAAAGAAACAAGTCGCTAAGCCTAACCGGGAAAAACGCCGAGTAAAACAAACAAATTTGCACAAGAACGACTTACCCGTCTGTGACTCCGAACGGCGACCAAACAGCATCAATCACTTTCAGGTGTTCCCGAACACATGACTAAATTACAACGTGATATCATACCATTCAAATAGGATTTCCTTCTGAACGTTACAAGTAAAACAAGATTTACTATAAAGCGGACGAGCCCCCATTTGTTACGCCCCACGGCTCGAAAAGGACGTAACAAAAACGGGGACACACCAGAAAGTGCAAATAATACACAAAATTTATTAGCATAATAAAACTATACAAAAACGAAACCATGTGACGTGAAACAATCAAGAATCAGTAGTGTAAAGTTAAGTGAATGCATGAGCATGTAATGGACTGTAGAAATGTTGGATGCATAAAATCAAACAAGGATAAACGGAAACCAAACGAAATCAAGTCCCACGTGCAGCTCCCGCTGGCCAGTTGTGGTGCTGCCTTTTAAAAGGCCAGACAGGAACCCAGCAACAGGTGTCCTCAACAAAACCCATCCAGAGGCAATCAATTGGGAGGCCATAAATATCCCAAAGACGACAGACATACACATGGGTCGTCACACCAATCAATTGGTTACACTTTATTTTGATAGTCCACTTTAGACATTCTACTAACTATAAGTAACTTTGTATCTACATGTCAACTAAATCTCATTAATTTGCAACTACATGTCTACTAACTCTCAGAGCAGACTGCTAGGTTAGGTTTAGGGTTAGTAGAATAAGTTGACATATACTTGCAAAGTTTAGAAGAGTGTTAGAAGATTTTAAGCAGACAGTCTACTAATATGCTAATGACTAGTTGACATGCAGTTGCAAAGTTACTAACTGTTAGTAGAATGTCTAAAGTGGACTATCAAAATAAAGTGTTACCAGTCAATCCATCCACCCAATCATCCATCCATCCATGCACCCATCCACCAAATCTGCCCATCCATCCATCCATCCATCCATCCATCCATCCATCCCCATCAAGCCATATATCCACCCAACCTGCTCACCTACTCATCCATCCATCCATCCATCCACCCACCCAATTTATCCATCCACACTCCAATCACTTAATCAATCTATCCATCCACCAAATCTGGACAATCATCCATTCATCTACACACTCATCCACACAAGCATCCACCAAATCTACCCAATCCTTCATCCATCCATCTATCCATCCACCCAATCAAACAATCCATCCCATCCATCCATGCACCCATCCACCAAATCATCAAACCATCATCCATCCCATCAATCCATATATCCACAATCTGCTCACCTACCCATCCATCCACCCACAAATCCAATCCAATTCATCCATCCATCCACAACTCATTTCATCCATCCATGCACCCATCCATCAAATCTGCCCAATCATCCATCCATTCCATCCACTGATCTGTCCAATCATCCATCCATCCATCCATCCATCCATGCACCCACCCACCCAATCAATACATCTACCTAATCCATCCATCCACATCCATCTATCCAGTCTCACCTACCCATCCATTCACCCAATTAATCCATACATCAAACCAAACAATCAGTCCATCCATCCACCCAATCTACCCCACCTATGCATCCATTCATCTGCCCTATCAATCCATCCACCCAATCAATGAATTAATCAATCTGTCCATCCTCCAAATCTGGACAATCATCCATACACGCACACATCCACTGAATCTGTTTATTCATTCATCCACCCCCCAATCCATCCACCATCCATCCCCAAGTAGGCATATATCCACCCAATCTATTCAGTCTATTCATCTACCAATCCATCCACCCACTCATCCAATCCATTTATTCATTCATCCATCCATCCATCCATCCACTCGCAACTAGTCATATATCCAGCAAATCTACTTATCCATCTGATTGCCATCCACTGGATCTGTCCACCCAATCCATCCTCATCCATCCCAAAGGGCATATGTCCAGCCAATCCTATTCACCTACCCATCCATCCATGTACCCATCCACGATCTGCCCAATCCATCCATCCATCCCAAGTGGGCATATATCCACCTAATCTATTTACCTACCCATCCATCTACCCACTCACCCAATCCATTAATTCATCCATCCATCCATCCACCCCCAACTAGCCATATATCCACCCAATCTACTCACCTACTCATCCATCAATCCATTCATCTACTCAATCCATCCATCCATCCTCAAATCCACCTAATCATCCATCTTTCTATCCTTGCATCTACCCAATCGATCAATCCATCCATCCACCCAATCTTTTCACCTACGCATACATCCATTCACCCAATCAATCGATACTATAGAAATTAATGTGTTTTTCTGCCATGAATTCATTGTATATATTTCTCTATTAAATGTGCAGTGCCCACAAGTGCCCCTCAGAACCTCAGTGTGGAAGATGTCAACGATACCTCAGTTACTCTTAAGTGGAGATCCCCGGAAAATATTGGCTCTGGACTGGATGGATATACCGTGGAATACTGCAAGGAAGGATGTGTGTATATCCTCTCAGTATTGCTGATAAGCTTTTTAGACGTAGGGATAGTGTTTCAATCATCATGCCTTGTTCTTGAAATTGAACCATGTTGAACTATCAGATGTCATCAGAAAAGTGGGTTATATGACAGTCTGTTATAGCACCTGTCTTTGAAATGTCACCACAGAGTGATTTATAGCTAGCTCCTGTAGGTCTCCCTATTAGGAAGGGATGCTTTCAACCAACTGTCACCGTATCTGCACACCCCACATTTAGATTAGTGGATGTATACTGACATCACCACTAGTGTTTTTGGAAGTTCATATTTGATATCATTTAACATCGTGACAATTTTTTAAAAGTGCAATCATAAAATAATTATTTTGCTAAAACTATTAAAATCCTTGCTAAAATGTTTTGGAATATAGCATTTTCTAATAATATTTCATGTCAAACTTCATGTCAAACCAGTTATATATATACTTGTTTATAAATATATTTAGAATTATAAGTGTATTTTTGTTCAGGTCTCTAGGAGGATTTAAAACTCATCGGTTCTCGTCATCTGTCCATTTTTACACTATACAGCTTCTGAATGGGTGGTTGCCAGTAAAGAGCTCATCACGTCCAACCGGTTTGTCATCAGTGGCCTGACAACCGGAGACCTACTTAACATTCGTGTGGTGGCGGTAAATGCCGGAGGACGCAGCGAGCCCGTCTCCCTGGCTCAGCCCGTCACCGTCCGGGAAGTTGTGGGTGAGTGTCTGTGCACTGTTGGTGCAAGGTTAGACCTGCATGTGTAGGGGACAGATGAAAGTGACAGGACGTCTCCAGTCACAGGGCCTGATTACTTCAAACACTGATTTCTTCATAGTGTTATACATTTTGAGTGTATTCTCTGAGCCACGGCTCATGTGGCTTACTGCCGGAGCTCAGATGACAGTATGTGTTTCCCCACAGTGAGGGGAGCGGGTGGAAGTTGACGGCCTACAGCCTGTAGCTACCTCTCCTGCCCTCAATGGGTTCAACAGCTGTGGGTATATAAATCCCACTGGCTTGTGCTGACAAGAGCTTTCATTAGCATTTAAATTACAAACATAAAGACCTAATGCTGTCAGTGCAATCTGAGCTCAGGCCTCAGAAGAACCGTAAACACATTCTGTACATTATTCACCTAAATAGAGCAAAGGTAATTATATAAATGTGTATGTTTATAGAATTTTTTTTGGTTAAAGGATTGTATGAAGAGCCACTGGTGTGAGTTTGGTGACAGGTGCAGGGTCAAGAAGTGTTTATATTCAGGGCTTGGTTCTTTGCCCTTGCATTTCAACACTTTCATTGGGGGAACTTGACCTTGACTCATTTATTACTATAGTTATTAGTCCTTGATTAATTTTACTCCTTGAGTAATAACTATATTATTATTTGGCTGGATCAAGACTGATGTTTTACAATTAGGTTACCCAATATTGTCAAGGGTGATTCTGGGTTAACTATTATAAACAAAAACTTATCATTATTTTGAGGAGACTTGATCTAACACTATTATATCCTTATCCTTATATTTTAGGATATAATAATATATAGTGTATATTTTATAATATACAAGGATATATATATCTATGCTGCTAAGTCTGTATTTTCAATATATTTATTTGATGTTATTTAAAATAATTCATTATTAATTAATAATTATTAGTAATTCTGTAAATATTTGAAATAAATATTTAATAAGTCATTTTATAGAAATTCTTAATATATTTAGGTGAAATTTACATTTTCAAATAATTATGTAAGGAAAGTCATACAATTTTATACATAATATCTAATAATGTCACAATGTAACTAAAATCACCATCACGAACACACACCTTTCGCACATCTGAATAAATAAGCTTCCCATTGATGTATGGTTTGTTAAGATAGGACAATATTAGGCAGACATACAACTATTTGAAAATCTGGAATTTGAGGGTGCAAAAAAATCAAAATACTGAGAAAATCGCCTTTAAAATTGTCCAAATGAAGTTCTTAGCAATGCATATTACTAAAATTAAGTTTTGAAATATTTACAGTAGGAAATTTACAAAATATCTTCATGGAACATGATCTTTACTTAATATCTGAATGATTTTTGGCGTAACAGAAAAATCTATATTTTTGACCTATACATTGTATTTTTGGCTATTGTTACAAATATACCCATGCTACTTACAACTGGTTTTGTGGTCCAGGGTCACATTTATTAAATAATAATATTTAAAGGGATCATATGATGTTGCTAAAAAAAAACATTTTTGTGTATTTGGTGTAATGCAATGTGTTTACGCATTTGAGGTTCAAAAACGCATTATTTTTCACATACTGTACATTATTGTTGCTCCTCTTTGCCCCGCATTTCTGAAACACAGATTTTTACAAAGCATATTGTTATGAAAAGCGAGGAGTTCTCTGATTAACCAGATATCCAGTGCATTGTGATTGGGCGAATACCTCAAGTGTGTGACGGAAATGTTACTCCCCTAACCATGTTGTGATGCCGTGTCCTGGTGTATTGAGACAAAAACAATAAAACCCATTATAAATGAGGCATTTGTTGGATCCAGTGAGGACATAACTACTGATTATAATGACTCATTATAATTTACGCCCATGGCGTAAACATAACGCCATGGGCCCTATTTTATACTAAGCGCATAGTATAAAGTGCACGGCGCAGGTGCACTTGGGGCGTGTTCACTTTTGCTATTTTAAGGACGGGAAAAACGGTCAGCGTGCCTGGCGCATGGTCTAAAAGGGTTGTCCCTATTCTCTTAATGAGGCGTGGGTGTGTTTTGGGCATAACCTGCATTACACCAATCAGAGTCTCATCTCCCATTCCCTTTAAGTGCCAGTTGTGCTTGCGCCATGGCGGATTCGCTATTTACACGGCGGAATTTACGAGAACAAAGGCTGAACGCTTCTCCAGAGAGCAGGGCCGGCGCAAAGGGGGGCATTCACGGGCTGAGCCCACTCAAATGAGTTACTGTGCACCCTCCTTGCTGAACGTGATCATTTTCTAAAGCGAAAGTGAAACCAAAAAACAACTCTCATAAGAAAGCGATCGACTATCCGTTATGACATGTAGGCATTTTTATATTTATGTACACAATAATAATCTTTTACATTGTCATCCTTTCATTTTTAATATTTGGCATGTTTGTGAAACGGTTGATCTTGATTATTTGTGTTTTAGAGTTATACATGGTTTTTCAGGTCAACACGCCCCGATAGTGGCTGTTGTGTTGTGCGCCCATAGGCCATTTTAATCCTAGGACCATTTTAACCAAGCATCTTTTTTAATAATAACCCAAATATCCCAGGATCTTGGAGTCAACTCATTCTTGTTATGTAATGTTGTTATGAGGTCAAACGAGCCTGACTGAAAAGGGATATGCTGGCATGTTGGCCTAGAATCAAAGAGTACAAACCGTTCATCCATTTGGGTTTAGCAGGTGAATGTTGTGGTGGATGGCAGTGATTCAAGACATCACACAGGATTACATATGAGGACACTGACTGTAAAAAGGATTTGAAGAACAAGATTAGGTTTTTTCACATGTAAAAGCACAGGCTTTGGGGTAATTAGGTCAGGCATTGTAATGGAAACTGAAGGTGAGTTGAAAGTGAACCTTTAAAGCCAGTCCCATTAAGTCCCATTAAGCAGTGTGTCAGCATGTCAACAGTTGCTGTGTTCAGCAATGTGTGTCACTCCACAGGTGTCAATTGTTTCCTGTCATAATTAATGAACTTGTTGATTTGGAGTCCTGGGAAGTAAGGATTAGAGGAGGGCTAGATTTGGGAAGCTGTACCCTGATAGTAACAGATGTGCCTTGAGAAGACAGCCAATAGAGATTTGGATCAGAGATCAATGGCACAGTGCTGGCTCTGTCAGTATCTGGTGTGACCACCATTTGTCTCACGCAGTGCAACACATCTCCTTCGCATGGAGTTGATCAGGTTGTTGATTGTGGCCTGTGGAATGTTGGTCCACTTCTCTTCAATGGCTGTGCGAAGTTGCTGGATATTGGCAGGAACTGGAACACGCTGTTGTATACGCCGATCCAGACCATCCCAAACATGCTCAGTGGGTGACATGTCTGGTGAGTATGCTGGCCATGCAAGAACTGGGATGTTTTCAGCTTCCAGGAATTGTGTACAGATCCTTGCAACATGGGGCCAATCCACAACGTTTACATCAGCAAACCACTCACCCACACAACGCCATACACGCTGTCTGCCATCTGCTCAAGTCGGTTACGACGACGAACTGCAGTCAGGTCGAGACCCCGATGAGGACGACGAGCATGCAGGTGAGCTTCCCTGAGACGGTTGCTGACAGTTTGTGCAGAAATTCTTTTGGTTATGCAAACCGATTGTTGCAGCAGCTGTCCGGGTGGCTGGTCTCAGACGATCCTGGAGGTGAAGATGCTGGATGTGGAGGTCCTGGGCTGGTGTGGTTACACATGGTCTGTGGTTGTGAGGCCGGTTGGATGTACTGCCAAATTCTCTGAAACACCTTTGGAGATGACTTATGGAAAAGAAATGAACATTCAATTCACGGGCAACAGCTCTGGTGGACATTCCTGCGGTCAGCATGCCAATTCCACGCTCCCTCAAAACTTGTGACATCTGTGGCATTGTACTGTGTGATAAAACTGCACATTTTAGAGTGGCCTTTTATTGTGGCCAGCCTAAGGCACACCTGTGCAATAATCATGCTGTCTAATCAGCATCTTGATATGCTACACCTGTGAGGTGGAAGGATTATCTCGGCAAAGTGCTCACTACACAGATTTAGACAGATTTGTGAACAATATTTAAGAGAAATAGGCCTTTTGTGTACATAGAAAAAGTCTTAGATCTTTAAGTTCAGCTCATGAAAAATGGGGGCAAAAAAAAAGTGTTGTGTATGAACTATTATTATATTATGAAGGATTTGATTTATGTCAGTGTTTCTGTTCTTAAACTTTTAAAATACCAATCTTTTAGCAGTGTTGGGGTAACGCATTACAAGTAATGTGAGTTATGTAATCAGATTACTTATTTTTAAGTAACCAGTAAAGTAACACATTCCTTTTTAATTTACAAGAAAATATCTGACTTTCTTTTTCAAATTTCCGATTTTTGACAGCTCTTCTCTCCCCATGTTGAGAGAAATCGGGAGTGAGTTGTAAGGGAAAAGTTGTTAGCTCAAAGGGAATTATTTAAGATTTTGTAGGGAATTTGAAAAGAATCTCCGTTCTATGGCCGATCACTGGATCGGCCAGCGGTTCATGGAACGAGCCATATAACATAAACTCGCTTTATTTTTAAGAATGTTGATAGCATGCTCAAACAGTTTCGCTTTTGTCCAGTGTGTTGACCATTTCTATCTGGAGGGCACTAACAATAAAAATGTCTTCACACTTTAAAATAGACTTGCGAGTATCTCCGAACCGCCTCACACAAGCACTCATCAACACAGGCGTATTTTGTGGTTGCATCTCCAACAGTTTGCTGTTGGTGTTTTTCCGTTGCATCTGTTTCTCTTTAGGCTGTAAAACCATAAGATCTGCCAATTAATGCAAGACAACTCAAATATAATGCTAATAATTACTTTTACAACATGCAAATGTACACATAAAAATGAAGTAAACTTTGAGCTTAACATTGTGTGCATTTCAAAATGAGATCATTTTAATCTTAAATCTAGATACCTAATTAAATAAAATTGCCCGTGTCTGTTTTTTTCCCAGATCGGCCCAAGATCCGCCTGCCCCGTGCCCTGAGATCAAGATACGTCAAGCATGTTGGAGAACAGATCAATCTTGTCATCCCATTTGTTGTAAGTTCAGTTTTTAAATGTATGGCAAACAGAGATGTGCTTCCATACATTTCATAATTCCCTGTTTTGTAGGGCAAACCTAAACCTGTGATATCATGGACCAAGGATGGCCAGCCTTTGGATACGAAGAAGGTCAACATCCGCAACAGCGACAAGGATAGCATCCTGTTCATCCGCAAGTCTGAGAGAGAAGACTCAGGCAACTATGAGATGACCGTGAAGGTCGACAGCTTCGAGGACAAGGCTAGCCTCATTATTCAGATTGTCGGTGAGATGCGCTATGATCTAGTGGCCATTTGTTCAGTGCTCTTCTTGAACCATGTCTATTTCTGTCCCACTTGCATTTTCATTCTTAGTTTATTCCTTCACACTTCTGTTTACCGAGTAAGACCCCACAGTGTAAAATGATCCATATTAAGAAAGCTAAATCATTTTTAATGCTCTGCCATCTGTATGTAGACCTGCCTGGTCCTCCTGCCTCAGTCAAGCTAGTGGACTCTTGGGGCTTCAATGCAGCTCTAGAATGGACCCCTCCCAAAGACAACGGCAACACTGAGATCACTGGATACACCATTCAGAAGGCCGACAAGAAAACTGGAGTAAGTAACTCATTGCAAGTACACTAACGCAGTCATTAACACATCAGCACTTCTTCTACAGTATTAGTTCCTCAATCAGAAAACGAACAGTACTTCCCTTTTTATCCAAAGAAGAGTATTATTTGAGGGTGAGAAAAATTGCAAGTCTGACACACTGGTATCTGAAATAAAATGAACAAAGTGAAATATGACCAGGTTTAAAACATATATGTGGAGTCCTTTCTGTTAATATTGAACAAAAATGTAATATTTAAAAGTGTCCTACATTTTCTATAAAACTTCTAGTGTGAGTTTATTGTTGTTAAAAAAGGAGAAATTTTAAATAAATAAAAAATAAATAAAATTACATAAAATAAACAAAATATTTGTATTATTTAAAATTGTAAATAACATAAAATGTTTGAAATTCATTTAAATGTATTTAAATTTTATTTTATTATTTATTTGACTAACTAATATAATTAACTATCCTAAGGGTGAGTCACATTTATTAGGATCCACACATTCGGGTATTTCAAGTGAGTATTGCCCACACATATTTCACAAATTTAACAGTGTTACAGTATCTCACACTGAAAAAAGTATGGGAAATAATTCAGGGCTCAAAATTGCGACCGTTTTGGTTGCATATGCTCCCAGAATGTAATCTGCGCAACCTCAAAATATATTTGGGAGCATTTGTACGAGTAATTGTTGTGGTGCGACTTGTTTTCATTTCTTTACAAAACATTTGCTAAGTACTGCACAGTATATGACTGCTGTGAGCTGATACAGTGAGCTGTTCTATCCAACATTAGCTTACATAACCAATTCAACTTTATCTTTACATTTTTAGCTTTAATGCAGATCTATGCACTGCATTGCATTTAGGGGTGTGCAATAGGAACATGTTTGATTCTTGACAATTAAAATATCCCTACGATCTGCTGTTATTGAAGAAATAAAGCAGGCCTATCGTGCTACACCACACAGTCTATCAGTTGCAGTTCTGGCGCCTCCGTCTCACGCAACATACGTTCACACCAAATGTTTACTCAGCAGCAGAATTCCACTCACTAAACACTGCACTTATTTGCAATCACACAAGTACATTATTTGCATGTGCTTTAAACCTTGCCCGCTTAAACATGTCATTCGCATGCTGTTCTGACATGCGCTTACATTTGAAGCGTGCACACTAAAAAAATACAAATAAATAAATAAAATGCCTGTCAAACACCGCCTGATTACTGGAGTGAGTTATCTTTCATGTGTGGTTTGGCCTAGGTGTTTTATGTAGCATAATTTCACAAAGTTAAAGTCTGTCAGACCATTCTGTTTTTGCTTCAGATACTGAAATTATAATCTAATTTCAATCAGAAACAGCTCATGCATGCAGCATCTTTGTGTGGATTAAGTTTAAAAATGCAGTGGTTGCCTCTAATTTAAATGGCTACAGAGAGTTTGACCTGTAATAGAGAAAATAAACATCTTGTTCATGTACTCATATTTTCATTTTTCTTGTCCCTTTCTTAAGGCAATAAATAATTATTTTTAAAAAAATCAGCCCATTTGTTTGTAAAGCATCGGCAATGAGAATCGGCCATGAAGAATCAAGATCAGTGCATTACAAAAAGAAGTGTGTGGTAAAGAATTCCGCACGAAAACTTGGCAACACTGTGTAAAACAGTGACTTTAATGTGACATTTTAAAGGGGTCATCAGATGCAAAGTTCACTTTTTTATGTTGTTTGAACATTAATGTGTGTTGGCAGTGTATGTACAAATCTACCCTATAATGATAAAAATCCATGCAGTGGTTTTTAATTCATCTGTAAAAATAATATTCCCTTTTTCAAATCGAGCCATTCTCAGATGCCTGTCGGTGTGTCGTCACACCCACAGAGACCGCTCCCACGATAGTTGATTGACATGAGTGTCTTACCTAAGATCAGCTGTAACAGTCCAACCTCCATTGTTTCGATGCCAGAGCAGGGCTGTAAGTTAGACAAGAATATCTCTGATTGAGCGATTGAGGTGTTGTGTTGCTGGATGTAATAATGAACATAGTGGTCGTCATTTACTCCCGACATCTGAGCCGCTGAAGATGCAGTGGATTACATTTGTTTGTGAAGGGAATGCGCCTCCCGATCTACATATATCTGTCTATGTTCACGCGAATCATTCATGATCCAGCTTTACTTACAGCAGAAGTGAGTATAAGTGTTTTTTTTATGAATCTTTGCGATCGCCTTTCCTAATAACGTGCTAGTTAGCAAGTTTAGCGGCTAAACACGGCTAAATGCGGCTAGAGTAAACAGGCTCGTCATTCCACAGAGAGAAGAGAGGGGCGGGACGAGCAGAGCTCATTAACATTTAAAGCAACCTCAACCAGAACAGGAACATGATTTTGGCAGAGCTGATTTTGGCAAGGTAAAAAAGGTGTTATTTACACTACCATTGAGAAATTTTAACCAAAGCATGTTATAGACTTTCCATTAAGACCCTAAAGAATCATATCAACTTGTAGAAAATGGGCATCCGATGACCCCTTTAAGTAATTTTTAAAGCAGGTAAAATCTGGTTACCATATAGGTTTCTCCGTATATATAAAATAAAGAGAGAATTGTTTTTAATTTAATTTTATTATTTTATTTTTAGCAGGGTTTTCTGAAGGTTAAGCACTTACACTGGTCATTTATTAAAAAAGAAAACAAAAAAACTGGCTAAATTTCACCAACTGGCCCTTTAAAGGAGCAGTTCACTTCCAGAACAAAATGTACAGATAATTTACTCACCCCCTTGTCATCCAAGATGTTCATGTCTTTCTTTCTTTAGTCATAAAGAAATTATGTTTTTTAAGAAAACATTTCAGGATTTCTCTCCATATAATGGATATCTATGGTGCCCCCGAGTTTGAACTTCTAAAATGCAGTTTAAATGCAGCTTCAAAGGGCTGTAAACCATACCAGCCGAGGAAGAAGGGTCTTATCTAGCGAAACGATTGGTTATTTTCTAAAAAAAAAATTAAAATTTATATGCTTTTTAACTGCAAACGCTCACCTTGTCTAGCTCTCTGTGAGCTCTGTGTATTCCGGTTCATGACAGTTAGGGTATGTTGAAAAACTCCCATCTCATTTTCTCCTCCAACTTCAAAATCATCCTACATCGCTGCAGAAGTACCGACCCAGTGTTTACAAAGTGAACATGCAAATAAGATCAAACGGCCTTCACAAAAAAAAGGTAGAACAGCGATGTAGGGCGATTTTGAAGTTTGAGGAGAAAATGAAATGTGAGTTTTTCGACATACCCTAACCGTTTGCGGTTAAAAGTATATAAATTGTAATTTTTTTCACTAGATAAAGCCCTTTGAAGCTGCATTTAAACTGCATTTTGGAAGATCAAAGTCGGGGGCATGATATCCATTATATGGAGAGAAATCTTGAAATGTTTTCCTCAAAAAACATAATTTATTGATGACTAAAGAAAGAAAGACATAAACATCTTCGATGACAAGGGGGTGAGTACATTATCCGTACATTTTTGTTCTGGAAGTGAACTACTCCTTCAAACACATGTGTGCCTGCTCTGAAAGCCTAAACCACATTCTTATCACTTATGTAAGTGATAAGGCCTTTTTCTTTAAAGTAGCATGTATGATGTCATACTTAAGCGAGGCTTAATTTAGCCACCTGTCAGGCCTGTAAATCTAAGTGACGAGTCTTGAGACACTCTATATGGACATGACATGTCTATCTATAAGCTTGTATCTGGGTGTTCGAGGCATGGGTCAGATGACTTCTTGGCAGGAAATCATCAGGTTGAGAAGGTGTAAAGTGCTGACAGATAGAGAGAGAGTGGCATGATGACATCTCATAACTCACACTGTCATGATGCGAATCGTGATACTAAACAGCCAGCTTGATGTCAATACAAGATGTATAGAGAACATGAAGTACAGAAAGACTTTATCTAAAAGCACCTTAGCCAAAACCACAACTGGTTTTAACACTGTAATGAAAAACAGTTTGTTTACGATCTATTTATTGGATGAAACCCACAGGGAAATATTTTCAGTCTTGTTCACAATTTATTAATAGTTGACATTCTTGTCATTCTTTTAAATCCATACAGTATTACTGTTAAAAGAAAATATTGCTGTTTTTGGCAGGAGTGGTTCACCGTTCTCGAGCACTTCCACAGGCTGAATGCTACAGTCTCAGACCTTGTGATGGGAAATACATATACCTTTAGAGTTTTTGCAGAAAACAAGGTTGGAAGGAGTGAGAGTGCTGCTGTAACAAAAGCGGCTGCTCATATTCAGAAAACAGGTAAGCTTACAACATCTCATTGTTTTAACTCTGCTGCACTTCAGACTTCTCCTATTAAGTAAAGATAACCTGGTTGGCTGTAGTAAAATTACTTATGTATGGTCTTGCATGCTTTATTGTTGGTAGCAAAAGCAGCAAAATAAAATACACCCATCATTATTCTAACAGTAAGTTGTTTACAGTTGCCAAGCAATATAACAAATTAGCACATAGGGTAAAGTAAGGTAAGATTAACCATTTTTTGTACTTACGTGCTCCTCAAGATAAGGGAAAATGAGGCAGAGGTACAATGAAAGTAACTAAAGTAATTCTATTATTGTATCATTGATGTTTTCTATCATTTTAAATTATCTGAATGTATCTATGAAAAAGTGTTCTGAAAATATGGCTTTCTATAAAAATGGCTCAGTTTGCCCCAGGTTAGGGGTAAGTTGACCCCAGTCAGTGGGTAAGATGAACCATCTGGGTTTACAGTAGTCAACATTTGAAGTGGATCAAAAAAGTTAATCAAAATTATCCTAAGACAGGGACAGGTATTGTTTTGGTCTTAGGACAACTTTGATGAAAGGTTTTGATCCACTTCAAATGCTGACTACTGTAAACTGACTGAATCTGATTCAAACCCATGAGAATTTTTTTTTAAAAATGTAAAAATTAAAAACAAATCAACACAATAAAACCAATCAAATGAGGTTTCCTTTTCAGTCTTTAATTTTTTGCATTTCTAAAACGTTTTAACCTTCCCAAAAACAGACTAAACAGTTTGCTAAGTAAAATTAAATAAAAACTGATCTAGAAGTCATTGAAACTAATAAACATTTTAGTCAAAAGATTCTTGGCATGGTAGCTTTTCTGCAGCGTCGAACAGGCCGTTAGAGACTATAGGTGGAAGGATATATATGATTAAGGTGAAAAGCATCTTTTGGTTCTCAGAGAACAATTTGGTGCACTTGTACACTGTCCCTATCAAATAAACTACAAATAATATCTCTATATATGATAAACTAAACCAGTTGCGTAATATCACATTAAAATACCAGTTTATACTTAAGAGATTTAACTTTACTTCAGTGCCTTATGGTGGGGTAAGTTAAAGTGCTGGCTCAACTTACCCCACAGCATTTGGCTCACTTTGCCCCATAGCTGGCATTTTGGAAAAAAAAAGCTAGATTACAAATTCAATGTTTTGCATGGTTTTATAAGTTACTAAATCACATTTTTTGCTTTGATGTAACAGCCATTAAAGCATTTGCTTTGATGTAACAGCCATTAAAGCATCTGGTATGCTAAAATTTTAATTTGACAAGCTAAAAACAGTTTTTAAAGTAAATGTGTGCCTTCCACTCCTCCCATGTGTCTCTTCTTTTCACAGTCTGGCAGACCTCATCTGTGATTCCAAAATACATGAACACATGACAGTAAAAGTGTACAGTTGCCATGATACAGGGGGTGCGTCAACTTACCTAATGGCTCAACCTACCCCACTCTCCCCTAAGGCATTAAATTGATTAAAAGTGACAGTAAAACTTTTACCTCATTGCGAAATATCCAGTTTTACATAAATGCTGTTTTTTAGCTTTCTATTCATCAAAGAATCCAGAGTATCACAGGATACAAAGTATCCACAGATATCAAAGTATTACAGTTTCCATAAAAATATTTGGCAGTAGAACTGTTTTCAACATTGATAATAATAAATGTTTCTTGAGCATCAAATCAGCATATTAGAATGATTTCTGAAGGATCAAGACTGGAGTAATGATGCTGACAATTCAGCTTTGCATCACGCAAATAAATTACATTTGAACTCGTAGAAAACAGCTGTCTTAAATTGTAATAAAATTTCAGCCTGGATGAGCATAAGCAACTTCTTTCAAAAACCAAATATCTTAAAAACTTTTGTATGGTAGTGTAGTTCCAACTGCAGACGCTGCATAAATACACGTGACCTCACATTCTATATTAATGTAGCAAATTGTTATGTTTCTTGGCAGCTCCAAACAGCCTAAAAATAAACTAAACCATAATTAATATTAATAAATGGTACTAAATGAACTGTTCTTTTAAAACACATGAGGCCATGTTGGCGATGACAGCACATACTAAGTGTTCTCGCTTTGTGAAGATAAAGACTGTGCTAATGACAGTTCTCATTCCTCACATCAGAGCTACATGGGATCTGCATAACAACATGGGTTACGCTGCAGTGTTGCAAAACTGACAATAATTTAGCAACATGCATCAGTCGGCTCTAGACATGAGTTTATATAAGATCAATTAACTGTTACACCTAGAGACAGCTGACACTGAACTGGTTACATTTCTTAACTTCCAGCCTGTTCCAGCCAACTTCCTATCCCAAGCTGTCTATTGCAAGCACAGGGCCTTTTGCTATACATGGTCTTCGCTGCCTTTATTTTATAGAAATGCTAATTAGGCATGAGTCACAATGGTCAACTATTAATCTAGTCACCCAACAAACTACAGTGAGGTTGACTAGTTTACATAGAATTGTCTTTATTTTAGATTTAATATGTTTAGCTATAATGCTATGCTTTTTCAGGGAAGTTGGCCTTTCAGGAGGAACAGGACTGGACACCCCTGATTTAAGGGGAAAAGAACAGCTAAGGCCTGGGCAACTTTGGCCCTCGAGTTTAACATCAAGCCTAATTAATCACAGCTAATCAAAGGCAGTGTCTAAAATCACCCTCAGTACCCCTATATAGGAAACCAGCTATACCCATGTAAGCCACTATTTGGCCAAGAGGGAGTAGATAGATGAAGAATAGAAGTGGGCCCAGAACAGAACCCTGAGAGACTCCAGTGGTATCTGTAGATGGTCTTTTGGATTTTGGATACAGCCAAGGTCTTTAGGATCACTAGAAACTTAAAGGCAACTGTGTTGGAGCTAAACTCTGCAGGATGATTGCCTTCCAGGAGCATGATTGGACACCCATGCCTTAAATTCATAGCTGCTACAGCTATGAACATTCAGACAGACTTTCATCTTTTGCTGTTTCATTGTACCCTCTTAATGTTCGATTGAGGTATTTACTGGGCTCCATTTTGCTACCTATAAACCCACCATCTGCTTTTTAAAACCAGTAGTAAAACCTGCACATCCCTAATGTCATGTAACAGCTATACCCTCTGCACAACTGTTAGTCCCGGCTGAGGTTGTTGTTTCCTGCCCTGTAGGTATTGTCTACAAACCACTAGAGTACAAAGAGCACGATTTCAGCGAGGCTCCCAAGTTCACAGCGCCTCTCAGCGACAGAGCTGCCACTGTGGGCTACACCACTAAACTACTATGTGCGGTCCGGGGAAGTCCAAAGGTATGGATCATCTCTTTTCTGCTGATTGGTATAGTCCTCCTTGTCCTTCTTTCACATTGTCTATCATTGACAGTGCACCAACCAGTAGCAACATGTTGGCAGCCAAGAATTAGCTGATGTGTTACTACAAATATACTTCTGATTTCAACAACAGCTGTTAATAATCCAACGATGGTATCAACATATCCAAACGTCCTTGAGTTCAACCTCAATAAATAGCTTAATTATACCCATAGCTGTAGTCATAAGGTACAAAAAGCCCAGTGCTGTTGGCCGTTCCTGCTGACCAAGGAAGCCAGCTGGTAGACAGTCATGCGGGGACTGTGTTAGCTTGTCATTCCCAAGGAGGGGGATGGAGAATCGAGTTTCGAGAACAGCTGAGATGGTTGCAAAATCTGGGCTGAATGCAAATCCTGATGAAGTAGACACTTCAAAATTCTTGTTCATTAAAGCTTGCTGTGATGGGGCCAGCTGTCTATTTCATGCTAACAAAGTTCCAGAGATGTCCAGGGTGTCTTGGGCATGTTGGATGCAAATGGAAATGTAAAACCTTCAAAGCCACAATAAAACATGATATGTTTCAGAGAACAACTCAATGGCGTTCTCAGGAGTATGGGTACAGTATTTACAACTTGCTTCAAGCAGTACAGTACACACAGGCACAGTCTGAGATGACAGTCAGGGACTCATGAATTGTACAGGAGGACTGTGACACTCAAAAGTCCTTGCTCTGGATTGTCATGCTGTGGCCTAATTTCCATTTGGCACCAACAGAGTTCCATGGTGTCTTGAGCTTTTTGGATGAAGCTGGAAACCTAAAACCTTCAAAGTCATAAGAGAACCCCATGATGTACTTCATAGAAAGATGTCGTAGATAATTTTTCACCTTCATTCCATTCCATGTTTACCTCGGTCAGTTAACACCGTTATGCTTTCTACGTTGGTGCTGCAAAATCAGGATAAGTCTGGGATACGGTGACCAGACGTGCCACTTCCCGGGGACACGTTCAACACAGGATTTCTAAACTGCCTAAAATAACCAGGTGTTGGCCGTTTACGCTGTGCCTTTTAATCATCGTACGAAATCAAAGTACCGCAAGAGCGATTCGAAAGCATGGAGCCATATGCTTTGCTCTCTAGCTCTTGTGGCACTTTGATGTCGTACAACGATCGATCAGCTCAGCGCAAACAACAAGCACCTAGTTAGTTTAGGCCATTGGTCTCAAACTCAATTCTTGGAGAGCCACAGCTCTGCACAGTTTAGCTCCAACCCTAATCAAACACACCTGATCCAGCTAATCAAGGTTTTCAGGATTAGCAGAAACTTCCAAGCAGGTGTGAGTTGGAGCTTGTTGTAACTTAAACTCTGCAGAGCTGCGGCCCTCCAGGAATTGAGTTTGAGACCTCTGTTTTAGGCAATTTAGAAATCCTGTGCTGAACGTGTCCCCGGAAAGTGGCACCTCTGGTCACCCTAGTCTGGGAAGCAAGAGTTTGAGACAGTGAAGTGAAGCCGTCCCGGTTACGTATGTAACCTTGGTTCCCCGAGGGAACGAGACGCTGCGTCCGGAGAACGCCTTGGGGACGCCCTTGGCGGACGACGCTCTGAAAGAATGTGTAATCGAACCAATGAGAAAGCGGGACGTCACGGGCGGGTGACGTCATCAACCAGGAAGCATAAAAGCATGTGCGAAGCCGGCCGGCGTCAGCTTCGTGAATGAAGCGAGCGCTCGGCAGGGATGCCGGAAGGATGGACCGAGACGCAGCGTCTCGTTCCCTCGGGGAACCAAGGTTACATACGTAACCGGGACGTTCCCCTTCAGGCACTCGAGCTGCGTCCGGAGAACGCCTTGGGAACGAGATGCCCACGCCACCAGACTTCCAAATCCCTGCCTAGTGAAAGAGCTAGGGCAGGTGGACAGAAGAGCCAGGAGTGGCTCGGACATCAAGGCTGTAAAACCTTACAAAGGTGAGGGGCGTGGACCATCCCGCAGCATTACAGATGTCCTGTATTGGGATACCTGCAGAAAAGGCCTTAGAGGCGCCCAAAGCGCGCGTTGAATGAGCCTTGACCCCCAAAGGTGAAGGGAGGTCAGAGGACTCGTAAGCCGTAGATATAGCATCTACAATCCATCTACTTAAAGTCTCTTTTGAAGCAGGAGACCCCTTCTTAGGGGGGCCATAGCAGACAAACAGTTGTTCTGATTTTCGCCACAGGGCAGCTCTGTGGACATAGGCATCTAGGGCACGTACAGGGCACATACAATTAAGCTTCTGCTGGTCAGGCTCCCGAAAGGGAGGAGGACAAAAGGCCTGGAGCACAACCGGCTGTGGTGGGTGGGGACCTTAGGGACACACCCTGGTCTAGGGTAAAGAAAGGCTTTAATATTGCCTGGAGAAAACTCTAAATGAGAAGGGGCCACAGAAAGGGCCTGCAGGTCCCCAACCCACTTGAGGGAAGTAAGGGCTAGTAGAAGCACCGTCTTAATGGTAAGAAACCGAACCGGGATTTCTTCCAAAGGCTCAAAAGGAGGTTTGCAAAGAGCCTCAAGCACCACAGTCAGATCCCAAGTGGGGACACGGGGTCGTGTTGGAGGCCTCAGCCTCAGTACACCACGGAGAAAACGTATAACCAGGGGGTTCTTACCCACAGAAACACCATCAAGAAGGGCGTGGTAGGCCGAGATTGCCGCCACGTAAACCTTCAGGGTGGAGTGGGCTAACCCTGTGGAGAAACGAGCCTGCAAAAACTCCAGTACTGTACCAACCGGGCAGTTAGCTGGGTCTTGCTGGCGCTCTTCACACCATGAAGTGAAAAGCTTCCACTTCAGGGCATATAGTTTCCTCGTAGAGGGAGCTCTGGAATGGAGGATGGTCTCCACAACCTCAGTTGAAAGACCGGAATCTATGAGTTGTGCCCCCTCAGGGGCCACACCCACAGCTTCCACAACTCCGGACGGGGGTGCAGGATGGTGCCCCCCGCTTGTGAGAGGAGATCCCTCCTGACGGGAATCTCCCATGGAGAGCCGTCGAGGAGAGATATCAGGTCCGAGAACCATACTCGGCCCGGCCAGTACGGGGCTACTAATAGTAGGCTGACCCCGTCCCGGCGTACTCTCTCCAGAACTCCTGGGAGCAGAGCGATCGGGGGAAAGGCATACAGACGAAGCCTCGGCCACGTCTGTACCATAGCATCCAGCCTCAGGGGAGCTGGATGAACTAGAGAGAACCAGAGGGGACATTGTGAATTCTCCCTTGTGGCAAAGAGATCTGATTGGGCTCGCCCAAAGATCTCCCATATCTGATTCACTACTTCTGGGTGAAGCATCCATTCCCCGGGCCTCGGCCCCTGTCTCGACAGGATGTCTGCTCCCACATTCAAATGCCCAGGAATATGAACTGCTCGAAGGGAGAGGAGTTTGTCCTGGGACCACACAAGGATCAGGTGCGCCAGCTTGTATAAGGGGCGCGACCGCAGACCTCCTTGGTGGTTGATTTAATAAACCACCGCTGTGCTGTCGGTGCGAACCAGCACATGGCGATCTCTGAGGTCTGGAAGGAAATATTTCAGCGCTCGAAATACGGCCAGCATCTCGAGGCAATTGATGTGCCAACCGAGATGACGACCCGTCCACAGACCTTGGGCGGGGCGACCACTCATGACCGCCCCCCACCCAGTGAGGGATGCATCTGTCGCTAGCGTTACGCGACGGCAAGGAACTCCCAAAGTCGGGCCCTGATTTAGGAACCACGGCTTCTTCCACATGTCTAAGGCACGTAGTCCTCTGCGCGTGACCTTGATCATGCGGAGCAGGTTTCCCCTCGGGGAGAACCCTTTTGACTTGAGCCACCACTGTAGGGGTCTCATGTACAGCAGGCCAAAAGGTATCACGTTGGACGCTGCTGCCATCAGACCCAATAGTTGTTGAAACTGTTTGACAGTGAGTGACCGGCCCTGCTTGACTCTCTTGACTGCGGTGAGGATCGACGCAATACGAGCAGGGGACAAACGTGCCTGCATCGTGGTCGAATCCCACACCACGCCCAGATAAGTGGTTCTCTGTAATGGAGAAAGTACACTTTTCTTGACGTTTAGTCTTAACCCCAACGTTTTCATGTGGGCGAGAACGACATCTTGATGTCGAGCCGCTAAACTCTCGGACGCTGCTAGGATCAGCCAGTCGTCGATGTAGTTTAATATGCGAATGCCCTGAAGCCGAAGAGGGACCAGGGCAGCATCTACGCATTTCGTAAACGTGCGGGGTGAGAGTGCTAAGCCGAAGGGAAGAACCCGATACTGGTAAGCTTCGCCCCTGAAAGCGAACCTCAGGAACTTCCTGTGTTGAGGAAGGATGGAAACATGAAAGTACGCGTCTTTCAGGTCTATCGTCACAAACCAGTCCTCGGACCTGATTTGTGACACTACTTGCTTGACTGTAAGCATTTTGAATTTCAGTTTCATGACTGAATGATTGAGGCGACGGAGATCGATGATCGGCCGCAGCCCCCCATCCTTCTTTGGAACAATGAAGTACCGACTGTAGAACCCGGACTCCCTTACGTGAGGAGGGACCACCTTGATGGCCTCCTTCCTCAGAAGGGTCTCTACTTCTTGCTCCATGACCAGAGCCTGCTTGGGGCCCACCAGAGTGGGAAAAACCCCGTCGAAAGGCGGCGGCGGGGCGCCGAACTGAATAGCATAACCTTTCTCTACAGTGCGCAGGACCCATGCAGACACATTTAGCAGTAGCTTCCACACTGCTAAATAGTCTACTAACGGAACCAGCCGCTCAAGGCTGGCCTCTGGATTTAACTGAACTACTAGCTCGGAGACCTGTAACGGCGGACCGGCAGGAGACTGCCGAGCTAACTGTTCTAGAGCCCCCCGAGGGGGTGACGAGCACCCTGGTTCCGCTACGTTTCCGGGCGGAGAAATCCGGGGCAGAAGCTCGTCGGAGGCCGTTGTGTCCTGTAGCCTTGGCAGGAACAGCAAATCGACCTCCCGAGGGCACCGAGGAGAAACGGACACCGTGTAATGCGGTGTGACTCGTTCCTCCCCGGTAGGGGCTGCCCTCGGCGGTCCTGGCCTGGCGTCAGGACCGCTTTGGGGCCTGGGCCCTCCTAGACTGAAGCACGACCCTCAGGTCGGGCCTCGCCTTGGAGGACCCCGGCCTAGAGTGCCGCGGGTCTCGGTCCCTGGACGGGGGAGCGCGAGTCGCGACACTCAACTTCTGTACTTGGCGGTACGAGGAGCTGGTACACGGGGACGGCTGCTCACGCCCAGCAGCCGTCGGGGCTAGAGAGCAGCGAGGGAGGAACCTCTGGAACGCCGCCGCCTGCTTGCGAGCCTCCTGGTACCTGCTGACGACAGAATCTACTGCGTCGCCAAACAGGCCAGAAGGCTGAAGCGGGGCGTCCAGAAGGAAGACCCTGTCCTTTTCTTTCATATCGGACAGGGTCAACCACAGATGTCTCTCCGTGGCCACCATGGCTGCCATAGACCGCCCTACTGCCCGGGCGGTCTCTTTGGTGGCACGGAGAGCTAAATCTGCGGTCCTTTGGAGTTCCTCCAGATCTACTTTCTCGCCCTCAGCTAGCCCCTTCAGCAGGTCAGCCTGATATGCTTGGAGCACTGACATTGTATGCAAACATGCTCCAGCTTGACCTGCTGCCGCGTACCCCTTACCCACAAGCGCTGAAGTTGTTCGTAGCGGCTTAGAGGGTAAGGTGGGAGCCTTCAATGACGATGCCCCGCTGGGAGACAGATAACTCGCGAGTGTCTGCTCAACACGGGGCATCGCCTTATAGGCTCGCTCATCAAGCCCCACCACATTTCCATAGTAATCTGAGGCGGGGACGAATAAGCGAGCCGAAAACGGTCTTTCCCACGATCTCGAGATCTCTGAGTGGAGATCGGGGAAGAACGGAAGGCTCCTCATTGGAGGTGGAGGCTTACTCCGCAGAAAACGCTCATCTAACTTGCTTCTCTGCGGAGCAGCTTTTACCTCGGCGGGCCAGTCGATCTTTAGCTTGTCAACCGCACGAGTAACCACCTCCAAAAGCTCCTCGTACTGCAGCGATTGAGGGAGTGGCTCCTCAATCGCACTCTCCAAGTCAACCTCCTCAGAGGAAGACAGGAGAAGAGAGGACCCCGCTCCTTGGGAGGAAGTAGCCGCAGTGCGGGCTTCCGATCCCTCAGAACGGGCATCGGACCTGCCGGGTAAGGAAGGAGATAGGGGGTCACCCGTCTCCATTCCCTCCAGCAGGTCCAACTGCGAACCCCAGGAATGCAGTGCCCGCTCCGCCTCGACGGCAGCGGGACCAACACCCTGGGGAACGCTGGTGATGGCTCCCTCCTCAAAGAGAGCCTTCCGGGAGCGGAGCACCCGCAAAGGAAGTGCTTCACAATGCGGGCAGTCAGTCCTCTCAAGGGCTGACATAGCATGATGACGTCACCCGCCCGTGACGTCCCGCTTTCTCATTGGTTCGATTACACATTCTTTCAGAGCGTCGTCCGCCAAGGGCGTCCCCAAGGCGTTCTCCGGACGCAGCTCGAGTTCCTGAAGGGGAACTGGATATTCTCATGGGGTAGCCGGGTAGGGTTCTGCAACTTTAGAGGTGGTTTAGCTACCACCTAGCTCAACCCCAGAATGGTTAAGAACTACATCAACAGGATATTTATGTGGAGCAAACTTCTGCCTAGTGAAACATGTTTTCTACCTGGTCTCATGACCAGTATTGCCAAGTTTGTGGTTTTCCAGCAGAATTAGGCTATTTTAACACCATTGCCGTGGGTTGTTTTTCATGTCCATTGGTTGAAGCGACCCCAATAGCATTATATTTAGCCCCTGGAATGCGACTTGTACCAGGGGAACCCCTCCAAAAAATGTGTATTCTACCCCCTGGAATGCAAATTTTACTGAGAGACCCCCCTCAAAATGCGATTGGGCTAGTTTTGAGTAGCAATTGGGTGGGTTTTGTTGTAAAAACCTGACATACCAATAAGTACATATCACTGCGGCAGAAGGTCTGGGAACTTTGGTGCTTTGAATGGCCAAGGCAGGTACAGCAAACACATTTTGGGTGTGGAAATGTCACCAAAATAACAGACCGTGTGTAAAACTCTATGACATATTTAAAATTTTTCACATTCTTTTGAAAATCCAGCGTTTAATTGATCCTGATCAGCGCTCGTTGTCACAGTTGTAAACATGACAGCTTTCTTCTTTCGTGTGTGGGTTTGGCGCCACAACATTTTTGTTTCCAGGCAGAACGTTTAAGAACGTGACACACACGTCTCCCAAAAACGATGACTTCAAAATTTCTGAAGTGTTTCCAGCTAAGTAAACTTAAATCTTAAAGCTGGCTTAAGCTGGTCCTTAGCTGGTTTATGCTGGTCCTTAGCTGCTGATGTGCTGGTCCTAAGCTGGTCTTAAGCAGGAGGGAC
Source organism: Labeo catla (assembly GCA_012976165.1). NCBI lineage: Eukaryota > Metazoa > Chordata > Actinopteri > Cypriniformes > Cyprinidae > Labeo > Labeo catla. The sequence continues at coordinate 360,022 of VONZ01000246.1, forward strand.
CAGCATAAACCAGTCAAGGACCATCTTAAACCAGCTCAAACCAGAATCCATGCTTCAAAAATTACCTAACCAGCATATGTTGTTTTTTTCTCAGCAGGGCTGGTCTCACACCCTGACCAGCTAAAGAAGTGGTTAAAACCTAAAACTTCTCAAAGGGGTTTTTTAAATGTCACTTAAGTTACTGTTTGTACTACGCATCACATAGCATGTTTAATTAACAGGGGAGTATTTTAAGACCTCATCTTTACTTTTCCTAAAAAGCCCGTTTGCATTATCCATTTTGTGCTAGCATCTTGATGACTGGAGCAATTTAGCATCTGTGTGTGGAACTGAAGGCTTTAGATCAGCATGTTTCTCTTTTCTGGAAAGTTACCCATGGGACATCAGTTAGCATCATAAGGTTAAAGTGCTAACAAAATGCTAAAATGCTTCTGTAAACTTGACCCTTGAGGTGCAGTAACATGCTGTTCCAACTGATGAACCTCGAGTAGGCAGAAATTCAGCGAATGAGACGTGTGACATTTTATATAAGAACCATGACACCACTAAGTGTGTGTGAGGGATAAAATTAATGAGGCTACCGGAGAATTAGCACTACAGTTGGGAGTAGCTTCAGTTACGGCAGTTGACAGCATTACTGTGGATTAATAAATGGCTTTCATTTTGTTGTCCATGTATTAATTACACCTTATTAAAATTGATTTTATTTAATTGAGGGAGTGTTTAAACCATAATGTGCTGAATGCATGTGTGAAACAGTCCAGTTGTGAATGATTTGTTCATGTTGGTTGTCAGTTGAAATGACATGTATTTTGTTTGCAGCCTAAGATTGAGTGGCTGAAGAATCAGATGATCATAGGAGATGATCCCAAATACAGGCAGATCAACAACCAGGGAGTGTGCTCACTCGAAATCCGCAAACCATCCAGCTTTGACGGTGGTGTCTACACTTGCAGGGCCAAGAATCCCCTTGGTGAGGCTACAGTTGCCTGTAAGCTAGAGGTCAAACGTAAGTACAGGATCGTTTGCACTTTGCTTGACATGCTAATACTACAAGGCACATTTTCAGCTGATTATAGCGTCATTGATCCTTTAACGCATTTATCCAGGAGAGGAATGGCAAGGGAGCATTTTTTTGTGCTGACTATGATAAATTTGAGTGATGGGAGTGATATGCTGATGACCATCTTCTTTTTTCTTTCACCAGAGGTGATCATCCCAGATGAAAAAGGAAAATAAAATGATGTGCACAGGTCAGTAAATTAAAACATTTTCCATTTAGCTTAATATATATATATACACATACATACTGAGGTAACTCTGAACGGCTGATCCCACAATTCTAGATGTGCATCAAAAGCATGTTTGTTATGTAGACTCTTGGTTTTTAAAAGGTCTGTAATTCCTGTTAAATCCCACTAAGCTTCCAGGAAGGTTTCACTGTTTCACCACTCATATCTGTGAAAGGCATAAGCATCATCGGGTTTAAATGACAGTAAATGGTTATGGTTTTAAACACCAAACAAAAGACAGAAACATTTAACCGCAGTGACATTTTTGTCCCTTATATAGATGTAGGCTTGGTTCACTTGCAGCGTACAACTATACCAAAATCATATATATTTAATGTCACGTAATATTCTTTAACTGACAAAATACAACAAACAGAAGTGGGATCCCACATAAAACAACCTGACAAAACGTCATTGCAGACATCTGTTTGTATACTTTGTGCATCTGACATGCCTATCAGGGAGTCTCTGACATGTGATGGCAGCTGTTTCCCCCTGTGAGGCTCCCTTACATGGAGGATATTGCAAACTGTGAGAACGTGGCCACTCCCACTCAAAGAGGCCACAGCATCTGTTAGTGGCTGTGTGGGCTAAAAATGAAACTGGCCTTGCAGAAAACGCTAAACAGAAAACAGAACGTCGCTATGATTTCCGACAGACACACTGCTGGACAACGCCTTAAGTTAACTCTTCATGTTTGGTTTCCTAACACCAAAAGACTTGTTTTTGTTTAACATACACGCAACACCCAAACCCTAGGAACTGTCATAATTATTTAGAAAAAAATAAAATAAAATACAGGTTTATACCATCTTTTTAACTTGCCAATGTTTTAGCCCTCAAAAACCAACTATAGCAAAGTTTCACAAAATATCTTAAAACTACAAAGTATCAGGTTTTTATATTAATAATCTAATGTGTAAATAACTTACATACAAACCTCAAACATTAACTTTGAATTAGTTAAATGTGGAAGACAGTTTGTCGATCATGTAAAACCCACATCCTTGTGGTAGTTATGCTTACAGGAATAGCTCACCCAAAAATAAAAAGCTGTTGAATATTTACTTGCCCTCAGGCCATCCAAGATGTAGACGAGTTTGTTTCTTCGTCAGATTTGGAGTAATGTAGCATTTCATCATTTGCTCACCAATGGATCCTCTGCAGTGAATGGGTGCCATCAGAATGACAGTCCAAACAGCTGATAAAAACATCACAGTAATCACAGCAATAACACAACTCTCCAGTCCATAAACTGATGTCTTATGAAGTGAAATGCTGTATATTTGTAATAAACAAATCTATCATCAAGACATTCTATATTTCAAACTGTTGCTTCTAGCTAAATTGCAAGTCCATAATCATAATAACACTTCCTCCATCTCCTGTTGTCCTCTCACATCAAAATCCACAAAAAAAAATAAGTATATAAATAAAAAAAAAAAAAATACTCACATATTTGTTTATAACCGTTTTGGACTGTTTTCTCTTGTAAACAGTGTTTGATCTGTGCATATTTCTCTCTTGGTTCAGGCCAGACAACTTTTAACTACAGAAAGCAGTATATGGATAGAGGACTTGTATTTTAACTAGAAGCAACAGTTTAAAAATGTCTTGATGGTTTTGTTTGGATTTGTTTTTATTAACTGTTTGGACTACACTGCAGAGGATCCATTGGTGAGCAAGTGATGTGATGCTACATTTCTCCAAATCTGTTCTGATGAAAAAACTCAACTTTGCATAGTATGTGCATACTGTACATACGCAGATAGATTTCTAACCTCATGTTCTTACATTCACTGCTCGTGAGTGTAACGTTGAGTTTTTTGCATTAAAGCCCTGAATATACTTCAGTTTTGATGTAAACACTTAACATAAGCAAACAGCTGAAGGCATAGCTTTTCAATGTATACTCCATTTAATGCTCGATACATGCACACTACGAAGATTCATCTTTATCCAGTATCTGCGCTAAAGCATTAAAATGTCTTTATACACTGACCAAAATTATAAATGCAACACTTTTGTTTTTCATGAGCTGAACTCAAAGATCTAAGAGTTTTTCTATGTACAAAAAAAGGCCTATTTCTCTCAAATATTGTTCACAAATCTAAATCTGTGTTAGTGAGCACTTCTCCTTTGCCGAGATAATCCATCCACCTCACAGGTGTGGCATATCAAGATGCTGATTAGACAGCATGATTATTGCACAGGTGGGCCTTAGACTGGCCGCAATAAAAGGCCACTCTAAAATGTGAAGTTTTATCACACAGCACAATGTGTAACCACACCAGCCGAGGACCTCCACATCCAGCATCTTCACCTCCAAGATCATCTGAGACCAGTTTCAGTGAAGCTCATCTACATGATTGTCGTCCTCATCTTTGTCTCGACCTGACTGCAGTTCGTCGTCGTAACTGACTTGAGTGGGCAAATGCTCACATTCGATGGTGTCTGGCACAAGAAGTGTTCTCTTCACGGATGAATCCCGGTTTTCACTGTACAGGGCAGCTGGCAGACAGCGTGTATGGCGTCGTGTGGGTGAGCGGTTTGCTGATGTCAACGTTGTGGATCGAGTGGCCCATGGTGGTGGTGGGGTTATGGTATAGGCAGGCGTATGTTATGGACAACGAACACAGGTGCATTTTATTGATGGTATTTTGAATGCACAGAGATACCGTGATGAGATCCTGAGGCCCATTGTGTGCCATTCATCCACGACCATCATCTCATGTTGCAGCATGATAATGCACTGCCCCATGTTGCAAGGATCTGTACACACATCCTGAAAACATCCCTAAAAGTTCTTGCATGGCCAGCATACTCACCGGACACCCATTGAGCTTGTTTGGGATGCTCTGGATCGGCGTATACAACAGCATGTTCCAGTTCCTGCCAATATCCAGCAACTTCGCACAGCCATTGAAGAGGAGTGGACCAACACCCCCCCACCCCATGCACATTTTAGAGTGGCCTTTTATTGTGGCCAGCCTAAGGCCCACCTGTGCAATAATCATGCTGTCTAATCAGCATCTTGATATGCCACACCTGTGAGGTGGATGGATTATCTCGGCAAAGGAGTAGTGCTCACTAACACAGATTTAGACAGATTTGTGAACAGTATTTGAGAGAAACGGGCCTTTTGTGTACTCTTTTTTTTTTTTTTAAGTCTTAGATCTTTGAGTTCAGCTCATGAAAAATGGGGGCAAAAACAAAAGTGTTTATAATTTTGGTCAGAGTATGTTGTCTTTGGCTGTCGTTTCATTACTTATTTTGACTTTGAAACAACAGCCAGTGTTGTGGACAAACTAAAGTATACACAATTAGAAAAACTGAGCTGTACACATATATTTCACATACTGTACAGATGACAAAATTTCTGTCACATGTGCTGTATAAATACCCTAGTGTACCCATAAAAATGAAGTATACTTTGAGCTTTATTAGTTTGTCCACCAGGAAACTGATGAGATGGAAAAAAGCATAAAGCTAACATAAAAAGACACTTTTCTGGGCCATTTTTTACTGAAGTCAAAGGAGCCATTTTAAGTTGGCTATAGGAAAACCATCACATCACATAGCACCAGCACTTCTTCCCTCTAGAAGTCACATGATTGCAGGTACATGTATCATTCGCGCCCTATAGTTACTGTGGCTAATAATTTGACTATTGCTGTGCTTGCAATCTTGAAAATGGGAGAAATACTTAGCGACAGCGACAGTTTACCTGATTTTCCCACTAAGCATCTTCATACAGATATCTAAATACTGTACTTGTGTGATTCCTGATGCTGAATACTATACAAGCATGTTTTATCTATGATTTATGTCAGTATGTGACATGTCTCTGTGACCGCCAGTGCCGTTTCATTGCCACACCTGTTCAGTGCATGTGGTGTAGTTTGACAGATGCATTCTGGGCAATGTAGTTTTCTGGTATCTGACACACTTTCTTTTCTCTTTCTGTTGTAGATGTTTACAGTGGTGAGGGAGGATGTGTGTGTAATGAAGGCTCTGATTTGCTTCTCTGATTAATTCTTTAAACAAAATACAAGAAACATCTGATAGTTTCCCATTTTGCTTCAAAGCAACAACACCATGTGAGCTAAAAAGAGAATTTTTAGTTTTATATTGTTGCATGTATTTCAAGTGTCACTGTAGTTTATTCCCAATGAAATCCCTTGTAACTGAGTGTTTCCAATAAAAGAATAAACCGTCTATCTTTTTTTGCAATGGTATATAATAAATGTCAAAGCATATTGTGGCATTTTTTGATTTTCTCATTGAATATAATGTTGCAGTGAACATGGATTTTATTCTATGTCATACTTAAACAGATGTCTTTTAAGGTTTGCATCCTATGCTGTTGCCATTGGTCTGTTTCTGATAAACCAGCAGGACAGTTGAATTAATAGATGAAACTGGCATTCACAGGTTTGTGAACAAAGGTTTTAAATAGATTTTTGAACAAGCCTTCACTGGTTTCTTAGCAAATAAACCACAGATGAAACCACTGGTGAGAAAATTAGTCATAGCCTACTAATAGTGTGCTATTCAAATGTTGTTGATATTATGGGATGTCAGATATGCTCTAAACTATTACTCAGTCCCTCAATTAAACAGTGGAGCATTAGATATGGTCATAGTAAGGTTTAATACAGAATCAGTATATCTTTCACTGCAGAGTTATGAAATCACTTTCCCCATGATTCACATCTGTGAAATATTAAATATTACTGAAAGATTAAAAATTAATTTGTTACATTGACAACAGAAAATTTGTTCACTTATATAGATGACCCCTAGAGGTGAAGGGGCGGGGCTATGAAGAGAGAATGGTGTGATGCAATCGGGGAAGAAAGCTGATACCGGTGTTTTTCTGTTTTTTTTTTCCCCATATAAGAGTTTACAATGCTTGTGTTTTATTGTTTAAATTTAAGGACTGATAGCTTGCTTATTCCCGGATCTACGGATCGATGAACATTTGGTAGAGTTTAAAAGTTCAGTGAGGCAAGTGAGCGACGCAGACGGAACACACAAAGACGGGGCGATGGACTGGGAGAGACAGGCTGCTTATCGGGCATGTTTGCATCATGATTCGCGAGGCAGAGTTATTCCATTTATCTTTGTGAGTGCTGTTTAACAAGAGGACGACAGTGACGGATTTGCTAATCCTTTCATTGTGGTTCCTGAATTGGCACTGTGTACTTGAACTTCCCTATTTCACTGGATTTCATGAGTTCTCATAATTGTTGCACATTCACTTGAGCTCCAACATTGCACGCCAACGAGAGATTTAGATCACCGGCTGGGTAAAAGTATTCGTGCAACATTTTGTTAGCTGATGCTAACTGGCTAGCTAACTAGCTACCTGATGCTAACTTGAGGTCATTTTTAAATATAAAATCCAAATATTTTTATTCAACCAACTAGTTAGAATTCATTTAATGGAAAAACAAAGGATTTGATGTTCAGAACAGAGTAACTACTGTAATTGCTCATTGCTCCCTGGGGGCATTTTACCCCACTGACTATGTTTGAGAAAAAAAATTATGTCATTCTGAAAATAGAATTTTTAATTATATTTTTATTAAATAACACATACTCCCTATCTACAGGCCCTACTCCTCTCAAATCATATATAACTGTGATGTTCTACAAAACAACAAGCTTTAAGAGACTTTTTTACTTACTGCTGAAGGTTAGATCATTTACTGTGAAATCCGTCTTCTCTCTGGTGCATCACAAGTGTAAGCTTCATGGTGAAAACTTCTACATCAAGTTTTCACTATGAAAACTTGATGTAGGGGGCATTTTACCCCACTCTACCCTATTCAGATTGTGTTTTCAGCTGTGAAGTTCTGTGAAAAGAAAATTGGAAGGGATTTACTGTAATTCTTTGAGAATTGTCTTCCCCTGCACCTGACCTCGGCACTAAGCTTGTCGCTGCCATAAACTTCCTTGTCCAAACACATCATGTGGCTTCATCTGAGGAGAGGGTTGCAAATAGAAAGCTGTGTCCTCCTTCTGGGGAAGATAAGTATGAGGTCTGGGTGGAGCAGACCACTCTGTTCTGATAATCTCAAGAAGCAGAGACTAGTAGAGTGTCTCAGAGGTCCTGCAGCAGATATTGTAAGGTTTGATAAGACTGGTAACCCATCTGCTACTTTCAGTGACTATCTTAGTGTGCTAGAGTCAGCATTTAGCACTACTGAGGATGCTGCAGATGTGATGTTGAAGTTCCGGAGCAGCTGCCAGAATGAAGGAGTGAAGCTTTCAGTCTACATTTTGAGGTTGGACAGGATGCTGCACAGTATGTTGAGGAAAAAAGGCACTGAGTGTTCTGCCCTGAATCATCTTTGAATAAAGCAAATAGTCAGAGGTGCTCTTTCAAGTGACCTATGCGTTTGAGGATGACCCATAAGCTGTGTAGTCCTCCATCTTTCAATGAGCTAATGAAGGAGGTAAGAGAAGAAGAAAATATGGTGAACAGTAGTTCATTACAGTCTAATGTAGCCATGTCTGTGGTGCCCTCTGCCAAGAAGGAGTCATCTGCTAACAGTAATATTGCAGTAATATTTCTACTCAGAAGTAGAAAAGGGAGGTTAGGGGGCTGAAAAATGAGGTGTCACGCTTGTCAGCTGCAGAAAAAGACCTGTAACCCATGATTGTCCTGCCATGCACAGTCTGGCTGCAACTGCAGAGAGTAAAACATCAACCAGACCAGTGAACAAAGCCAATGTCTTCTGTTACAGATGCGGAGAAGATAGGCATCCTGAAGCGTGACTATACAAAGAAAGAAAATCTCAGGAGAGTAAACCAGTGACTCATCAGAATGAGACAGTCAACTGAAACTTCTCCAGAGCTCAGTAGAGGAACGGCCTGAAGTAGGGCTGCACAATAAATCATGACAATATCGCAATCAATATTAAGAAAAGCTGCAATATTCATGTGCGCATCTTGTCAGTGGAGCACGGTTCTGTGATCAGTAGTAAATCACCATCTGAAGGCCAGAGGGCGCTCTCGTGCGGAAACTCCAAATATGCCCCGAAGAAGAATCCAGGAAATAACGATCGGTGCAGCTGAATAAACATAAGATTTAACTGCTTTTATTGATTTAACGTGACTAATAAACACACAACTACGACAATATATGGTTTATCTGACTTCTTATTATAATTTTCATTATAATACAGTATATAATAATGCAGTGCTATTCGACATTGCTTTTATTACTGCTTAGAATGCTATAAAATATTTTGCGTGCCTTATTCTGTGTAAGAAGCCACATCATCCCACAGAAGGATTTATTTCAATCACTCGACTGAAGTTATGAAGTGAGTTTTAAGTAAAAACATGTTAATAAATTGGGTATTTTTCAGATTTAGCAGCATTTACGCCGTAGTTCACTAAGAAGCTACGCAAGCAACTTTATTATCGGAGCGTGATTTGATAATATCGATGTATAATATCGATGATATCGTCTGTGTGGTTTTGCGCAGCTTGTCGGTGAACTACGGTGCTGCTCTATCTGAAAGCACGCACGTGATGGAGATTTACTTCTGATTACAGGACCGGCTTTAATGACAAAATGCGCAAGGATATCGCATGCGATATATCGTGTAGCCCTAGTGTAACCAATTTTAACGATGTAAAAGTGAATTACAGTAAAGTAATAGTTGCTGCTAGTAATGAACCTTGGACCAGAATCAGAAGATACCAAATTCAACAGGAGCCACGGTACTGAGCAACAATAATGCGGCAGACACAAGAGTAACAGTTGAGTAGCCACTCGTATATTACTCACAATTGTCAAAGACAATCAGTTCAGTTTGTACAAAATATGAAATAACCCAAAGAAATTAGAAAAAAATAAAAAAAAGTAGTGTGCACACCAGTAAATAAAAGAATGTCCGTTGGGCCCTTAAACCAAAATAAAAAATGTGTTCCGGTGTATCTTGTTGTGAAGTTTCTGCAGTTCACCTTGTTCCAAGGATGCTGGAAATGTAAGTAACATGTGCGTGTGAATTGGGAAATCGGTGCTGGACTTTCCTCAGGGGACTTGGCTCGCCATCGATTCTCAGCAAGATGTTGTACTGGACAACATCCGTCCTCAAAAAACCTGACCTACAGACCGGGTCAGAAAGTTTACATTCAATAATATTCATTCTCAGATGCATCAGTCAGTATATCAAATGTCAAAAAACATAAACCTCTACATGTAACCTTGACATAAATCTTTAACTCCATTCAAATATCAAATCTCTTCTTTTCAGTTGTACAACATTCAGTCTAAAGTATATAATTCCTGAAAACTTAACATCAAAGTGCTCACGCATTTACCTGCTGTTCATGTGAACAGTATTCTAATAATACTTATGGTAAATAACCATTAACATTCAAAATATCATTTATCATAACCACATCAAAACCATGTGCAAATAACAGAACAGTACTCATTCTGAGTTCAGGGTTAGAGGTGTTACAGAATTGTGCTTCATTTACTCTAACACTATAGGCCTATTCATGAAAGAGAAATGCACTAAAAATTACCCTCTGGTTACTTTAAATTCAGTTGAGCAGCAATAATGTGCTCAAGTAAATCGCATAGTGCAAGTAAACATTTTATATTCATTACAGCACACAAAAAATACTCTTTTTCCCTTTAAATTGGCATTATGAACGAAATACTTCCCCTTCTAAATTATATACACATACATCAGCATAAACTGATAACCACAACATAAATATATTTAAAACATTGCACCATTATTCACTTTAGTTGACCTATTAAATTAATAATCGCCACTATTTTCTTTCAACACACGGAAAACAAAAGGATAATAGCACCTAAAATGCAGCAGCTAAAATGACATATTTCTCACCGTTGCTCCGTGTATATCAAAGCGCAACACGGCGATGTTGGACCTCGTGGCAACTCCACAGACGAAAGGTAAGTGGTTAGCCTGTTAGGTACAGAACTAGCATTAACATGGCCGACGAACAGTAAGCGATCTCTCTTTTTTTTTTTTTACAGATAATTTACTCGTCTTACCGAACTCCAGGGCTTTTATCTCCGTCTTATCTCCGTTCTAGCACACAGCTAACCTTGTTTCTCTGGCTATGATTGGGAAGAACCAGAAGAACAACCTCCCGCTCTTCGTCTCTATGCCGATCTGCTGAACACGACCTGCGTAATCTCTGATTGGCTGCTGAGATTACCTATACCCACGTGAGACTACGTGAACTTTGTGGTGCATTAAGTTATGATAAGAGAGCAAAATAATAATAATAAGAAGAAGAAGAAGAATCTGCCGATGTGAATAAATAAAGATAACAAAAATAAACAGTCTCTCTCTTTCTTTCTTTTAGTGAACTCAATTATTATTATATTATTAATGAGTCTTTTATGCCTGGCTACACTAGCCTGAAGCTCCAGGAAAGATACGTTCTGGCGGCAACAAATACATCTGTGGTGAAGCTGGTAGAAGTGTGCAAAGAGAAGGTAATAGATGATTTTCTTCATAGCCTGACTGTCAATCCTGAGATTAGAAATGCTTATGAATAGATCATTGCTGTTGAAAAGTGTGACGATGACGACAGAAGAGGAACGGTCTGGTATCTTCATCCTAAACTGTTGAAATTGCCTCCAGGAGAGTGTTAGGGTTTATGGAATCCTGAAATATCCTGCAGGTCTTTCTGATAAGACCCTGTTAGTGGATAAGCAAAAGGAATTGTGGTTTCCTGAGGAGCTGATCGTAGCAGCAGAAGTGCAGTCTACTACTGTTGTCTAGCCAAAAAGGATTGGAGTTACAATCAGTAATGTCTCCTTGTGCCCAGTGACGATTAAATAAGGAATACCCATTGCTCATGTGTTCCCAGTTGAGGTTGTGTCTGCGGTCTTTAAACCCAGAGAAAGTAGTAGTCAGACTAAACTGAACAAGAATTCATTTAACTTTGTGTCAGAAGAATGGAAACAATGGCTGGTTAAAAAGATGTTGGAGAGAAAGGATGTGTTTTCTTCTGATGAATTCGATGTTGAATGTTCAAGGAGTACCCAGCATCACATTCGACTGACAGAGGACTAAGCCTTTTTGTGAGAGGTCACGACAGCTGACCTGGAAGATGTCAGGCACCATCTTGAGAAGCTGAAAGGGGCAAGGATTATCACTGAGTCCAGGAGTCCCTATGCTTCTCCGATTGTCGTAGTACGGAAGAAGAATGGGTAAATCAGGATGTGTGTCGATTACAGGATGTTAAATTGACGTACTGTCCCAGACCAATATATGGTCCCATGCACAGAAGATGCATTGGCCTGCCTGAGCGGGAGCAAGTAGTTCAGTGTGTTGGATCTCAGGTGTGGATATTATCAGATCTCCCCGAGTAAAGCAGATTAAGAAAAGACAGCATTCATCTGCCCGGTGGGGTTTTACCAGTTCCAGAGGGTGCCGCAAGGGATTTGTGGAGCTCCATTGACTTTTCAAAGAGTTATGGAAAAGACGGTTGCGGACATGAATTTGTTGAAGGTGTTAGTCTACCTGGACGTCATCGTTTTCGAAAGGGCATTGGAGGAGCACGAAGAGAGGCTACTCAAGGTATTGGACCGGTTACAGAGTGAAGGATTGCAGTTATCTTTGGACACGTGCACCTTCTGTCAGACCTCCGTCAGCTATGTTGAACACATTGTGCTCAAGAAGGTGTCTCAACAGACCCCTCAAAAAATAATGCTGTGGAGTCTTGGCCTCAACCACAGAAGGTGTCAGAACTACGTTCTTTCTTAGGTTTCTGTGGATACTACAGAAGATTCGTCGACAAACCCTATAATCCATTTGGGAGTGGATGGACTGACGCTTGTGAAGCTGCTTTTAATGAGTTGAAGTTGAGACTTACCCAGGCTGCTGTGTTGGTCTTTGCCAATCCTCAGCTCCTGTACGTTCTACATATCGATGCCTGCTGTGGAAGGTTGAACAGGGGGCTGTATCAGGACCAAGGACAGGGGTTACGACCTGTGGCGTTTGTCAGCAGAAGTTTGACGCTTTCTGAAAAGAACTTGAGTTCTTGCCATTAAAGTGGGAGGTTGTTGACAAGCTGGACGATTACCTGTATGGAGCTAAGTTTGAGGTACAGACAGACAACCCGCTAACTTATGTTCTAACAACAGCCAAGCTGGATGCTGTAGGACATAGGTGGCTGGCGGCCCTCTTGGCCTATGATTTCAGTCTTAAGTACAGGCCTGGGAGACTGATGCTGCCACCTTGTCTTGTCATCCTCATGAGAAAGTGAAGGACCAGAAATGGACAAATATCCCATCCTCTGGAGTGAGATCTCTGTGTAAGCTACCAGGCTAGGACAAGTCAGGTTGCCTTGCAAATGTCAGCAGGGTTGTCACATCACTAGGAGGATTTCCTAAGTCAGTCCCCAAAGCGTATTGTAACTTAGCTACGTTGGAGATCTTCAAAATCCCAAAGTTGAGTTCTTTGGATCTGTCCTGTGCTCAACAAGATAATCCGTGTCTTGGAAAGATATGGACAGCTTTGAAAGAGGTAGATCTGTCCACAGTCAAGAAAGAAGTTCATTAGGACCTTCTGCTGATCTTCAGAGAATGAGACAGATTAGTACTGGATAATGGAGTGATGTTGCGGTGCACTCAAGCCCCAGACAGGTCTCGTCTTAAACAGTTGTGTCTGCCCAAGAAGTTCCATGAAGTAGTTTTAAAATCACTTCATTATGACTCTGGTCACTTTGGGTTTGACACGACCTATGAGTTTGTGAAAGAGACATTTTACTGACACAGAATGAAGGTTAATGTGGAAAAGTATTTCCAGACATGCCCAGGAGAGCTGCACCTTTTTCGCATTCATCCAGTAGTGGACCGATGGATCTTGTGTGTACAGATTTTCTATTCTTGAAGCCAGACACCAAGAACATCTGTAACATCCTTGTCATCACAGACCACTACACAACAATTTATGCACAGGTGTTTTGCTAAGGACCAGTTTCCAACACAAAACAGTTGTGTATTTAGTTGCTCTAACCTAAGAATCATTCATCCTCTAGAACCTCCAATTCAGATTTCCAAGCCCAAGATAACTTCTTCTTGTTAGAACAGAACCAATGATCACCTGTTGTTGTTGTTGTTGAGAAATGCTTTAAACTACATTTAATAAGACTTACTTGGACATACACCGTACAATTTAACATTTTGAGGTCAGTAAGATTTTTTTAATGCTTAATGTTTTTGAAAGAAATCTCTTATGCTTACAAGGCTACATTTATTTGATCAAAAACACAGTAAAAGCAGTAATATTGTTTTAAAATCTTTTTTTTAAATTAAATATATTTTAAAACAATTCCACTTAAATATATTTAGAATGTTATTTATTTCTCTGATCAAAGCTTAATTTTCAGCATCAATATCCCAGTCTTCAGTGTCACATGATCCTTCAGAAATCAACCTAAAATGCTGATTTGATGATCAAGAAAAATGTATTATAATTTTATTAAAATTTAGTCAATTTAATGTATCCTTCAAGTATAATTTTATTTAATAAATAAATAAAAAATGTTTTTGACCCCAAACTTTTGAACAGTAGTGTACTTTAGGCTTTGTATTAGCATTAGGATCTGTATTATCTGTTTGAACACATTCACCTTACAGTTGACTTGATCTCACAACGAAAGCTTTTTCGTGAGATGCGGTATACGTGCCAATAAGTACATATCGCTGCAGTTTCCAACAGAAATGAACACTAGAGGCGGTAAAACAGTGAGCACTTATAATCGTTTTCATGTCTATGTTCAAAAATGGGTGTGACGGTTAAAGGGTTAAAGGGTGTAAACAGATGTATTCTGGGTAATGGCGTTTCCTGATATCTGACACACTATCTTCTCTCATTCTGTTGGTGTTTACAGTGGTACAGGAGGATGAGCTGAAGTGCACAGTAATGATGGCTCTGATTCACTTCTGTAATTTATTTAATTATTAATTTTCAGCAAAATATAAGAAACATTGTATATTTTGGTAAATGTTTTGCTTACCAGCAACAACAATTTGTGTATCTCAAGTGTTACTCTAGTTATCTGTACCTGTTTAACTGCGATTATGAGTGTTCCCAATAAAATAATAAACCCATTATCTCAAAAGTTTGATTTTTCTGTCAAAGGATATTGTGCCTTTCTTTATTTTCTTTTTGGACATAGTACTATTCCATATTCTATGTCAAATATTACTGAAACAGAGGTGTTTTAAAAAGGCGTAAGGTTTGCATATTGTCATCATTTTTGATAAACCTTGCAGACTGGTAAATTTTGCAGGAAAGTGGACCTTTAAGGGCCAGAGTTAAAAACCCCTGGCTCAGAGCTTTTTAAGATACCAGGAGGATTTTAAAATGTATGCAAAGCATTACAGTAATCTAGCACTGAGGTCATGAATACTTTAATAAACTTTTCTGCATTTGAGAGCATATGTCACAGTCCATTTAAGAGGGAAAAATGCTGTTTCACAAATGCTGGAGATATGGCTTTCAAACTAAAGTTGGCACAAAATAGCACACCCAGATTCCTAACTGGTGACGAACACTGACAGAGCAGCCATTGAGTGTGAGACCCAGATGGAAACCAGGTGACACCAAAGGATCTGGTGGAGTCATAGTGATGAGTGGCCAAGATGGAGCCAGAGTGCAGGAGGACTGAGGCAAGGCCTGTGCAACTGAGGCATCAAGGCAGAGCCGGATGGAAAGAGGAGCTCAACAGAGCCGGTTAGAGTTGGAGAGACGAGGGAGCCTGGTGTATTCAAAAGAACAATGGCCCCAGGTGGTGCTGAGAGAGAGAGGAGCCAAAGCAGTGCAGACTGGCTGAGGTGTAGTGACGGGTTTTGACTTTTGAGATGGAGCTAGACAGGAAATAGGAAGCCCAAGGCAGATCCAAGCTGTCAGGCATTGCCAACAAAGAACATGCTGATGGTAGCCAGCGAAGACAGAGCTGAATTACTGGATGGCATGGGTGGAGGAGGTGGTAGTGAAAAGCTAGGTGGGAGAATCATCAATGAAATAGACTTGGTGTTGGGTGACAAAACAGACTGGAGGCTTGATGGAACCAGTGGAGAGAGAAGTAATTCAGAAAGGACCGGAACATCTAAACAATGGGATGGAACTGGCAGGGAAGGAGGTTGCTAGTTTAACCTTTGTTGAGGTGTTGTGTTTGACATAAAACATGCACAGGCAGCTGTGTCCAGGTAGTGCAACACTCAGGAAATACACAGGGGATAACAAGGAGGTGCAGGTAAACAAACTAGCAATGAAACAGAAACTACACAAGGGGAAGGAAGCACAAGAACAAAAGAAAACAGCAAAAGAGTCCACAAACAGAACATAACCGCTACAGATATTTTACTACTTTATACCTTTTATAATATTTTTGAAGGAAAATGGATATTTGAGACCGCTCGGTTTTTATCTAATTCTCTAGGATCAAGTTGTGTTTTATACACTGACAGGCACAATAACAGTCATCTTGAGTATTTATGGCAGTAAGACTTTAATTTGATGGTCCCTTTTGAACATTCTGTTGACAGTAAGTAACATTGCACCTACATGTCAACTAACTCTTATTAGAGTATTAGTAGAATGTCTGCTTAATATCTGCTAACTCTTTATTGTGATTGTCTCCCAACAGACAATCTACTGCCTAAAAGTAACTGCAAATACATGTCAATTAATCTAACTCTAACCCTACCTGTGACGGAATGAACGAGATGGAAGCAATTGCAGGTGAACACAAATGTTTATTAAAGACAAATGGTGAACACAAACTCCGTGGTGACGCTGATGAACTCCGTGGGTGACGATGGGATCTCTCGGCTGGGTGGCGCAGGGGCTAGATGGCTGGTGGTGATGAGGTGAAAATCTCCCGTGACGAAATACACATCCAGACAAACGATCGACGACGAGATAAACAATCCAACTGAAGACACGAAGACAAACCAACACGACAGTCCAGCGTCCGGTACAACTATCAGACGGGGAAGAAGAGAATGAGGTGAGTATATGTAGCTGACGGTAATGTGTGACACCTTGTGCGGGGACTGATTGGCAGCTGACTCCAATGAGCATGACGTAACCACAGAAGACACCAAATCACGAGACCTGAGAACACAGCCGATCCATGCACCGTGACAGTACCCCCTCTCCTAGGAACGTCCCCTGACGTTCCCAGCCTCCTGTACCTGTTGATTGAAATCATCAATAAGAGAGTGATCCAGAATGTCTCTAGCAGGTACCCAACTTCTCTCCTCCGGACCGTAACCTTCCCAGTCCACCAAGTACTGGAATCCGCGTCCCCTCCGCCTAGAGTCCAGAATACGGTTGACCGAATAGGTTGGTTCCCCGTCTACGAGCCGCGGCGGTGGGGGAACTGGGACAGGCGGATTAATACGAGCAAAAAATACAGGTTTGATTTTTGACACATGGAACACGGGATGAATCCTCCTGTACGCTGGAGGGAGATTAAGGCGGACTGCCACCGGACTAATGATCTTGGTGACAGAAAACGGGCCAATGAATTTGGGAGCAAGTTTATTCGAAACGGATCGGAGAGGAATGTTCTTAGTAGAAAGCCACACTTTGGAACCGACGACGTATACGGGAGGCCTCGACCGGTGGCGATCGGCCTTGGCCTTGGTGCGCGCTCCCACCTGGACCAGAGTCTCACGGGCTCTGGACCATGTGCGACGGCACCTCTGGACGAAGGCGTGAGCGGAGGGGACCGCGACTTCGGATTCCAGACTTGGAAAAATTGGTGGCTGGTATCCTACACTACATTCAAATGGGGAAAGGCCCGTGGCAGATACTGGTAAGGAATTGTGTGCGTACTCCACCATCGACAGCTGCTGACTCCAGGAGGAAGGATTTCGAGCGACCATACATCGTAGTGTTCTCTCCAAATCTTGGTTGGCTCTCTCAGTTTGCCCATTGCTTTGGGGATGGAACCCCGAAGAGAGACTAACAGTGGCCCCCAGAAGTCTACAAAATTCTCGCCAAAATTTGGACACAAACTGGGGTCCTCTGTCAGAGACCACGTCTGTCGGGAGGCCATGTAACCGAAAGACGTGATCAATGACTGCTACCGCTGTCTCCTTGGCTGAAGGTAATTTGGGCAAGGGGATGAAATGAACCGCCTTCGAGAACCGGTCCACCACGGTCAAAACTACCGTGTTACCCTGAGAGGGTGGGAGGGCGGTAACAAAATCTAGCGCAATGTGGGACCAGGGTCTCGAAGGGATTGGCAGCGGTTGTAAGAGCCCATCTGGAGGTCTGTTAGAAGTCTTACCAATGGCACAAACTGAGCAAGCCAAAACAAAACTGCGAACATCACGAGCCATGAGTGGCCACCAAAATCTTTGCTTGACCAAATGTAAGGTGCGACTTACCCCTGGATGACATGCTACATTGGAACAATGACCCCACTGGATAACTTCGGACCGAAGACTTTCTGGCACAAACAAACGGTTAGGTGGGCAACCGGCCGGAGGCGTTACCCCATGTAAGGCTGTCCTAACCTTCGATTCGACCTCCCAACTGAGGGTAGAAACAATAAATGTCTCAGAAAAAATACTCTCGGGAGTGGACGGGCGATCGGAGCGGTCAAAAATTCGAGATAAAGAATCGGGTTTGACATTTTTGGAACCCGGGCGGTACGAAAGAGTAAAATCAAAACGTCCGAAAAAAAGTGCCCACCTAGCCTGCCTCGAGTTTAGTCTTTTGGCGGTTCTGATGTATTCTAGGTTCTTATGATCAGTCCAAACCATAAAGGGTACCCCCGATCCCTCCAACCAGTGGCGCCACTCCTCCAGTGCTAGCTTGACTGCCAACAGCTCTCTGTTACCAATATCATAATTAGACTCTGCTGACGACAAACGATGAGAGAAAAACGCGCAGGGATGCATTTTGTCGTCCGAGGGTGAGCGCTGGGAAAGCACCGCACCTACCCCCACCTCTGACGCGTCGACCTCTACCACGAACTGACGTGACGGATCAGGGGTAACAAGGATGGGGGCCGAAACAAAGCGGCGCTTGAGGTTGGCAAACGCAGCCTCAGCTGCGTCTGACCACCTGAACGCCATTCTGGGAGAGGTCAAGGCAGTCAGAGGCGCGGCTAGTTGGCTGTAATTGCGAATAAAACGCCGGTAAAAATTGGCGAAACCCAGAAACCTCTGTAGGGCCTTACGGGAATCTGGAGTTGGCCAATCTACCACAGCCTTGATCTTCTCGGGATCCATGCGCATGCCCTCGGCCGACACAATGTACCCTAGAAAAGGAACAGACTGTGCATGAAAGTCGCATTTCTCCGCCTTGACAAAAAGCCCATTCTCTAGCAGCCTCTGAAGCACTCGTCTGACGTGTTGAACATGTTCCTGGAGAGAAGAAGAAAAAATCAATATGTCTTCCAGGTAGACATATATGAACTGATCGACCATATCTCTCAACACATCATTAACGAGTGCCTGAAAGACACCTGGGGAGTTGGACAAGCCGAAGGGCATGACCAAGTACTCAAAGTGCCCCCTGGGGGTATTAAAGGCGGTCTTCCATTCATCTCTCCTCCTGATGCGAACCAAATGATAAGCGTTTCTTAAGTCCAATATAGTGAAGATCGATGCTCCCTGCAACCTCTCGAGACTGAAGATATCAACGGCAAGGGGTAGGTGTTCTTTACCGTGATATTATTCAGCCCTCGGTAATCAATACAAGGTCGCAGAGATCCATCCTTCTTCCCCACAAAAAAGAACCCCGCCCCCGCTGGAGAAGAGGAGGGTCGAATGAACCCAGCTGCTAGAGAATCAGAAATATATTTCTCCATAGCCTCTCTCTCAGGAATAGAAAGTGAGTATAACTTGCCCTTAGGCGGAGACGTACCTGGCAGTAATTCTATAGCACAGTCATAGGGACGATGAGGAGGGAGAGAAGCAGCCCGAGACTTACTGAACACTTCCTTCAGGTCGAGGTACTCCGCGGGCACGTTACACAGATCCGCCGCCTTCTCCTGCAACACAGACTCAGATACAGACGGACAGGCAGACACAAGACAAGACTCATGACATTTAATGCTCCACTCAGACACCGATCTCAGCTGCCAATCAATCCGGGGGTTGTGTTTAATGAGCCAGGGATGTCCTAAAACAACGGGTGCGTGAGGTGAGTCCAGGATGTAGAAGGAGATGCTCTCACGGTGGTTACCAGATACCGTGAGAGTGATGGGTTCCGTGATGGTGGTGATGGTGGGAAGCGTCTGACCATTGAGTGCGTGGACTGCAATAGAACTGGTAAGGGGGAGGAGGGGAACATGATTGTGACGAGCAAACGAAAAATCCATAAAGTTACCGCGTCGTTGCCACTGACTCGAGCTGGAGGTCCCTCCCCAGGGGGAAGCCGAGCGGGTAAACACCGCCGCTCGGCTCGGGAGAGTCGAGCGTCTACCCGCAGTGCCAGATCGATGAGGCCGTTGAGATCTGCGGGTAGATCCAGGGCGTAGATCTCACGTTGGATGCGGTCAGCCAGCCCATGCAGGAACATGTCCCACTGCGCCTCCTCGTTCCATCGGCACTCCGCCGCCAGGGTGCGAAACTCGATTGAAAAGTCTGAGACGGATCTCTCCCCCTGTTTGAGATCCGTCAATCGCCGCGCGGCCTCCCTCCCAGTGGCCGCGCGGTCGAACACCCGCTTCATCTCGGCGGAGAGCGCCGAGAACGAGGCGCAACACGGATCTTGGTTCTCCCATACCGCCGTGCCCCACAGTGCCGCCTTCCCCGTTAACAGGGTGAGCGCGAACGCCACCTTGCTTTCCTCACTAGGAAACGTGCGCGGTTGCAAGGAAAAGTGCATGGAGCATCTAGTGAGGAAAGCCCGGCAGAAGTTCGGCTCACCGCTGTAAAGTTCCGGTGGGGGAAGGCGGGGCTCGGGCGCCTGGGCCGCCCCGGATGGTTCAGGATGAGTGGGCGGCATGGGTGGTGGGGTTGGCGCAGTGGGGAGTTGCCCGAGTTGCATCCGCTGGGTGAGCTCGGATACCTGCGCCACAAGAGCTCGGATCGCTGTTCCCGTATCCGCCGAGCTCTTCTCCTGGGTCTCCAGCCGAGAGATGCAGGAACGTAAAACCTCCTCGGCCGTGAGTGGGGTGGAGCCTGCTGCTTCCATGAGTGGTCTGATAGTTCTGAAGTGGAATGAACGAGATGGAAGCAATTGCAGGTGAAAACAAATGTTTATTAAAGACAAATGGTGAACACAAACTCCGTGGTGACGCTGATGAACTCCGTGGGTGACGATGGGATCTCTCGGCTGGGTGGCGCAGGGGCTAGATGGCTGGTGGTGATGAGGTGAAAATCTCCCGTGACGAAATACACATCCAGACAAACGATCAACGACGAGATAAACAATCCAACTGAAGACACGAAGACAAACCAACACGACAGTCCAGCGTCCGGTACAACTATCAGACGGGGAAGAAGAGAATGAGGTGAGTATATGTAGCTGACGGTAATGTGTGACACCTGGTGCGGGGACTGATTGGCAGCTGACTCCAATGAGCATGACGTAACCACAGAAGACACCAAATCACGAGACCTGAGAACACAGCCGATCCATGCACCGTGACACTACCACTCTACTAATACTCTACTAATGCTCTAGTGAGAGTTAGTAGATATGTAGGTGCAACGTTACTTAGAGTAAACAGAATGTGTTAAAGGCACCATCAAAATAAAGTGAAACCCTTTTGGCACATATCCTAATGACAATGTTGAATGATGATGCTTAGATACAGCAGTAGATACGACATCATGATTTCCTGTCAGGTTTACATTACAAGTGGTTTTAAGAGGAAGCCTTTCTTACTCATGGAAGATCTTTGTTCACTGCTGGTTCTGCTTTGACTGCAGCTGCAAATGGAAAGGTTTAAAAAAATCTTCCTTTTGACAGGTAAGATGCCACATTTGGTAAATTAGTAATAATAAAATGGCAACCAATAAAACTAAAACTACCATTATTCTGTAATGCCTTTTCACAGTGAGATTTCTGAATCTTTGTGTTAATTTGTAGTGGGAGTGAGTGTGCTAGTAACATCTCAATACAGCACTGATGGTGAGATTCATATTTTTGTGAACTTGTAATAACTATTTTAAAGGGGTCCTATTATGCTCTTTTGTTTTGGGGGTGTACTAGAACATGCTTTCATGCTTGGTGGTTCAAATTATTCGCATTATTTTTAACATAATTTACATTATTACAATACATTCCTCCCATCCTGGCACATAAGGCTCGATTAGTTCTGGGTTGCGATTGGCGAACAGGGTAACACTTTAGAATACGGATCTGTCATTAATGAATAACTACACAGGAACAAATGACTAATGTACTATTAACATTCTAGTAACTACTATTAACTAACAAGAAATTCTGATTAACGAATCAGTAAGTAATAGTGCCCAGTTGATCATGGTAGTCCACTATTAGCTAATCAGTAACTACTATTTTTTTCATATCTCCCAGAGAACTACTAAGAACTGCTATATACATATTCATAATTAATGAATCCAGAGGAGGACAGGTGTAAACGATTAAACAATGACGTAATAATTGAAGACGGAACAGGAAAGACCAAATAAGGGCATACACAAGGAAAACCACAGAAACAGTCCACAGGGGTGTGACATTACCCCATAAGGTGCGACTCACTAACAAATACACCGGGGAGGGAGGGTGGGCGCCCTGGAGGCTCGTACAGGGCAGACACAGGAGGGAGAGGATGTACGCCAGGGCGGATCAGGGAGCTCAGGCTCTGGAGGGCGCTCTGGAGGACGCTCGGGCTCTGGAGGGTGCTCTGGAGGATGCTCGGGCTCTGGAGGGTGCTCTGGAGGATGCTCGGGCTCTGGAGGGTGCTCTGGAGGATGCTCGGGCTCTGGAGGGCTGGACGGGACCAGTGGAGGCTTGGGAGAGCTGGACGGGACCAGCGGAGACAAAGGAGAAAGTAATCCAGATTGGTCCACAATGTCCTTATGGCATATTCGGCTTGCCATATTTGACGTCTTAATTCCAGAGCGCGGGGCTGTCGCAGGCTTACTCGAGCGCGAGGCTGTGGCTGGAGTCCGTGAGCTAGCCGGCTGTCACGGCATCGTTTGCGGGGAATGAGGAGTAGAGATGAGGAAATCAGGAAACACAATTTCCCCTTCAGTTGTTTCACTACGACGTTACATATGGGAACTCGCTTGAGTGACCAATCACCTTTGAGCTTTATAGAAAAGGCCAATGAAATATATATACTCGTACATACGGGTATATAAGATGGCAGCGTGCATCCACTCATTCAGATTTTCACTTCGGAGCCTCACCGCGACGAGCCTGCTTTTTTGTTTTCATTTAGAAAACAACATTCTAAACTCCTGCAGAGTTACACTCTCTCCAGAGAACCAGCGCGTCTACTTAATACCGCTGCAGTCTAAAGATCCTGCGAGCCGGCTGCCTACACCAAGGAACGTACCGGCTTCCTCGCACCCCAGCGAGCAACTGCGCACAGATTGTGCCGCGTCCTCCCTGGGCGAACCGGGATCTAAAAGAGCAAATTTCCTTACGGTCGTTGAGAGGCATTTTCCGGTATGTCTTTCCGACCGTGCGTTTCTGGGTGCGGTAGTTTCCTCACCTCCATTGACGGTCATGATCGCTGTCTCACGTGTCTGGGCCGAGCGCACGCTGAGGCAGCGTTTGTGGATGGCGAGACCGCCACAAAGCACGCTTTCTCGACGCTCCCATCTCCCAGGCCGGCCTCTTCGGCGACACTGTCGAGGACTTCGCCCAGCAGTTCTCGGCAGTCCAGAAGCAGACTGAGGCGATTAAACACATCTTGCCCCGTCGCGAGACCCCCAGGAAGTCCCCGGGTGCCCAGCCTCAGCCTGCTCGTCGCCGAGGGCGCCCCCCTGCGGCCCCCAAGAAGCAAGAACAACCTGCTCCGTCTCCGGCTGAGGCCCATGATGCGGCCCTCGCCGCCAGACGTCGTGGCCGCCGCAGGGGAGTGGCGCCGCCCGCTGCTCAGGGGTCAGCCACCAAGACCCGCAGATCTGCGCAGCACCCGTGACACGGGCAGCCCAGAGATAGTGGAAGCTGCTCTTCGGGGGACAATAACATCTGTGCCCCCACTCCCGGAGGAGGGTCGAGCGTATCAGTACAAGGTGCTCCCATTTGGCCTGTCCCTGTCTCCCCGCGTCTTCACGAAGGTCGCGGAGGGCGCCCTGAACCCCCTATGGCGGAAGGGCGTCCGCATCCTCAACTATCTCGACGACTGGCTTATTATAGCTCACTCGCGAGATTTGTTGTGCAAACACAGGGACCTGGTGCTCCAACACCTCAGCCATCTGGGCCTTCGGGTCAACCGAGAGAAGAGCAAACTCTCCCCAGTGCAGAGGATCTCTTTTCTCGGCATGGAGCTGGACTCGGTCAACATGACAGCCTGCCTCACCAACGAGCGCACGCAGTCAGTGCTGAACTGTCTGAAACATTTTTTAGACACAAGACAGCGGTTCCTCTCAAAACTTTTCAGAGGCTCCTGGGGCATATGGCAGCTGCAGCCGCAGTAACGCCGCTCGGCCTGCTTCATATGAGACCGCTTTAGTGCTGGCTACACGATCGAGTCCCGAGATGGGCATGGCACCGTGGCACACTCCGGATTGGCGTTTCCCCGCAGTGTCACCGCCTATTCAGCCCGTGGTCAGACCCTGCCTTCCTACGGGTCGGAGTCCCCTTAGGACAGGTCTCCAGGCATGTTGTGGTCCACACGGATGCCTCCACCACGGGTTGGGGTGCTGTATGCAACGGGCAAGCAGCCTCGGGCTCCTGGACGGGACCTCGACTGCTTTGGCACATCAATTGCCTGGAGTTGCTAGCCGTGCTTCTCGCCCTGCGTCGCTTTCTTCCGATGCTCCGCCACAAGCACGTGCTTGTCCGCACAGACAACACTGCGACCGTAGCGTACATCAACTGTCAAGGTGGTCTACGCTCCCGTCGTAAATCGCAACTCGCCCGCCATCTGCTCCTCTGGAGTTAGACGCGGCTGAAATCGCTGCGCGCCGTTCACATACCAGGGGAGCTCAACCAGCTGATTTGGAGTCGATTCAGAGAGGCCCAGATAGATCTGTTTGCCTCCCCAGAATCCTCCCACTGCCAGCTCTATTACTCCCTCAGCGAGGCTCCCCTCGGCAGGGACGCACTGGCACACAGCTGGCCTCCGGGGCCCAAGTACGCCTTTCCCCCAGTGAGCCTCCTTGCACAGACTCTGTGCAAGATCAGGGAGGACGGGGAGCAGGTTCTGCTGGTTGCGCCGTACTGGCCCACCCGGACCTGGTTTGTCGACCTCACGCTCCTCGCGACAGCCCCTCCCTGAAAGATCCCCTTGAGGAAGGACCTTCTTTCTCAGGGGATGGGCACAATCTGGCACCCGCGTCCCGATCTATGGAACCTGCACGTGTGGCTTCTGGACGGGATACGGTAGACCTCTCCAGCCTTCCACAGGCCGTGATAGAAACTATCACTCAGTCTAGAGCTCCCTCTTCGAAGCAGGCCTATGCTCTGAGGTGGGGTCTCTTCCTTGACTGGTGTGCCTCCCGTGGGGAGGACCCACAGAGATGTCCGATTGCAGTGGTGCTTTCCTTTCTGCAAGAGAAGTTGGAGCGTAGGCTGTCCCCTTCAACTCTCAAAGTGTTTGTTGCTGCCATTGCTGCATATCACGATGCAGTCGATAGGGCATCCATCGGGAAGCATCAACTGGGGGGAGTGGCTTTGCGTGCAAACTCCACTCGCCAATTTTATTGGCCTTTTCTATAAAGCTCAGAGGTGATTGGTCACTCAAGCGAGTTCCCATATGTAACGTCTCCGTTCCCTCCTTCAGGGAACGAGGGTTACGTACGTAACCTAGACGTTATTATTGTAATCCATACAACGGAACAAAAGGGAATCCACACGCAAACAACATACAAAGACGTTGAAAAAACATGGAGTGACTATTAATAACCGACAAACCAATGGGGAACAGAACCAAACTTATATACACAGACTAATCAGACGAGGACAGGTGTGAACGATTAAACAATGATTAAAACAATGTAATAATTGAAGACGGAACAGGAAAGACCAAATAAGGGCATACACAAGGAAAACCACAGAAACAGTCCACAGGGGTGTGACATCAATACAATGTATCAAAATATATTAACCATTTCTTCTTATTATTCATTTATTTATTTTTTATTTTTTTGTTTGTTTGTGCAGAACTGCCTCAGCCGATATTGTCATTAGAGTCTCAGTGGAATATATTTTATCCAACTGAGAAAGTGACTCTGAAGTGTTCAGTGGATGAAGATTTAAATGAATGGGACTATGAATGGTTTAGAAAAGGAACTCAGCTTCACAAGGATAAGGACATTTCCTTATCTGGAAACACACTCTCCATCAGCTCAGCTAAAGTCAGTCATTCAGGACAGTACACCTGCAGAGGAAAATATATGACAAGACCGACAGTGACTACAAATCCAACTGAAGCTGTGCAACTTCATATTAATGGTAAAAATACTTATGATATTGTTTAAGAGAAGTAAAAGTAACAGGAATGCTAAAGTTCAATGTGAAGAAGCTTTTAGATATTTTGAACTACTTTTGAAAATATGGTATTTTAAGATTCATACAAAAGAAAGAGTAACAGGCACCTTAAAATGCAGTTCAGGTTCATGTTAGCATTTACAGTTTCCTGTTTTCTCTTCCTGACAGCGGTCAGAGACTATTAGCAGCATGAGTCAGTTCATTTAGTCTTGGATAATAGAAGACATGCAACTCAAGGCAGTTTTTGTTTGAAGGTGGTCCACTCTTTCTAATTGTACATCTGTGACCTTTAGATAACACACCAAGACCAACTATTACAAAACATCAGTGGTTTGAATTCTTCTACACTGAGGAGCGAGTCCAGCTTCATTGTAACGTGCCAGGAGACGGTTGGGAATACTAGTGTTGGGTTCGAGTCCACCTAAGTCAAGTCTGAGTTGAGTCCGAGTCTTTAATCAATCGAGTCCGAGACGAGTCCGAATCCAAAATGGGCCGGGTCGGACTCAAGTTCGAGTTCCAAAGGGCCGAGTCCGAGTCGAGTCCGAGTCCAAGGAAACACTCCTGTTTCTGCCATTGCTGCATATCACGATGCAGTCGATGGGGCATCAGTATCTTAACATTGTTTTAACCCAAGGGTGCCCAAAATCGGTCCTGGAGTGAGGTGTCCTACAGAGTTTAGCTCCAGCTCCAATCAGACACACGTGAACCAGCTAATCAAGCTTATACTAGGCATACTAGAAACCCCCTGGCAGGTGTGTTGAGGCAAGTTGGAGCTAAACCAAGGACCAGGGCCGAGTTTGGGCAACCCTGTTTTTAACCTTTACAACTAGAAAATCACAATGTCAGTTGAAATGTAAGAAAAGCAAACCTCTACTGGATCTTGCCATTTTAATTTTTTATTTCACAACATCGCATAATTAGTGTCCATGTTCTGCTTAGCAAACTTAAAGTCATGTTACATGTAACAGAAGTTATGGCTGACCTATGTAATGTGACATATTTTAGAGTGAAACAGGTTTTAGAATTTGAAAAATTATAGGGTGGGACTTTATTCATCGATCAAGGGTGGGGGTAAAGGAGTAGGTATTTTGGTGAATGGGACCTTAAGAGCAGAAAATGCACCTCTTTTATTTCTGATTGTGGCTGTGTGTGTTTTGGGTTGTATATGACTTTTTTTTTCTTGAATGAAAATGAGGTTGTGAGGGATAAACCTAGTCTTTACAATGGTATACACTGTGTATAAAGCCCTACATATACTTTCCGTAAGTCACAGCAAACTCACACCTGTTTTATTTTTGAATGCATTTATAGTTACATTAATTACAATAAATTACATTAAATAAGAAATAATTGATGATGGGTCATTTAATTATTAGAAAATCATGCACATCCAAGGTGGTTTTGGACCCATAAAAACTGTTGCTGCAAAGATGTTAGAAAATTATTTTTCTTTCAAGCTAGAAACTGCCACCATGTTTAAATAATAATAATTTCAATACAGAAAAAACTAATCAACTAATGTAAGTAAAACATTCTCAAGCTTACTGAAGGCAAGTAAACACTCCAAGTATTACTTACAAGAAAAAATATTAATACATATATTAGTCAAAAATACAAATGAAATAATATTTTAAAAAAATTGAATATTTTTAAAAATAGAATTTTTAGGTTTTTTTTTATTTTTTTAGGAAGGTCTATATAAAGGCTACTATACAGAAATAGACTACAGACATTTCATAAGTAATAAATGTTAAAATGAAACACTGCAAAATCTTCACTGTATACATTAAAGACGATTCTTATTACAGTTAATAAGTGATTCAGTCAAGAACAGTGAGTGATTTTCTCTTTTTCTTTTGTTGTTTGATTAATATTTATGACGCGGTCGGCGGCTGCAGGTTTACGTTGCTGTCGCTTTAAGATCTGACGCACAGATCAAATATTTTGACGCATCAGTATTTCTCCCAACTGTTAAGTTTTATTTAAGACAAAACCGACTTCATTTAAATGAATAGTCTCCAAGACGAGCATGTGTGTAGCAATAACAGAGCCTATTAGAAGCGAAAGAGAACTCTGTATTCGCACACTGACCGAGAGGCGCGTTCTGTGATCGCGCTTTGAGTGTGTGCGCACATAAACCCGTCGGCTTTCAAGTAGCCTTCTGGACAAGACTTAAAAACACATGCAAATACTAAATATCACTTTCGTGAAAATGCATCGAATCACTGACATTTCCGTTTTACATTTCTCTGGACTCGGATAGACTCGGGATATTTTCCGAGTCCGAAACGCTCGAGTCCGAGTCAAGTCCGAGTAAAATTGCATCCGAGTCCGTGACAAGTCCGAGTCGCCTAAAAATTGTACTCGACACCGGACTCGAGTCTGAGTACGAGTCCGAGTACTCCAACTCTAGGGAATACCGCTGGTATAAAGACTCAAAACTTCAGATCACAAATCCAGAATTGACCATCGTCTCAGCATCTGTCACTGACACTGGTGACTTTCACTGCAAAGCACAGAGAGGAGACTTCTCACTGGATAGTGAGCCTGTACAAGTGCGAGTTCAAAGTGAGTCCATAATTTGTAAGTTATGTAATATTATCCCCATTGTGCATTCACTTAGTTTAGAAGGCCTCAGTAAAATTTCCAGGAAATGCATGAATTCACCCTCCATTTTCCTCTCTTCCTTTAGAACCACCTGAACCAAAAATCCAGTCTAATTGGACAGAAGCATTTCCTGGTGAAAAAGTGTCTTTGCAGTGTGTCATTCAAGATGTATCAAAAAACTGGAATTATTTGTGGTTCAAGGACTCAGACAAAATAGTTTCCAGTGGTGAAAGAAGCATAAATGGAAACACTCTCACACTCACAGTTGAGTCCAGTCATAACGGGGCGTATGTGTGTCAAGCTGAGCTGCAAGACAGAAATGTAAAGATGTATGTTTTGCTGTAGTGTGTCAGTAGGAAGCATCAGTTCACATTTCCAAACATTCATTTTGCCATTAATTGTAACATGGAAAAAATGAGAGACTAAATCCAGAAGAACTATGGCAACACCTTCAAGATGCTTCTAGAAACCTACCTGCATAACTACAGGCACTTGTGTAAAAACCCTGTAAAATGAGAATGCTGTCAATAATAATAGCATAAATCGATTTTCTTTATCAATTACCTACTATTAACTTAATTAAATCAACTTTTGGCGTGAGCATCCTTTGCGTTTAAAGCAGCGCTTTCCCTAGATGCATTTGCGCATAGTTTTTCAGGTAGCTTTGCAGGTAGGTTTCTTGAAGCATCTTGGACACATTGCCAAAGTTTTTCTGGATTTAGTCTGTGTTAGTTTGTTCTGTTTCTTAGTGTCATTCCAGACAGACTGGATGATGGTGAGATCAGACTGTTGTCAGACTCCTTGTGCAAACAAAAATATCACTGGATTATTAGAATTAATGGATACAAAATTAATGTTTGGAAATTTAAACTGGATTACAGAGTTTTAACATAAACAGACTTAATGTGACGCATATTTGTTGGTCGCACAAAAATACAATTAGAAACAATGAGATTTATGAAATAATACTAATAAATCACATGTGTTTTAAACACAGAATAGCCAAGTTTATCATCAATAAATCTAATTTATTACATGTAAACCATTTAATAAAGCATATATATTTTTACTAAATGAATCATGCTTGTTCTAAAGCTGGCCATATGTGACCCTGGACCACAAAACTAGTCATAAGGGTCAATGTTTCAAAATTGAGATATATGGTTTGTTAGGATAGGACAAAAAGAGGCACCTTAAAGTTCAGTTTAATGAAGAAGTTGTTTAGATTTTATAATGAGTACAATAAGGTGTACAGTGTATAAGGTGTACACAAATATAAATGCGTTTATAAATATGATTTTACCATTATAAATAATAATTATTAAAAAATAATATAATATAAATTATGTTGTATATATGAGCAATATCACTCTCATAGCCATATGATACCGCTCTGTATCAGCACAGTGTTCCTCATGCCTACAGCTGAATCACAGCTGTGCTAATACAGAGCGATATCACACGGCTACGTTCCATGACACATAATACTCTACCCACCTCTGGTCATGGCTAAAATATATTGTGAAATACGGACAATTTTAAAATGTCTTATTTCAGAACACAGTTCTTTGAATTTTGCATAATTTCATGCTTATTTTATAATGTGGACAGTACATATTTTGTAATTATTTAATATTGAGTTTTGGTGCTGTTCATTACCAGCCTCAATTTAGTTAAAAAAAAAAAAAAAGATAATAAAAACTAAAATTCCTTTTATTGAAATTATAATTAGAATTCATGAATAAATATACATTTATTCTTTACTTTTTAAATTACATATATTTTAATTATAAATGACAATTATAAAATATAAATTTTGTTATAATATATTTTTTTGTGTATATATAATTATAAAGGATCAAAGCCAACAACTCTTCTGAAGCAAGATCCATCAATCTTTTGTATTTCTCCAGTTGAGGAGCAGCAGGACACAATGCTGTAGAATGACAATGGTGAGAAAAGTTACAACTGACCTGTTTTTCCAATGAAGCATTTTCATTATTTTGGATCATCTAATTACTGTAGTAGTTGTTGTTTCTAATGCTGAGTACTATATAAGCATGTCTTATCTATTATTAATATCAATATGTGATCAATGTGTTACTGTGACCGCCAGTGCTGTTTCAGTGCCATATCTATTCAGTGCATGTGGTGTAGTTTAACAGATGCATTCTGGGTAATGGAGTTTCCTGATATCTGACACACGTTCTTCTCGCTTTCTGTTGTAGGTGTTTACAGTGGTGTAGGAGGATAAGCTGATGTGTGCACGATAATGATGGCTCCGATTCACTTCTGTGATTAATTTTTTTCAGCAAAATATAATAAACCTTTACCTGTTTTGCTTAAAAGCAACAACAATTTTTTTTAGTTTTATATTTCTTGCATGTATCTCAAGTGTCACTCTACAGTAGTTATCTGTACATATTTACCTGTTATTGCGAGTGTTGCCAATAAAATAATAAACCCAATATCTCAAAGTTTTGATTATCTGTCAAAGGATATTGTGCTTTTTTTTATTTTCTCATTGGACATAGTACTATGTCATATTCTATGTCAAATTTTACTGAAACAGAGGTGTTTTAAACAGGCATAAGGTTTGCATATTGTTGTCATTTCTGATTAACCTTGCAGACTGGTAAACTTTGCAGGAAAGTGGACCTTGAAGGCAGGGGCGTGTCTACGTGGTGGCCAGGGGTGGCACTGGCCCCACCTGAAATCTGGCTGGCCACCCCAGGGTAAGTTAAGTGCTTATTGTAAATATGCATTTATTTAATTATTTTATTTATTTGTATTTTGTTGTTTTTGTATATAGTTATACAATAAAAGCGCATTAACCAGACTGGTTCCAGAAATTGGTCACTGAGGGTGCTTCTGAAATTAGTGAAGGTGCTCTAGCCTTAATGCTAATAATTTCGATAGTGAATCCCGCATAAATAAGAGGATACCATTCCCGAAAAATGAAAGTTCTACATTTTAAATTGATTATTGCCTATAAAGCTTGCAAAGATTGCTCCCAATCTTTAAAATCACTAACAAGCTGTCACTCTTTGTTCATCACGATCTCACAAAGTTCTGTTATGACCAATGAATCTCTCTACACTGCGCAATCAATGTTATAGTGAAAGGATATAACTTGGCAGGCTAAAACAGGTAGAAATAACTCACTAAGAACGTCACCATGCCCCACTCCTCCACTCATTTTGTGGCCACCCCCTTTTGAGGCTGTGCCCCAGCCTGCCCCATTTTCTTTAAAAATGATCTCAACAATAGTGAGTCATTGAGGACCTGCAGAGGAAAACATCTGAATGAAAATGCGAAAGAAATTAACAAAATACCTCAGTAAATGTAGTAAATGCAGTAAATGCTCAGGAACCTTAGAGAGGTCAGTGAAGATGTTGTTACAGTGGTGGCCAAAATGATTAGAACACTAATATTTTCACCAGCTAAAAATGGTTTTAAGTGAGTTATTTCTATGTTTTGCTGTAGTGTGTCAGTAGGAAGCATCAGTTCACATTTCCAAACATTCATTTTGCCATTAATTGTAACAGGGAAAAAATGAGAGACTAAATCCAGAAGAACTATGGCAACACCTTCAAGATGCTTCTAGAAACCTACTTGCATAACTACAGGCACTTGTGTAAAAACCCTGTAAAATGAGAATGCTGTCAATAATAATAGCATAAATCGATTTTCTTTATCAATTACCTACTATTAACTTAATTAAATCAACTTTTGGCGTGAGCATCCTTTGCGTTTAAAGCAGCGCTTTCCCTAGATGCATTTGCGCATAGTTTTTCAGGTAGCTTTGCAGGTAGGTGCTTCTGAAATTAGTGAAGGTGCTCTAGCCTTCATGCTAATAATTTCGATAGTGAATCCCGCATAAATAAGAGGATACCATTCCCGAAAAATGAAAGTTCTACATTTTAAATTGATCCCAATCTTTAAAATCACTAACAAGCTGTCACTCTTTGTTCATCACGATCTAACAAAGTTCTGTTATGACCAATGAATCTCTCTACACTGCGCAATCAATGTTATAGTGAAAGGATATAACTTGGCAGGCTAAAACAGGTAGAAATAACTCACTAAGAACGTCACCATGCCCCACTCCTCCGCTCATTTTGTGGCCACCCCCTTTTGAGGCTGTGCCCCAGCCTGAAATGATGATCGTTTCACTAGAAAAGACCCTTCTTCCTCAGCTGGGATCATTTAGAGTCCTTTGAAGCCGCATTTAAACTGTATTTTGGAAGTTCAAAATCAGGGCACCATTGAAGTCCATTATATGGAGAAAAATCCTGAAATGTTTTCCTCAAAATCATAATTCCTTCACAACTGAAGACAGAAAAACATGAGCATCTTGGATGACAAGGGGGTGAGTAAATTATTTGTAAAATGTTGTTCTGGAAGCGGACTTCTCCTTTAACTGCCATCTGTGATGTGAGGTGGCCAACAGTCCTGATCTGGGCCCAACCATCTTTTTTCAACAGGTCAGGTCTGCCCTAAAAACTTGTCCAATTGTCTGTGAAACCTATGTTATTCTGCACCACTAAGACATCCAGCCATTGAGTGAAAACAGTCTGCTACTGACTTGTCACCACGGTAAGCAGGGAGGGTACCAGAGCATATTACAGTGTCTGACATTGTACTTGCAAGTTCATACACCGGCAACAGAAATAACATTCTCAGAGTATTTACGTTTAGCATTAGCCAGCTTTTTAAAATCTGCTTTGATGTCAGATGCTCTGGCTCACAGTAACCATAAGACTATGGTGGCTGGTGGCTCTATTTTCACATTCTGTACAATAGAATCATTAAAAATGTAATAATAATAATAATAATAATAATAATTACATATAAATTAGTTTAAGTGCTATTCATTGTAATGTAACAACTAGGTGTTGCAGGTTGACATTTCATTAACCACTAGGCTACAACCACCAAAAAACTCCAAAGAGTTAAAAATATGTCAGTGTGCTGACACAATTAAAAAAAAAAGCAAAATGTTTCAGAGAACAACAGCAAACTGCAAAGTACTGTTGTTCCTGGCAGCAGTGGGCTTTTTCAAACATCAGCCTTATAAATATGCAGCTATTCTTGACATCACCTCTGTACTGTTTTTTTTTTTTTTTTTTGAGAAAATGGCTTGCATTTGTTGCAGCCCCACCTGTAGCATAATTGTTAGAGCCTGTGCTCACAGGATGTTGGTTCACCACATGTCAGATCGGGAGGCTGGTCTCAATGTGGCTTAAGAAGATAAATGACTTCCCACCTACAACAGTTTAAAAACTGTGAGATATAACAACTTCAGTCAGATTTATTTTTGTTTTTATATTCCATCAGCCCACGTTATTTTGTTTTGTTTTTGTACAAATATGATTAAAGTACAATTCTTCAGCTGCAGTACACTTCAGTCCATCGTTATGTTTTAAAAACATTTGACAAAATATGAATATCTCTGTGAGCACAAGTTTCATATTTAATAATCTCTTCTCAAGGCATTGCCTTCTATCTGTTGTTGATGAGCACACATTTTAGGTTCCTCTGGTTCAAACTGAAAGTGAGTATTTCATAATTTCACAGCTAGAAATGTGTGTTGAGGTATTTCTTGAATTCTTTTGCTGGAGTTTTTATTGTCTGTTATAGGGCTCCTGACACAAAAAGGTTGTAGGAACAAGGAAGTTCACATAAAATTTGCATCCATCAACATTTTTGAAACAATAATGCATTTAACCACACCCACAACACTTAAAACAGAACTTAGAACAATAACAGAACTTAAGAACTGGCAAGTACGCATGCATGTCCATAAAAACAAAACTTAAAAAGTATCTCCAGCTCATTTTGGTTACATAATGTTGCATTATTTTGTTACATAATAATTGACCCATTTTCTGTTTCTCACAAACGCACAGTGCTTTGATAAGCACATGCTTGGTTTACTGAACACCCTTTTATTGCAATTAAAAACAGAAAAAAATTATTCAAAATATCACTCAAGCTGTATTTTATGTTTTTTTTTTCTGTTTTGTTGGTTAAACGGCATCATGATTTCCTGTCAGGTTTACATTATAAGTGGTTGTAACAGGAAGCTTTTCTTACTCATGCAAGATCTTCGTTCACTGCTGGCTCTGCTTTGACTGCAGCTGCAAATGGAAAGGTTTAAAATCTTCCTTTTGACAGGTAAGATACCACATATCGTATATTAATTGTTATTAATACAATGGCAACCAATAAAACTAAAACTACTGCTATTCTGTAATGCCTTTTCACACTGAGATTTCAAAATCTTTGTGTTAATTTGTAGTGGCAGTGAGTGTGCAAGTAACATCTCAAGACAGCACTGTTGGTGAGATTCATATTTTAATACTGGGTTCTGGTTTGTATGTGAACTTGTAATAACTGTTTTAATTGTTTTATTTTCATGTTATCAGAAATTGTGTACTTACAGTAGATGCAATAAACTAAGAATGATTCAATCCCTAGAAACAACAATTCAGATTTTCAAGACCAAGATAACTTCAAATTCAAATTTGCATCTTTAAGTTTGTCTTATTAATATATATATCAAACCCAGCACCAATGCCGATTCTGGTATGTAAGTGGGCTGAAAAGTCAACGTGCAATTGTAGAGAGAAAATAATGTTGGTGTGACGTTTGTGTTATTTTTTCTGTGCAAATCCTCCTAAAGCAAAGCTGACTGTGACACCTGACAGGAGAGAGTTTTTCCCAGATGAAGTAGTCACTCTGCGGTGTGAAATTGAAGGTGGTTCTTCAGGCTGGACCTTTCTGTGGACGAAAGATACATGGACTTCAGAAAACAAAAGTGTCCTACCAATCATTGTAAAACACTCTGAGTCTGGAGTATATTCTTGTGCAGGAAAACTCAATGCCACAGTAACTTCTCAACGAAGTAATACATTCAGCCTGAATGTCAAAGGTAATTTCACTCATACAAATGATTTTTTATGAAGTTGTTAGAGCAGAACCAATGATTAACTGCTGTTGAGAAATGCTTTAAACCACATTTAACAAAACCAATTTGGATATACACTATGAGATTCGAAAGTTTGAGGTCAGAAGGAAATCTCTAATGCCACGTTTATTTTTCTATTTGAATATATTTTAAAATGTACTTTATTCCTGTGATGCAAAGCTGATTTTGGATTATTACTCCAGTCTTCAGTGTCACATGATCCTTTAGAAATTATTATAAAATGCCGATTTCGCTCAATAATTTACTATTAATTAATTATTATTATTAATTTGGAGTCATTTTTGTTCAGTTGAATGCATCCTTCACGTACTCATTTCTTAGTATTAGTATTAGTATATATATATATATATATATTTAACACATTCACCTTACATTTCGGTTTATTTTCTCTCTTCCTTTAGAACTGCCTCTAGCAAAAATCCAGTCTGATTGGACAGAAGCATTTCCTGGTGAAAAAGTGTCTTTGCAGTGTGTCATTCAAGGTGTTTCAGAAAAGTGGAATTATTTGTGGTTCAAGGGCTCAGACAAAATTGTCTCCAGTAGTGAAATAAACATAAATGAAAACACTCTCACTCTCTCAGTTGAGTCCAGTCATGACGGGGCATATGAGTGTCAAGCTGAGCTGCAGGACAGAAAGGTGATAACTGCAAGAAGTACAATGCATTCGTTAAGAGTTCATGGTAAGACGTTATGAATTACAGCCATTTTTAAAGTTTATTATTTCAGAAGATTGTTAACTTTTCCATAATGCATGACTATCAGTATTTAAATAATAATAATAATTAATAATCAGTTTTGGTGCTGTTTATTTCCGGCCTCAATTTAAACTAAAGTTTCTTGGTGTTTGCATTTAAATCATATATCAAACCTGCAGAAATATAACAGCATTCATTTTTAAATGATTTTTATAATTATAAAGGATCAAAGCCAACACTCGTTCTGAAGCAAGATCCATCAGACTCTGAGATCTACACTGGGGAAAAAGTCACATTCACTTGTGGCATTCAAGAGGAGACCTCACAATGGAAATATCAGTGGAAAAAAGGTTCAGCACAAGTAAGCAGTGATCGCATTTACACTGTCTCCAGTGCTGCACCCTCTGATGATGGTACATACACTTGTCAAGTAGAAAGGAGAGGGACCACATTTTCAGAGTCTACAAAACTGATTGTAAGAGGTAAGATGAATATTTTTTTGAAACTTTTTTATACATCCAGACCAGAGGCTGCGTTAGACTTTTAATATTGTGTGTCATTTTGATGGACAGGGTCGTAAAAATTCTGCCATAATCTATTATTACCCGTCATATTTTAATTATAATAACACATTTAATTGCTTTTATTTTTGTTCACCTTTTCCATTTTCAATTATGAACCTACAGGACGATATAGGCTTATGCATTTATTTTGAAGAGAACAGATGAACAGATGAGACAGATGCGTAACTTTTCATGTTCAACAACACACCCTGCAGTGACAGTGATTTTAATATATTCTCATTTTTATGAACCAGTATCGACTCGTAAATCCCAATCGATCTTTTGGTCTATGTTGTTTTCAGTTAACAGCACAGAGTTCGCCTCCCATCTAATAAATCACAATAGGCTAAGCTTTCTGTTACTTTTGATATGAAACAAAGTCTCAGGTTTCAAATTCTGTCCATTTTATTAGGAAATTCAAGCAATAAATACAGTTTTGGTGCTCTTTAATGTGCCGTGATAAATTGTTGTAGCTTCTGGGTGCTAGTCTGTGCGTAATCAAACGCACAGGAAAACATTTGTGACAGTTTCATTTTTGTTCTGGATCCAGTGCTCTGCCGCTACAGTGGAGCGCAGGGTGGGAATTACAGTTACAAATGACAATAGATCACCCTCAGTATAATCTGTCAAAGTGACGGACGGCGTTCAGATTTTTCCGTCAGTGAT
The DNA here is from genome assembly GCA_012976165.1 of Labeo catla. Lineage (NCBI taxonomy): Eukaryota > Metazoa > Chordata > Actinopteri > Cypriniformes > Cyprinidae > Labeo > Labeo catla. The sequence continues at coordinate 397,468 of VONZ01000246.1, forward strand.
AAAACATTTCATCTATGACGGACAGTTTTTTCGGCTGATCCAGACATAATACAATGTATCAAAATATATTCACTTCTTCTTCTTCTTCTTCTTGTTTTTTTTTTTTTTTGGTTTGTGCAGAACTTCCTCAGCTGAAATTGTCATTAGAGTCTCAGTGGAATATATTTTACCCAACTGAGAAAGTGACTCTAAAGTGTTCAATCGATAAAGATTCAAATAAATGGGGCTATGAATGGTTTAAAAACGAAACTCCGCTTCACATTGACAAAGACATTTCCTTATCTGAAAACACACTCTCCATCAGCTCAGCTAAAGTCAGTCATTCAGGACAGTACACCTGCAGAGGAAAACATCTGACAAGACCGACAGTGACTACAAATCAAACTAAAGCTGTGCAACTTCAAATTAATGGTAAAAATACTTATGATATTGTTTGATTAACAGAATAAAGAGTAACAGGAATACTAAAGTTCAATGTGAAGAAGCTTTGGAATATTTTGAACTGCTTTTGAAAATATGGTATTCATACCATAGATTCATATGAAAGAAAGAATAACAGGCACCTTAAAATGCAGTTTAGGTTCATGTTAGCATTTACAGTTTCCTGACAGCAGTCAGAGACTATTAGCAGCATGAGTCAGTTCATTTAGTCTTGGATAATAGAGGACATTCAACTCCAAGGTGGTCCACTGTTTCTAATTTTACATCTGTGACTCTTAGATAACACACCAAAACCAACTATTACAAAACAGTGGTTTGAATTCTTCTACACTGAGGAGCGAGTCCAGCTTCAGTGTAACATGCCAGGAGACAGTTGGAAATACCACTGGTATAAAGACTCAAATCTTCGGGTCACAAATCCAGAATTGACCATCGTCTCAGCATCTGTCTCTGACACCGGTGACTTTTACTGCAAAGCACAGAGAGGAGACTTCTCAGTGGATAGTGAGACTGTACAAGTGCGAGTTCAAAGTGAGTCCATAATTTACTTCTTTATAATCATTTAAGTTATGTAATATTATTCCCTTTGTACATTCACTGAGTTTACAATACAATTTCCAGGAAATGCATGAATAACATTAGGGCTCTATAAGACCTCGTTCAACCTCCATTTTCCTCTTTCTTTAGAACCACCTGAACCACAAATCCAGTCTGATTGGACAGAAACATTTCCTGGTGAAAACGTGTCTTTGCAGTGTGTCATTCAAGATGTATCAAAAAACTGGAATTATTTGTGGTTCAAGGGCTCAGACAGAATTAGCTCTAGTGTTAAAATAAACATAAATGGAAACACTCTCACACTCTCAGTTGAGTCCAGTCATAACGGGGCGTATGTGTGTCAAGCTGAGCTGCAAGACAGAAAAGTGATGACTGCAAAAAGTGCACCACATTCATTAAGAGTTCACGGTAAGAATCTGTTATCACTGTCACTAAAACATTGTGAAATATATCTAATTTCAGAAAACAGTTAATCGAATTTTGCATTATTGGCATTACTTAATGCCAATTTAAGAGTTTCAACACTGTATTATTTAAAATAAAAACTGCAGAAACAGTCTTTCGTCTTATAATAGTCATTTATAAGCTATATTTTATAAACTATATATAAACTATGTTTTTATATATACAATTATAAAGGATCACAGCCAACACTCCTTCTGGAGCAAGATCCATCAGACCCTGAGATCTACACTGGAGAACGAGTCAAACTCAGTTGCAGCATTAAAGAGAAGACATCACAATGGAAACATCTGTGGAACAAAGATTCAGCACAAGTAAGCAGTGATCGCATTTACACTATCTCCAGTGCTGCACCCTCTGATGATGGTACATACACTTGTCAAGTAGAAAGGAGAGGAATCACATTTTCATCTACACAGTCTAAAAAACTGATTATAAAAGGTACGATTGATCTTTTTTTTACACATTATCCAGGCATAATACAGTATGTCAAAAAAAGTCTATTTCTGTTATATTGTTTTTGTGTTTATATGTGCAGAACGGCCTCAACTGAAATTGTCGTTAGAGTCTAAATGGAAAATATTTTACCCAACTGAGAAAGTGACACTGAAGTGTTCAGTCGATAAAGATTCAAATAAATGGGGCTATGAATGGTTTAGAAACGGAACTCAGCTTCACTTGGACAAAGACGTTTCCTTATCTGGAAACACACTCTCCATCAGCTCAGCTAAAGTCAGTCATTCAGGACAGTACACCTGCAGAGGAAAACATCTGATAAGACCGACAGTGACTACAAATCAAACTAAGGCTGTGCAACTTCAAATTAATGGCAAGTAAAGCAGCCTTTGACAATATGGTATTATATGATTGATACATATGAAAGAAATAGTGACAGGCACCTTAAAGTTCAGTTTAATGAAGAAGTTGTTTAGATTTTATACTGAAGTACAATAAGGTGCACAGTAGTTCATGTCAGCATTTGCAGTTTCCTGCCTATTATTATTAGCAATAGCAATAGTGTCTCAATGGAAAACCTTTTTTTTTCACCCAAGTGAAAAGAGTGTCAATGTAAAGTCAAAGAAATGGGACAATGAATGCTTTGAAAATAATCTAGGATGAGGACATTTTCGTCCTTGCAAATGATCTCAACAATAGTGAATCATTGAGGACCTGCAGAGGAAAACATCTGAATGAAAATGCGAAAGAAATTAACAAAATACCTCAGTAAATGTGGTAAATGCAGTAAATGCTCAGGAACCTTAGAGAGGTCAATGAAGATGTTGTTACAGTGGTGGCCAAAATTATTAGAACACTAGTATTTTTGACACCAAATGGTTTTAAGTGAATTATTTCTATGTTTTGCTATAGTGTGTCAGTAGGAAGCATCAGTTCACATTTCCAAACATTCATTTTGCCATTAATTGTAACATGGAAAAAATGAGAGACTAAATCCAGAAGAACTATGGCAACACCTTCAAGATGCTTCTAGAAACCTACCTGCATAGCTACAGTACTGTTAAAGTTTTAGGCACTTGTGTACAAATCCTGTAAAATGAGAATGCTGTCAATAATAATAGCATAAATAGATTTTCATCATCAATTACCTACTATTAACTAAATTAAATCAACATTTGGTGGGAGCATCCTTTGCGTTTAAAGCAGCTTTTGCCCTATGTGCATTTGCGCATAGTTGTTCAGGTAGCTTTGCAGGTAGGTTTCTTGAAGCATCTTGGAGACATTGTCAAAGTTTTTATGGATTGAGTTTGTTCTGTTTCTTCGTGTCATTCCAGACAGACTGGATGATGGTGAGATCAGACTGTTGTCAGACTCCTTGTGCAAACTATCAATGGATTATTAGAATTAATGGATACAAAATTAATGTTTGGAAATTTAAACTGATATTTCCTACTAACACACTATAGCAAAAAGAAAAAAAAAATAGCTGGTGAAAATACGTGTTTTAATAATTTTGGCCACCACTGTATATGCTTTCCATTGACCAGACAAAATGTATTAAGGCCTATATTTAAAATTCATGTATTTTAATAAAAATCCAAATTCCATTTGGATTACAGAGTTTTAACATAAACAGACTTAATATGATGCATACTTGTTGGTCGCACAAAATAAAATTAGAAAGAATGAGATTTATGAAATAATACTAATAAATCAAATGTGTCAAATTTATTACATGTAAACCATTTAATAAAGCATATATATTTTAACTCAATGAATCATGCTTGTTCTAAAGCTGGCCATATGTGACCCTGGACCACAAAACTAGTCATAAGGTCAATTTTTCAAAAATGAGATATATGGTTTGAGATACAACTATTTGAAAATCTGGAATCTGAGGGTGCAAAAAAAAAAACCCTCAAAATACTGAGAACGAGAATGGTTTTGTGGTCCAGGCTCACATTTTTGAACCATACTAATTATTTTTTCCACAATTAACGTATTTATGTATTTTATGAAATACATTTTGAAGATATGATTAAGTAAAAAACAACAACAAAAACAAATAGATGCAAATAGTTTACTGTTGCACTGACATTTCTACTATAAAAAAAAGTGCCAGTGTTTGCAGCTTTCAAAAGGATTTTTATTGGGCAATTCAGTTTATTGAGTGCCAAATTACCTAGAACAACAAGCACATGTAACTCAAGGCAGTTTTTGTTTTATGGTGATCCACTGTTTTTAATTTCACCTCTGTGACTCTTAGATAACACTCCAAAACCAAACATTACAAAACATGAGTGGTTTGAACCCTTCTACACTGATGAACAAGTCCAGCTTCATTGTAACATGCCAGGAGACGGTTGGGAATACCATTGGCATAAAGACTCGAATCCTCCAACCACAAATCCAGAATTCACAATCAACTCAGCATCTGTCACTGACACTGGTGTTTATCACTGCAAAGCACAGAGAGGAGACTTCTCAGTGGACAGTGAGACTGTACAAGTGCAAGTTGAAGGTAAGTTGTGTCCATATAAACTACCTCTTGTGCCCATTTCATTTATAGGATATAACCATGGCAGTGCACTAAACAAGTTTAAAATGATAAACTGACATGGTAAAGGGACAGTTCACCCAAAATAACATGAAAATTCTGTCATCGTTTTTACACTTATGTCATGTTGTTTTCATTAAGATTCAAAAGTTGAATACCTTTAAAAGTATAATGTACTGCATGATATGCTTTGAACATATATGGTATCAATAAAGCAGTGATCACAAGTACATTTTGAATAGTTACTAAAACTGGTAAAAGCACTTAGGGTACTGATTAGATGGCTCACTATGAAATATATTTTATTTTAATAAACATAAAATAACATATTATTTTGCTCTAAGCTCGTCCACCTGCAATTCTGACTCTGGAGACTGAACTGAGCGACATCATGACCGGAGAAGTGACTCTCAGGTGTAACGTCTCAGACGGCAGACAGTGGAGCTACACCTGGTACATGAACAGACAGCAGCTCAATGAATCCTCAGATGTACTCAAAGTGCCAGGAAATGAAGAAACAATCAAAAGTGAATTCAAGTGCAAAGGAATAAGGACAGTGAGACCATTGTACTCCGCTCTGAGTGAAGGCTTCATAGCTAATAATATAAGTGAGTCATGAGAAAATGTATTATATCATTTATATATTAAATATTATATATCCCTGTTATTATAATTGGAATGCAATGTACTGCATAATTTTGGAAGTATATATATATATGAAAAGTTCACATGCAAAACCAGCTAAAAGCCATCTCGGTCAAAAATGAGATAATGATACTGAGTGAATGCTCCTGACACATACTATACATCTATCAAATACTTTTACTTCAAACTCGCTAAATTCCAGCCTCAGCCCAATCAGAAGTACCGGTACTTACATAGAAACCTATACAAAGTAGCCAGAAAGAAATGTTCATTTTAAAGAAATATGTCAGATGGATTTAGCGGCTTTTGCATCTGAACTCTATATATATTTAGTTTACATTATCTTAAGATAATACATATTCTGTCAACATGACAGACAAAATAACCAACCTTTTTCCACAGAAAACTGATTTTATTTTTGTTCACATTTTAATTTGTAATTATGAACCTACAGGACGATATAGGCTTATGCATTTATTTTGAAGAGAACAAAACAGATAAGACTGTGCAACTTTTCATGTTAAACACCACCTCGCATTTACAGTGATTTTAACAGATTCGCATTTTTATGAACCAATATCGGTTTGTAAATTCCAGTTGATCTTTTGGTCTAACGTTATGTTGTTTGTTTCCGGTTGATGAATAAACAGTACGTAGTGCGCCTCCTATCCAAAAAAATTGCAAAAGGCAATGCTTGATGTTACTTTTGATATGAAACAATGTCTCAGATTTAAAATTCTGTCCATTTCATTAGGAAACTCAACCAATAAATACCATTTTGGCGCTCTTTAATGTGGCGTGATAGATCGTTGTAGCTTCTGTGTACTCGCCTGTATGTAATCAAACGCATCCCTTACCAAAAACAAGTATACTTCAAGTTAATTTTATGAAGAATACTTCAGTAAAGTTCAAGTATTTTTAAGTATACTTTATGTAGTAAGTATACAAATATCAGTGTACTAGTAGGATACTTTTAAGTGTACTATTTTAATACTCCTTGGGACTAAATTGGCCCACTTTCTAGTATGTAAAAATATACTTTAAGTATACTTTAAGTATAACAGTAGTAAACTAGTAGTAAACAGTAGTTTTCAGTTTGTACTGCAAGTATACTAAAAGTGAACGTATAAGTATACCGATAGTTTACTAATTAAATACTTTTCTATGCATTTTAGTACACTTTGAAATATAGTCTCAGTGAACTACTAGTTTAGTAGTTTTATACTGTAAGTTTACTCACAATCACTTTTTTTGTGAACTTTAAATCATACTGTAAGTATACTACTAGGTATTCATTTGTATATATTTTGTTTTATGAATATCTGAACATACAAATCATTATAAATAAATTAGTCTAATATGTAGACAATGTTGTCTTTGTTTGTAAAGCATTTTACAAAACTAAGACATCCAGGAAATGGATATAAGTAGTTGAAAAGAATCTAGGCCTCAAAGCTAGATACACAACCCTCAAGAACGGTGACAATCAGCAAATATTAAAAAGATGACGTCTTTACGTCACAGTACAACAAATAACTAACAATAATGAGCATATCTCAATAACAAAACGACAACAAAAAAGTTTAAATAAAGTCAGCAAACAGCAAAACAATAATCATATAACAGTAACCGGATAATTTATTTATGCTGCAATGCATGCTGGGAACTTACAAAGCCTTACAATTTCAACAGTATGAAATTCTTTGTTCAGACAACTGTGTTTGACAAGTTGGGACAACATTTGGGGTAATTTTGTTGATCTGACAAGGGTTTTTATATAGTTTCAAGAAAATAGCTATTATTAGTATTTGAGACTGTTTCGTAAAATGGAAAATATTTATTTGCATTTTTTACAGTGTGGAAGCATCTGTTTTGGTTTCTTTTTCACTTGTGTTTTGGAAATTCGGTACAGAAGATGTGTAATAGCATCTCTCGTGTATAAAAATGACAACACGGATTCTCATAGCACAAGTATAGCCCTGATAGTATATTTGTATAGTATATTTAGTATAAGTATATTGATAGTATATTTACTATAAGTATAGTATATTTAAACTTTTTCTAAGTATGTCAAGTATACTTAAATGTCATTTTAAGTACATTACTGATAAGTATATAAAGCACATTTCTGAGAAGTACATAAAAGGTAGACTGAAAGTATACTTTCCTGTTTTTAGTTTAAAAGAAGTATACTAGTAGCACACTTGAATTAACTTCTTTTTCGTAAAGGAATGGCAAAAGCTTCTGGCAGTTTCGTTTTTGTTCTGGATCCAGTGCTCTGCCGCTAAACTGAAGCGCACTCGCCACCAGCTGGACAGGGTTGGGAATTACAGTTACAAATTACAATAGATCACCCTCAGTATAATCTGTCCAAAATGACAGACGGCGTTCAAAAAAAAAACATCCGTCAATGATGGACAATTTTCGGTTAACGCTACCTCTGAATGTAATATATAATTATAATGTTTAAAGAAGATGTTCATTTATCTTCCCCACGTTATCTTAATGTGTACATTTCCCTTGCTATTACAGTATTCAAAAGAAAAATACTGCTGGCAATCTCAGGATGTCTCATCTGCTGTATTGTAATCCTGATCATTGGATGCATCGTTTTAAAAATCACCCGTAAACAAGGTACAATCAGATATTAATACACATGCTTATGAAATTAGGCTTCTTAATGCTGTTGGTCTTGCATGCAGTGTTTATTTACACCAAACAACAGTAACCAGCCTTGTGTTACTCATTGCTCAGACTACTTCTGTTTACACTTTGTTTGAATCTCTCAATATATGCACATTTAGTGTAAACAAGGTTTTATTTATTGATATTTACAGTTGGTCTAAACAATGTCTACTAGAATTTGCACTCAGTGTAAACACAATTTACCCTCTAGTACACTGTGTAAATAGCTGCTTGCCTTAAAATATAAAATTGCTTTTAAACACTTAAACATTCAAAACACTTCCTTTCAAAAGTCTCTTATGCTCACCAAGGCTCCATTTATTTGATCTAAAATACAGTAAACTTAGTAAAATTTTAAACAACTATTTTCTGTTGTAATATATTATAAAATCTAATTTATTCCTGTGATCAAAGCTGAATTTTCAGCATCATTACTTCAGTCTTCAGTGTCACATGGTCCTTCAGAAATCATTCTAATGTGCTGATTTGCTGCTTAAAGGTTTTGTGGAATTTGTGGTACATTTTAAGGTTTATTTGACAAATATTAAGTTCAGTATTCATTTATTTGAAATAGAAATAGAAATAGTATCACATTATTAAAGTCTTTACTGTCCGTTTTGATTATGACACATAAAGAGGACAGTCATATAGAGTTATGGGTAAGGATTAAATGTCTTCCATAGTTGTTTTGGTGTCACATTACACCCTAAAAGTTTAAAATGACTGTACTGGGTACTGTGTATCAGGGTTGATTTATTGTTGTGATTGTCTAACATAACTACATTTTACACTTAGCATTAGCTTGTGTGTTTTCAATGATATTTTACATGTAAATATTTCATACAAATTTTGATTTCTTAACAGCAGAGGTAAAAGAAACAGCAGCAGAGGACTTGTTTTTCTCAATGACAGACTCCAAGAACCGTAAGTTTTGCAGTGTGTGTGTGTGTGTGTGTGTGTGTGCGGAAACTTCCCACATTTATATTTATATGGCTCTTTGATTACTCTGCAGAAACTGTTTCACCCATGAATGAGTACATGGACAACAGAACAACAGAGCTGGAGGGTATGTATCTTTTACTGACATTACAATCAAACAGTGATTTATCAATTTGCTATTTTGCAAACCTTATACTTTGTAATAATATTAAGTGACAAACAATTAGTGACTCAATTAGTAAACTACTTCTCTTGTGTTTTTCATAAGTTTGCTTTGTATTACAAGCTAAATGTATGATTCTGTATTTCTAAACTACTATAAAAGTAATCATCACGCTCTCTCTGTATCATTCAGAATGTAAGGAAAAAGAAGAACTGATCACTGATCGTGCTTCAGCCGTTCATGAGGATGGAGTGATTAAAGGTAAGATGCCTAACAAACATATATCTACTAATCATATCATAATATTGTAACAGAAATTAGTCATTTTGCTTATGTACAGTACAGCAAATAGAGGATTATGATAATGTTTTGAGCTGTAAGTCTATTACACAATCTAAAAAATACATTATCATAAATGACTTTCACCATTTTTATCTTAAAGATGAAGAAACGCCAGCATCAGAAGCCAATGGCATGAAATCATTTACAGGTAAAGTTAAATTCTGTCTTTTTAGTATTATTAAGAAACTATTTTAGCTTTTTTTAATATTTTAAATTATTTTCAACTTTATATTTTGTTTTCATTAAAACGTTTATTTTATTTTATTGTATTTAAACATGATCATATATTTTTTTATTAACTTTTATTTCATTTTCATAAGTATTTTTTTATGTTTTTTTTTTTTTTAATATATTTTAGTATTTTTTTATACTAAATACTTACGGCAATTTGTAATTTTTTTTTACAGCTTTTTAACCCTCGGTTATGTTGATGCCTTGTGCATAATTGTTTTAGAAACGGTTGTTTAGAAACAGATAGTCAGTTAATCATAAACCTCCTCAATGCTGCATAATATTCATTTTTATGCTCTTTTTACAGTCATAAATAATTATCCTTGTAAATATTAAAAAAAAAAAAAAAAAAATCCAGGGTTTATAAATTTACACAGTGAAATCTCACTGTTAATTACTAACCTGGTTGAAGTATGAGTTTAAAGTATGAGATAAACAATTTCAAGTGTGATAAACCCATTAAACCATATTTTGAGCTTACTGTTATATTTCTGCCTCTCCAGGACTCTGAAGCATTTTGCCAGCGATCGACGTCATGATGGAGTTTCTGTATTTGCACTGAGGCACAGCAAAATGAGATATGCTTATTTTAAAATGGCCGCATTAGCATGGCACTTTGTCTAGTAGCAGCTGCACTTTTGTACAGTTTTAAAAGCTGAAAAACAGCTTGTTTAGGGTTTTTAAAAAATGTAGAATTGAACTGCAGTGTTGTGGAGACTTACTGCTGTAAATAAAGACAGTGATTGTATGGGGAGATTAATTAATGGACAGCAGGAAAATTACAATTATCAGAAGAAAAAAAAACATTTCTGTACATATCTGTACATACCCATACCATTGCAAATATTAGAACACAATACCATAAAAACAAAAAATACTGATTGTGATACATCTACTTGATTGTTTTGTTATTGTAATTTATTTGCATATTGAACAACAGCTTTTTTACGCCTTTATATGAGTATGCTTTTTTTTTTGAGATTTTAAGTGTTTTAGTTATGGATTATTTACATTTAAATAAACAAGTTTGTTTAGCTCAATGCTGCAATGAATTAATGATCCTTCACTTATAATGATTCATAACATTGTGTTATTTTTTTAGACACCACTGTTGATTAATATTTATGTTAAGTGTCAAAAAGGAATACAGTTCACATAAACTACATACAGTTTATAGGTATATGAAGCCTGGTGAAAAAAACTGCATATGCTGGTAGGTATGTTTTGATGCTGGTTTAAGATGGTCTTTTGCTGGTTTATGCTGGTGTTGCTGGTCAAGGACCAGCATAAACCAGCTGAAGACCAGCATAAACCAGCGAAGGACCAGCTTAAACCAGCATCAAAACATACATAACCAGCATCCCAACGTCAAAACATACCTACCAGCATATTGCAGGATTAGTAGCTAGTAAGAAAATTGCAATTTCCAAGTCTTATATTAGTATAATACATAGCTAAACTATAATTAAGTAAAATTATAAAACAGTATCTGGTAGAAATAATACTAGCTAATACTAAATATATTAAGATCTCTTACTTCACATCTGCCATGAGCAAGCGCTGGTCAGTGACTTCTGTTCCAAATACAATTTACACTGTGAACATAAGCAATTTGAGCGTGTTTTAAAGGCCATTCCAAAAAGTTTTATAAGTCTAGTACAAAACACTATTGTCAACATTCCAGATGGATCATGTGAACTCCCATCACTTCTCTTTAATGGTAGCAGTGCTTCCCAACAAAATTATTCGCTCTTGTTTCAAATTCTGTATTATATCCAATATCTTTATACCACAACAATATTTTGCAAGGTTATGATAAACCAACTATTAAAAAACTACGGACACAATATATTAGCTTTCCAGTGGCTTCTAAAGCAAAGGAAACTCATTTCAAAATATTTAATGGTATATATCCCTCGGGTGAGTTTTTAAGACACCGGTTTAATTTTGAAGAAAATGCCTGTGTTTTCTGTCAAGTTGACAGAGACAACTGATCATCTTTTCTTTTTTTTTGTGTGTATTCCAGAATTTTCTGGGAAAATATGTCTTATTGGTTGGAGACAAAAATCCAGTCACTGCCCAATTTTGTTAGAAACCACATTATGTTCAGAATAATGTTAGATGATAAAAAGAATGATTTTTTCATTAATATAATGTTGATTCTGGGCAAATTTTTTCTTCACAAATGCAAATGTTTGAAGACAAAACCTTATTTTTCTGTTTTTAAAAAAGACTTTCTTTATTACTTTCCGTCTTTAGAATATATGAAAGGTAAAAAGGCCCAGAAAAGGCCTTGTTGAACTAATAAGAAAACTTGATTTACATGAAGAGGGATGAAAAGACCCCTATTTACACTTTTTTTTTTTTAATTTTTATTATTTATTTATTTATTTTTCCTTTTCCTTTCTTTTTGATCCTTTTCACAGAATATATGTAATTTTTACTGGTACTATGTATCTGTTTTGTTAGATATGTGCCTTGCTAGGTATCTTTACTTTTACTTTTACTTTTACTTTTACTTACATTTGTTAGTGCCACTGTATATGTATATTATATTCAATATGTTCAATAAAAAAAAAAAACGCATAAAAAAAATGAGCAAGCGCTGGAAGTCGTCCTTCTCATGAGCGGTCAGTCTGATTACATCCCACAACAACAAAAGAGTAGACATCGCCATCTAGCGGTGAAATACGCTACGGTCTCTTACTTTCTGTCATTTTAATACTAACACGAACTAGTGTTTTAAAAAGATCTTGTAGAAAACAATTGATAGAAAGAACTGGGTGTTTTGGGTGATCAGTCAATCATAAACAAATTCATGTCACAAAAAATGAAAAATGAAAATGAAATCCTCGACAGAAGTCAAAGGTCTAAAGCAGGAGTGGTGAACGTCACGTCCTGGAGAGCCGCAGCCCTGCATAGTTCTGCTTCAACCCTAATCAAACGCACCTGAACAAGCTAATCAAGCTCTGAAGGGTTACTAGAAAGCAACAGGCACGTGAGTTTTAATTAGGGTTGGAGCTGAACTCTGCAGGGCTGCAGCTCTCCAGGGGCCAGTTGCATAAACTTAGCCTCGATGTTAAGACAGTGTCTTAACTATTAGTCTGACTAACTAGCAGTTAACCAAAGGATAATCGTAATTATTATTTGGATTCAGCTTAGAATAATTTACATTTTTCTCTAACTGTTTTTAAATAAATTATTACCAGTCTTAAAGAAAAAATAGCTGACTAACTTTTTAAGACTAGTCTAAACCTTTTATGCAACCGGCCCCCGGACTGGAGTTTGCCGCCCCTGGTCTAAAGCTAAAGGTATCAGTTGTTGTGTTTCTATAGACCTGCTTTTTGTCAGTATATTAGATTATAGATCAGGCTATAAACTGATGCCCGGATCCAGACTACCCTTATGAAAAAGTCAAGTGAGCTACACTTCTTTTAAACTAAAAAGAGGAAAGTATACTTTCAGTCTACTTTTTTTTTATTTTTATTTATTTATTTTCTTTGACATGGACATCACAGTTACATTGGACAAACCATATGCATTTGCTTAAGTGTTTTAGCATACACGCTAATTCTCAAAATCTTGTGTTTAAAGAAAAACAAACAAACAAACAAACAATAATAATAATTACAATACACAAAAAGTAATAGTAACAATAAAATGACAATACTAACAATAGACGGAAGGAAGAAAAGAAAGAAAGAAAAAAAAAACATATTTACATACACAAGCTATGAAGCAAAGGCAACATGATCAAACAATAACCTCACATATTATTTATGTAAACACTGTCCTCTATTAAAAGCATTGCCATTATTTTCTAATTTTAAATTTGTAGGTAAAGCATTCACAGAAAAAAACAGACTGACCAAAAGAGGTCTTATATTTAGGAACAAGACAGTCACCACTAATAGTGGCTCGTAAGTTTGCCCTTTGAGAGGATTTCATGCACTCCTCAGAAATGTGCTTTATGTACTTATCAGAAATATACTTAAAATGACATTTAAGTATACTTGACTTTGACTTAGAAAAAGTCAGAATATATTTGAGCTATACTTGTGCTCCGAGAATCCATGTTTTCATTGTTTGTACGGTAGGGGGCGCTATTACACATTTTTTTGTACAGAGTTTCCAAAACACAAGAGAAGAAGAAACCAAAACAGCAGATGCTTACACATGATCTAACATGATCGTCCAACATAAAACATCATCAAAACTGTGTTATGGAATAAAATGTCAACCCATGAAGAATAAAATAATGACTGTCAATCTGTAGAATGTTGATCGACTTTTGATTATCATTCTGAATCTAATGCATAGTCTTTTTTCAGCTTTTTGTTCAAAATGTTTTTTTTTTTTCTGATTTATGAAACTTACCCACATTCAATAAAATGTTTTTGTTTACAGATACCCTGTTCTTTCTTTTGATGTTTTGTATGTTCAGATATTCATATAACACAATATATACAAATTAATACTTAAATAGAGTAATACTTAAATAAAGTACAAAAATGCTGCAAGTATTTAATTAGTAAACGATCAGTATACTTATAAGTTGACTTTTAGTATAGTTGCAGTACAAACTAAAAACATAGATGTCAACTAGTTGTGTACTCAAAGTTTACTACTGTTATACGTTTATGTACTAGAAAGTGGGCCAATTTAGTCCCAAGAAGTATTGAAATAGTACAAGTATGCTACTAGTACACTGATATTTGTGTACTTACTACATAAAGTATACTTATAAATGCACTTGAACTTTACTTAAGTATACTTAATAAAATAAACTTGAAGTATACTACTTTTTGGTACGGGTAAGACAGAAAAGTCAAACCAAAATCAGACAGAGCTGTCATGTTTATGTGGTTTCTGAAAGTCTCAAGACCACAGGAACAAGTCACTACCCACAAACGCTTCTTGAAGGAATAGTTTCAGCCAAAAATGAACATTTTCTGAAAATTTACTCACCCCCAGGCCACCTAATATGTAAATGAGTTTGTTTCTTCATCAGAACAGATTTGGAGAAATTCATTCCATCACTTACTGTACAATGGATCCTCTGCAGTGAATGGGTGCCGTCGGAATGAGAGTCCAAACAGTTGATAAAAACATCACAATAGTTCACAAGCAACTCTAGTCCATCAGCTAACATCTTGTGAAGCCCAAAGCTGCATATTTGTAAGAAACACATCCATAATTATGCAGATTTAACTTCTAAATCATTGCTTGTGGCCAATTTTCATTTTGGGGTGAACCGTTCCTTTAAGCAACATAGCAAGTACTCCCATCTTTTGTCCCATCACAGTCTTTTAATCTCTTTTGCAAGCATTTAATTAATCCATAATTATGCATAAAGTCTCTTCTTATTAACACACACACACACACAAATACAGTTACACTTCTGCTCTAGTTTTTGAACTTCTCTGTTTACTCTTGAAATTAATTAAAGTGATTCTGCTAATAATATTACTTCCTGAATAATTGCTTGTGCTGTTCAATATGCTCTACATATTACACTAAATGTGTGTTCTCTCTCCCTGTGTTCATCTCCCTTTCTTACATAGGCCTATTCTATCTCATTTCATTCATCCCCTTCATCTGATATTGCAAAGCTCAGCTGTCCTCAGTGTGTGTGTGTGACAGAGAGAGAGAGAGAGAGAGAGAGAGAGAGAGAGAGATAGAGAAAATGAGCAAAAGCGAACAGCAATAATGCTGGACAGGCCTCATAAATTTCCTCCATCCAATTAAAAGCAAGATCATACATTACTGTGCAGCAGCTCAGCCAATCAGGAGCCACTGCTGGTAAGTACAGCAGTAAAATAGTGAAGGGCTGAGTGAGAAGAGGAAAGATCCTGCATGTATGTTCTCCTCTTCTTCTGCATCATCTGATCTTCAAGCACTGTGTCAGTTTAGTGTGAATGACACTGGACTTCTAAAGCCAATGTGTTTTCTCTAAAGGCACCTCAGGAGAGACCGTTTTAGGCAATATAGTGTTTTTCTGAGGCTTTTGGCTTGACACCCCCGTAAGTTTCTCGTTGGGACACTCAGCACGTATGGTAAGTGGCCATTTTAAATTATGCTGCTTGCATAAAATATCCATTTTTTTTATTTACTTATCAGAATGTCTATTTTGCCATTTTATTAAATACTCATAAATCTATTTTTAAGGTATATTGCAAAATCTGGGTGGTTTGGTACTGGGACAGTGCAGGATGGACTACTGTGTAAACCCAAAATCCACCATTAGAGCATACAGTACATTCCTTTATTGCTATACTGAAAGCAATTTTTATTTATTTATTTATTTATTGTGATTTATTTGATGGATAACTAGGCAGAGTACAACTGAGAGTGTTTTTGTCTTGCAGAAGTGCTTAAATAATAAGAGCGGAGAGAGAATTATTGTGTTTTCTTTATATTAATATAATATTCAACTAGAATATGTAATACATAACATTTTTATTATTAAAACAATAAAAAAATAAACAGTAATAAAAAGAGTCAGTAATACTGATAGTAAAGCTATCAACACAGTAACAGCAAAAGTTATCAAATGTTAAAAGGTTCTTTTTATCAAAATGAAAAAGTGACTGATGCATTACAAAACCATCAACCGCTTTTGTAACAGCTTATTTGCTTTCCGGCCAGTAGAGGGCGCCATGTCTTACTATAAATGGAGGAAAATAAACAATGACAAATTAGCTCACAATGTTTCTCTGAGACTAATCTGAAACTGCTTTTTAGTCCTCGGCTCTTAAATACCCTGTGATTTTTTTTTTTTTTTCTTTGTGTATTAGCTTTGAGGTCATCTATATGCAACCTAACCTCCTAAAATGAACACACATACAATTAACTGCAGTTTTCAGTTAAAATGAACACTAGTGGCAGTAAAACATTTATTCATTTACATACAAATTGTGATTACAGAGGCAGATTATTGATTAATAAAGACTTAGTTACACATGGTTCCTCACACAATAGTACACTCTTAAAAATAAAGGTGCTTCACGATGCCATAGAACAATAATTTTAGTCTAAATGGTTCTATAAAGAACCTTTAACATCTGAAAAACCTTTCTGTTTCACAAAAGGTTCTTTGTGGCAAAAGAAGGTTCTTCAGATTATAAAAACATAAGAAAGAGATGGTTCTTTAAAGAACCTTTGATTGAATGGTTCTTTGTGGAACCAAAAATGGTTCTTCTGTGGCATCGCTTGAAAAACCTTTTGAAGCACCTTTTGAGTGTATGATGACCTCAAACCTCTTTTATCATAGTGGATGAATTGTTAATTAAGATATTTTGGCATTTGCGTTACATTACAAGCCATATCGTGGATTACTGACATGGCAAACTTGCTCGGTAGTGCACCTGGTACAGCCTTGCACTTGTGATATGAAGTGCTTAGGTATCACATATCAAGATGAAGGACTCAAAGACTTGTAGAAGCTAAAATGTCATGGTGGCTTGAGCAAATAATTTTTTTATCCTGCATTTGCTTTTGTTAACACTATTGGTTAAATTTAGGGTTGGGTTTAAGACGTTGTAGGTCATGCAGTATCTTTAAATGCAATAGAGCATTAAACTTTAGTGCTGCTCACTGGACATTTAATTTCTGATGCATACAATCATTCAAATACAAAGACAAAAATAGCTGCAAGCAATGATTACCAGGATTCAAGCACTTAAAGGCATTTATGCACGTATGCAAAAAGAGGCTTATGTAGCAAGCCTCTAACCACCTAAATCAATTATTTTAAAAAGAATTTTTGGCAAATCCAGGTAATTTACCATATGCCTAGGGATGGGCAATATGGCAAAAATATCATATCCCGATTTTTTTTTTCAGAAATATCACGATTCACGATTTTATTACGATTCGTTTTCATGTTGGTTTTACTATTTTGGAAGTTAACTGAGCAGTACAGCCAAACTAAAGTTTTTTTTTTTTAAAAACAAAGCCTTTCAAGATAAAAAAAAAAAAAAGGTAGACATTTAGGTCAAAGTGAGCAAAGATAAAAATCTTTGTCATAGATAAAGATACACATTAAAAACAAACATAATACAAATAAAACAAATAGTGCTTTATTTTTCAGGCACAGAAGGTGTATTTATCAGTTGCATTCAGAAATTGAATTAACTAATAAATACGTCAATTATACACTGATTCTTATTAAAGCAACTGTAATAAAGTTGTTCAGTCAAGAGCAGTGAGTGATTTTTCTCTTTGTGTTTTGTTGTTTTATTAACATTAAAAGAGTAGTTCACCCAAAAATGACAATTGTGTCATCTGTCTGTCAATTCTGTCATAGTGTTTTATTTTTATACCATCATTTACTCACTCTCAGGTTGTTTTAAAGCTGAATTTTTTCTGTTGAACGTTATCTATTTGATCATTTTTATTATTAAATTCAATGGGGACCAGCTACTGTTTGGTTACCCACATTCTTCAAAATATCTTATTTTGCGTTTAGCACAAGAAAGAAAGTAATACAGGTTTGGGACAACATGAGAGTGAGTAAATAATGACAGAATTATAATTTTTGGGTGAACTATGCCTTTAGTTCACTTTTACATGTTGTTTGAACATTAATGTGTGTTGGCAGTGTATGTACAAATCTACCCTATAATGATAAAAATCCATGCAGTGGTTTTAATTAATCTGTAAAAATAATATTGCCTTTTTCAAATCGAGCCATTCTCAGATGCCTGTCATTGTGGCGTCACACCACAGAGACCGCTCACACGATAGTTGATTGACATGAGCTCTTACCTCAAATCACTTGTAACAGTCCAACCTCCATTATTTTGATGCTGGAGCAGGGATGTAGACAAGAATTGAGTGATTGAGGTGTTGTGTTGCTGGATGTAATAATGAACATAGTGGTCATCATTTATTCCCGACATCTGAGCCGCTGAAGATGCAGTGGATTACGTTTGTTTGTGAAGGGAATGCGCCTCCTGATCTACATATATCCGTCTATGTTCGCGCGAATCATTCATGATCTAGCTTCACTTACAGCAGAAGTGAGTATAAGGGTTTTTTTTATAATATTTGCAATCGCCTTTCCTCATAATGTGCAAGTTAGAAAGTTTAGCGGCTAAACGCGGCTAAATGTGGCTAAAGTAAACGGGCTCGTCACTCCACAGAGAGAAGAGAGGGGCGGGGCGAGCAGAGCTCATTTGCATTTAAAGCAGCCTTGACCAGAATAGGATGATTTTTGCAGAGCTGATTTTGACAAGGTAAAAAGGGTGTTGTTTTACACTACCATTGAGAACTTTTAACCAAAGTATATTTTCATTAAGACCCTAAAGAATCGTATCAACTTGTGGAAAATGGGCATCTGATGACCCCTTTAATGACAAGCGGCAGCATGTTTAGTACTATTAGTACACATCTGTTTTTCTCTTAATTGTTTACTTTCACTTTAGACATAAGCAACTGTTTTTATATGTAAAACAGCAAACCGTGTATTTTGACAGTATTAGCGCAATCAGATGCGATACATAACTTAGTTCAGCAATTAGGCGCTGTTCGACAGGATTTTAGTGTGTGCGCACTTCAGGTGTACGAGCACTGGAACAGCATGCATGTGAATTGTTTAACCCGCAAGACTTTAAAGCAAATAATGTACTTTTGTGATTGTGAATAAGTGCAGTGTCCTGTGAGTGTAACTCTGTGAGTTAACACTGATGTGAATGTATGTCACGTTGTACAGTGTATTGAGACGGAGATACCAGAACTACAACTGATAGAATGATACCACAATATTTCTCCAAAGGGAGATCGTGGAGACATTTTTATGAAGCCCATAGCCCATCCACAATCAAAAAATTGTCATATCGCACACCCCTACTTGAGCCTGCGGCGAACGGTTTAGGAGTTATGAGCAATTACGTACTTTTGATCACTGTAGCGCCCCTGTCAGACTGATTGGGGTGAGCGCCTTGGTGACATTGTCGGCGGTATAAGTACAACCATCCCTCCAAGTTTCAAGCCTCAGCGACTTACGGTTTGGTCTGCATGATCAGTTTTACGTGGAGATTGCTGATCCTTGGCCATTCTAACAAATAGAGAAAACATTGCAAGAAACATTGACAGATTCATGTTCATCTGTTTCGAATTCAATACACTTTTAGCTCACTGGACATTTCACTCTGAAACTTTTAAGAATAAACATAAAATTTAATTGAAGCAATATCAGCCTAATATCAGCAGAAATTAAACTCCAGGTACATTTTTTCCAATTAGCCTGGGTTGGCCGTTATGTACTCATAAAAGTTATGTGCACATAAACTGTACACTATAAAATGTTTTTGAATGTGAATGCCTCTCCCTCTTAATTTAAAAGTACTGTGTAATTCTCACTAGCAATAGCAAACAGCAAATCATTTGGGGGGCTTCTCAATACTCAATGCAAATACCTTGTTTCTTCCAGCCTTGAGAAATTGATCAAACTAAAGGCCATTGGCTATTTCTTTTAAAGAAAGTACATGTCCTTTCGAAATGTCTTGCCCAACTTCCCGTTCCAATAGGAAACACATCAGTACCAGAAAGAAAAGCACACTGATCGATTTCATGAAAGGCCGTAAACAATACGAATGCGGTAATGGGAGTCAACAAGGCAAGAAGTTTGAGCTCATTACAGATTTTAATTAAAACATTCAACACAATCTGCCCCACCTAATCCCTATGCGATGGACAATCGATTTATTACAGAATAAGTGCAACCGGTCCTCCTGCTGGGCTTTGTTGACAAGCAGATTAATCTTGGGGCAGCAGAGGTGCACTGTGCGAGTTACTACATTAGGGGGAGTGTGTAGCACTATGTGTTGAAATGTGTATGTATTTTCTGTTCTTCGCGTGTATATGAACATGAGAGAGTGGTGTTGTGTAAGCAGTGTAAAGGAAAGGAAAGTGTGAGACTATAATGTAGGACAGAAGAAAGAGGGAGGAGCGTCTGTTGGAGACAGAAAGAATGGTACAGGAACATAAAGACAGAGGGGCACTGTGGGTGAGTATGAGAGAGAGAGAGGAGATGATGGAGTGGGTGTGCTGAAAGCTTCGAGCACTGCGGTATGTTGCAGCACCCAGCCCCCATTGACAGTGCAGCATGCACACTTCAAACATTACTCTTAGTCCTATGTTTCACATACTCATGTTTTATTTTATCACACTCATGTGATATTCATGACGTGTTAAACCACACTCGTGCGGTACATCAAAAATACTATTCCTGTCCTCTGAGAGCATCACTCAAACTGATGCAGTGTTGCGGCCGGTCTTGGTATTCGGGATGACATCCACTGTCAAAACTGCTCCGAATGACTCTGAATGACCGTCAGATGCTTTCACATTCTTTAGTTGTATTGAAGAGATTTAAAATTATTTGGCAATTTCTAATAATACACTTACCAAAATTATAAATGCAGCACTTTAGTTTTTGCCCCCATTTTTCATGAGCTGAACTCAAAGATCTAAGACTTTTTCTATGTACACAAAAGGCCTATTTCTTTCAAATATTGTTCACAAATCTAAATCTGTGTTAGTGAGCACTTCTCCTTTTGCCGAGATAAACCATCCACCTCACAGGTGTGGCATATCAAGATGCTGATTAGACAGCATGATTATTGCACAGGTGTGCCTTAGGCTGACCACAATAAAAGGCCACTCTAAAATGTGCAGTTTTACTGTATTGAGGGGGTCCGCATAGAGTTGATCAGGTCCGCATCTCCTTCGCATAGAGTTGATCAGGTTGTTGATTATGGTATTGTGGAATGTTGGTCCACTCCTCTTCAATGGCTGTGCAAAGTTGCTGGATATTGGCAGGAACTGGAACACGCTGTCGTATATGCGATCCAGAGCATCCCAAACATGCTCAATGGGTGACATGTCCGGTGAGTATGCTGGCCATGAAAGAACTGGCATGTTTTCAGCTTCCAGGAATTGTGTACAGATCCTTGCAACACTGGGGCCGTGCATTATCATGCTGCAACATGAGGTGATGGTTGTGGATGAATGGAACAACAATGGGCCTCAGGATCTCGTCACGGTATCTCTGTGCATTCAAAATGCCATCAATAAAAAGCACCTGTGTTTGTTGTCCATAACGTACGCCTGCCCACACCATAACCCCACCGCCACCACTGGCCACTCGATCCACAACGTTGGCATCAGCAAACCGCTCACCCACATGACGCCATACACGCTGTCTGCCATCTGCCCTGTACAGTGAAAACCGGGATTCATCCGTGAAGAGAACACCTCTCCAGAGTGCCAGACACCATCGAATGTGAGCATTTGCCCACTCAAGTCAGTTACGCCAACGATTTGCAGTCAGGTCGAGACCCTGATGAGGATGACGAGCATGCAGATGAGCTTCCCTGAGATGTTTTCTGACAGTTTGTGCAGAAATTCTTTGGTTATGCAAACCGATTGTTGCAGCAGCTGTCCGGGTGGCTGGTCTCAGACGATCTTGGAGGTGAAGATGCTGGATGTGGAGGTCCTGGGCTGGTGTGGTTACATGTGGTCTGTGGTTGTGAGGCCATGTACTGTGAAATTCTCTGAAACGCCTTTGGAGACGACTTATTGTAGAAAAATGAACATTCAATTCATGGGCAACAGCTCTGGTGGACATTCCTGCAGTCAGCATGCCAATTGCACACTCCCTTAAAACTTGTGACATCTGTGGCAATATGTTGTGTGATAAAACTGCACATTTTAGGCCTTTTTTATTATTTTTTTATCTTCTTTTTTTATCTTCTTTTATCTTATTTTTTATTGTGGCCAGCCTAAGACACACCTGTGCAATAATCATGCTGTCTAATCAGCATCTTGATATGCCACAACTGTGAGGTGGATGGATTATCTCGGCAAAGAAGAAGTGCTCACTAACACAGATTTAGACAGATTTGTGAACAGTATTTGAGAGAAATAGGCTTTTTGTTTACATAGAAAAAGTCTTAGATCTTTGAGTACAGCTCATGAAAAATGGGGGCAAAAACAAAAGTGTTGTGTTTATAATTTTGGTCAGTGTATATTTATAATAATATATTTTTGAAAGTGAACATATAGTTTTCACCATAATATACCAAAATACAGTATCTCACAAAAGTGAGTACACCTCTCATAATTTTAGTATATCTTCTTAAGGAACAATACTATAGAAATGAAACTTGGATATATTTTAGAGTAGTCAATGTGCAGCTTGTATAGCAGTGTATATTTACTGTCCCCTGAAAATAACTCAACATACAACCATTATTGTCAAAATAGCTGGCAACAAAAGTGAATACACCCTAAGTGATAACAGCACTATGTCATTTAACCATGCAAAGCCACATATCCTATTGATCATGTTCATGTTTTTGTCTGCTTGACAGGACATACAAAGTTGCGTATCTTGTATTAGAGCAGTTAAAATTTGGTGCTTTGAGTACAATTCTCTCATACTGACCACTGGATGTTCAACAAGGCACCTCATGGCAAAGAACACTCTGCAGATTTGAGAATTAGTATTGTTGCTCTCCACAAAGATAGCCTAGGCTATAAGAGGTTCAGTAACAACCTGAAACTGAGTTACAGTACTGTGGCCAGGGTCATACAGAGGTTTTCCAAGACTGGTTCCATTCCGAACAGGCCTCGCAAGGGTTGATCAACAAAGTTAAGTGCTCGTTCTGTGTGTCAGGTGCAGAACCTGGCTTCAAAAAACAGATGCATGAGTGCTGCCAGCATTGCTTTAGAAGTTGCAGAAGTAGAAGGTCAGCTTGTCAGTGCTCAGACCATACGCTGCACACTGCAACAAGTCGGTTTGCATTGGCGTCATCCGAGAAGGAAGCCTCTTCTGAAGCTGGCTTACAAGAAAGCACACAAACAGTTTGCTGAAGACGACCTGAGACTAAATTAAACTTGTTTGGCTCAGATTATATTCAGCATGTGTGGTGATGCCCTGGTGAGGAGAAGAAAATTGTGTCTCTTCCACAGTCAAGCATGGTGGTGGTAGCATCATGGTCTGGGGGCTGCATGAGTGCTGCTGGTACTGGGGAGCTGTGGTTCATGGATTCCATTATGTACTGTACATTTCTGAAGCAAAACATGATGCCTTCCCTTCAGAAACTGGGCCGAACGGCAGTTTTCCAACATGATAATGACCCCAAGCACACCACAAGATGACAATTGCCTTGCTGAGGAAGGTGCAGGTGAAGGTGATCTGACCTGATCCCTATTGAGCACCTATGGGGCATCCTCAAGCAGAAGGTGGAGAAGCACCATGTGTCTAATATCCAGCAGCTCCATGATGTCATTATAGAGGATTTGAAGAGGATCCCAGCAACAACCTGTGCAGCTCTGGTGAATTCCATGCGCAGAATGATTAAGGCAGTGCTAGATAACAATGGTGCTAACACAAAATATTGACACTTTGGACACAGTTTTGACAAGTTGGCTTAGGGTGTACTCACTTTTGTTGCCAGCTGTTTTGACAATAATGGCTGTATGTTGAGTTATTTTTAGGGGACAGTAAATATTCACTGCTATACAAGCTGCACATTAACTACTCTAAAATATATCCAAGTTTCATTTCTATAGTATTGTCCCTTGAGAAGATAAATGATTGCTGAAATGTGAGGGGTGTACTTACTTTTGTGAGATACTGTATATCTCAAAATGTATTTCAGGGGCAAGAAAACACACTTCCAGTCCTACAGTAACCCACATTAAGGATAAATGCACATGTAGACAGAATAACCTACTATATATATATATATATATACTGTATGGCCAGGGAACACACAAACCGAATAAATGTAGATCTTGAATACACTTTTAAAGGTTTCATGAAATAAACCCGTCATCCAAATGCAAAACTGTAAACATTTCTACACCAGATTAGATCAGATGGAAAATTAGGTTACAATTTCAATATTTTGCACTAAGTACTCTGCTCTGTCAGCCTACTCAGTGCCTGAGTAAAGCTGAAAGCAGTGCATTGCTTCTTGTACATGCTCATTTAAATATGCTTTCAAAGGGCTATAAATGGAAAGCAGCCTTTAATATAATGTCAATATATCTACATTACATTAGATTATCTGACATATGATAATGCATCACTTCAGATTTGAAAGATCATCATATTCAGAACAAGCACGGGTAGCATTTGAAATGGAATAATTATGGTTTTTCTCCATTCAATGGAATAAAATACTGAACTGAATGTACTGTATATTGTATAAACACCAGTTGTGTTTTGTTTGTCATTGGTACTAAAAGTCTGAATTTTTGGCAATTAAAAACATTAGCATGTTTAATTAATTAGGGAAATGAATAAAGTTGAAAGCTTGATATATAACCTAAATGTCTAAAAGAAATATATTGTTCCATAAGGCCTGTCATAGCTCGGAAACAGTTATTGTAACAAACACTTATTGGAAGTATTAATTATATCAATCTGAGAACTCCAAGAATCCATGTTTCACAGAGGTCTGTGAAACTATGATAGGCAGCAGGGTGTGCAATTGAAATAGTTCCCTTTTGAACTTGGTTCAAATATGTTTGTCTTATGATGTAACAGAGTCTGGCTCAATTTGTTGGCTCAGTTTTTGTAGAGTAACTGCTTGGACCCAATTATTGCACACACAAATAGCTGGTATGGATTTTTTTTAAATATGTAATTTAAAACATTATGCAAAATTATAAGGTGTTTGCACACTGATGTGTGCCACAATGTGTGTAAACAACCAGTTTATAATGGCAAAAATTGTATCCCTTTTTTATTTTAATTCACCATAAATCAGAATCAGAGTCTGAAAATACGCTGTTTCAGATTTCACCCTACTGTGATGTCACAGTATGTGTAAGCCCCGCCCATGACTAGTGACAATCTGCCCTATAGAGTGGTGGAACTATGACGTCTTTTGGAGGCTTTTGGATTATCGCATAAATAAGCTCTGTGTTCAACCATAGTTCATGAAGCTTACATGTTTTGTCCATCAAGATAATCTTCATAAAGTCTAAATACAAGTGCCAGAACTAAAAAGTCAAACTTATTTTTAGAAACATGTTCAGTGAAAAGGATTTACTCTGATGAAGAATTTTAATCCACTTTACATAAACCTTTTCATATAAAAACTGGAATGAATACAAAACTAGAGCCAAACAAAAACTCCAAAATAAGGTGCATTAAAAGTCAATAAATCCTTGATGAATATGAATATTTTAATTAAAATGTGTCTCCACATAGTATTCAGTAAAATTCTAGTGCATTTAATTTGTTAAATTCCAGCAGAGTGAGCACGTTTTTGGATATGGAAAGATGACATTTATTTTAGTGAATAAAGTAGCACATTTCAGCTATCATCATTGGTTACACAAAAATGTTATTTTATCCTTGCTTCTAGAACATCCTCAATATTTCTGCTTTCTAACTGCTTCATGTGGCCGTAAACATTTAATTTTAACATGGCTTTAAGCATTTTACATCATTAAAGTTTCATTTTCACTGTGACTAAGCCGGTAAATGTGGTATTTACATGGAATAATCATAATATGTGACCCTGAACCACGAAACCAGTCTTAAGTAGCATGGGTATATTTGTAGCAATAGCCAACAATACATTGTATGGGCCAAAATGATCGATTTTTCTTTTATGCCAAAAAATCATTAGGAGATTAAGTAAAGATCATGTTTCATGAAGATATTTTGTAAATTTCCTACCGAAAATATATCAAAACTTAATTTTTGATTAGTAATATGCATTGCTAAAAACTTTATTTGAACAACTTTAAAGGCGATTTTCTCAATATGTAGTTTTTTTGTACCCTCAGATTCCAGATTTTAATTAATATTGCCAAATATTGTCCTATGCTAACAAACCATATATCAGTGAAAGCTTATTTATTAAGCTTTCAGATGTGGAAATGCGGGAACTATTAGTTTGTTATTTTACAATTAATTGTACTACAAATTGTACTACAATTGGAAAATACTATACATTGATAAACTGCTCAGCGTGATGATGTTTAATGTCTCTGCAAATGCCTGTAGTCCCATTTACTGTAGCGACTTGTTTGTTCTTTTTTAAGAAACATAACAGTATAAAAAAAATCACAAGTGGGGTGTAACTGGTTTTTATGCCACAGAATAAAACATTAAAGTATCTTAAGCTTGTGTTAACCACAGGCCTTATTTAGGGGATTGTCAAATAGATGTCTATTAGATGTCTTTAAGATATTTATGATTTAGAATGTATGTGAAACTGACATCTTACAGACGTCTGTCAGATGTTTGTACACAGCAGATGCTTTCCGGATCAAGTGATCTTTAACAGACATCTTGCACATTTACATGTGTTATATGTGTAGCATGCTGTACAGCTAATGTGGCTAAAATTACCACTGACTCTGACTGTATTCACAGAGAGCAAAGCTATGCATGTCGTTAGTTTTATCCCTAAAATCACTGTCTGCATCCATAAATAATTTTCAGACATTTTGGCTGCATGACATTCTCTAGTTTTGTTGTTGAGGGAGCTGAGGGCTCCACCCTCTTCATTTGCATTTAAAGGTACACACACGAAAATTGTGTGTTTTTGCTTACACCCAAAGAAAGGAAAATTTGACATGCTATAATAGAAGATCTTAAATTAATATTTTTTTTAAGTCAAATATGAAAATAAGCAGACAATATATGAAGTCCAAACAGAAGTACCAGTACTTGCATAGAAACGTATACAAAGTAGGCAGAAAGAAATGCTAATTTTAAAGAAATACGTCAGATGGATTTAGAGGCTTTTGCATCTGAACTCTTCATATACACTGTATAATTTATTATTATTTAATAAAAACAGAATGAAATAGGCAGGCAGACATAATTCAGAAAAAAGTGGAATATACAGTTATGCTGGTAGATAGCTAGTTGGTTAGTTGGTCAGATTTGAATACTGTTGTAATATTGTCCTATGCAATAAACTATACATAAGCTACACCTTAGACAGTAAGAGACAAGTGAAATCATCAGAGGTGTACAAGCAGCCGAGATCAATTTCTATTAAGCTGACATGGAGGAAATAGCATCCATATCCTTGACTTCGTAGACCTAATATTTTTACACCTTCAACTCATAAATGTTCCATGAGTAGAAGCACCAGCAGTCTTTAAGTGCCTTTTCTCTGATCTACATCAATGCTCATTATTCTACATATTTAATATTCATTTCGGCATTCCTGTCATGTAAAGATGCAAAAAAAGAATGCAAAGCTCAACTACATAATCAAACCTACCAGGTACAACAATTTGGAATAATTGCATCATTTACAGCCAGATGTATTGATGAACAGCTGTTGTAATTAGTCAATGCGAGACAGTACAGACTAAGCCCACATGGGTTAAATGCTCTCATCCAGGCATTAGCCAGAGAGTATGCAGTAGTTTCCCTTCACGATGCTTTCTGCTTTGTGCGTGGCAGTGCTTGAAGCTGTATGTATGTGTGCAGCAGCAGCAGAGTGTTTTCAGACGAGCTTGAATTGCAGCTTTATTTCTTGTTATGGTGCTGTTAGAAGAGCGTAGAATTAAGGGAGGGAGTGAGAGAGAGAGGGGGGAAGAATTTAATCAAATTTAGACCTCCAAGAATAGAGGCAGTAAGAATAGAGAAGAGAAATGCAAAAAGAGGAGGAGGAAGGGAGAGAGGAACAGGGAGTTGTGGCAGGACAAACTGCAGGCAACACTGAAAATGCTGCAGTGAGCTGCATAATTAATCCAAAGGGAAGGCAGGGGGAGGAGTCAGGGGCGGAGCTTAGTGCAAGCAGGACTGAGCGCTGCTGTGCTTCTCTGATGCTTTGCTATTACTGTATTCCCTTTGTACTTTAGGCTGTTGTGCTCCTCTGTGATATTGGGAGGAGGTTACAGACGGAGAAGGACATCGCAGCTCTTCTGTCTTCAGTTCATATTTAAGAAATGACAGGATTCTCAGAGAGTACAGGGTGTCCTCTGCATGTCTGTGGCAGTGCAGCTCACGTTGTGCAACCCAAGTCATTCAGATTCTCTCAGTCACACTGAATGGATTCATGTGTTCATTTAGACGGTTATAAAACGGCTGTTTTTCACACAGTGAGTGAACACAGTGCCTACGGAGAATCTTAAAAGCAGTTCTGCTTTGGTGTGAAAATAAAAAAAAAGAAAAAGGGAAAATGGTATGTTATTCAACTAGCTGAAAAACCATTGAAAGGGCTAACAAGCTTTGCAAGCTTTGCAAGGTCAGGGCTGTTTTTTGTGCTGCTTTTTATTTATTTTTTTAGATATAGGCTTTAAATTCTTACATTAACTTCAACAGACCTGCGCTGGAGGACAAAAACAGGACTTTCTGATGTTTGTACATTTTAAAAATCACGCCAAGGGCAGTAATTGAATTCTCACAGTTTTTTAAAGGGGCCATGACATGAGAAATCAAATTTACTTTGATCTTTTGGCATACAAGAAGTCTTTGTACCATTAAAACACCCTGCAAGTTCCATAGCTTAAAACGTCCTCCTCATTATAAACAAAGCATTTATTTAATCAAGCTCCAAAAATTGTTTCGTTTGGATCCCAGGTGCGAGGTGGCATCGCTCGAGCACAAACATTTGAAGAGTTTATTTGCAAAAACAGATTTTCAGAAGATTTACAGAATCATGTTTTTTATTATGTTATCATGTTTTTATTGTGTTTTATTGTGTTAGTTATCTGTATATTTTAGTTATTTTTACTTCATATCAAACTAACCCAACTGCAGTTTGAGATTGATTGGAATGCACAGTGAAAAAACATGATTTTTGAAAACTGTTATCTCTTCATTTGCATAAACACCGCCTCCAGAGCAAGGCATCGACAAATAGTAATCTTCTCACCATAGGCACCGCCCACTGGTGTTCAGTAGCTTAATAGCTGATATGGCTGAATGCGAGTGTCGAATTGCTTCAAAAGCAAATAGAAATGACAATCACTGCCTATATCTTTTACACTGGATACAGTATACGGATGCATGCTCGCTTTTCTGACACAGTCCATGCACTTGCAGGAACAAGTGGATAGTTTATTTTAAATGGCTTTGTGTCAGAGGATTGTTTGGACTTTGGAGCATGTTGTTTTGTAATCAAGGCACAGTGTCTTGGAGAGTTCACAAAGAGTTCATGTTGAGAGATGAAGCGGTATCTGACTGCAGTTGCATCACAAACGGTAAGTAATTTATTTTAAAATGCTTTGTCTGGAAATGGCCATGTTAGTTTGATCATGTTGTCAAAACACTCACATGCAATAAAAATGCGATAAAAATGTTTTCTTGTAGGCCTATTTTATTTGATGTACTTTATGTAACATTTATTCATGATAAGCTTCTTTTGAATGCTGTCTACATCACACGTAAACAGCATCACCTGTGGTTAATATAATAATTTAATAGTGTAGTAATTTCTATAATATTTAATATAATAATTTCTTCATTCAAAATAAGGTTTGTTTATGCATTAAACTCGTGGCCCCTAGAAAAATATGTAATTCCCTCAACATAAGAAGTCATGGCCATGAGAAATGGATGTTGTTCTCGCAACATAACATTCTCTTGAGCCCACGACTTCACATCGCGTGGCCACAACATAAGGGTGTCGTTCCCTCGACAAAACGATCTTGTGGCCATGACAAAATTAAGTGAACCAAACATGTCTCCTCGCGGTCACCATGTATGCAATGACTTTAGCCAATCATAGCAGAGGCCAATTATTAACAAGCCTTAAAGGACCCTCGCCTTAAAAACAGGTTGTTTCAAACAAAGGTCGAAAATATTCATTTTTCCACATTTATTTCTTTTTCATTTATTTTATTTTCTTTATTTATTTATTTATTTTGCAAAAACTTTAATAACATCATAAGTAAACCTCAAGGAACATTAAAATAATAAAAAATCCATGTCATGACCCCTTTAAGATAAATAAATATTATAATGTGGTGTCGTAATACAACTATAAGGAACAGTTCTTCATCTACAGTGTCAAAAAGGGAAACCTTTTATCTTTTAGAATAAATGAAATTTTAATCCATAAAACAATTCTTTATCACAGCATGTTACTTAATTTCTGTTGCTAGATGACAAAATAACTTTAAAAAATACATAAAAAATAAAATATTTCAATATTATAATTCAATTGCAAACTATTTTTAATGTCTTATTTCAATTATATTAAATGAAAAAACATTGATTTTTTTTTTTTAAATAAAAATATTTTTTAACATCTATATTCCTATTCTTAAAGCATGCTGCAGCCTTGACATAAAAACCCAGAAGATCCATTCACCATGGGTTTCCTTTTGGAATGGATTTTTATAATGGAGTTTTTCAGTTTTTTTGGCTAATGTTAGCATTGCTGTTCTTAACGTAGATAAATAGCAATATCACACTGCACTGCCATCTATCCTTGTGGATTAGCATGAACATCTCTTGAGATTTATGCAAATCTCATTGATATCAGTGAGTTTTGGAGAGCAATCTACACAATAATTAATTATCTTACCTATATAACAAAAAAGAAACTAGTCGGGTGTCAAATCTTTCCATCTTGTGTTAACCATACTGATGTTTATGTTCATTTTTGTAACAGCGGTGAGAAAACAGCAGTTAAGAAAGCATCTGATCATAGCAACATGGATATGTTTGCATGTATGCATTTACCAGCTAGAACAAACTTTTCCAGAAAATTTAAGCTGTTTTGAATCCTAAAATAAACTCCAAATTAACTTTGTTTTGACTTGATTTAGTTCGAAATTATGTCACAGCAGTTTGTGTTTTGATTTAGCTTGAAGTAAATTGGGCTCCTTTTTGCCTAAAGTCAAAAATCTCCAATTTTCTATGAAATCCTGGTCTGTAGACATCCTTATTGTTTCTCTGCACTTCAGTGCAGTGTTTGAAGTGTTTACAGTGTTGAAAGGGCAGGACTGCTCTTTGTACAGGCCTCATTTGGCATTCATGTCTTGGGAGGCCAGACTCTCTCTCTCTCTCTCTCTCTCTCTCTTGCTCTTTTGTAGGCTTGCCCTCGCTCTACACTAGAGGTAAACAGCAGCTTTGATCAATGATTCCTCCATGCTCTCCTGCCTCACACGTCCACTCTCTAGCAGACAGCAGATGGTGGACGTGGAGCACATTTACTACAACACAAAAAACCTCTGTCTTGACTTTAATACACCTCTGCGGCGCCCTCAGACCAAATGTTCAATATCCAAACTTAAATCATTTTTGAAATGCAGTATATGGAGGTCTATTACTGAGAGACTATGAATCTTTGTATTATTAATAAATTAATGCTTCATGAAAGTAAGTGTTCCCTGCAGAGCTCTTTTTTTCTCTGATTGGTGGATTTTTTATACAGCATTATGGGTAATGTAGTCAGCAGAGCTAATTCTGGGAGTATTCTTTTCCATATATTTTTCCAATAGGGATTTAAAAAAAGTCTTGGTTAAAGCGTTAAAAGCTCTGAACCAAATTAGCTACAGTAGCTATGAGATAAATCACAACATTATAAACTTTGATTTAAAGCAAAAAAGTATTTGAAAGTCAGACACAAAGACAAACGAACCAGCTTTAATGAGGGAATGAACTACAAATTAAAATCAGTTTGAAGCTGTTGATTGTATATATAGAAACTATCTTGATGTAAATTTACATTTATTATATTAAAATATTTAAATATTAAAGTGTAATTTAAGGTGCTTCATGGGAGTGGGTGGAGCTCAGCACTCGACTGGTGTAATTTGCTCATTGCTACTGTCTGATTGGTGGAATTACCTTTATGGATCATGGGTAATGTAGTTTTTCTCCAGAGATTCTGCTATTAAATATGATTATTTAAAACATAAGTTAAAATCATGTGAACTGATGGCTTCAACAAAAGTTTAAACAACCTCAGAGCTCACAGTAGGTCTGCCTTTAAAGGTTTATAAGTTATTGTTAAAAATCAATTTCTCTGTCAGTGCCTATAGCCATGTGGTTAGCGCACTGACATATAGTGCAACTGTCTTTCAGCCTGACCTGGGTTCAAATCCTGACCCAGGGTGCTTTGCCAATCCTGCACCCCTGCACTCCACCTAACACTTTCCTGTCAGTCTCCACTGTCCTATCACCCAAAAAGGCTTAAATGAAAATCTATTTCCCTATGGAGAAAATGTATGTCATTTTTTTTCTGTTGCACTTTCTTAAACATGATGATTTTTAAATAAGTTGAAATAATGCAAACATATGGCTTTAACAAAAGCATATATGTGACCCTAGACCACAAAACCAGTCTTAAATAGCATGGGTATATTTATAGCAATAGCCAAAAATACATTGTATGGGTCAAAATGATCAATTTTTTTTTTATGCCAAAAAAAATCAGGATATTAAGTAAAGATCTTTTGGTATGTAAAGATATTTTGTAAATTTCCATATTACTGTAAATATATCAAAACTTACTTTTTGATTAGTAATATGCATTGCTAAGAACTTCATTTGGACAACTTTAAAGTCAGTTTTCTCAATATTTTGATTTTTTTTTTGTTTTTGTTTGTTTGTTTTGTTTTGTTTTGTTTTTGCCCCCTTAAATTCAAATAGTTCTCAGTCAAATATTGTCATGTCCTAACAAACCATACATTAATGGAAAGCTTTCGTGTGATGTATAAATCTCAGTTTTGAAAAATGGACCCTTAGGACTGGTTTTGTGGTCCTGTGTCACATATCATAGAGCTCACAACAGGTCTGTCTTTAAAGGGTTAGGCTGGTTTCTATGTATGTGGCGATTCAGCACCAAGGCCAGCAGCCAAAAAACAGCACATGCTACTGAAGAAGAGATCAAGAATCAGGCGTCTCTGGTGGCACAATATGAAGTGCATCTGTAGCCACTCTGGAAGGATGTGAAAAGTGGCCATAACAGCACAGAAAGGTTAACTTGCATGAAGCTGAAAGGTTAACTGTGAAGCTCTTTCTTTGACACCAAAAAACATACTAATCTGCAGCGCCATATGACATAAAGCCAGCACAACATCACTGTCAGGTTAT
This sequence comes from Labeo catla, assembly GCA_012976165.1. NCBI lineage: Eukaryota > Metazoa > Chordata > Actinopteri > Cypriniformes > Cyprinidae > Labeo > Labeo catla. The sequence goes on from VONZ01000246.1 coordinate 430,993, forward strand.
CGAGCAGTCCTCAGACACCTCTCACTCCACTGGAGTACAAATAACAGCTGAAGTGAGTAACAGCTGTTGAAGTGTCTTGTGTTCAGATGCAATGAGCTTTGGTGCTTGTGCAGCCACTACATGTTCAAGTCTGGTTCAACCCTGTTCTGACAATCATTTCATAAATGTGCAACAACAATACTGTGCAAAAACAGAAGAGAGAAATACTGTAGTTTTCAATGAAATGAAGGCTTAAAAGGATAGTTCACACAAAAATGTAAATTCTGTCAATAATTACTCACCCTCATGTCGTTCCAAACCCATAAGATCTTCATCTTTGATGTTCATCTTTGGAACACTAATTAAAGGAGAAGTCCACTTCCAAAACAAAGATTTACATATAATGTACTCACCCCCTTGTCATCCAAGATGTTCATGTCTTTCTTTCCTTAGTCATAAAGAAAGATATTTTTTATGATATCTGAGAGCTTTCTGTCCTTAGACAGCAATGTAATTACCATGTTCAAGGCCCAGAAAGGTAGTAAGGACATTGTTAAAATAGTCCATGTGATATCAACCTTAATTTTATGAAGCTACAAGAATATAGAATGTGCACAAAGAAAACAAAAAAAAAGCACAATGTCAGTCTTTGATGTGTGTTTACGAGAGTAGTGTAAGTGTATAGTGTGTAGCCCATATTTACACATTTTCATATTCATCCAAACACTGCTCTCAGTAGCGTGTGTGATGTCGGGATGTTTGCTAATAGTGAACCGCTGCTTCTTTTTATCCCTGAATGAAAAATTAAAAACTTCACTGAGAGTATATCAGGGATTTAGGTGACTTCTAATGCACTAGTAATCGTCCTAACAAACACATAACAACACCCTAGAAGCCAAACAGCCAAACAGAAAGTTTTGAGTTTTGAACAGACAAACAGAAAGCGAATGAAACTCTAAAAACCAATAATGAAATGTTTACAGAGCCATTAAAAAACACCCACATGGAAAGGCATTGATATGACAAATTGAATATGGAAAAACATCAGCGAATTGGCTGCCGTCCTTTGCTTATAGGACTAATAGAGCGAGAAAGTGTTCTTTCAACAGAGAAATAATAAATTGAGAAGTTACTGGAAAAACAATTTCCTTTTAAAGGCTGTTTTTGCACTATCAGCTGCATTATCTCATAAGTCTTATTAAATAGAAATTCTGCAGCAGTGAAGTGTACAATTCTTTTAGCGAGCACAACATAAATAAATGTCACTGAGAAATCACTGGTGGCTCCACTTAACACGCCGATAAACAAACATGGAGATGTTTTAGAATATATTAAGTCACCCTACAAGCATTTAACTACTTTCCTATATGTTGGATGTCACAAACTACTAGTCTAAGTAGAAAACCAGCTGACAATTCACACAGTTAAGATAATGTGTGTCATTTGTGTATTTGCTCATTTGAGGCGCTATCCACATTCTCCCTGAGGGCCTCAAGTCATTTGGCTTTAAAGCGCACAGCGGTTCACCTCGGGAGGCTGATACCTCCACAATTACCACACGGCTGCTAACTGAGAATCGATTAGTCCTGTCCTCTCCTTTCCTGGCCTTGATTGATTGTTGATTCAACTCTAAGATTACAGAGCCATGTGTAATTTGGTGATAAACATTCACACCTTGGCAATGACTGCAGGTGAGTGTGTGTGTTATGTGTGTGTGTGTGTGTGTGTGTGTGACAGAGAGAGAGAGAGAGAGAGAGAGAGAGAGGGAGAGAGTGATTTTTTTCAGGTCTGAACCTTAAAAATGATTTTCATTAGTATGACCGATTTGGAGAAATGCAGCATTTCATCATTTGCTCATCAATGGATCCTCTGCAGGGTCCATTAGGGTCCAAACAACTGATAAAAACATCACAATAATCCACAAGTAATTCAAACCACTCATGTCCATCAATTAATGCCTTACGAAGTAAAAAGCAGCACACTGATATACAACGCTGTTGCGCTATGGGCGTCCCGAGTTCGAATCCGGCTTGAGGACCTTTCCTGATCCCGCCCCCTTCTCTCTCTCCCACTTTGCTTCATGTGCACTATGCGCTGTCCTATAATAAAAAAGGCAAAAAGGCCAAAAATAAATCTTTAAAAGAAAAAAGATTTGCTTTCATCTTATTCTGATGGCACCCATTCACTGCAGAGGATCCATTGGTGAGCAAGTGATGTAATGCTACATTTCTCCAAATCTGTTCCTATGAGGAAACAAACTCATCTACATCTTGAATGGCCTGAGGCTGAGTAAATTTTCAGCAAATTTAAATTTTTGGGTGAACTATTCCTTCAGCTGAATGCATATTTTAAATTGACATACTAAATGTTTGTTTACTGTATTTGGTTTGGGGAGACTGGGGAATACAAAATGAGCAATAAAAAGTATAAAAGTAAACATGAATGAAATATTCATTTGGGTATATTTTTTAGACTAGCAGAATTATATGAAACAATAACTTTATTATGCCTAAGGTTTTAAGATAAGCTTTGCCTTTTCTCCTGTAATACAAGCTCTAGTCCAAGATAACTGGAGGCAGTGATGAATACAAATATGCCTTAATATCTGCATTGTAAATAATGTAGGCCTCCCAGAAGACCACAACTATTCATGACAATGACACTGGAAGATATTCCAAGCAGCTGACAGAACAACAAAGACGAAGTGATATAAACACATATTGTCAAAATGTCATACTGTAATACGTTTAAAGGAAACACATATGACTTATACCATCGTAAAGTAAGTATTTGAGTGAGACAGTCTGCTCCTCATATCCTTTTTCTGCAGTGAAAACATGGACAGTCATTCATAACAGCTTTCAGAAATACAGCACAAGAGAACTGAACGCAGTTGTACATTAAATGATGCTCACTCACATAAGATGAATACTCCTGTCATCTGGTAGTCTGATAAACGCAATTTAAATTTACAGTACATTAACCAAGTCATTTCACATTAAAGTAACATGACCAGCTGAATACTCATTTTACTGGTTCCTGGCTTTGGACCTGTTCACACTAAACAAAATATACTTACTGCACATTAAACAACAGCAATCTGTTTTCTTTCGGAAATAATTCTCATTTATTTATTTAAATAAAACTTCCTGTCGCGTATGCAAAAGCCTGCAGGGCTAAAGGTTAATACTCACTGTCAGTTAGTCATACTGCATTACTTTCACTGTTTGCCTCTGGGAAAGATTATAATAATTTGCATTAAAGTATGAAAAGACAAAGCATGTGTTATGCACAAGATGAAAACTGAATCAGTTTTTGAATATTAAGTATTGCAGTACACTTACGGTGATCCCAGTGTTCAAAGGCGAATCATCCAGAGAAAAATCACTACATTCATATTTGTAGGACTCTCTTTCTTAAGTGTAGCACACAAAAATATATTTTTCTTAGTGTTTATTTGTCCATATGAAAGTCAAAAGGGTGTTGTTTTGGACCTTACTGACTTTCATTGTAAAGATACAGAAAAGCCACTTCAGAAGTGCTTCTGTGCCACATTTACACTGTAAATTTAACATACAGTGCCTTGCAGAAAGACTCTTTTTTTCACATTTTGTTATGTTGCAGCCTTATATTAAACTGCTTTAAATTACTTTTTTCCCCACACCAATTTGTACTCCATACACCATAATAACAAAGCAAAAAAACAGATTTGTGAACACTTTGCAAATTTATTAAAAATAAAACACTAAAATAAGTACAATGCATAAGGATTCACACCCTAAGTACTCAGTACTTAGTTGAAGCACCTTTACAGCCTCAAGTCCTTTTGGGTATGATGTGACAAGCTTTGCACATCTGCATTTGCCAATTATCTGCCATTATTCACTTCACCTTTACCTCTCAAGCTCTGTCAGCTTCATAGGGTCTGGCAGACATTTTCAGGTTTCTCCAGAAATATTTGATTGCAATTAAGCCCAGGCTGTGGCTGGGCCATTCAAGGACATTCACAGTAGAGTGCGGATCGGGCCGCATTTTTCTGTCCGAGCCCGGCCCGCGTCCGACTGAGCAGTAACCGAACCCGACCCGAGCCCGACAGGCATTAAGATATTTATGTCCGAGCCCGATCCCAGCCCGACACAGTTAAAATCTAATTTTTTTCTCATACTAATGACACATGCACTTTTTTTGTGTGGAAAGCCCGCTTTTATTAAGCAACTGTAGGAGAGCATCAGCGCACACAAGGGGCAAAAAGCGCCGTTATAACACAGGCGCACACACAAGAGGCTTTATCATATAGCCAATTGAAATTAAATAAACATAGCCCAACAAAAAATGGCCCAAGCTAACAGAACAAAATCAAACAATACAAAAATAACAAAACAAAAATAAAAATTAAATAATAACACAACAGGTTTTGTGGGCCTATCGATAACATTAACAGTGTCCCCAGCGATAACATTAACGTAACACAAATGCAGCCTATTGAAATGAAAATCACTCTTACCATTTTCCTCGAAAACTGTATAGGCTACTAAAGTGCAACATGGGATCTATTTACATAATCCATCCATCAAAGTTTAGGCTAATCTACTAAGCAGTTTTAAATTTTAAATGGTCAATGCCTTATCGCGCTGATGTGACCGAGCCCGACCCGAACCCGAGCATCCTTTCTAAATATCTGTCCGAACCCGGCCCGGCCCGGCCCGTCGGGTACCGTCGGGCTCAGGTCGGGTATCCATCCTCTAATTCACAGAGTTGTCTATAAGCCACTCTTGCTGTGTGCTTAGGGTCATTGTCCTGTTGGAAGGTGAGCCTTCTGCCCAGTCTGTGGTTCTGAATGCTCTGGACTGGGTTTTTTATTAAGACTACCTCAATATTTTGGTGCATTGAGCTTTTTTTTATACTCTGATGAGTCCCTCAATCCCTGCCTCTGAAAAAGTGTCCCACAGCATGAGGCTGCTACCTACATACTTTACTTTTGGGATGGTACTGTGCAGGTGATGAGCAGTTTGATGAGCAATCTCGTTTCTTACAGTCTGAGGGTCTTTTAGGTGCTTTTTTTTTTTTTTGCTGTGTCTTCACTGAGGAGATGATTGAGTTTGGCCACACCACCATAAAGCCCAGATTGGTGGAGTGTTGCAGTGATGTTTGTCCATCTGTAAGTTTCTTCCATCTGCATATATGATCATGGAGCTCAACTAGAGTGACCATCAGCTACTTGGTCACCAGTATAACCAAAGCCCTTCTCCATCAATTGCTCAATTTGGCCAGGAGGCCAGCTCTAGAAAGAGACCTAGTTGTTTCAAGCTTCTTTGATTATAGATAATGGAGGCTACATGCTTCTGTGAACCTTCAATGCAGCAGAATTTTTTCTGAACTTTTTCACAGACCTTCGCCTAGATGGAAGCCTGTTTCTGAGCTCTATAGGCATTTATGTTGACCTCAGTGCTTTGTTTTTGCTCTGATATGCATTTTCAGCTGTTAGACTATTTCTGAGAGGTGTGTGCCTTTCCAAATCATACTCATTAAAATGAATTAGCCACAGGTTAACTTCACTTGAAGTGTTGTAACTACAAGTGATATGAGTGCTCCTGAGCTAAATTTCAAGTGTCCCAGGAAAGGGTATGAATACTTATGCAATGGAATGATTTCACTTTTTTTAATTTCTAATAAATTCGCAAAGTACTTTGTCATTGTGGTGTATGAATTGTAGATTGATGTGGAAAAAAAGTAATTTAATGCAGTTTAACATAAGGCTGCAAAATAACAAAACATGAAAAAAAATGAAGGGGTATGAATACTTTTGGAAGGCACTGTAACTGAATGGTAAAGACACATTTTTATTTTATTGTTCATTCATGCCACCTCTAAGCAGCAGTAAAGACAACTAAATGCCACTTTAGAAGTGCTTCTGTGCCACCTTTGCATTGTATTGCCTATTTTTATTTGCACCAAATTTACATTGCAAAGATGGGACAGAGCTGCTTTTGAAGTGGCATTTAGATTTCTTTAAAGGCTGTTTAATGCTGCTCAGAGGTGGCATAAAATTGTTTAAAGACATCTCAGTGCCACTTCAAAAGTGCTTCTGTGCTACCTTAACAATGTAAATTTTATCACATGATGTGAAAAGATACCTTTTTTAAATGACAATTTTGTTTGTAAACTGTATTTATATTTTTGTAATCTGTATTTATATATTTATATATAAATTTGTTCTCTATACCATTTGTTAATGAATATCTAAAGCCGGAATTCTTATATACTGTACATATAAGAAGTTTTGTGTGTACTGTGCATGTACACAGCACAGTAGTATTTGCAGTCCATTCATATTGAGCCACAGAGAGTTGTAATTAACCAACAGCTGAGTGAACATTATTTTCAGGCGTGACCGTTTGGAGCTGTAAAGGGAGCCGGTGATGGATGGCTTTGGTTCTCCACACAAGCAGCAGTCCTTGTGCTGTCCAAGAGAACAGCTGGGGGAGAGCCAGTCACCGGCCAATAGATTTATCACCACACTCTTTAGGAAAAGAAGACTTTTCTTCATAGAAACAGATAATCAAATCCAAAGCAGAAGAGAAGTAAACCACAGAGTTATGAATCTAGAACATTTCAAGCCTTTAGGTCAAATACCTGTGGAAGAGTCTTGGCACCCCTACAAATCGCCCATGGGCTGTTCATAGACCGTCTGATGCAAATTGCACAGAAAAACGGTAAGAGCTCTGACAAAACAGCAGGCTCAAATCTGACTGGTGGGCCTCGTGCAGTTAAAGGAAATCAGAGTCCACAAGTTCAGTTACATTTTATAAAAAAAACAACCTATTTAAATTACTTTTAGAAAATATAGGGGTCATTCTATAATTAGGAGTACATTAAGCACTTTTTCCCAAAAACTCAAACATGACCTTACATAGCTGTTTTGAAACAATCTATATTGTATAAAGTGCTATATAAATAAAGGTGATCTGTAGGAATATGTGCATAAAATACCATCTATGTTTGCTACTGTCCACCATGTTACCTTTACTGGGTAACATAGTTGACGTGTATAGTTGACATTTTTAGTTTTTTGGGCCTATACTCAACATGGAAGCCTAGAACTACTGAGCATATGGTATGTTTAGAAATATATTTTCATAAACAAAAAAAAACAAGCAATAATACTTGTGTGACACTGTTGACAGTCAATTAATTCACTCTTGACACGTTTGCTAGTTTAGCCAATATTAGGGGAAAGACAGAGAACATAACTTCTAGTGCTTCTAGAGGAAATATCATCATACTGTGCAAGTTATGTGAGAATGGGACAAACCATTCGTTTGCTTTCTAGTGGGTAACTTAGTTGATAATGATTTTCCGGACACAAATAAAACAAGTTATATCATAATAGACACTTATTTTTGAAGCACACACCCAAATGTCTTGATAACCTAATCCAGTGGTTCCCAAACTGGGGGGCGCGGAGTTATGATAAGGGGGGCGCGGCAATGCTAGTGTACAGTCGGACGATTTTTATATATATATTCGAAAGAAACAACGGCCGAAAATATCTGCCGCACTGCCCGGCAGTATTCAGCGCGCACCGTTCAATATTCCGCTCTATGAATGTGCGTTCCGTTGAGCTGCTCACGGCCCATATGAATGCTCCACTCGTGTACCGCTTATGCTCAACGGAAAAGCAAAGTCCGCTCAAATAACGCGCCGACAGAAAATGTCAATGTATACTTGTTACTGTTTGCAATAGCGTCGCATAATGTGCTGTAACATGCTATAGTACTGCTGTACTGGACAACGCTGGTAAAATGACGTACCCTCTCGTGATGGTGTGCTCTGCTCACATGCTCTGATAATAATAGCTTTGTAGGACTATACATTATTTTGATAATTAGTCCAAAAAAGTTCTAATCTAATATCTAATTCCGTTTCATAGAACTAAATAAAAAATAATATATTGAGATTTAATATTCGTATATTTTCTGTCCAATTTTATTGTTACTCTCAATAAACGTGGTTATTTTATTGGCTTGTGATTATTTTTTATTCAGTATCATTAAAATTACTGAGTTAAATTAAAAAGTCTTACAAAATGACTATATTATTTCATAAAATAATAAATAATTATTACAAAGCAGTTTAAGTTTCGGACAAGAATTTTCATTTCGGTACATCCCTAGATTTTTATGTAAAAAGAAACGTTTTTAAGGTGATACAAGACCCCACTGTGAAATTATCTTAATTATTATACGGCTACTTGCCACATGTAAATAATTTAACACAAAATATGAATTTCATCATATTTTATTACCTCAAGACGACTCGCAGTACCCGCTGCAGCTGTCTTTTATCAGTTGTAATTGTTTTTGTCGTAAAATAACAGACCACTAGGTGGTGCAATTGATATCAGAAATGAGAACTGCGGTTAGCCGAGTAAAATTATGAATGAATGACGCATAGTAGTTCTGCTCTAATCATGGACAAGTTTTTGAAAAGACATCAAGTGCCAGGTAAACCTATATAGATGGTAGATGAGGTAGATGATGAATCTACTTCAGAGATCGCAACTAGAGATAAAGAGGTAAAAATATGAGAAAATTAAGAAAATCTGTTTAAAAAACAATGAATGCTGTTACATAGTAAAAAAAAACAGTACATAGTAAAGCTGCATGCTTTACTTTTAATGTTTCTACTCTAAAAGTGACTAGTTCCTTGTTTAGTTTTTTTTTTCAGTAAATTGTTACACACTGAATTATAATAAGTGTAATAATTATTACGTTTCAAATAATTCCTTCTGAAATTGTGTTTATGTTTATATGTAAATGAAGGGGGTGGGGTGGGTGGGGGGCTTGAATTTCTTTTATTCTGCAAAAGGGGGGCCCGGCAGAAAAAGTTTGGAAACCACTGACCTAATCTAACTGAAGGCAAGACTATGAAATTAATTTATATTTGAGGTAATTTTCATGCTTAAATTCAGAGTAGAATGAGGTATGTTTTGATGCTGGATGCTGGTTAGGTATGTTTTTGGTGATGGTTTATTTGGTCTTTGCTGGTTGATGCTGGTCCTTGACCAGCAACATGACCAGCATAAAAAGGACCAACATAAACCAGCTAAGAGCATAAACCAGCAAAGGACCAGACCAGCATAAACCAGCAAAGGACCAGCATAAACCAGCTAAGGACCAGCATAAACCAGCAAAGGACCAGCTTAAACCATCACCAAAACATACCTAACCAGCATCCCAGCATCAAAACATACCTACCAGCATATGCTGGTTTTTTTCACCAGGGCTCGTGAGTCTTTTTGGACAATACATTAAGAGAACTGAGTCATGTTCATGAATCGTTCTTTGCGTTTGATTCTCTAAAAAAACAGCTTGTTCATGATTCTGTCTATGCTGTTTGTGAGGTGTATTTTTAATTGACTCAAAACAACCGGCTCATAGGAGTATGTTCATGAATCGGACTTCGCTTTTGATTTATTTAAAGACAACCAGCTCAGAGTCATTTGTTCATGAATCGATCTATGCTGGTTGCACTATTTTGATTCACTAAAAAGAACCATCTCAGAGTCATTTGTTTGTGAATCGGTGTTCGTTTTTGATTCACTAAAGAGAAGCAGCTCAGAGTCATTTGTTCATGAATCGATCTGCGCTGGTTGCACTATTTTGATTCATTTGTTTGTGAATTGGTGTTAATTTTTGATTCACTAAAAAGAACCAGCTCAGTGTCATTTATTTATGAATCAATCTACACTGTTTGCGCGATATGTTTTTAATTAAACCGGCTCATAGGACTCAGTTGTTCATGAATCGGATTTCAGTAGTCACGCTGTATTTGTTTGAGTTCGTTTTTCTTGTTTTGTTGTTTTGTCATTGTTTTACAGCACACAATCTTTTAGCACTTTACCATCAATCCAGACTGCAAGCTCACAGTTCAAATGATTTATTATTTCTTATGAAACAGCAGCAGGAAAAACGATGTAAGTAACAATGCACAACATTTGCTCTTGCAGTAAGAGTGACCCTGCAATAACATTTGCTTGCAAAGTCTTCATACACAACAGCGTTTCACCAAATCTTTTGTATTTTGTGGTCAATGTGAGAAAAGTATTCCAACAAATGGTGTGCAGTAATCCAAATGTGGGTGAAAACATAACGATGGATTCTGAAAATATATGTGTTGTATAACAACTCAGCTGTCAGGCTGCTACAGTGAGCAGTTTCAAGAAATAACCAGTCCCTGACATTAATCATAAGACTTTTTGAAGTAAAAGAGCAGAGCTTATATCTTTAAAGTTTACTCAGCCTTTAATGTTGCGTAAAAATATGAACTCTGGTCTGTCAGTCTCAATGTGAGACTGCAGGGTAGCACATCAGAGTTGTGTGGTTTGCATATTTGTCACTTTTATCACACCACTTCGCCTCATCCAGGCCCATAACTTGTCATCTTTGCAGATTGTATCTAGACATTCTGACATTAAATGTGTATGTCAGTTGGCTCCTGTCTCACTTCTCCACAGCTCTTTCTTGATGATTTAGCCATACTACTTGATGAATATTTATAAAGGCCTGCGGATGAAATGGAGGTTTCACAGATATATGAGTGAAGAGATATAATGTTGGTGAAACTTATATAGTTTGTTCTTCTCTGAGACTGTTTGTAAGTTCAGCTGAAGGTGATGTCTGCGGTTTTCTGTTCATTTCACGCTGACTTTCACTCACTGCTGAATGTGCTCTCCAGCTACAGGAAATGCTGAAAGTCTCCTAGACTAGATATTTTTGTGATTGGAGTGGCTGATACTGGTGACCTTAGCTGCTCTTATTATATTTTTTGCCATGGCATTGGGTCAGGAAGGTGACATTCTCCTCAAGTCAATGACTTTCCAACTGTTGCTCAGTATCCACTCTGTCTTGCTGCTGTCTGTCACTGTTGTCTTAATTTGGTTTAAAAAAAGCAGGAACAACAACAACAAACACACTTCACAAATCTAAACAAAAAGAACATCTATTACATATTATATAAATAGTATGTATACGGTTCTCAAATTTTTGAATGTTTTTAAAAGACGTTTTTTATGCACACCAAACCTACATTTATTTTATTTATAATACAAAACTGTACAACTGTGAAATATCATTGCAATTTAAAATAGCTCTTTTCTATTTGAATATCATTTAATATGAAATTTATACCTTTGATACAAAGCTGAATTTTCAGCATCACTACAGTGATCTTCAGTTTCACAAGATCCTTCAGAAATCATTGCAGTATGTGACCAAGAACCACAAAACCAGTTATAAGAGTAAATTTTTCAAAATGGATAATAATAAATAAGCTTTCCATTGATGTATGGTTTGGCCGAGATACAACTATTTTAATATATGGAATCTGAGGGTGCAAAAAAAATATTGAGAAAATTGCCTTAAAAGTTGTCCAAATGAAGTTCTTAATAATGAATATTACTAATCAAAAATTAAGTTTTGATATATTTACAGTGGGAATTTTACAGAATATCTTCATGAAACATGATCTTTACTTAATATCCTAATGATTTTTGGCATAAAAGAAAAATAAATAATTTTGACCCATACAATGTATTTTTGGCTATTGCTACAAATATACCCCACACTGTAAAAAACAATTTGTTGAGTCAACTTAAACTAATTTGTAACCTGGCTGCCTTAAAATTTTAAGTTCAGTCAACTCAAAAAAAGTTTATTCAACTTGAAATGTTAAATTTTACTAAGTGACAACTTAGATATTTGAGTTGAATCAACTTAAAAATTTAAGGCAGCTGGGTTACTTACCCATCTGTTAAGTTTAGCAAACACAAATATCTAAGTTGTTACTAAGTACAACTTAACATTTCAAGTTGAATAAACTTATTTTAGTTTACTGAACTTAAAATTTTAAGGCAGCAGGGTAACAAATTATTTTAAGCTGACTCAACAAATTGTGTTTTTTATTTTTTACTGTGCAGTGACTTAAGACTGATTTTGTAGTCCAGGGTCACATATTGATTTGCTGCTCAAGAAACATATATTATTATTATCAATGTTAAAAATAGTTGTGCTGCTTAATATTTTCCTATAGAAACAACATGGAAAAATAATATATGCAATAATACAGTAAAAAGAACACAACATTTACAAAGTTTTGACTGTAGAAGTCTATTTAGTGCATTATGAAATATTTTTAAAGAAACAGAAACCTTATTTTTAAAGTTTGAAATAAATATATTTTACTGTGGTGTTATACAAGACTGCGTATTGTCGTGAGTCATGAGACAAAAAAAATTAAAAATAGGCCAGCAGAAAGAGAGTCCTACTCGCTGTAAGAAAACCCTCTCTGATATCTGCCGACCGTTCTCTTAGGCATTCGGCACTTCTTTGAACGTATTGAATCTAAAAAGGCAGCTCTTTTTAACCAAGCACAGCTCCACATGCAGTATCAGCAGTTTAGAGACAAAAGCCAAACTCATTACATAACCTCTATGCTGACTGTGACAGACACCCAACTGTCAGCAATCTGCCACGGACCACAAAACTCTGCCATCTTGTGCCGCATTTACTCAATGAAGAAGATCAAGGCTGCGTGTTTAGACCTGAACGACCATTTGAAAGCAAACACGAGCCTATTATTTAGCCAAATACTACTTAATGTTGCTGTATTTACTAGTATTTGTTATGAAATGGACTTTAAAATCTTTGTGTTGTTGAGCAGCATGGCATATGCAGTAAGCATCCATTTTCAAAGCTGGAAAACCTCAAAGTCACGCACTAAGAAGCCCTGCAGCATTCCCAGCCGCATTTGAGTATTTTTGCACCTTTATACTTCAGTTCTGTTAGTGTTAGCTGAGATATTACGTTGAGCTGGTCACACCTGCTCTCTGTGATTGTGTGTCCCTCTCCAGAGGGCTGCTTTGGTGTTGGCTCTGCTCGGGAGTAAATGAAAGCCTAACTCCCAATCTCCTTCCACGGGGCTTTTCTGCACAATGTGCGGAAAGCTCTTGCAGAAGGACGGGTTTGCGTGAGGGTCTCATGGTGCTTGTGCACTGGAGGAGGCTGAAGTGAGACCTGGCTTACAGGAAATCGAACAGGAATAATTCAGTGGTGATTCAGAGCCATGTTCTTGGTTGCAAGGACATGCTGTGAGGGAATGCTTGTCTTTCGGCTAACTGTTACATCTCCATTGTACTCCATTAACCTTGAGACTGTACTGGCATGTTTGATGACAACTTTGCTACCTGCAGACTGCAGTATGGAGTTGTTATGTTTACACTTTTTCAAAGTCGAGACAACTAGTTGTTTTAACAAAATATGCTTTATTTCATTTATTTGTAATTGTTATTAAAATATCAGGAGAGTTTTATGCTATTGCAGCTATTGCAGATCCATCTGTGTTGGATATATAGGTCTGGGTTGCTAAAGACCCTACTGAGGTGAATGGTTAAAAAGATCACTCAAAATTTTGTCTTCATTTACTCGCTCTCATGTCATTCCAAACTCTCTTCATTATACCAAATTGTTGTGTCGTTTCAGAAAACTTAAGGGTGGGATAATCTACTCGACTGAACAGATTTTAAAACACCATACATCATACATTTGATGTCTTGTTATAGAGGAAAAATTGGGTATCATACACTAAATGACATTCAGGTTGTCATGAACACAACAAACTCAAACTCAAAATGAAACAGTATGTTCTAAACGTGGCTCCTTCGCCTAGATGGAATCAAAGTCTCAAGAGAGAAAATTGGTGTCTGTGTCCATCATACAGATTTCCTGAGAAGTCTGTCAACTTCGACTGGCCAAAATATACAGACTCTCTGACTTTCAGCAACTAACATCAGTTTTTCTGCAATTTCAGACAGCAAATCTAGACAAAATTGTGCTGTGTTTCTTAAACTAATATGTTCACATTTTTCCTTTTTTTAAAGAGTGTGCTTTTTGAAATATGAGAGCGGAATCTTTTTTTTTTTTTTAATATTCCTTTGTGTAATAGGTAGACTCTCTCCAAAAAGTCTTTTGGCTTTTAGTATGAATATATTAGCCTAAAGCTTATCTATAAGCTACTGTGCTCTAAAACAAAAACAAACACACATTAAGCAGATATAACATTAGGAATGCCCTTGACTAAAGATTTTTCTGGTTGACTAGTAGTCGTTCATTTTAAGCATTAGTCGAATATTAGTTGCACATTTATTAATAAACCATATAAATCATAATAATGAGCCTTTAATTGCCTACACATAATAAGCATTTAATAAGTGTTTAAGCACAACACTGATTCGTCATCTCTGCAGTAATGATGTGCCTTGTTGCATGATTCATACGGATTACATAATCTGAGAATATTTGTGTTCTCTTTGAATTAGTTCATTTAAAAGTAGACATTTCACTCTCCATAGATATATTTTATATTTTTTCATGTCTGTAAGGCAAGTATACATGGAGTTTTGAAGTTTCGTGCTCAAGTTCACAGAGACCAAGACGACAGAAAGAGCATCCGTTTTGCTTTCATTATTTTACAAAAGCACAACGGTTCGTTGTTATTCTGAGTGCACACAAATAAATGTAGAGTCTTCACAGATTAAAAAGATGTATTACTTTAACCAAAAATGACAGAGTATTTTAAGAGCAAGTGAGCATGCTACTGTTCAGCTTCCACACAGACACCTGAATAGCGCACATTTTTCTAGGTTAATATTAGATTGAGCGTCACCCTGCACTTCAGCTTCTTGTCAGATTTTCTGTCCAATCAAATGCTTTCTAGAATCTGAAGTGTCCCGCCCCCTACACTATAAATAGATGCTGAAGCTGCAGCTGAGATCAGTCACTTGGTTACAGAGTAAGTGTTTTCTGTATGGTGAATGGGACTATTTAGGGGATAGGGAACAACATTGTCAATATGCTTTTGATTGGAGCAAATGAAGTTTGGTTTTGCACTGTGTCAAGCGAACCATCGCAGCACGCACACAGTCTGCTATGGTCCAGAGAGACAATATCACAGAGCCGATCATATGCGTGAATCAGCACAAACCACGAAACGTATCAGCCTCATTTGAATTCTACACAGAATGCTATATTTTATAGCAATATGGATTAGATTAGGAGGAGAAATGGTTAGACAGACTTGAACTGCACTGAAGAGTGGAAGAGATAACTCTGATGCCATTCACCAATATATTACACAGCTTTCAAACTACACATCCTCGGCATGATTATGATCACTGTTTTGCCTAGTAACTGTTTCATATCTATTAGAGTGTGGGTGTCATACGCTGTGAACCAAGCTCAACGGCTCTGGCACAAGCTGTGATAGAGCTGATCGATATGTCCCACCCTGTCTTCCTGTTTCTGTTGAAATTACATCACCACATAGAATAACGCTGCATGTTTTAAGACACTTCAGTGGACCTTTAAGGACTAAATAACCTAATACCCCTTCCAGGAAATTATATTTTGTATCACTTGCTCAAACATATTACAACAGGGGTGGCCAATTTTGGTCGTGGAGAGACACATTCCTGTGATTTTCCAGGCCCGAAGTTGTCCACCCCTGAATTACAAATCTTGTAGACCAGGGATGGGCAACTTCGGTCCTGGAGGGCCACTGTCCTGCAGAGTTTAGCTCCAACTCTAATCAAACACACCTGAACAAGCTAATCAGTGTCACTAGAGAGATAACTAGAAAGCTATAGGCAGGTGCGTTTGATTTGGTGCTAAACTCTGCAGGACAGTGGCCCTCCAGGACCGAAGTTGCCCAATCCTGCTGTAGACCAGTGGTGTCCAGTCCTGCTCCTGGAGCATCACTGTCCTGCATAGTTTATCTCCAATACTAATTAAACACATCTAAACCTGCTAAACAAGGTCTTCAGGATTACTAGAAACTTTCAGTCAGGCGTGTTGGGACAGATTGGAGCTCAACTCTGCAGGACCGGACGTCTCTGCTATAAAATTGAACAAATTTTGTATGTTTAGCTAACCAGATACTCATGGAGAAGAACACATTTTCTCTATACAGATACACTACATTTGCAGCAAGATTCTTCTGCTTTGTTCTTTGTAAGAGTGCTTTGCTTTGAACCATTTTTGCATTTTACACCATGAAGGAAGCGGCATGTAATTTTGTCCTCTATTCTCTTGTCTTTTATGTGTTCTCATTCCTGGAATTGAATCATCAGAGTGGACAGAAGCGCTTAGTGCTTTCAGCCTGGACACGAATAAAACAATTAACCAGAGATTCACAACCATCGGGGGCTGCTTTGTCTTCCTGTTTGCCATTTTGTCCTCTTGGGAAACAAACAAGTAGGAGAAAGATCCAATTACCTCCTTCAAGAGGAGAGGCAATTCTCCTTAAAGTGATTGTCTCAGATCTGCCACATTAGGTTTGTTTTTTCATGGTTTGGGAGGGCTAACAACCGTAATATTATCAAGGGGCTCCGAGCTCCTGCCTCAGAGCGTTTCTGTTTGGGTCTGTGTGTTTTTATTTGCAATAGTCTTCTTTCGGATTTCTCCTAGAAGGTCAACGCCAAATGATGCTTCCTGGTACCTCCTGTCTGTCTGTGTACCGTACAGGAAGAGCTAACAAGACAGCGTAGGTGTAATTCGGTTATGGATTTGGCTGTGTCAGAATAATACTATTTTTCATTTGTGTGTGGCTAGCCACAATTGTTTAGAAGAAAGAGTGAGGAAGTAGAAATGAAGTAATGAAATGAAAGATTTATGTAGTTTCTCAGGGGATGAGCTAGTCATGGATGAGCAAATCTTTTAATGTGCTCTCACATTAGCACTAATTTCAAGAAATAGCGGGAGCCTGAAAAACGCTGTTGAGAGGTGAAGAAAATGTGTGAGTGTGTATATGGAGAGAAGGAAATCTTGCGGAGAGAGAGAGATTAAACCAGTTTATCTCTGACTTTTTCCACATCTGGAGATAGTAGTCATGGTTATTATGGGGATTGGGACTGTCCCAGAGACACTGAGCAGAGGAGATGCACTTAAACAACCTCTAAATGTCTTCTCCTTTTCCCTTAGAGAAGCTGCAATGTGTCTATTACTCATACAGCAATGTGGCTGTTACTAAACCAAATGCTTCTTTTTATATTATATAGCAATGGTTTTGCTTCAGTGGTGAGCCAACATTGTTTTTGTCAAAATCTGTAGAATTTGATTGGACAAATAGCTTTTGACATCCACAAAAAAAACAAAAACAAACGAACACTGGAAGCATTTTCTCCTCCTTTTAAAAGATGATAAGTCTATTTTCATTTTTCTATTCTTACTAGACTTTAAAAAAAAAACAGGTTTTCGACATATCAGATCAGAAACGAGTGATGGAAATGCCAAATTAAAAAAAAAAAAAAATCCCTTAATTAGGTGGTTTTTGACTTGCAAATAATGGGAGATGGAAATGCATTTGCCGAATAAGTTCCTCCATGCTCATTAAAAAAATCATGTGACGGCATAACCTCACTAACCAGTGGACAAATGTCGTTGCACAGCATCTGAAATGTTGTTAAGGTAATTCTGAAATGCCTGAGCAAAGTCTGTCGTCAGAGTATTTCTGTATAACTGCCTCCCAGAACTGTCTTACATGACTGAGTTCCCAAACAACAGGCATCCACCTCCGAAAGCAATGACCATATTTATTGTGTTTTGTCTGTTCATTCTGAGATGCAAGTAATTTATTATATATGAAAATGATCGTATTCAGCTGCCTTTCCTACTTTTCGTAGTGATATTGCCAGTTTATCAGGGTGTGATGATTTTGTTCTCTGACTCATTGAAAGAAAATGCTTATTCACAATGTTTTATGCAATATTCCAATTTTGTGCATGAGTTAAATTCACAACTTTGGATTGTAACCCAGCTAGTGAGGCCATAGAATAACCATTTTTTTTTAGGTTCTTGAAAGAACCCTTCAGTTAGGGTTGGGTGATATGGCAAAAAATTAAAATTTCATTTTTTTTCAGAATGTTTGACTGATTCGATTTTTTACGATTTTAGTCAAAATGTAACTTCAACATGATTCAAATAACTTTTTCTTTATTAACTCTCTAGTTAAAGAAAATTCTATTCCAATTTCACCACACATGAGGTTGTTAACATGATGTAAATGTTAAGCAAATAACTTGGTAAATACCTTTGCAGAAAAGATGCATGAACTGCAGCTACATCTTGTACTAACTTGTCTTATACATATTATATGTTAAGAAATAATACAAGGAAAATGCTTCAAGGTTTTCTCAAAATCTCAAAAGTCAAGGTAATTCAAATTTACCGGTAGTCTATTACAGCAGCTTTCAGCCTGTTGTCATGATGCAAACATGAAATATCAGACATATAGTAATAGTTCTTAAAAGGTTTTTTTACTTGATTGTGCTGCTTTTCCATTGTTTTTTCTGTGTAAACATGTACGTGTTTGACTGTTGCACTCATGTCTCTTGCAGTGTCTCATGCATTAAACGGCATTCTAAAAACACGACGCTCTCCCATCTTCTTGCAAGTTTTTCATATTCCACTGCCTGCGTCACATCTTTATCAACACAAAAGCACATTCTGTGCAAATGGCACCTAGCGATATGAGCGGGTCAAGTTTGAGCGGTTAATCACATGCGCCGACGTGGTTGAATCGTTCTTTTTCTCTTTACTGCTACCATTATGTCAAAGTGTCTAATTCTGATGTTTGCTAATATTTTTATTCAAAATCGCAATTCCTGGAAAACATAAAATTTGAATTAATCGATAAAATCTTAAAAATCGCCCAGCCCTACCTTCAGTAAACATTGCTTAAAATAACCATTTGTTTTCTTAGTGTAAAGAACATTTTGAAGAACATTTTTCCAACATAAAAAACCTTTTGTGGAATATAAAGATTGCATGGATATTAATGGTTCTTCATGGACCCATAGATGCCAATAAATATTTTATTTTGCATGTTTGTTCATTCCTCTGCTTGTAAACATAGTGCAGCAAATCTGGGTCCAACGTCAGAACGCCGGCTCCTATGTTAGCAGCACCACATGCATATGTTGTGGTATTCTCATGAACGCACATTAATGACTAACACGGATAGGGAGAAATTGAATAAAGCCATTATTTTTGTTTTCTTTGCACACAGTATTCACATAGCTTTATAACATTGCGGTTGAATCACTGATGTCACATTGACTATTTTAATGTCCTTCCTACCTTTCTGGGCCTTGCTTTCTGATTTTATCAAAAATATCTTAATTTGTGTTCTGAAGATGAACAAAGGTCTTAAGAGTTTGGAACGACATGGTGTTGAGTAATTAATGACAGAATTGTCATTTTTTGGTGAACACCCTTTAATAAAAAAGTTTGAAAACAAGCAGATTTGCCATTATTATAGCAGAGATGCTCAAAATATCTTACCCTGTATGGTGGGACCTTTGATATTGTTTTGGATAATGGCAGTGCTTGATTGAAAAAGCTGAGAATTGCATACTGCTCTACACTTTATATTCAGGGTTCCTACACCCATTGAAGTGGACCAGACTCATACATATGAAATCAATACAACAAGACACACATCTGATACAGCTGCTGGAGTTTTGTTGACTAAACACAAAGCGTGGAATATGTTTGAGATTAGATTGTTCAGAGCAAAATCTCTCAGCCTCTCTGCTTCACTTAAACATGAGTTTTGTTTTCTGAAATGGAAATCCAACCCTTGTCATGATAAAACAATGCAGTTTTGCGAAGGAGATTTGTTCAGCCAGACGGCGCCATGATGGGTGTGCTGGAGTGTGATAATTCAAGAGCTGCAGGGGAGGACTGTGATTTATGGGATATCCTTTATGTGTTACGAAACGTGTTCCTACGAAAGCCCACCCCCAACAATTCATATAAGTCATTTCCCTAATTGATAGTTGCCTGGAAACTCTATTAGAGGGGCTGAAAAAAACTTATAATGTACAAAAGTGTGTGTGTGTGTGTGTGTGGTAATCAAGACCGGAAAAGCGAAACGGTTACATTTTCATTGACTTGCTTAAGACTATTGATTTTGAACTGATATGGGTTTACACACTACACTGTGCATGCGAGGTCACTCATAATGAAGTATGGATTAATGATGTTTAACACAATTCTGTATCTGCTGTACAGATCTCTGAGGTGTGATGTCATCGCACCTAGTGCGTTACGAATGACGCAAATGTGCAGCGCTCTACTGGATTATTATAGGCTTTATAAGAGAGCTGTCTCAGAACCCGTCATAAAAGCTATTGATTACTCCATACTTACACTCTCAGGCCTGTGCTCAGCCATTGGGTTATTGGCATCAGTTTCTCCAAGTCAGTGCCTTCACTGCCGGTCGTTTCAGGTCTTTCTGAGGTCCTGTAGATGCCAGCTCAAGTTTCTAAGTTCAGGAGACTTTTTGGTGCTCTTTCATGCACTTTTTAGGACATAAATGGAAAGCTTAAAGGTAGACAGTAAACATGGCTATGTTTAAAACTGGCCTTGCTGTACAATTGATCTAAACCAGTTTAAGGTGGTTGCTGGCTTTTGGAACATTGTAGCTGATTTCTACTTTGGTTAAGATATATTTACCACGTAAAAGACAATCAAGCTGCATTTTCCCTTCATTTGGTCGAAAACCATGGAGGAAAATATATAGCTTGCTTTTTATTTTTTATTTAATTGTTAACCAATACATTTTATGAAGAAATAGATGTCATTACACTTAAACCTATTCAAATCTGTAGTTTTATTTAGTTAATTATGTTAGCTTTGTTGTCTTGCAACACAGAATATATGTACACTCCTATTCAACAGTTTTGTTTTAGTAAATTTTTAGAGAACCCTATTGGAATTGCTCAGATTCTTCTTCTTCTTCTCCAAAATGAATCACATTTTTGGCCTAAACATGTTTGAAAACTCATGAAACTTTGCAAACACGCCAAAAGTGGTAAAAAAAAAGTGCGAGGACCCTTTTAGTGCTGCTTGCAGCTTTAATTTTAAATGTTTTTGATGTCGTGACGCTGTTTTTGAAAAGGAAAAGGAAAAGGAAAAGGAAAGGACGTGACGTGTGGCCAAGTATGGTGACCCATGCTCGGAATTTGTGCTCTGCATTTAACCCATCCAAGTGCACACACACAGTAGTGAGTAGTGAACAAACACACACACACCCGGAGAAGTGGGCAGCCATATTGCTATTGCTGCAGCGCCCGGGGAGCAGTTGGTCAAGGGACTCACCTCAGTCGTGGTATTGAGGGTGGAGAGAGCATTGGTTATTCACTATTCACTCCCCCCACCTTCAATCCCTGCCGGACCTGGGACTCAAACCTGCAAACTTTTGATTACAAGCCCAACTCCCTAACCATTAGGCCACGGCTGCCCAAAGTGTTTTTTTAAAGTTTGTCCGAATCAAAGTGTAAATAAACATAGAAAACGTATCCTTGCGATGCAGCTGACACATAACACCGTACACTGTTTGCGTCCAGTGGATACTCTCCAAAATGGTGCTACGGTGACACGGAGAGACAAATTATTGAATAAAGTCATTATTTTTGTTTTCTTTCCGTACAAAAAGTATTCTTTTAGCTTCATAAAATTATGGTTGAACCACTGATGGCAGATGGACTATTTTGACAATGTCTTTCATACTTTTCTGGGCCTTGACAGTGGTATTTACTTGACAGTCAATGGGACAGTCACAAACCTCTCGGTTTTCATCCAAAATAGCTTAAATTGTGTTCCAAAGCTTTTACGGGTTTGGAACGACATGGGGGTAAGTGATTCATGACAAAATTTTCATTTTGGGGTGGGGTAACCCTTTAAAGGAAAAGTCCACTTCCAAAACAAAGATTCACATATAATGTACTCACCCCCTTGTCGTCCAAGATGTTCATGTCTTTCTTTCTTCAGCTGTAAAGAAATTATGTTTTTTGAGGAAAACATTTCAGCATTTTTCTCTATTTAATGGACTGATATGGTGCCCCGATTCTGAACTTCCAAAATGCAGTTTAAATACAGCTTCAAACGATCCCAAATGTGGTTGTAAACAATCCCAGCCGAGGAAGAAGGGTCTTATCTAGCGAAACGATCGGTTATTTTCATTAAAATAAAATACAATTTAAATACTTGTTAATCTCAAACACTCATCTGCTCTGCCTTGCTCTATGTATTCTGGCTCAAGATAGTTAGGGTATGTCGACAAATTCCAATCATATTTTCCAGCTCAACTTCAAAAATTGAAGGGAGAACATGACAAGGGGGTGAGTACATTATATGTGAATCTTTGTTTTGGAAGTGGACTTCTCCTTTAATGCTCACCAGGGCTGCATTTATTTAATCAAAAACACAGTAAAAACAGTAATATTATCAAATATTATTACAATGTAAAATAATTGTTTTCTATTTAATTATATTTTAAAATGTAATTTGTTCTTGTGATGCAGATCTGAATTTCCTGAAATCATTCTAATTTGATGAATAGAAAGTCCAAAAGAACAACATTGATTTAAAATAGAACAGGCCCTTGTAACATCATAAATGTCTTTACTGTCACTTTTGATCAATTTAATGCATCCTTGCTGAATAAAAGTACTAATTTCTTTCAAAGAATCAAAAGATGTTGGTTGAGTCATATTCTGATAATGCCACAGTGTGTATGATTTTTATAGTCGTCTCGTATTAATCTGGATTGCAACACGGAAATGACACTCATCATCTTTAAAATGCACGTCAGTTAGCATAATATCTCAGTCTGTTTATTATAAACAAGACAAGCCCAGTGAGAGGGCCTGATTTATAGCGGCCAAGAACGTCCTGCCTGTGCCAGAGCCGCCCCTCCCTGCTACCACCACAAGCTGTTTGCAGGATGCAGGATCTGGAGGTATTCCCTCAGCACTTACACCAGCTCCAGAGCTGAAACACTACACCACACTGAAGAGGGCAGACACAGACAAGAGTGACTGGGGAATCACTTACGAAAGCGTTTTACTAAGCAAAATGAGGGAGTGTTGTTTTTAGGTTACTACCACTGGGTTTCTGATTCTTGCTACTGATTTAGAAGAATGCTTATGTAATAATTTTTTAAACTCCACAGTACTTTTAGTAGGTTATGAGTCACACGGGCCTCTGGCGATGGCCGCATTAAACTGCGAATACAGTGGCGCTATTAAAATTTATTAGATTAGAGATCTGTAACTACGACTCTCATGAAATGTATTTAATTGCCTCCTGGTTTGAACAAAAACATCTAGAGCAGAAAATTCTCCTTGCTTATTTTAAATTGCAACGACTGCATCTTCTTAAATATGGAGGGGATTGAATGAATCCTTTAGCATAAGCTTTTAGGAGGCAGGGAGGGTGAGGGTGAACAGGAGCTGTAGATTTAATGGAGCTTGTTGTTATTATATTTTAAACTCTAATTAAAAAAAAAAAAAATGAAGATGATGTTTTTTTTTTCAACTCATGAAGCCCCTGCAGTTTCCTTGCGAACCTTCATTTGGGAAACCCTGATCTATATCATGATATGATGAAAAATAGTATTAAAGATAACAGGTTTTCACACTGTGAGTAAACAGAACAAGTTCCATCCAGTCTCAGAGCTTTCTGTCCTCAGGACAGAAGTCACTCGGGGTCCAAGCTGAGGTCACCAGTGAGTGTAATAGATCCAGAATCAGTCAATATTCTGTGGTCACTGAATGGCTAGTTCCTACTAAAAAGCACATTACTGTGATCACTTACATCTGCTTGCTGCACCCTATAGTTTCTACAAAGGCTGTTTTGCATCATTCGAAGTCTTTTGAGGTGAAAAGAACATATAGTACGTCTGTATATTCTGAGGTAGTTTTTCCAATTTTTTTAGTGTAGTAGTAAGTGTCTTTACTTCATGAAAGAGCTGCTTTTTCACACATTGATTTATTTTTGAAACCATTCCAAGATTTTCACTCCAAAAGAATCCAGTTGTCCCGGGTAATGTGAGTAATTTTGTACTAAGCATGTAGCTAGTGTTTGCGAAAAATATTGACAGTCTGACAGTCCGAACGATCCGGCTCTCATTGAGGACTAGGTGGAAGAATGGAAAAGGCCATCCCTTTCTCTCCCGCTTAGAGTGATTGAGGCGTTATTGATTTCATTTTCATCAGCTCTGAAGGAGGCAGCCACCCTTAAGGGAGATGGGTAATTTTTTGTGACACGTAATAAAAGCCTTGTGAGTCTCCAGCTGTCTGGCTCTGGGGGGCCCCGAGACTGAAATCACAGTGGACCAACATGGAGTATAGGCAGATCAAACCGTGAATACGTCGGATGAGTGCTATCCCACTGCTGCTGCATTACTCTGGTGTGCATTAACTCTCACATCAGTTACTGAATACTGGGAAACACCAGTTAAATGCTGGAATCGTCTAGAGTACATCTTTCACTCATTACAATTACCTCACGGCTATCGTTTTATTTTCAGTCCCAAATAATGAGGGGGTTTGAGCACTTCAGTGCTTCCATTAGCTGTAGAAAAAATGCTTTTGCATTGATTTGAGGTTGACGAAACTATTTGATGCAGCAAGATGCAGGAAGAAATGATACATGATCCTTATGTTGAATTATGGATTGGGTGTCTGTACCATTAAGAATTTAAATCCGCTAGCTTTGCTGGTGAAACCCATTATTTGGTCTTTTGCCATCAATAATTGGTCTTTATATAATCAATATTTGGTATTGACTGGTCATTCTGCCTGTGTGTTGTTAACCCAAGTTCAACTAGTTTTAGTTCTGTTTTCAGATATTGTTAGTGACTTTGGAGTAAATATTGCAATTTTTAGTGTAATACTACAATATATTTGTGAAACCACTTTAATTTTGTTTTAGACTCTTCTCAGATATATTATCATTAACAACTAGAATAATTTAAGCTGTATCATCTAGCCTACCTGATTATGATACTAAACTTACCTTGAATTGAACCTTGTCAGTAAGTGAAACAAACTGATTAATTTGTAATTAGGTCAAATGGACACCAGCCTGGCCAGGCTGAGAGACCAGCTAAAACCAGCTACTTCCAGCTTAAACCAGCTAAAACCAGCCTGGTCAGGCTGGGAGACCAACTAAAACCAGCTACTTCCAGCTAAAACCAGCCTGGCCAGGTTGGGAGACCAGCTAAAACCAGCTACTTCCAGCTTAACCAGCTAAAACCAGCTACTTCCAGCTAAAACCAGCCTGGTCAGGCTGGGAGACCAGCTAAAGCCAGCTACGTCCAGCTAAAACCAGCTACTTCCAACTAAAACCAGCCTGGTCAGGCTGGGAGACCAGCTAAAACCAGCTACTTCCATCTTAAACCAGCTTAAACCAGCTACCTCAAGTTTAAACCAGTTAAACCAGCCTGGCTAGGCTGGGAGACCAGCTAAAACCAGCTCCTTTCATCTTAAACCAGCCTAAGATGTTTTTTTGGAAATGGTGATGAGTGGCATATTTTCGCCCTTAGCCAGTTATATGTTGTCTGCCATTTTCTTTGTGCTTGGGCAGCTGTAGTGACAACAATGTATCGTAAGCAATGCAGGTGTTTTGTATTTGGGTGTAAAAGTGAACGAAGTGAACTTTGTCCCAAAAATCAGAGCCATTGGGGACGCAGTGAATTTTTTTTTTGATGGCAACGCGCAACCAAATACACAAAGAGAGGGGCGGAGTGAGCAGCAGCTCATTATCATTTAAAGAGCCATGCACCGAAACAGCTCGCTGTGAACAGAGCCGTTTTTGACAAGGTTAAAGGGTGTTGTTTTACATGACCATTGAGGAATTTTAACCAAAGTATGTGGAAAACCTCTTTCAGGTAGACGTGTGAACCTGGACCACAAAACCAGTCTTAAGTAGCACGGGTATATTTGTAGCAATAGCCAACAATACAATGCATGAGTCAAAATTATCTATTTTTCTTTTATGCCAAAAATCATTAGGATATTAAGTAAAGATCATGTTCCATGAAGAAATTTTGTAAATTTCCTACCGTAAATATATCAAAACTTACTTTTTGATTAGTAATATGTATTGCTAAGATCTTCATTTGGACAACTTTAAGACGTACCCTCATATTCCAGACATTCAAATAGTTGTATCTCGTAATATCGTAATATTGTCCTGTCCTAACAAACAATACATCAGTGGAAAGCTTATTTATTCACCTTTCAGATGATGTAAAATCTTAATATCAAAAGAATCGCCCCTTGTGGCTGGTTTTGTGGACCAAGGCTTTGAAACGTGGTGGCTGCTGGTTAAAGATTAAGTACCAGTTCTAACCAGCTTGATCAAATGTTCTACCAGCTCAACCACATCTCCACCATCTGGTAGACCAGCTGGTCCATTTAATATCTGACCAAATGACAAACAATCATAATGCATTATAAGCCACCTAATGCCAGTTTTTACAGTAGTATGTTAATATTTGAAGCATTTTTAATCAATTTAATTGTTTTTTTTTTGAGCCCACATATGTTTTCATAACAATCATGACTTAATATGTACAGACATCCGTTAGCACAATATGTGTCCTGTGGCTGAAGAGAAGTGCTCATTTTACCTAGTGCCAGTTTTAAAATTGGAAAAAACTACAATTGGAAAATGTAACTGAAAGCCGATATCATGCCGATACCTTTTAAAACAAACAGTAGTGTGAATGAAAAAATGCTGATAACTACAATTAGAAAATCTACCACATAACCGATATCTGATAGCCGATAACATGCCGATATATTTTAAAATCAGCAGTAGTGTGAATGAAAAAATACTGATAACTACAATTAGAAAATCTAGCCTGTAACCAACATCCAATAGCCAATAACAGGCAGATCATTTTTAAAATCAGCAGTAGTATGAATGAAAAGAATACCGATAACTACAATTAGAAAATCTAGCCAGTAGCCGATATCTGATAGCAATAACAGGCAGATCGTTTTTAAAATCAGCAGTAGTATGAATGAAAAATACCAATAACTACAACTAGAAAATCTAGCTGTAGCCAAAATCCGATAGCAATAACAGGCTGATAGTTTTTAAAATCAGCAGTAGTATGAATGAAAAAATACAGATACCTACAATTAGAAAATCTAGCCCATAACCGATATCTAATAGCCAATAACGGGCCAACAGTTTTTTTTTTTTTTTTAAATCAGCAGTAGTATGAATTAAAAAAATACAGATAACTACAATTAGAAAATACAGCCAAAAACAAGCTGATAGTTTTTAAAATCAGAATTAATATGAATGAAAGACTTTCCATGCAAATGCAAATAGTGCTAAAAATTAACATTAACAAGTTAACCATGAGAATGATTTGTAATTATCAAAAGAAATCAAGTAAAATAATAGTGCTTTCTCACTACTGAAACACTTATGATGTTATTTTTATTTAATTAAAAATGTAAATAAATTTAAATAATGAAAAGGAGAGAGGAAAAACTGACAAAAAAAAAAGAAAATTCAAATAAATTCTAAATGATAGCAACTACCAGTGCTGATTAACCAGTAAAACCAATATATCGGTTGAACTCTAACTGATCGACTTAATACACAGCTCCCTGTAATGCTTGGCTCTGATTGGTCAATCATGGCATTCTTAGTCGGATATATTTGTATAATCTCTATAAAGCTGACCACTGTCCCAAACAACCGATTTCCTGCATTGCTTGTATGAAGTGTCGTAATGTACAGTTTATTTAGCCATAATTACTGTCTGACTGTACATTATCCCTTACATATGACCACTATTGACCACTATTCTCTTCTTCTCTTTAAGGTTTTCCTCTGTCTTTCATTCTCTCTGAGGCAACATATTGCGAGCAGCAGAACCTCTGCAGCCCCTCTCTTTAAAAATTCAGCTAACCGCTCCATTTTCCCTCTTCTGTCCACAGAGCTGGATTGTATTGTATTCAATATTGTATTTTATAGTCAGACAAGCTGCATTTCGGCAAAAACAACAGGGTTTTTTGAGGTCACGGAGTTTGATGGGGACGGCGGAGGAAGTGTTTCATACTGACCCGAGCTGATTACCCCACAGCGCGAGAGATGGAGACACGAGAGGAAAAAAAGAAACAGGGATGTATGCAGAGCTGTGTGAGCAGCATCTCCAATCAGGCAGCTTAGGAAGAGGATGGAATGGGAAGGGTGGGGGAAGGAAAAATGAGAGAGAGGGAATGGGTGTGTGTGTATTTGGAGGGGGGGATTTCTCTGTGGGAGAGAGAAAGTGGCGGAGAGAGCGCACAGAAGGAGGGGAGGGGTGTACGTGTGTGTTCACTGGAGTGTGTGTGTGTGTAGTGCTGCAGTAACGAGTGGAGAGGGGGGATGACTGCAGTTTCTCGGGCTGATGGAAGAGCGCGAGCAGGAGACGTTCGCACGCCGCTGAAACGTTAACCCCTAAGTGCCTCGCTCGTGTATGGCCCAGACGCTTATTGAGGATTAGGACCGAGCAGATCACTGCAGTCAGGTGTGTAGCTTTTCAACATGTTTTTTCTCAAAGGTGCTGCAAAATTGGGAGGGGAGGGGGATCCGGTTATGGGAAGGTGGGATATGCTGCGCTGGATGCTGGAAAGCTTGTCCAGAGCACTAGATGCTTATGACTTAATCGTGCAGCCGAGAGGGAAGCCCGTTCGAGAGTGGCCTCGCTGAATACTAGAGTACTGCAGTGTGATTCATACGCTTGTCAGTCTCGAATAACTCTTCTAATAAGCTGTCTGAAGAAAACTGGTCTCTAAAGTGATGTTTAACTGATGGGGAATTACTGCAGTAGTCCCAAGCTCAAAGCATTCGTCCCAGATGACGTATCGGCTTATATTGGTTAGTTTAGTAACTTGCATTGCTCGCTGATCTTGGGTCAGATTTCTGTCACACCTCACAGAGGTTGCAATCACGGACCCGTCACGGGAAGCTGGTCCCGGAACGGTGCGCAAGGGCAAAGTCAGCCGGGCGGGTGGGTGTTTACTCCGTCCGTGCATGGGTGCCGGTCGCTTCCTGGAGAGTTTCCAGAGGTCGGTCCTGCTGACAGCTGCCACATTTTCCCCTGAGGGGCAATGGGAACGACACCCTCCTCCCCGTCACTGAACAGCGGCAAGACAATATGCTGTGGCTCGCTGGTACAGCTGCCGTAAGAGCGGATCACAGAGACCACAGACAATGGAGTGCATTAAAAGAGCTCTGCGGTACAGCAAAGAGAGGGGGAAAATTGTATAGCTGCCGTCCGCTTTCATTTCAATGCACTTTGTTGTTGATTTTAACCTTGTGTTGTGCGAAAACCACTTTGGAGAAAACTTGATAATAAATGCTATGCCTAAACATGATTATACACTTCAGATATTTCCATAGTGCACATTTTCCATTAAATGCTCTCAGATTGATCTGCTTTGGTGTTTCCTGTCACATTGGTTGCTGTATATGTGTTGTGTTTCTCCTGGACACTTCAGTTAGTGCTTATATTGGATGCAAGAAGTGTCAATTGGACACAGTGGAATGAAAAGGGAACTTCCTTAGATGCTCGGCAGCTCTCTCTCTCTCTTTCTCTCTGGCAGGCATTTTTCTCACTCTCTTGGGATTCTCCTGCAGAGGACTGGGGATCACAAGGAAGGGACGTTCTCAAGGACAAATGCTGTGTCATCAAGGCTTTAGACCTCAACTGGAGTACAGTACAGTGTGACATTGAGCTCAGATTTATAGGAGAAAATTTCGAAATGTTGTAACGATATTTGCGCTTCATAGCTTGTCTGATCTCTCTGGTTTCAGATGTTGAAGCTGTTGGGTTGTTTTTGCTCTTTTCGGAGTGCTTTTGTTGAGTGTGCGTGTTCATATGTGTTTGAGACGTGTAGTATGACGGATTGGGGTTTTGACACCATAGTCACCATCTAAGATGTCTACATGACCAATTACCATATTTTGGATGGTTTCACTTACAGATGTTTTCTCTGAAAACATCAGCCAGAAAATTTGGTATATTTGAGTTCACAGTAAGATTTCACAATTGTGACCCAGGACCACAAAACCAGTTATAAGGGTCAATTTTTTAAAATTGAGATTTACATATACATATACATATACATATGACTAAATAAGCTTTCCATTGATATATGGTTTATTAGGATAGGACCGTATTTGGTTAAATTTTCAAATCTAGAATCTGAGGGTGCAAAAAAATCTAAATATTGAGAAAATCGCCATTAAAGTTGTCCAAATGAAGTTCTTAGCAATGCATATTACTAATAAAAAATTAAGTTTTGATATATTTACAGTAGGAAGTTTACAAAATATCTTCATGGAACATGATCTTTACTTAATATCCTAATGATTTGTGGCATAAAAGAAAGATCGATAATTTTGACCCATACAGTGTAATTTTGGCTATTGGTACAAATTTACCCGTGCTACTTAAGACTGTTTTTTTGTGGTCCAGGGTCACAATTTTAATAGCAGATATTGTGAAGATCTGAAACTGCCAGAGAAGACATATGGGGTCCTTTGTGTTTATGTATTCCCTTTTTTTTTCTCTATTTAATCTTATTATCCCTGGTGAAAAAACCAGCATATGCTGGTAGGTATGTTTTGATGCTGGAATGCTGGTTAGGTAGGTTTTGATGCTGGTTTAAGCTGGTCCTTTGCTGGTTTATGCTGGTCCTTAGCTGGTTTATGCTGGTCCTTTGCTGGTTCATGCTGGTCCTTGACCAGCACATGACCAGCAAAAACCAGCAAAGGACCATCTTAAACCAGCATAAAGGACCAGCTTAAACCAGCATCAAAACCTACCTAACCAGCATTCCAGCATCAAAACATACCTACCAGCATATGCTGGTTTTTTCACCAGGGATGTGGTTAAAAGATATGTATCTTTTTAATTAGAGAAAATGTTGCATCACAAAAATGAAATAGTTAGGGTTTTTAGATGTAAAAAGATCAACACAAACTCACTGGACAAGTGATATTTTCTCCTTCATCTATATTTCATTGTTTCTGTCTGCAACCCAGTTATTCTTAAAATAATTTGTTTCATATAATTAGAATAAATTATTATGGTGAAAATAGTATCTGCTCCGTAAGCAGCCAACAATCATAAATCCAAAAGAAACCATAAAACAGCTAGTGTCATTTATCATCATGGACAGTTGTTCCCATCTGGTCTCGCATCGCAGTTTTGCGTTATGAATTACACTCAATAAGACACAAGTGACGGCCGGTACAACAATGGATCATAGCTGTTATTGGCATCAGAACATTATTTAAAACCTGCCCCATAGGATTGTGTTAGAGAGGTCAATATAGACAGAAAAATACAATATCATTGTGGAATTCCCTTCTTTCTAAGGAGAAATGCCTGTTTCGTTCAAGATATGGCTCATTAGTTTGGAAACCATCACTGTAGTGACTTCTGTCTCAAACTCCATCAAGAAATGAGTGTGTTCTCACAAATTTCACATTTAATAGCTCAAAAAAATGAAAAACCTGTCAACATACTGGCCCTTATTCACTCAAGCCCTGTATGACTGTATTCTATAGATCACGAAATTATATTTTTAGCAGAATGTCAAGGCTGCTCTTTTCCTTACGTGTTGTGAAGCTGTATAAAGAAAAAAGCTCCCATAAAAGTAGAATAAAACAGTCATGCACTAGTGTTCAGAAAGCACGTATTAGGTTTAAATGAAGAACAATCCATTATTCAATGAACATCTTGACTTATCAGACCTGCTAAAAAGACCATCAAATGTGTGTGTGTGTTTTGCATAACAGGCATCCCGACCAGGCTTAGTTCACTTAAAAATCTACTCACCCTCGTGTTGTTCTAAATCCGGTATGACTTTCTGTTTGTTGCAGAACATAGAAGAGATTTTAAAGATGACATATTATGAAAATCCGACTTTTTCCATGTTTAAGTGCTATGATCGGGTCCCCAGTGTGTCTACCAACCCAGAAAATGTGAAAAAGAACAACCCAGTAAATTTCTTTTGGTAAGCATTTCTCTGCAAGCTTGTGAAAAAATGAGTTGGATTTCAAAAAGACATGAAAGAGAAATTAGTTTAGTACATGCCGTGTGACAGCGCTTTCTGTGCACGTGCTTCGGATGTGTGCGCTCAGAAAACCCTGTATCAGAAGTTTAAACTGATATGGCTTTAAAACGCATGATTTCAGTGAAAAACTGTCACATCCACAGAGGCCGCTCCCACGATAGATCATTGACATCTACATATATCCGTCTATGTTCACACAAATCATTTGTGATCCAGCTTCACTTACAGCAGAAGTGAGTATAAGGGTTTTTTTATGAATCTTTGCGATTGTCTTTCCTAATAATGTTCTAGTTAGCAAGTTTAGCGGCTAAATGCGGCTAAATGCGGCTAAAGTAAACAGGCTCGTCACTCCACAGAGAGAAGAGAGGGGCGGGGCGACCAGAGCTCATTTGCATTTAAAGCAACCTTGAACAGAATGGGATGATTTTTGCAGAGCTGATTTTGGCAAGGTAAAAAGGATGTTGTTTTACACTACCATTGAGAATTTTTAATCAAAGTATATTATAGACTTTTCATTAAGACCCTAAAGAATCATATCAACTTGTGGAAAATGCGCATCCGATGACCCCTTTAAAGAGTCTTTCAGCTGTTTTTGTACATACAGTAATAGTCAGTGGAGTCCAAAAGTTTTAAGCTCCAAACATAAGGGAGATTTGTCTATTGGCTTAGACGTCAAATATGACATCATGACATGTCACAAGTCACGTGAACCAATGAGCTTAAAATTTTTTGATCGTGTTGGCTTTTGTTGTACAGACAAAAACAGCTGAAAGATTCTTCAAAAGGATCTTATCTGTGTTCTGCAGAAGACAAAAATCAATGTGAAATGACATCAGGGTAAGTAAATGATGACAGAATTTTCGTTTTTAATCAGCTTGAAGTCAAAATGCACATTTACACATTTGGCAAACACTTTATCCAAAGCTTTTTTTGTGTACACATTACCTGGGAATCAAACCTATGACCTTGCTGTTGGCAAAACCATACTCTACTAGTAATTAGTCGAGCACCAAACCAGAATAAACCAGCATCAGTTCAGGTGGAGCTTCACTCATACTCGGAAGAGGTAGCTCAGATGTGGCCATATCTGCCAATAGGATGCTTGTATGAAAATGCCAAGTTCAGGCTGATGGGTTGTTAATGCAAACTGTTGACATCTACAGTGTTAAACTACTTGGCACAAGCTGATTGGTTCATGTTGCATATGTAGCCAATGAGCTTACTGCTTTACATTTAACTGGCTGGTTAGCATTCACTAGAGCATTTCGCAGTGCTCTTTCAGAGTTCCTGAAACCCTCCACCTCCCCAGCTCCACCTGTATAGATCGGCTATGGGTTATTTTATATGCTATTTGTGCAGCAGCAGTATGTCTTAAATACTCACAGCACCGTATCTGCATATGTATTGGCAGTAGCAAGTCTATTTCACCAAGACCAAATACATTAACATGATAGAGTTGTCATAATAGAGCTAACATGTAGCTCTGAAAGGAGGGTGTGGTTATGCGCTTGTTCGCCGTGGTGCAGTGAAGACTTGATAGTCTCCTTAAAAACAGCTGCTTAATTGAAGAGCCATAGGGGCGACAACAAACTGAAACATACAATTCGTAATTAATGAGGAAGAGCAGCTTTACCCCGAGGATAAAGCACTGAGGCTAAAACAATCCTGTGAAACATGTTTACCCAGGGTGATTTGTGAAGATGTTTGTTGTACAACAGTGTTTCAGTATAAGTCATATGCTTATTTAAATGCAGTACTTGTGACAGTTCAGTGGTAAACTACAAATTTGAGAGCTGATTTAGTATACGTGATGTGAACGGTTGCTCGAGTCTTTGAATAGTTTCCACCTTCGCATTTGTTTGCGCGTCCAGCTCGGCCCAAGGGCCACAAAAACCCTCATTAAGTGGCAAACCGAGCGGTCTGGAGCCGCTGGGATGTGCGGGGAACACTCATTTTCATCTCACTGAGCTCAATCAGATGGCTTTCCAGCGGAAATGCTCAACCATCAGTAATAAAATGCCCGAAGACAAGATCTGTTTCTGATATGGGTGTACATTTGAGCATGAATGGAAGGGACATCCCTTACAATACTGACTACTGAAAAATCATTAGTAATATTTTTAGCAATTTTAGTAGCAGTGTTGGGCATGTTGCTTTAAAAAAGTAATTAGTTATAGTTACTAGTTACTTCTCACTAATAGTAACTGAGTTACGTAATTATAAAAGTAACTAATTACCAGGGAAAGTAACTATAGACCAATTTGGAGTAGACATCACAGTTACATCACTTGCATAGTGGTTGCAGAAAAACACTGGTAACAAGTGGAGGTAAATGGGTAAAATCCATGAAATAAGAGGAAAAAGCAATTTTTGTGCCTTTTGATGTCAAAATCGGAATGCAAATAATTTTATAGAATATTGTCGTCAAAGCTGCCATTTGAAGCTAACCGCATACGTTTAAACGTACATACTATGGATGAAAACTGCTATGATTACTCTACTTTTAAAGTATAAATTTGATTTAAACAATAGGTCTACGTAATATTCATATATGCTGTTCATAGGGGACATATTGAAGTAGCCGTACAGTTACATCATAAAATATTATTTAAACCTATTACGATTAACATTTTTCACAATCTCACAATTCTGACTTTTTTTTCTCACAAATGCAAGTTTATATCTCCTAAATCGGATTTTATAACACAATTTAACTAAAAAAATAGTGAGTTATATAAATAGTGAAATGTCATCCCTATTTTGGATCTGTAAGACTATCCCACTATCTAACGTCAATTTTGTTGAATAACAGTGCTTATCGCTGGGTGACAAGCTCTTGAAATATGCAGAGAATATT
Source organism: Labeo catla (assembly GCA_012976165.1). Classification (NCBI taxonomy): domain Eukaryota; kingdom Metazoa; phylum Chordata; class Actinopteri; order Cypriniformes; family Cyprinidae; genus Labeo; species Labeo catla. Next base: position 465,825 of record VONZ01000246.1, read on the forward strand.
TTGAAAAAGGCATCAATACAATCTATAATCTATTTAAATGCAACTATTTTGAATCGTATGTATCATTGTATGTTAGTCAAGCACATTATAATGTGACATTATGATAGTTTAGCGTTAAACTTTAGTAATTAGAATAACCATGTTTATTTGTTACCATATTTGTCATGTTGGTGCTTAAGATATTGTTTGTAATTTAATGTTTCAATAAAAAAGGGGGAAACACTAAAAATAATACTGAAAACCTACTAAATTCTGCATGGTATGTAAGTCTCTCTTGCTCTGTATCTTTCTTTGCGTGTGTATGAGACAAAGCGACGGCTAGTCGTGTGCCTTCACAGTAGAGTTTACAGTTCGTCAAATACAGGTACGCAGCACATCCATTCAGATGAACTGAAAAATAAAATTATAATAATATTAATATAATAATATAATAATATTATGATAAATTATAGTAGCATCATTGTCGTTTATTGTAACGGGGAAAACAGTAATTTGTTTAATTACTCGTTACTGAAAAAAAAAAAATAATGCAGTTAGCAACACCGTTTATTTATAATGCCATTATTCCCATCACTGTTCAGTAATGATTAAATGTCGAATATGTCATGTGATGCATGTTTTTATTTGTAAAATTAGTGTTTTATGTAGGGCTGGGAAAATAAATCAGTGCTTTGCGAATTGAGATTCTGCATTGATTCTGAGATTATCCGAATGCATCGTGATCCACTTCCAGAACAAAAATTTACAGATAATGTACCCACTCCCTTGTCATCCAAGATGTTCATGTCTTTTTTTCTTCAGCCGTAAAGAAATTATGTTTTTTGAGGAAAACATTTCAGGATTTTTCTCCATATAATGGACTGATATGGTGCCCCGATTTTGAACTTGCAAAATGCAGTTTAAATGCGGCTTCAAACGATCCCAAATGCGGTTGTAAACGATCCCAGCCGAGGAAGAAGGGTCTTATCTAGCGAAACGATCAGTTATTTTCATTTAAAAAATACAATTTAAATACTTTTTAATGTCAAACGCTCGTCTTGCCTTTCTCTCCATGAACTCTGTGTATTCTGACTCAAGACAGTTAGTGTATGTCGAAAAACATCGTATTTTCTCCCTCAACTTCAAAAATCATTTCAAAATCATCCTACATCGCTGCCGAAGTACTGACCCAGTCTTTGCAAAGTGAACATGCAAAGAAGATCAAACACCCTCAACAAAAAAAGGTAAAACAACGATATAGGGCGATTTTGAAGTTGAGGGAGAACATGAGATGGGAGTTTTTCGACATACACTAACTGTCATGAACCGGAACAAAAACAGTTCAGGCAGAGTAAGGCAAGATGAGCATTTGAGAATAAAAAGTATTTAAATTGTATTTTTTTAATGAAAACAACCGATCATTTCGCTAGATAAGACCCTTCTTCCTCACCTGGGATCATTTACAACCGCATTTGGGATTGTTTGAAGCCACATTTAAACTACATTTTGAAATTTGGGGCACCATATCAGTCCATTATATGGAGAAAAATCCTGAAATGTTTTCCTCAAAAAACATAATTTCTTTATGGCTGAAGAAAGAAAGACATGAACATCTTGGATGACAAGCGGTGAGTATTATCTGTCAATTTTTGTTCTGGAAGTGGACTTCTCCTTTAAATGTCAATTATTTAATCTCACACAATTTAATGTTATTAAATTGCCATAATTTGGTGGCTTTTCCCAACAAATTTGATAAATGTGACTAACTGTGATTAATTCAGTTAAATAATCCGCATATCATGTCATTAATTCAGTTAAAGTTTGTAACAGCCATAATGAATACTCTTAAACACTGATCAGCAGTAACAGGCAAACAGCTACAGATGAAAACACAGTGTGTTTATGTAGTCACCCTCGGTGGAGAACAGGGAGTGTTCAGTCAGTCAGAGTGTGGTGTCGTGTCTGTCTAGTACGTGTTCACTGTCTCAGACGGCCTGTTTTTTACAGCAGAACTTTCTGTTCCTGTATTATGTGGTGTGCTGCAGGATCTCGATAGTAAGCTCCTCTGAGTCTTCGGGAATTACAGCATAGATTCTTCTCAGTCTTCTTGTGTTTGACTGTAATGGTACAGAATGACTATAGTTTCCATTTATTTTTTTATTTGTTGGCCTGTTTATAAGTATTTGTTCCCGAAATTGAAGTGAGCTGATTGAGCAGCATTTTACTTTGTGTTTCTGCTGATAGTCAATATGTGTTCAGCTTTTGTTTCTGTCGTATTTGCTTGCTGTCATTCCTCTTTGTAACTATGCCTGCAGAAATATAGTCTGCAGCCACAGCTACACTAAAAAAAAACACTGTTTTGTAATCAGTATGTTTGTCTTGTTCTCTAGGAAAATATCCAAACATCACTAAAATACATTTATTTAAAATAAAATTTAATGAAAAGTTAAGATGTTTACAGATTCTATTACCTTTTTGTTTAATACTTGTATTTTTAAAAAATACTGAAAGATTCATTTTTTGTTAGAACATATGGTACTTATGATGCGTTCTCTTAAAACTAGTTTTATTATTCTAGACTCCTGTGTAAATGTATCTTGTTTGAAAGATGTTTAGCCTAGGGAAACAATGAATGCATTTTCTTTTTTTCTAACACAAAAAGTGTTAAGCACATCTAGGTGACAAAAGTAACAGCTAAACCCAAATATGCCAACTCATTTCTCAGCTTGTGATTGGTTATGGTGTCATGTCTGGTAATTCGTCAGACAGCAATTTGTGTCAAAATGTAGACGGTAATAATCAGTCATTGATAGCATGACAACTGTGTGCTGGGAGTGCTTGACTTATTGTGTCTGTAAGAAATGAACAAAATGTGCTTCCCTAGTTTAGATATTTTGACTGGAAATTAGGACAAAAAATACTAATAACTGTAAAAAAAATCTTTTTTTAAATATTTGGTCTCAGTGATTAATATCGATGAAAACTGGAAAATCTTTTTAGATTAGTAGGAAAAACACCCAAGGTGTGATGGGGTTATTGTGTGCAATGGTATTTTGAGCAGTTAATGAGCAAATAATTGGTTTGCATTAGAGTGCAGTTAAAAAGCATCAGGATCATTTGGGATGCTGTGGAACTAAACTTCTCTGTATACTAAGCATGTACAAACAGGGTACTTTTGACTTATATTTCAATGAATAAATGCACATTCAGCACTGTCTGTCATTCTCAGTACATAATTGCTAGTGTTTGCCAAGGCAAGCGTCACTATTACTATTACTCATACAAATCACAACTGCTTTAAACCCTATGTGATTTGTCGAATCATTCAGCCTGTTGAATAAAGGGGTTTTCTTACTAGAGCATTGTAGCACCTGTGCAACTGCATAGAAGAAGCTTAACAGTGGACACAAAATGAGATCGCTGTCAGCACTTCACATCCCAAACACTTGTCTGCACAAAATCATGATATTTAACGATTGCGGACAATCAAACATGACATTATGTTCTCGATTATATCTGTCCTATCAGCAACCCAGAATGCAATCGTTTGAATGATTTATGAGTTGAACTAAGGTTGACGTTGGTCAGCCAGAGTCTGGTTAATTTAATTAAAACAAATTAATTAGGGCGAGCAGTTGCTCTTTGAACGAGAGAAGGCGGATGGTGTGGCAGAGTCTGGGAAAAGCCGCGGGTCAAACGGGTGCTGATTCCAGTGTTCTGAGTCACACACACAGCAGCGCAATCTTCATCCTCATTCAGTATCTATGCACCTCGTAATTCTGTGCGTGATGCAAGAACTGCGCAACTGTGATAAATGTTCTGGAAGATGTTTTTAGTATGAAAATGAGAAAAAGGAGTGTCTCTTGTCTTCAAAGTAGAATTTCAAATTTATAACGATTGTATAGCCACTCATATTGATATTTTTACAGTTTTTCATGTATCTCAGTCTGACATCAGGACACAGGGTTTATAAACGTGTTTTTATGCAGTGTATTATTATATTATATTATATTATATTATAAGCTGTAAAGGGGCCCCTTAAGATTGGGTCCCTGTCATGTATAATACAATACAATACTAGAAAGTACAAATTTTATCATATATATTATATAATATAATCCACAGTTTAAATTATATTCTCATAATTATTTAGTATTATATTATTATATAATATATGGCAGAGTCCCATCCTTATGCATGGCCCCCTTTCTATAATCTAATGTAATCTAATATAATAATGTAATGTAATATAATATAATATAATATAATATAATAATACTAGAAAGTATAAATTATATATATATATATATATATATTATTTCATATTATATGGCAGCAGAGTCTCAACCTTATGCAGGGGCCCCTTCTAGAATAGCTTAGAATTAGAATTATAACAGAATAGAATAGAATAGAATAGAATAGAATAGAATAGAATAGAATAGAATAGAATAGAAAGTATAAATTATATATAAATTAGTTTATTATTATTATTATTATTATTATTATTATTATTTCCAAGCTTATGCAGGACCCCTTCTAGAATAGCATAGAATTAGAATTAGAATTATAACAGAATAGAATAGAATAGAATAGAATAGAATGGAATAGAATAGAAAGTATAAATTATATATAAATTATTTTATTATAATTATTATTATTAATTTCCAACCTTATGCAGGACCCTTTCTAGAATAGAATAGAATAGAATAGAATAGAAGAATAGAATAGAACAAAGAATGGAATAGAATACATAAATTAGTTATTATTATTGTATTGTAATATATGGCAAAGTGCCAACCTAAACCCCTAGAATAGAATAGAATAGAATAGAATAGAATAGAAAGTATAAATTATTATTGTATTGTAATATATGGCAGAGTCTCAACCTTATGCAGGGCCCCTTCTAGAATAGAATAGAGATAATAGAATAGAATAGAATAGAATAGAATACATAAATTAGTTATTATTATTGTATTGTAATATATGGCAAGGGCCAACATGCAGGCCTCCTTCTAGAATAGAATAGAATAGAATAGAACAGAATAGAATAGAATACATAAATTACTTATTATTATTGTATTGTAATATGGCAGAGTCTCAACCTTATGCAGGGGCCCCTTCTAGAATAGAATAGAATTAGAATAGAAAGTACAAATCATATATAAATTAGTTATTATTATTATTATTATTATTATTTCCAACCTTATGCAGGGCCCCTTCTAGAATAGAATAGAATAGAATAGAATAGAATAGAATAGAATAGCATAGATAGAATAGAATAGAAAGTATAAATCAAATATAAATTATTTAATATTATAATATATGGCAGAGTATAATATAATATAATAATATAATATAATATAATATTACAAAGCATAAATTATGTATGTTATTTAGTATTATATTATAATTTAATAAACAGCAGAGCCCATAGAATTTAATATCCAAAGAATCTATATAATTTATATATAATTTATTTATATGTTGTCATTATATTATATTATACTGTATTATATTATATTATATTATAATGGTACTGTTATGGTGTTAGCATTTTGCTAACTTCAACCATACCCTCTCTGTCCAGAACCTTGCCCTCCAAAGTCATGTCAGCAAACCCCAAAAAAATGAATTACAGACAGAAAGTTTCATCTGCAATTCCACTGTATAAAATGCTGTCGTCATCTCATCCAAAGTCATCCCTCTGTTAGACAGCAATAAAAAGGCAAAATTCATGGCTGGTTCTCAGTCAAGCATTACGAGCTGACCCAACCATTCCAGCGGATTTATCCTGCTGAGCCGCAGCATCACCGGTCAGTGTCTTTCATTTCTCACCTCAGCGAGTCCGTACGCTCGTTACAGAAGCGGCACCTTGCATTAATCCCGCCATAAAGCAGAAAAGTGCTGCGAGATAATGTACGACCGCACCATAACTGTATTATTGTGCTCAGTTTTGTTGTAGCTGAGGGCCTGAGATGGGGTGAGCCTATTTATGTAGTTTTCTCACGTCTGGGATAAAGTCCTGGCAAACAGCTGTGTAAAGGGAATTGGAGGCTTGTTGTGAAGGCTAGAGAGGGCAGAAGGCCTTGGTCGTCTGGCTGTGACGTTTTAAATTATCTGTCATCTGAGGACTTGTTGAACAGCTGCAGTTTGTCAACGATACACACCCAAGGTTATGAGCCAGAATAGGCTGAGGCAGCAGCTTCAGAATTATCAGATACAAACAATTAAAGAACAGTTATCATCACTTATTAGGTTCAGTTTACATATTATTAAATCAGCATACATAATAATATTTCAGCCCTGTAATTATACAGTCCCTAAAAGCTTGTAATACCCAGCGGATGACGTAGGATGAAGAATGTAGACATAGTGTAAGCTCCGGTGAGAAGCAATGAACGTAGAAGTGCAATGGAGAGAGCAAAACAAAACCTTGATCACAAATTAGAAGTACAAAACGAGGATTTGTAAAGAAAAATGTCAGAGGATTTCGATATAAGCCAAGAGGAGACTGGATTTCCTTTGCTCTAAACAAACAGTTTATAAGTTTTAAAAATGGACATTTTTCTTTCACAAACACATCGATTCACGTCAGAAGGCCTTTATTAACCCCCTGTGTGGAGCACTTTTTATGATGGATGGATACACTTTATTGGACCTCAAACTCTCAACAGCCTTTCACTGCCATTATAAAGAGCCAGAACATTTTTAATATAACTCCACTACACAGAGTATATATAATATAACATAAAGCATTTGAATAAGCAGGAAGATTAATTTGCTAAGTGTGGTAATGAATGTAATCAATATTTGATGGGTGCTATTCTGAATACAGATGAAGTTTAATGCTGGATCGTTGATAATGATGAAACTTTTTTCATTTTTGACGAGAAGCGATCTTTTTTCTGGTAACGGATCCTGTCAGTACATGTGAAGATTGAGCTTGTCTAATATTTAATGATGCCACACTGGCACTGATACAAGCGTTATTATGCAAACATAATTGCAAGATTGAAGATGCAATTAAAATGGCTGTAAAACTGACGTGTTTTGGACGTATTAAAATGAAATCAACGTCTAATGCAAGACACAACGTCAGACTGATTTCAAGTCCTTTTTTCCCCCAAGGACACAAAACAATGTTTCTTGGAAGGATTATTTTGTTGTTTTGAGCAATATTGTGCACCATGCACTAAGAATGAGCTGTGATTCTGTAGGGACCACCCACTCTCTCCGGGTAGCTAGTTTCTCTTCAGCCAAACGTTTGGCAAGACCTACATCTTCTGTGTTTTGTGTTGCCTGATATTACACTTGAGTTTACCTCAGTTTGAATAGGACAATTCATATAATAGAAGACATACAATGATCACTTGATTTACAGTGCTTTGCGAAAGTATTCATACCCCTTCATTTTTTTCAAGTTTTATGTTGCTGCTTTATGTTTAACTCCTCTAAATTATTTTTTTTCATCCATTTATTTTTTTCACATCCATCTTCACTCCATACACCATAATGGCAAAGCAAAAAAACAGGTCTTTAACATCTTTGCCAATTTGTTAAAAATAAAACACATAAATGATTCCATTGCATAAGTATTCATACCCTTATCTGGGACAGGTGGAATTTACCTCAGGAGCCTTCATATCACTTGTAGATGTTACTACACTTTGACTGAAGTTAACCTATGGCAAATTCACTTGAATGGGTATGATTTGGAAAGGCACACACATCTTAATAAAAGGTCTAACAGGTGAAAATGCATATCAGAGCAAAAACCACACCCTGAGGTTTAAAAGAAAAAAAAGCTGCCTGTAGAACTCAGAAACAGGACTGCATCAAGCCACAAGGTTCATAGAAGCATGTAGCCTCCATTATCAATAATGGAAGAAGTTTGGAACAACCAAGACTTTTCCTAGAGCCAAACTGAGCAATTCATGGAGAAGAGTTTTGGTTAGACTGGTGACCAAGAACCTGATGGTCACTCTAGTTGAGCTCCATGATCATATATGCAGATAGGAGAAACCTACAGCAGAACAAACATCACTGCGACACTCCACCGATCTGGGCTTTATGGTGGTGTGGCAAGACTCAATCCTTTCCTCAGTGAAGATACATGAAAACACACTTGGAATTTGCAACAAAGCACCTAAAGGACCCTCAGACTGTGAGAAATGAGATTCTCTGGTCTGATGAACCTCAATTCCAAGCATTATGTTTGGAGGAAAGCAGGCATTGCTCATCACCTGCACAGTACCATCACAAAAGTAAAGTTCTCTGGTAGCAGCCTCATGTTGTGGGGATGTTTTTCAGTAGCACGGACTGAGGGACTCGTCAGAGTAAAAAAAAAGCTCAATGCACCAAAATTTTAAGATAGCCCAGTCCTAACCCTAACACCTTCCAACAGGACAATGACCCGAACAGACAGACAGCAAGAGTGGCTTATAGACAACTCTGTGAATGTCCTTGAGTAGCTCAGCCACTCCAATCAAACATTTCTGAAGAAACCAAAAAACGTGCGTCTGTCCCCAACTAAGCTGATAGACCTTGAGAGGTGAAGAGGTGAGGCAAAAAATGGCAGATAATTGCCAAATGCTGATGTGCAAAGCTTGTCACATCATACCCAAAAAGACTTTGGGGCTTTGAGGCTGTAAAGGTGCTTCAGCTAAGTACTGAGTTAAGGGTATGAATACTTGTGCAATGTACTTATTTTTTAGCTTTTATTTTTAATAAATTCATGAAGTTGTGACAGTTCTGGTTTTGCCTTGTCATTATGGTGTATGGAGTGTACTGATGTGGGGAAAAAGTAAAAAAAAGTTTAATGTAATGCATAATGAATACTTTTGCAAGGCACTGTATTTGTACTAGTTATGTAATTAATTGTACTAGTTAAATGATTAATTTTAGGTGGTTAGTTTTATTTACTTGTGCATTAGTTGTTTACAAGTGTTGAGTCGTACAAAACGGAGAAAACCATTCCTGTTTAGGAACATGCACATGTTATGGGGACTGTGGCATTCACATAATGTGTTTTACATTTAAGCACATCTGGAAATACATTATGAAAAACTGATGAAGGGTGAATTTATCATAATATATGTCCAGACATTGTTGCTGTTTTTCCCCCCACATAGTATATAATATATAACACTGTCATGACCTTTTACATTTAATGTGCATAAAAAAAAAAAGTTGTACAACTTTGCAGTTTGACATTTTTGCATATTACTTGTTTTATAATGAAAATGAGATTTTTTTTTTGCAGTACTGTAATGAGAATGGTGGGACAATGAGTTTAATTATTGAAAAAAATAAAATCACAATGAGAGTAGAGAGTATCATTTCATTCTTTTCACTCTGGGATGAAATATAATCTGGACATGTCCTTGATAGTTTTGTGAGTTTTACCCAAAGACACTGTGTAGTCGATATGTAAACTTGTATCTCATACAATAGATCATTGTGGACAATTAGCATCCTTGAGAAGCAATAACACTTTGTTGATGTGTTGATGAGTGGATTGCATAGAGAATTTCCTCCCACACTAAACAAGAGAAGTTTGGCAGATGCTCTGAAGCAATTACCATTATGGAATTCAGCAGTCATATCTAGATGCATCTCCAAAGGTTTGCTTTGGTCTGCCAAACGCGTCCTTTGGAGCAGGTCCATTTCTGCTCCTTCTGTTCCTAGATCACTTATCCGGTCCCGTTCGTTTGCGCTCGCTAAAACTTTGTCTAAGTCAAATGTGTCATTATAGCCAATGAGTCTGTTGGCAAGACAAAACAGACATCCATTCTGCTGATTACATCTGATTATTCGTAGATATCGCATTCACAGACTGCTTTATCTGAGCCAGGCTTCCATTGTATTTGTATCTGTTTATTTGTTCTGTTGTATTTACAATATGTGCTCTGGCAGTCGCACAGATAAAACAGCAGGAGTATCTCGGAGAGCCGTAAAAGCAGTGTGACTGCAGTGAAGATAATGTGTCCCATAAAAAGCGAAGTGCCTCTTGTCCTCTGAGCGGTATGCGGTCACTCCAGAGCAAAGACGTGGACACAAACTTCTCATTCACTGGCGCACGTCTCTATCTCCCTCAGTGCAAACAGAGGGATCAATCTCAAGCTCAGTGAATCCAGCGATCATATCAGCATGTTAAACGCACACAAGATGCTCCAGAGAAAAGGAGAGGGGAGGATACGGCCAACGTTGCATCACATTTTCATTAGGGGTCTGGTTTAGACAATGAGTGTGTTAATGTGGCCTGATACTATCTGTAATTATCAAAATAACTTGCATGAGCACATCTGATATAGTACTTATTTGGAAAGGCACGGATAATGGCTTTAAAATGAAAAACTACTAAATAGTAGGAAATATATTTGGCACACACAGTCACTCCTCGTGTTTGGTGAGCAAAAGAAAATCACCATATTATATATTACCCTCGAAAATTGTACATACATTTGATTTAGTGTTTACTTTATGAATGAAATGTAGCTGCCTCTGTGTGTCTCACAGAAATCAGAGCTTGAACAGAGTATTATCAGCTACAATATTGAATCATGCATGTTTTTGTTTATTTAAATGTTTTAAACCTTGTATAATACAATACACATTCTCTGTCTCACTCTCACCCAGAGCTGGTCTGTAATTAATGTAGTCTTTATGTGTTTATGTTTGCATGCATAGTAAAAGTTTTGGTAATACTTTAATATAGGGACCAATTCTTACTATTAACTAGTTTCTTATTAGCATGCATATTACTAGCATATTGGCTGTTTATTAGTACTTATACAGCACTTATTCTGTGTGACCATGTTCCACATCCTTACCCCATATACCTAAACCTAACAATTACTTAACTATTAATGAGTAATTAGCAGTTTATTGAGAAACTCATAGTGAATAGTTTATAGTAAGAACTGGACCTTAAGATAAAGTGTGACCAAAGTTTCAATCACTGAATATTTTTTTTTTTCAACTTCTGTGTTCTCTAATTATATATTTTATATAGAGTCATCTTATTCAAGGTTGTGGATGATTGTTCTGGCATAACTCGGTACACCTCTGGAAAATGAAAAGATTTTTTTGTCCTTTCATTTAATATTTCGTTTTGTTTTATTGCAAGATATAATAATAATAACACAGAATAATATTTGTAAAATGAAACTGGAAGACGTAGAAATCAGGAAAACAGAATTACGTGTATAACAACAAAAAAGGTCTTAAAACAGTATCTTAAAACAGTAAATCAGCCTTCTTCAGTGTGTCAGTTCACTGATTCTCAGGAATTATATACAAAGCAATACGTTTTATCAATTAGTCCATGCACCTAAGTTCAACTCCATCTGAGAAAACTAATAATAATAACTTCCCCTTTTTTGGTACAGTTTTTATGAACAGCATTTCTGCCTGTGTTATTGTTCCCATTGTTGTTGTTGTTATTGTTATAATTAATTCCAGTGAAAAAGTTGCCTTTTTTTGAATCTCAAGAATGACCATATATAATGACGATATTTTTCCTACTTAAATCTTGACTCTTCTGTAGTTACATTGTGTACTAACACTGAGGGAAAATGAAAAGTTGTGATTTTCTAGGCTGATATGGCTTGGAACTATACTCTCATTCTGGCGTAATAATCAAGGAACTTTCCTCATCATTGCGCCTCCTGCACCCATGGTACGGCAGCAAAGTTCCTTGATTATAACGCCGGAATGAGAGTATAATTCCTAGCCATATCGACCTAGAAAATCGCAACTTTTCATTTTTTGTCCGTCTTTGTACACGATGTAACTACACAAGAGTCAAGTTTTAAAAAGGAAAAATATCGAAACTCTTTGGTCATTTTTGAGTGAGATGCTAACGGTCTAATCAGATTCAATGATCTATGCTAAGCTAAAAGTGCTACCGCCAGACCTGGATTTTGGCTGAATGGATTCAAAAACAGTAAAACTCGACTGTTTAACTCTAGGGGAGTTGGAAAATGAGCCTATTTTCCAAAAAAGTGCAGTGTTCCTTTAATAGCAGAATTACATTTAAAACATTACAATATCTGAATACAGATTCAGATATTGGCTCCACTGCATACCCCTAATCCACAATTTGGAAATTATGTGTCTAAAAATTGGGGTGATTTTACCTTTTTGGTGACACCCTTTATTTAAACTCCGCAGAACATTGGCACTCCAGGACCGACGTTGCCTGTCCCTGGTCTAACTAATGCCACGTTCTGTCATGAAACTCTAGATGACGCAAATTAACTGGTTTGTATTGCAAACTGATGACATTCACAGCGTTAAACTATTTTTAACTATTTAAATATTTTAGCACACGTTGATTCGATTATGTTGCATACGCAGCCAATGAGCTGCTGCTTTACATTTAAATGGCTGGTTATCATTCACTTGTTAGCATTTTGCAGTGCACTTTCAGAATTCTCCTGAAACCCTCCACCTCCCCAGCTCCACCTGTATAGATCTGCTATGGGTTATTTTATATGCTATTTGTGCAGCAGCAGTATGTCTTAAATACTCACAGCAGCGTATTTGTTTATGTATAGGCAGTAGCAAGTTCCTGTACATTCTTTGCAGCAGCAATAATCTACAACAGCAGCAATAACCAACAGCAGCAGTGTAGCAGATTTATTCCTTCAAAACCAAATACATTAACATTGTCACATCCATTACCATGCTTAAAAGTTGTCATGATAGAACTTTGTTTATTAACTTCCCATCTCTTGGAGAATTAGCTACAATTGTTTTCCATTTGGAGCATCTCTGTCATTTTACTAGACTCATTCAACTGCAAGCCAGTTGAAATTACCTTGGGATCGTTTAGTCAGCCAATTTTCTTTAGATCACAGGTCTCGTTTTTTTTCCACCATGAATTAGTAATATCATATAATTGGACAGCTGTGGGCTGGTTGCAAGCTGTTCAAACAAGTGCATTATTTGTCAGTATTTGTTAAATCTTGAAAATGATCCAGATTCTGAGTCACTCTGTAAATATGTCAGATGTATCTAATGAAACTGAATCACGTTGCATCATTAGTCTTTTTGAATCAGTTCAGGAACAGGGAGTGTTGATATTATTCACTCAAGCAATTAAAAAGAGGTAAACTATGACAAAAAAAAGGTTATTCTGATAGGATAAATGCAAAAAATACATAAATATAAATGTATATTTTTGCATATTTTGTACAGAGGCAATTCAGAGCAATATTAATAACTTTAATACCAGTGCTTGACAGTCAGTATACTGTAAGATATTATTTACTTATCCTTTATGCATTATATGGTACCCATTGTAACAGTATTTTTGTCTTGTTTCTACTTAAAAAAAAAAAAAATTAAAAACAATATGAATTAACATGAAAAATAGAATTGCATAAAAGGTTCCGAGATGCTCACAGATAATAAATATTGTTGTTTTTTTTCTTACCCATTGCGAAATTGATTTTTTTTGTTTTAAGCATAAATCAAAGGAAATGTTGTGAGGTTTATGTTTAAAACAAGAACTTAATTGCTTAATTCATCTTAAAATGATATTTGTATTCTATAACCGTTTATACACAAGCTGTATCACGCAGTCTGGTTTTTAAAAAGAAAATGGTAACATAGATTTTCCTCCCATTATTGAGAATCTTTAAGGGAACAAATTAACTTCTGCGTGTGTGTGAAAAAGCCTGAGAACGTCAGATGTTTTCATTGCGATTTGCAGGTGCTGAAGTGTCATTAATCAAACTGGTGTTCTCGAGAGGCTGCCGGGCTGCGGCTCTGACTCACGCTGGCGCTTTCTTCTTTGCATCTTTTCTTTTGTTAGCTCCTCCTGCAGTCTGTCTGTGGGCCACTCGACTTATGCAATGTCAGATTGCATAACTGCAGCATAGCGCATTCTGCCATACATTCCCAAGCAGCACAGGAATGGGCCCTTGAATAATAAAATGGCTTATCCCGTGAATTGTCAGCTTCATTAAATTATTCACACAATGCAATGGGTACAGACAGGCTCTCCACCACTGGAGCAGAGAATTGACGCTTGAGAAATGAGAAATCTGTTTTGTTTGCCTATAACACTGGGTTTTTAATGAAATCAGAGGGCTAAGTCTCTTTTCATTGTGTTTACCATTCTTTGCAGCACGGGTGGACCAGCTTCAGTTGAGCTATCTGGAACTTTGAAGCAAGAGTTTTATATTTTTAATAATTTATGCCTAAAAAAGCAGACCTACATCTGATAGTTTCTATGTAAAGGGATTCAAGTAAACATACACTTTCATCATACTCATGCTTTTATCTCTAAGAAAACTAGTTTCATTTCAAATTAAAAATTAGTTTACATTTCATTATTGGGCAATAAATGGAAAAAATTGATTTAAATTAAAATTAATTAATTTCCTTAAAATGCTTAACATTTTTTTTAGATGTTTTCAGTAATTAAAGTGTTTAGAAACAAAGCATTTGAGGTTTTGTAAATAATGATCTCATATTTCTGTTTTATAATTTCAGAGTTGTCTTCTTAAATATAGTGAGCAGACTTATTTTTCCTGTAAATTGCATAAAACTGATAAAAAAAAATGTTTTAAAAATACCATTCACTGAAGCATAATGTAGCGTTGATTCATTTTACAACCACAGAAATTATTTATTTTTATTTTAATACAGTTATTCCTATTATTAGTCGCACCACATGATAAGTGGTCGCTCCAAATGATGCAAAGGCCTTATATCATTAAAAATCTATTTAAAGAGACATGTATGACAAGTGCAGCACACTGTAAAAAACAAAAAACACAATTTGTTGAGTCAGCTTAAAATAATTTGTTACCCTGCTGCCTTAAAATTTTAAGTTCAGTCAACTCAAATAAGTTTAGTCAACGTGAAATGTTAAGTTTTACTGAGTAACAACTTAGATATTTGTGTTTGTTAAACCTAACAGATGGGTAAGTAACCCAGCTGCCTTAAAATTTCAAGTTGAATCAACTCAAATTTCTAAGTTGTAACTTAGTATAATTTAACATTTCAAGTTGAATAAACTTTTTTTGAGTTGACTGAACTTAAAATGTTAAGGCAGCCAGGTAACAAATTATTTTAAGTTGACTCAACAAATTGTTTTTTAACAGTCTTGGCTGCTCAATTGACCCTTCGACGGGAGTTTGACCAAATCTATTCCAAATTTATTTAAAAAAAAAATGTATGTATATAAACCATCAGTTGAATATAAAAGCACAAAAACTGCCAATCTGAGACATACAGCAGTCAGCATTTGAAGTGGATCAAAACGTTTCATCGAAGTTATCCTAAAACCAAAACAATACCCGTTCTTGTATTCGGACAACTTTGATTAACTGTTTTGATCCACTTCAAATGTCAATTGCTGTATATCTATAATGGAAAACTCTCTGCAGTAGTCGTACCACATGATATTTGGTCACACCACATGATATTTCAAATTCATTAAAAATTTACAAGCACATCATTGGCCACCTAAACAAAACAAGCTAGCTTGCCACAAAAGGTCACTATGAAATTTATAATAAATAAATACTGAAAGAAATAACTTAATATTCATTGTTTTTTTTAGGTCATACCACATGATATTCAAATGTGGTAACCACATACCAGCCATTAAAAAGGTTATTTTTTGCCAAATTGGAAAGAGAGCTTTATGTTTGCTTTATGTTTCAGTGGGATATTGGCAAAGCGGTATATGATGCAAAGTTCTATCTTTAATGGAATTTTAACATAAATGTCTCAAAATGGTAGTTTCTTGATGGTCGCACCACATGATATTTAAAAAAATGGAAATCATCTGACAAAGGTTTTTTTTGTATATTATAAATATAATTCTAAATACAAATGCTTTGCAATTTTATATGGGATTACAAAACACTTTGGAAATCATGCCAAACAGTGCAGAAAACTAATCAGAATAAATTAGGGGTAATTTCAAAGACTTACTGTTTCATTAATGGGCAATAAATGGCAAGAAATATTATATATTTCTTCTTATATTTTTATATGGCTGTACAGAAAAATTTCTGTTCTTAGCAATTCTACGCAAACCACAATTCAAATCATTAATTTACATATTTCCTTAAAATAAGAGCCTGTTTCCAAAAATGGAGTCCTCTAAAGTCAAAATGGGCATTTTTGGGGGAATAATGAAACATAAAAATAAGGGAGCTTTTTACTTCCTAATTTAATTTAATTTAATTTAATTTTTGAGTATTTTTATGTTCATTTATTCGATCCTGCCGTACCCTATTACTGATACAATTCCACTTACTGACAAGTTGCACATCACCTTTCACATTATTGAGCACATTTTAATAATCAAGAGATCAGACAGTATGTCACATTTATCTATGTCAGCACAATTTGCATGTTTGATGGAGCGAGTAAGTCATTTCGTTCAGTTCCCATCAAAGAGAATGAGATTCAGAGACTCAGGAGCATCTCATCACACTCATGTCATCTTGACTCTTTTTCCCCGTCAGGGTTTCTGTTGGTGTAACCGTCAAGCATGAAGTGGAATTTGTTCAAGAAGAAGCCTGCGGCCATGGTGGGCCCTGAGCCCACGGGTGCCAGCGCCCTGACCATGGCCCCTGCTGTTTCCACACCGGCAGACAACTCCACCGAGCACCAGGGCCCGGTCAGCAAAAATGACGTCTTTGGTGACATCAAAAACAAGTTTCTCAATGAGATGGACAAGCTTCCACGTGAGTAGTTTTGACTATATGTGTGATGTTTCATTTCTTGTGAGAAATGCGCCCTAGAGCAACATAGCAAATCCGTAGTAGCAACTGCCAGTAAACCCCCTCGCAACCACGCAGGACATCCTAGCATCTGTCTGTATGACTTTCAAACTATAACCTTCTTAAAACTTTTTAAATGTTCTAGCTAGGCTTTGTCAAGCCAACATAAAAGTCTGTCTTGACTAGGGCTGCCCTGACTAAAGATTATTTTGGCTGGTTGTCGTTCATTTAAGTCATTAGTCGACTTATCGGATGTTTATATTCATGTAATTACTTAAATATATACTAGCAAAAGTAATGACTATGCATGTGTTGGGGTAAATATAGCTGCAGATATTTTAATTATTTATTAATAAGCTAGTGTTTTCTGAGTCAGTGTGTCGGCTGAAAAAAGATGAAGTTCACAATCATGACTTGCCATCTCCACAGTACAGTAGATGGGTCTTTAGAGAGAAATGAAACTTCAATACGGATACCATAATCAAAGAGATTTTGTTTTTGATTTTAATTGGTTCATTTAAAAGTAGACAAGCTTTATATAGATATTTTCTCATGTTTGTGAGGCAAGTAGCTGTGGAAGCCTGTTTCTGCCACTAAATAAAAAATTAAACAAGGTAATTGTGACTTTTTAATCACACAATTCTTCAAAGACTTTTTCAAAGCATCTTTAAACTAAAGAACTTTCTCGCAATTGCAGCTTATAAAGTCAGAACTGTGTGATATAAACTTGCAATTCACAGAAGTCAAGAACTGTGATATTTAAACTACAATTCTAAGAAAAAGTCAGAATTGTGAGCTAAAAACTCACAAAAAAAGTGCATGAAAATTGTCTTATTTTACTCAGAATAAGACTTTATAGCCTGCAATCATGCAAAAAAGTCAGAATGGTGAAATAAAGGCAGTTTACACTGAGTTTAGAGTTTACACTGGCACAAAAAATCAGATTTTTGCTCACATCTGACACAGATCAGAATATGTTGCATACATGTAAACACAAAAATCTGCAGAAAAAACTATTTTTCCGCATCCGATCTGGAAATGTGGATTTTAATCGGATACATATCCGATATCTGGACATCCGACCTACTCACATCTCCAATGCCCCTCAGAACTCCCAATGTGAGGGCAACATGTTTGCCCATAAAGACAGAGTTTCAATACTGTACTATAGGTCCTTGTGCTATATGTGTGCTGTACTATATGTGCTTGCATTTCATTGAGATGGAAACTTTATATGGGCCATTCTACAGAACTGGTTCAAAGTCAGAGTTGGAAAATGTCTTTTTCCACAAATTTTGTATGCACGCAAATTGTATAATATCTAAGGTACACATTTCTATCAATTGTGTAGTTAATTCTCATATTGTATTTTTAAAAAGTTTTGAAATATTTTGTCCTCTCCCCAAATTGGTCACAGTAATAATAATTTAATTAAAAGGGTTCTATTGACCTATTAAGATTTTGTTTACTTCCTTGAAAAACTGTATTTTTTACAGTTACCATTTTAACAATATTTCAAGTGTAATTAATGAGATTTGTTGTATTTTGAATCCAATTTTTCTTTGTAAAAGACAAAAGGTTGATCAAACTGATTTCAAACTTAAGGATTCATTAGTTTGAATATACATTGAACTAAACATTATCACAATATACTGAAACCCCACCAAATAAATCTTTCGATAGTTACTGTTTTGGTAGTCACAATTTTACACCCAAAAATGTCACTTTTGGTAGTGACAGTGTTAGATACTTTTGAAACTAGCTCAAAGATGCCAGTCAGCACATGGTTAGCTAGCACATGGTTCTGAACAGTTGTACACATATAAAACTAAATGTAATGGAATGACTCCTAAAACAGTGTGTTTAATTAAAAAAGGTGTTTGGTAGTGACATTCTTTTAAGTTACACACAGATTTTTCAGACTTTTGAATACATTTACCTTAAAGGAGAAGTCCACTTCCAAAACAAAAATATACTCACCCCCTTGTCATCCAAGATGTTCATGTCTTTCTTTTGTCAGTCATAAAGAAATTATGTTTTTTGAGGAAAACATTTCAGGATTTTTCTCCATATAATGGACTGATATGGTGCCCTGATTTTGAATTTCCAAAAGGCAAATGTTTCTTTAATAATTTCTTTATGACTAAAGAAAGAAAGACATGAACATCTTGGATGACAAGGGGGTAAGTAAATTATTTGTAAATTGTTGTTCTAGAAGTGGAGTTCTCTTTTAAAATAATGGGCCCTATCTACTCACCATGTAGCTGTGAGAGAGAGGGACACATGGATATTTCCTGATCATAAATGTAGGGGACATCAGTCTCAGCCAGTGGACTAAAACATACTATGTTTTGGTAGTGACATGAAAAATATGGGACTTTTTTTACATAAAGTTTCTTAATTTACAAAGAAAATATAAAATAAATATTTTGAACTTTTTTTGAACAAATTAAAAACAGACTTTTAAAAACAACAATGGGGAAAAAATACAACAAATATTTTAATATCATCTGAGGGTTTTAGGGATATCATTTAGGGTTCAGGATAGTCACCTCCCAGTTCCCAATAAATGATGATTTTATATATATTGAGCTTACTGTTATTTTAAATGTTATTGTGGGTTTCAGTAGACAATAAAAGGATCTTAGTAAACATCTAATATTTGAAAATCTAAATGCTTTTTAAATGTGTCACATTACACATTCAGGAGCTGGTTTTCAACCCCTGCCCTGTGAATTTTATTAATACAAAGGCTTTGCAACTAAAAGCTACATTATATTTCTCAGTAATGAGGTTATTTCTTGCCAGGTTTTGTAATTAAACCAACAAGCTTCACTTGTTCGCAAGCTTTACACTCGCTCGTGCATTTTCTCTCTCATTAATTCATTCAAATTCATTTAAATAAATATAATTATAACTATTGAATTCTACCTCTAACGAGCTGTAGATAACATAACAAATAAAAATT
Organism: Labeo catla; assembly: GCA_012976165.1. Lineage (NCBI taxonomy): Eukaryota > Metazoa > Chordata > Actinopteri > Cypriniformes > Cyprinidae > Labeo > Labeo catla. The sequence goes on from VONZ01000246.1 coordinate 485,526, forward strand.
ATTGCTATTTTCTGGTCTTTATTCGTTCAGTTAGATTTTGTGCTGCAAAACATCCATGACAGCTTTTGTCCATGCTGGGAATTAAAAATGGCCTTTGCATATGTGCATAATAAAGCAATCACTGACAATAATTTTGGGTGGGAATTATTAATGTAAACACAGATATTGGATAGGCTACCAGTCATGTCTGAAGTGAATGTAAACAGACGGGCCAAAAGATCAGATTTGGTCAAAAGATCGGATCTGTGCATGACAATTACCTTGTTTTATTTTTTATTCAGTGGTGGAAATGTGCTTCCATAAGTAGCTTATACTGTGAGTTTAGTTACATTTTTGTGATGCACTCCAGTTCAGACTGAGATGGCAGAAAGGGCATCCTATTTTTTTCTTTATTTTACAAAAGCCCAATGTTTTGTTGATATTGTCAGTGTACACAAATAAAAGTAAACCCATTACAGTTTCAAATGATGCATTACTCTTGTCTGCATAAGCTAAAATGACGGCGTATTTTAAGTGGTTTCCACTTGTTTCCAAAATGTAAGTGATAGCGTCGGTGCCTCCATGTCATGCAGTAGCATGCTAACAGCTTCCATGCTTCACACAAACACTCAGACATGTGCCTAATAACACATTTTAGCATGAGATCTAAGCACATTAAGCTAAGAAGCAGAGGACATGGTGTTTGCATTTATCGACAGATTATTATAATATCTGCATCTGTGCAGTTCTTTGTCATAAATGCAGTTGTCATAAATGCATAAATGAAGTTTTCGCTGCATTCACCCTTTATCACACCAACACTGTTTTCACATTCAATTTTCGCTGGAGGAAAATTGAAAGTGTATTATTGTGAATGTGCCATTAGATTAACATCATGCACAGACATTATTAAAGACAATCACACTGTGAAAATGATTTGATGGTTTAACTTAAATGAAGCCGCCTAACCTGGTTGCCTTAAAATACTGAGTTGAAACTAAAGAACTGAGTTGATACAAGAAGATTAGATCATTCAACAGAAACTCTGAATATTGTTATCTGAACATATTTGTGCGTCTAAGCTGATTTGACAAAAGATTTGTGGAAAGTTGATACTAAATCATGAAAAGATTTTTTTTTTATAGTGCAGTGACAGCACTTAGTCAATGCATTCATTGGAACTGCTTATCAGAGTGAATGACAGAGACAGAGAAACATCATGTGGAGTTAGTTCATTCTAATAAATAGATTTCATTCTAATGACCCAGCAGCTGATTATGACATTTATAGCCTTAGAGTAAATGGATTTGTGTTTTTTGATTTGTGTCACTTTGAATTATAGAAGTGGCAAATTGATAGATCCATGTGCTGTTATTTATTCGTATTTATCTATCCATCTATCTATCTATCTGTCTATCTACAGTTGAGGTCAAAAGCTTACATCGTCCTTTTAGAATCATTAAAATTTTAATTATTTTACTAAAATAAGAGGGTTTATACAAAATGCATGTTATTATTTAGTACTGACCTGAATAAGACATTTCACATAAAAGATGCTTACATATAGTCCACAAGAGAAAATAATAGTTGAATTTATAAATATGACCTGGTTCAAAAGTTTACATACACTTGATTCTTAATACTGTGTTCTTGAATAATCCACAGCTGTGTTTTTTTTTTTTTGTTTTTGTTTAGTGCTAATTGTTGTCTAGTGATAGTTGTTGATAATGACTGTATGGTTTTTAAGATCCATCTTTTCACACTGAGGACAACTGAGGGACTCATATGCAACTATTACAGAAGGTTCAAACATTCACTGATGCTTCAGAAGGAAAAACCATGCATTAAGAGCTGGGGGTGAAAACTTTTGAACAGAATAGAGATGTGTACATTTTTCTTATTTTGCCTAAATATACATATTTTTTTCATTTATTACCACCCTTCATTAGGCTACAGAGGATAGTTACATGTTTTCCAGATGACAAAATTTGTTAAATTTGCCCTGATCTTCAAATTCAAAAAGTTTTCACCCCCTGGCTCTTAATGCATGGTTTTTCCTTCTGGAGCATCAGTGAGTATTTGAATCTTCTGTAATAGTTGCATATGAGTCTCTCAGTTGTCCTCAGTGTGAAAAGATGGATCTCAAAATCATACAGTCATTGTTGGAAAGGGTTAAAAAAAAAACAGCTGTGGATCATTCAGGTAACAACACAGTATTAAGAATCAAGAGTATGTAAAGTTTTGAACTGGATCATTTTTACAAATTCAACTATTATTTTCTCTTGTGGACTATATGTAAACGTGTTTCATGTAAAATCCCTGGTAATTGCCTCAAGGACCAGCCACCAGATCTTCCATCACAGACACTAACAGTATTTTTTTCTGTGACTAACAGACTAATAAAATTTTTCTGACTAAGCCTCTATTCGTCCACTAACGTTTAATCGACTATTAGGGGTGCAGCACTAGTCTTGACAAACTTTCCTTGCAGCATTGAAATTTAAGCTTTAGTCCTGTTCTGTATTGATGACGGCAATGGTGACGATACGCTTGGCTCTCTTAATGACCCTGATCAATCTAGACTTGTATTTCCAGCTTCTGTTCCTCCATCTTTCTGTCTTTCTCTCACTTTTAGTGCCTCCCTGGGCCATCATCGCCATCGCGATCGTAGCCGTGGTCCTCATTCTCACCTGCTGCTTCTGCATCGTTAAAAAGACCTGCCTTAAGAAGAAAAAAGGCAAGAAGGGAAAGAAAGGCAAGGGAGACATGGGAATGAAGAACATGAAGGGAGGAGAGGTACGACCACCCCGACACCAGCGCGCTTCAGCCTTAAAGGGATAGTTCACGTCAAAATGAAAATTTTATATCATACTTACTCATTCTGATGGTTCAGCCCTGATGTCTTTCTTTTATGACACAAAATGAGATGTTACACCAAAACGTACAAGCTGTTCTTTTAGATACAATGAAAGTAGGTGGTGTTTTATAATGCCAAGCTCCAAAATGAGAGAAAAAACAATGAATTCAGATAATAATAGCTTACATTTTTATGTTTTCAGAGCTTGGCAGTAAAAATCACAATTTGCTTTAATTGTATGTGCAGCTTGAACATTCTGCTAAACATCTCCTTTTATGTTTCACAAAAGAAAGACAGGAGGGTGAATAAATGATGTCTAAATTTAAAATTGGGGTGAACTATTCCTTTAAAACTTTAGACAAAGAGACCGAAAGATTAACGTTTTTCCACTTCCTAATTTCCGTCTGTTGCTAATGAGTTGAATAGGGTTCGATACATATCTAATCTGAATTTTTGACTTGTTTAATGCCTTTAACAACGCAATATATTTGAAAGACTCAGCAAAGCTGGTCTGTTTTAAAAACGGCTGTGTGACTACCTCACATATCCTAATATAGCTTCTAGGTCAAGCAAATGGATGGTTGGTATTCTGGAAAGATTTTTTAGCCATTTAATATTCATGGAATATAAAATATTCAGTGTTGTACGTCATTTGCTGCCTGTAAAGCAGGAAAGCTACATGAAAGATTTCCCGCCACGTCATTTCATTTTGCCGTGTTCGTATAATTTGGTTTCCAAAAAGAATGTATGTGCTGTTAATCTCTTGTGCTTTTGTGTTAAAAATGACACATTTTCCAGTCAATCCGCAATAGCACTAAATCTTTTTTTTCTGTGCTGGAACTATAATAGCTGAATAGCTAAAGAGTTTTGCTGTATTTGCTCCCACTGTGTGCTGTATGTTTGTTAGTGTGACAAGCTAATTTCCCTTTGGGAATCATTAAAGTTCTGCCTCTCATATCCTAATATATCATTTTCTATATAAATAATCACTAATAAACTTGGTTGTGCATAAGCACCATCAAGACAGGCTTAATATTTTTGGGAGACCAGGGGCTATTGTAACATATTTATCTCTCTTCATAACCTACTGAATACTGCATGTCTGTCTGATAGCTTTTTGTACAGTATAAGTACCATTTACTGTATATATGTGTAAAGTAACTCTTTAATAGAATTACTCTTATTTGATTTTAAATTAAATATTAATATTACTATTAATGAAAATACAAATATGTATAAAAATATAAAATAATAATTTAAAAAAATGTCCAAAGAATTTATTTTGGTACAAAAATTTAAAAAGTACAGAATTTTGCCTGACTAGTCATACTAAAAAAGTAAAAAAAATAAAAAATAAATAAAATAATAATAATAATAACTACACACTGTTAATAATAAATCTAAATATAGTTATACCAGTATATCTCAAATCAGGGTTATTATATTTAACTAAAGCTGAAATCATAAAAAAAAAATGTTACTTTGAGTAAAATAAACAAAAATAAACATTTTATTTTAGCTAGTTGCCAAAGCAATTTATTATTATTATTATTATTATTATTTTATTATTATTATTATTATTATTATATTGACATTTTTAACAATAACTAGTAAAACTAACCAACCAAATTATTACAATTATTTATTAAATACTTAATTATTGAAATTACTCAAATGAAAACAGAAAATACAAAAATAATAATATTAAAACTATTTTAATAGTATATTAAAAATATTAAAACTATAATAATAACTATTCTAAAATAACACTGTCTCAGATAAGAGCAAAACATATATAAGAATAATGCTTATTAATATTATTGAATAGTGTTGACCTTTTTACATAGTGCTATTTTTTTAGCTGTCAGAAATAATATGCATTTAAACCACATCTTAAGATTTACTGATATTGCAAATATCTGAAATAATAATAAAAAAAGTCTATTGTTATATTAAAATATAATCAATATAATAATAATAACTGTTGTTAACTGATGAAATCATGTTGTGATAAAATTATGGTTATTATAGTACACTACAGCTAAAACCTTAAAATATTTTTGCTAGTAATTTTATTAAAAAAAACAAACAAACAAACAAAAAAACAATAAAATGTCACCAATCTGCCTTTTTATGTATGATTTAAGACATTCAATGCATTACAGTTGCCCCTCGTGTCCTTTACTGTTTAAAAAATAAAATAAAAAATGCCTCAAATGTGCCTCTATGTGATATGCTTCTCTAATTTCTTTAGTTAAATGTGACGCTTGAATGAGCCAATAACATAATGTTTATTTACAACCAAAATGTGTCATTTTTGATACATGTCCATTAAGTGTTACTTGATTTCCTCTACTTGATTCTGTCTTCTGTGAGTTCAATCTCTCCCTCTCTCTCTATTTCTTCATCTCTCTATCCTTCCCGCTTTGTGTCTGATATGTGCTCCGTGTATCTTGACTGTGCTGGACCTGTCTTCTTACGGTAGGTGTGACATGGCTTGCAGCGCCCCTCTCTGACCGCCTGGTGTAAGCTCAGACCAGGGCGGGGGGAACTGGGCTATGAAAACTGGCTGGGAATGAACTCTTTGGCTTCTTCTTGCGTCTTGCAAGCTGCAGGGGTGCTGAGGTTGCTTGAGGAGCTAGTTTGGGGTTGGTTTGGGGAGGGCTCGCATTCCACCAGTTTGACATGCCACATGAACACCGGCGGGATGGGGGATTACAGCCAAACGAGTAGAAGGAATGGCCCTTTAGAACTGGATGTGCATTTGGTTATGAACTTAAACTTCATCCTAGCTTACTGAGAGACACCAACACACCAATCCTCACTAACATGCATGTTGAAAGGGTACGGTTGGTGATTTGTCCTCTAAAAGCTGCTCCACCTATCTCAAATCTGTCTCTTAAATGATCCAAGAATTAAGTTATGCAACATACATGTATCTTTACTTAAAACAAGATAGCTGGCAGCAAAAGAAACCAAAGAAATGTCCAGATGAGGTGAAGCAGCATTTGAGACAAAGCCCAATGCATGCCCTTCATACAGGCACCAGTGAATGACCATGACTTGACTTGAGAGTAACTTTCCTGGACGACCCATTGTGTGCAAAGAAACAAGGCTTTTACTTTCTTCCTGAAATGCAGAGATGAGTCGTGGGATGAAGTACTGTAGGTGGCGTGGGAAACAGCCTTTCACCAGGAGACCTGCTGTAATGGTTTAGTTTGTTTTATTACTTTTGGGTGTGTGTGTTAGTGTGTGTGTGTAAATTTATTGTGCTTTAGTTTGAAAATTGTTAAGGGTGATGTGTGTAATGTTTTCAGTGTTAAAGCTCTTAAAGGAGAAGTTCATTTCCAGAACAAAAATGTACAGATAATCTACTCACCCCCTGGTCATCCAATATGTTCATGTTTTTCTTTCTTCAGTCAAAAAGAAATTATGTTTCTTGAGAAAAACATTTCAGGAATTATCTCCATATTTTTGAAGTTTGAACTTCCAAAGTTTAAATGCAGCTTCAAATGGCTCTAAATGATCCCAGCCGAGGAAGAAGGGTCTTATTTAGCTAAACGATCGGTCATTTTCAAAACAAATTGACAATTTATATACTTTTTAACCTCAAACGCACATCTTGTCTACGTCTGCGTAAATTCTGTGTAATCCTGGTCAATACAGTTAGGGTATGTTGAAAAACGCCCATCTCGTTTTCTTCCCCAACTTCAAAATCGTCCTACATCGCTGCAGAAGTACCGACCCAGTGTTTACAAAGTGAACATACAAAGAATATCAAACGCCCTTTACAAAAAAGCATTTGAGGTTAAGAAGCATAAAATTGTCAAATTGTTTCTGTTATGACCAATCGTTTCGCTAGATAAGACCCTTCTTTCTCAGCTGGGATCGTTTAGAGCCGTATGAAGCTGCATTTAAACTACATTTTGGATGTTCAAACTTGGGTGCACCATTGACGTTAGGGTGACCACCTGTCCCACTTTGCGTTATACCGCACAGCATTTTCACCCCTTGTCCCGCACGTCGCATATTGAGAAAATGTCCCGCATTTTCATCAGTCTGTCATCAGTAGGTTTTTAACGATCATATTAGGAAAAATATCCATGCCTTCTTTTGCCTTTTTAAAAATTGCTTTTTATTTATTCTTTGCGGACCTCATCAAATGATCTAGAACCACCGATGGATATGGTCAAGCGCACACGGAAAAACATGATATTCTCTATTCATTTTAACCAGTTAAAAAAAAAAAAAATCAGTGCAGCTTTCTCAGACATGACTTTCTTCTTATTTTAATAGTTTGTTTTAGGCGGTTTCTATGGCGTTATTTTAATTTAAAATTTATTTGGCAAATGTCTAGAGCACATTATTGTATTGTAATGCAGGCAACTCTTTACTCTCATAAAAAAGACGCGCTTTCTCTTGCTTGCATGTGCACGCTCAGAAACACAGATCAGCGCATATGGCAACGGATGTAATCAGTATTTACATAGTATAACAGCAGAAGATGTATCAGTCTCACACGTGTCCCGCAAAATCACATCTATGTCCCGCAACAGCCCTATTGCCAGGTGGTCACCCTAATTGACGTCCACTATATGGAGAACATTGCTGAAATGTTTTCCTCAAGAAACAGAATTTCTTTATGACTGAAGAAAGAAAAACATGAACATCTTGGATGAGGTGCGAGTAAATTATCTGTAAATTTTTGTTCTGGAATTGGACTTCTCCTTTAATGTAAACAAAATGGAAATACAAGACATTTCCTGAAATCTGTCAAATTATTTAAGGTAGTAATCTGAGGCCCTGTCCACACCAGCACAGGTATTTTCAAAACCACAGCTTTTTCTGTGCAGTTCAACCATTCTTCCACACGCAAACGCAGTGTCAGGTCTCTGAAATTGGACCTTTCTGAAAACCAGAACACCAGGGTGAAGATTTTCAGAAACTCTGATTGTTGTGTAGCCAGTGGAACCAGAGATTTTGGCTTGTGATGTTGGAGTGTACGTTTTTTTCTGGCTTTAGATTAGCCAACATGGCTTTACGGTTAAGGTTATACCGCCACCTGTTGGTTTGGCATGTACTTCATAGCGTGTTTTTACGTTTTCATATGGATTTTTTTTTTTTTAATGGAGGAAAAACTTAGTTTATGAAAATACCTGTGTATGTGTGGACCAGGCCTGAGCTATGGTATCAGTCCAGAGCCAAAGAAAAATGGCCTCTTGATGTGCTGACGACTGATTGGCTGATTGATCTCAAACCCAACTTTACTGAAGGGGGTGCTTCACCCAAAAATGTAAATAATCTTAAAAATAATCGTAAAAAATCTTCAAAATATCTTCTTCTTTATTCACTAGAAGAAAAACAAAAAACTCAAGTTTGGAACAATATGAGGGTTAGTAAATGATAAGTATCAGCCTCAGACGTCACACCCATGGACCGTTGGCCGAACGTCTGATGCATATGGCACACTTAGCTGGAAACACTTAAGGAGCTTCGAAGTCGTCATCGGATTGGTTAGATTATGCAGGATTTCGTGTGTGTCACATATTTTAACGTTCCGCCTGGAAACAAAAATGCTGTGTTGCCGAACTCCCTCACAAAAGAAGAAAGCAATCATGTTTACAGCTGTGGTGAAGAGCGCTTATCAGGATCAACTAAATGCTGGATTTTCAAAAATATGTGAAAAATGTAACATTCGCGGAATCTTTAAAATATGTCAGAGAGTTTGTCCAGTTTGTTATTGTAGCGACATTTCCACACCCCTAAACATGACAAGGCACAAAACAAAACATGATCGGTTGCTTTACCTCTCAGTCATATGTCCTCTTGGGCGGGCCTTGGCCATTAAAAAGCGGCCAAGGTTTCCAGACCTTCTACCGTAAATCTGAAGGTCTGTCTCTCACCAAGGTTGCATTTATTTGATTAATAATACAGTAAAAATAACAATATTGTAAAATATTATTACAATTAAAAGTTTTCTTTGTAAATATATATTAAAATGTAATTTATTCCTGTGATCAAAGCAACATTTTCAGCATCAATAAAATTCTTAAAAAAAAAGAATTTTATTTAGTGTCACGTGATCTTTCAGATCCTTCATTCTAAGATGCTGATTTCTGCTCAAGAAACATTTTGTGTTATTATTAATGTTGAAAACAGTTAGTGCCAAATATTTTTGTGAAAACAGTGAAACATTTTTCAGGATTTAAAACAAAAAAAAATGTTTTGTTTTTCTTTTTCTCAAGAGAAATGGTTTCTGTCACTTTTGATCAATTAAATGCATCCTTGCTGAATGAATGTTTTTTTTTTTTCTTTAAAAAATCTATAAATTAATTAAATATTTGCAGTTGATGATTTACCTTCAAAAGCCAAAATTGTAAGAATGCACGGCTACTTTTACAGTTAATACCGTCTAAAAAGATGCTTTTGTCCCTGTGATAATGTAGTTAATATTAGGCTAAAAATGCAACGCTAACTATCCAATCACTGACCTTTTTGGCTCAGCCAAAGGTGTGTGCTTGGGGCGGTTTTGTCTGTTTATCCAACCAATGACAGATGACATGGGAAACCTTGAAAACAGTCATCATCTTTGCAATTCCACAAAGTTGACGGAATTACACACTTCACCTTTGATATCTCACTGCCCCAAGAACTGAACAGAGGTTTAATTTATCATGTAATAAACTTATTAAAATGTCTTCATGATTAATAATTCCACTTAAAGGATACAAAATTCACTTTTATGGATTTTGCATAAATGTGTTAGCAGTGTGTGGACACAACCACCCTACAATGATAAAAATCCATTCACTACTTTTTTAATCCTCAAAAAAACAAAACAGTCTCAACTATCAAGTTGTTTTGATTTTCTGAGCAGTATGATGTCATATTGCTTAAGCCCCACCCACGACCACTAACGGACTGTGCTGTATTAGCATATTTCGGCCCTTAGCCAGTTATACACTGTCCACAATGCAAATGTTTTGTAGTTGGATGTAAGTGAACATAAGTCTTTTCATTTTCTCCAAACATCAGAATCACTGAGGTCACAGTAGATTAGTTTTGTTTTTGATAGTAATGCACCACAGAATACACAAAAAACAGTAGAGAAGGGCGGGGTGAGCAGTAGCTCATTATCATTTAAAGAGACATGCACCAAAATATGCCACTGTCAACAGAGCTGTTGACAAGGCAAAAAGGGTGTTGTTTACATGACCATTGAGGAATTTTAACCAAAGTATGTTGCAGACATTCATGAAGACCCTAAAGAATCATACCAACTTGTGGAAAATGTGTATCCAGTGTCCCCTTTAACAGCCATTCATTTAAGTGGTTTCTCACAAATAAAGCACATTGTAATTTTTGGACACATAACAGCCCAGTGTCCTTTTCTTGGGGTAGTGAATAGCACTTAAAAAAACGCCAGGCTGAATAAGTTTAAATCATGAACTTAAATCAAAATGCTGATGCTGATTTGATCACAAGGTTGTTGGTGCAAATAATTGTTTATTGTGAGTGACTGATTTCTTCTTCACCGTTTCTTATTCCATCTGCCACCTTTACTAAGATGAATGTGCTGTAACTTAGCATGACTGCCTCTGAATGCTCAATGCAAGTCTCCTGAAGTTACGTAAGAGAACCACTGCACACTTCATATTAGCAATACCGCATTACTCTGTTACATCATTAATCATCCCCCAGATTTAATGCCAGCATCGTTTTATTCACTATGGCTTGAACAATTATGCAATCAATGAGGAATATTTTCAGACTTTGCATTTTGTGGCTTGGCATGCATGAATGCATTCTATCATGTCAGTTAAGGTATAAGAAATGGTACTTTTTTTATGTGCGTGTCTGTGTGAGAGAGTGTTTTATTCAGTTTGTGTGTGTGTGTGTGTGTGTGTGTGTGTGTTATAGTTTGGGGTGAGTGGTCAGGAAGGACGAATCCTCACCCCAAGCATTTTTTGTTCTATTTAGAGACATTCTGATTCAACTCTTTCCGTTCGTCTTGTATTCTTGTATTTATTTTGTTTTCTTGTTTTTCCCAAAGCTGAAGCAGACATCTCCTTCTGTGTAAGCTAATATTTGCTGTTTCACTAGCAATGCGTTTGAGGCTGCAGAAATTCTTCAAAGTGCATAACAAATCTCAAGCTTGATCTGATGAGCAATTGCAGTGGGGATCCGGTAGTGCTTTTGGATGTTCACACGTGGATGAGCTGGCTGGGGTCACTACTAACCCCAAAGCAGTGTTAGTCATGTAACAGTGTTATGTAGTATGTTAACTCCATCTCTTTCAGAGGACACAAAAGCTAGGCTAGCAGAGAGAGACTTTCGGTTATCAGTAGAAAGTCTGGTCTACTTTACTGGTTATACAGTGTCCTAACCAGATGGCATGTGATAAGATTCCAGCAACAAGCAATTTGTCTGTTCACAAAAGACGTGACAAAGTCAATCAAAAATCACAGCCAATCAGAATAGAGTGTGGGTGGAGTCTCTCCGCAAGTGCACTGCATTACATAATCTAATCTGTAAATAACAAACAATTTTAACTTTATTAAACTACAATGACTAATACAATCTTTGTTTTGGAATACATTTGCTTGTTTGCAGTTGAGTTTATACTTTTACCATGTTTCTTTTAATTTATTTTTAAGATCTGAGGTAAATTATATTTACTGTTGCTTTTTAGTATGGCTAAAAAGATCAACCAAAATGATATTTAAACTAACATTAGACACTTTTACCATTAAAAAAAGCACATAATCAATACTTGAGATTATCATTGTCATAGTTTGTATGTTGTTATTCCAGCTGTGATGTAGAAATAGAAACTTTTTCTAAAATATCTCAAATATCTCTTGTTGCTCAGCACGTATCGCTGTCGCAGCTGATTAGGACAACATGGAAAAAATACATGTTAGCATGTGACACGGTTCCATGTCACATCTGGTTATGACACAGTGTTATTCTGGACCAAGACTGCCAAACTAGAAAGGGTAAAAACATCTGACAGATACAAAAGTGCCAAAATCCAATTTAGTTTTGTTTTTATCATCTTGTAGTGATTGGAAAATCTTAAAAAGGTAGTTCACCCAAAAATTCTGTCATAATTTACTCACATGTTCTCATTTTCTTACAAATGCATATGACTTTCTTTGTTGTTTTTAATGAAACGTAATAGATTTCTATCTTTCCATTGAAACTCCATTCCAACAAAACTTTGACACTTCAAGAAGTTAATAATTTGACATATTTTACTATATAAAATACAGCTCTATATGTGTGTTGATTAATGTATATTTGTAAATAAAAGCCTAAATTAAATGAAATCAAAATGGAAGTTTTTTGGTATAAATACACTTACCAAAAAGAAGTATACTTTAAGTTTATTTCATTAAGTTTATTTATACTTAAAAATAAAAGTAAAATTCAAGTATATTATTAAGTATACTTTATGTAGTAAGTACACAAATGTCAGTGTACTAGTAGTTTATTTGCAAGTGTACTATTTCAGTACTCTTTGGGACTAAATTGGCCCACTTTGTAGTATATAAAAGTATACATTTAAGTATACTTTAAGTATAAAGGTAGTAAACTTTGAGTACACTACTAGTTTTTATCTGTTTTAGTTTGTACTGCAGCTATACTAAAAGTGAACTTATAGGTATACTGATAGTTTACTAATTAAATACTTGTAGCATTTTTAGTACACTTTGAAGTAGTGTTGCTTTCGTCAACGAAAATTATGACTAAATATCGTCATCAACGAACCTTTATCACGTGACAAAAACGAGACTAGACGCAACGTAAATGCTGGTCGTGTGACGATGACAATAATTAAATGTATAATGCAATATTGTTGACGAATAAAAACGAGACTAAATGTGGTTTACAAAATAAAAACTATGCTAAAATGTCTCTTAATTTTCGTTGACCAAAACGAGACGAAACGAAATGTTATAATGTTATTTCGTTTTGTTTAGTCGCGTTATTATTATTATTTTGCAGTATTTCTGAAGTGGGCTGCATCAAGTCGCACTGCGCAGACGCAGGCGACGTCACTTCCTCAAGCCCCACTCGTGGACCAGGGGGATTATAGGCCTGAAATTACAATTATTAAGACTATTAGACAGTTATATACCATTATCAGCACATGTTGAAGTAGATAAGTGTCTGAGAGAATATGCGCCGTATTGCAGCGTTAGAAAACTCTGTCAGTTATTTTTTACTTTCACTTTCTATAGTGAATTGTAAAGTTAAAACTGAAGTTAAGACGTTCACCGGCATAACTATTGCACAAAGTTTGATATCTATTGGCTCGCCTTCATGGTTTAAAACAGAAATACTTCCAATATAGCGACGTAACCGCAAACACAGAAACACGTCTGTGTGCTTGTGCACGCGTCGGGTGTATGCGAGAACAGCGCGCAAGTAACGAATCGAGTTCTGTTTTGTTTCTTCTTCTTGTGGTTTTAAATAGCTTGAACGTGTAAATTGGCAAATTAACCTGCGAAATCACATGCCGAATGGTGGGGTTTTGACCTGGTCGTACAAGCCCTAATACGCTATATGACAGATCAGAGCCAATGCTTCAGGGAAATTGCTTTGCCGGTCCAATGGCAGACTCCAGCGAAAGTTTTGTGTTCACCGTTTGACACACACCAATCACGTGCGCATATTTGTATCTTGACTATACAACTAGGTACTTGTACTATATAGACTGGGTTAAATAGAATTGCATTACTAAAAACAGACTAAAATACAATTTTCATTGACTAAAACTAGACTAAATTTCATCCGTTTTTGTCGACTAAAACTAGACTAAAATGTCATCAGTTTTCGTTGACTAAAACTAGATGAAAATAGTCATGGATAATTATGACTAAAATAAGACTAAATTGCTCAGACTTTTAGTTGACTAAAACTTGACTAGACTAAAAAGAGTATGAACATGACTAAAACTAATAAAAACTAAAATGACAACTTCACACAAAGACTAGACTAAAACTAACATTAAAATAGGCTGTCAAAAACAACACTACTTTGAAGTAGTTTTATACTGCAAGTATACTCGTAAGTTTTCTTTAAGTGAACTTTGCATCATACTTTAAGTATACTACTATGTCCCTACTATTAATTTGTATATATTTTGTTATATGAATATCTGAACATCCAAAACATCAAAAGAAGGAACAAGATATCTGCTTGTAAACAAAACATTTTATTCTAGGTTTATGCATTCTTTTTTATAAACAATTGAATGTGGGTAAGTTTCATAAATAATAACAAAAAAATAAATAAATAAACAACATTTTGAACAAAAAGATGAAAGAAGACTGAATTGGATTCGAGTCGATCAACACCCCAAAGCTTGACAGTCATTATTACCTCTTCATGGGTCACATTTTATTCTATAACGTTACAGTTTTGATGCTGTTTTATGACTGATTATGACTAATCGCATTAAAAACGTGTGGAACCATCTGTTCGTTCAGTTTCTTCTTCGCTTGTGTTTTGGAAATTCTGTACAGAAGATGTGTAATAGCACCCCCTACCATATAACAATGATGGATTCTCGGAGAACAATATTGCTCAAATATATTTAGACTTTTTCTTGACTTAGACTTTTAGTCTAAGTCAAGTATACTTAAATGTCATTTTAAGTATATTTCTGAGAAGTACATAAAGCACAGTTCTGAGAAGTACATGAAAACTAGATTAAAAGTATACTTTCCTATTTGTAGTTTAAAAGAAGTATACTAATAGCACACTTTAAATGAACTTCTTTTTCGTAAGGGTATTTTAGCCCTACACTCTTAAAAATAAAGATGCTTTAAAAGGTTGTTCACAGCAATGCCATAGAAGAACCATTTTTGGTTCAACAAAGAACCATTCAGTCAAAGGTTCTTTAAAGAACCACCTCTTTCTTACCTTTTTATAATCTGAAGAACCTTCTTTCACCACAATGAAACTTTTGTGAAACAGATGTTTCAGATGTCAAAGGTTCTTTATAAAACCTTATACCTTTATTTTGTTTATCCAAGTGTGCTATTAGCATACTTCTTTTAAATTTACAATAGGAAAGTATACTTTTAGTCTACTTTTTATGTACTTCACATGAATATACTTAAAACGACATTTACATATACTTGACTTATACTTAGAAAAAGTCTAAATATATTTAAGCGACTTGTGCTCCTAGAATCCGTCTGTTCATTGTTATACGGTAGGGGGCGCTATTACAGATATTTTGTACAGAATCTCCAAAACACAAGCGAAGAAGAAACAGAAACAACAGATGCTTCCACATGTAATCTAACATGATCATCAAACAAAAATTCATCAAAACTGTGTAACATCACGGAATAAAATGTCGACCTATAAATAGGTAATAATGACTGTCAAGCTTTGGAGTGTTGATCAAATCCTTTTACATTTTCATTATCATTCTGAATCCAATTCATAGTCTTTTTTCAACTTTTTGTTCAAAATGTTTGTTTATTTATTTCTTGTTGATTATTATTATTTTTTTATTTATGACACTTACCCACATTCAGAAATTTATATAAAAAAAGAATCAATGAAGCTAGAATATTTTTTTGTTTACAAGCAGATACCCTGATCTTTTGATGTATGTTCAGATATTCATATAACAAAATATATACAAATTAATACTTAAATAGGAACATAGTAGTATACTTTAAGTATGATGTAAAGTTCACTTAAAGAAAACTTACGAGTATACTTGCAGTATAAAACTACTAAACTAGTAGTTAACTGAGACTGTGTACTGAAAATGCTAACAGTATTTAATTAGTAAGCTATCAGTATACCTAGTTCACTTTTAGTATATTTGCAGTACAAACTAAAAACATTGATGTAAGTTAGTTGTGTACTCAAAGTTTACTACAGTTATACTTAAAAGTATACTTTTATATACTAGAAAGTGGGCCAATTTAGTCCCAAGAAGTACTGAAATAGTACACTTACAAGTATACTACTAGTACACTGATATTTGTATACTTACTACATAGAGTATACTTAAAAATATACTTAAACATTACTTAGGTATACTTAATAAATTAAATTTGAAGTATACTTCTTTTTGGTAAGGGAGTGTAAGGTTTTCTATAAACTAGTTTGCTCCAAAACAATGGCCAAATTCACATTTACAAGATATAAGCATTCAAAGCAAACAGTCTCTAACTTACACCAATATGGATCAACGATTTTGATGACATAACTCCTCATCAGACTTTCTGTCCAATCAAATGCTCTCTAAGATCCAAAAAGTCCTGCCCACTTCACTATCTACATAAATAGACAGTGAGGCTGAAATAGGTCAGTTCCATTGGGGCGAATGAAGTCTGGTTTCGTGTATCGGACCCCTTTAAATTCAACACAGAATGCTATATTTTATAGTGATATGGATCTGTGGCTGTCATGTGCTGTCAAATGTGGCTCATTGTTTTTGGCCCAAGCTATGATATAAACAACAAGCTATTGCCTATTTAAAAAAGCAGGCGAGAGAGCTTGATATGTCCCGCCTTGTCTTCCTGTTTTAGTTGAAATTATGTCAGCACATAAATGCACTACAGTGGACCTTTTATTATTCAGAAGACTTGTATTTCCACTTTTTTTTTCTTTATAAACTTTTCAAAGCATTTTTTGGTGAAATGGATTTTCAGAAATCTCTCAGATTTCATTACAAATATCTTAATGTATTTTGAAATGATTGAATGTTTTATGAGTTTGAAGTAATTGATGACAGAATTTCCATTTTTGAACTATGCCTTTAAATTGGTGATAGACCAGGATGGAAAAACTCAATGGTTCAAATAATGGTACATTTGGCAAATGGTTATAAAGAAAACACAGGAGAAGTTAATGTCAAATGTGGGTGGACCTTCAACATATTTTCTGTCTACTCAAAAGTAATAAGTACAGACTGCTTCCAACAAAGCGCAATATTTAGTTGTGCCTCACATTTATTCACTTCTTAGTGGTTCAAACTAAACCTTGAATAAGATTTGATGCCACAGACCTCACACAATTTGGCAAATCCAGTGACAAATATGCTATACTGTGCTCATATATTCAAAATTTTATTAGCAAGGAATGTTTCATCAACTAAAAAATGTGCTCTTGACTTCTTAAAACAAGAAAACATTAACATATTTTCACCAAAAATGTGCAATAGGGTTTTCCATGTCATTACTTCTCCTTACTGCAATTCATTTGATGTTTCTTCTATTATGATTACGCTATTGAGTTATGTTAATTTAATCTAAAAAGTCAAATGTTATTTTGCAGTATGTAGCACACAATAGACAGCCTTGTCAAGTAATATTCAATTACAGCACAGGGCACAAAAGTATTAATTACAACAGAATCATTAAATGAAATTAAATGACGTTCATTAAGATTCAGCTTTTTTCCATTGTCATTTTGAAGAGCAGCAGGACTGTGAGAAATGATAATGTGTAAAATAACCTTCTGCTGTTGTACTGTGATCTTTAGTATCTGTCTGCCAAACGATCTTCCAAATTGTTCATCATTTTACATTGTATATATGGGCTGATATGTGTATTGGCTTTAAAGCACCAACCCTTCGCTTTTGTATCTTTTGAATCATTCTTCCTGTGCAAAAGCGAGACTTGGAGTCATCATCTCTCAGGGTTTTATTATACCCTGAAGACTGAGAATCAATTTATGGACAGACTGCTTCAGTAAGACTAGAAGCTTTCTTGTCTATATTTCCCTCGACAAAAGTAATGTAGATTATTGCAAATGGTGTCATGAAAGGAAAAGTGAAATCAAGTCATGTTGCTATGAAGGTCATCGCTGACACAGTTACATACAGTAACACCCGGGTGGTTTGACACCTGGCTAACTTCAGGTAAGATGAGAATTGGCCTAACGAACCATGTTTGGGGAACTTCATTTACCTTCCATCGCCTTTGCTCTAGTTTCTCCTGTAACGTCCATCTGTGCTCTGTCTCTTCAGAAACAGGAAGAGGATGATGATGAAGAAGATATAGACATGGGAATAACTGAAGAGAAAGAGGAAGAACCGAAAGAGAAGGAGAAGCTCGGCAAACTACAGTTCTCTCTAGACTACGACTTCTCTGATAACAAGGTAAGGCCACTTTATGCTTTACAGTATGTTTAAACACATCAGCTTAAATACAGTTGAGGTCAAAACTTTACATACACCTTGCAGAATCTGCAAAATGTTAATTATTTTACCAAAACAAGAGGGATCATACAAAATGCATGCTGTTTTTATTTAGTACTGAACTGAACAAGATATTACACATAAAAGATGTTTACATATAGACCAAAAGAGAAAATAGTAGTTACATTTATAAAAATGACCCCATTCAAAAGTTTACACACCCTTGATTCATAATACTGTGTTGTTACCTGAATGATCCACAGCTGTGTTTTTTTGTTTAGTGATAGTTGTTCATGAGTCCCTTGTTTGTCTTGAACAGTTAAACTGCCCACTGTTCTTCAGAAAAATCCTTCAGGTTCCACAAATTCTTTGGTTTTTCAGCATTTTTGTCTATTTGAACACTTTCCAACAATTACTGTATATTTTTGAGATTCATCTTTTCACACCGAGGACAACTGAGCGACTCATATGCAACTATTACAAAAGGTTCAAACACTCACTGATGCGCCAGAAAGGAAACACTATGCATTAAGAGTCGGGGGGTGAAAACTTTTAAACAGAATGAAGATGTGTAATTTTTTATTTTTTGCCTAAATATCATATTTGTTTCATTTAGTACTGCCTTTCGGAAGCTACAGAAGATGCTTACATGTTTCCCAGAAGACAAAATAAGTTAAATTTACCCCGATCTTCAAATTCCAAAAGTTTTCACCCCTGCCTCTTAATGCATTGTGTTTCCTTCTGGCGCATCAGTGAGTGTTTGAACCTTCTGTAATAGTTGCATATGAGTCCCTCAGTTGTCCTCAGTGTGAAAAGATGGATCTCAAAATCATACAGTCATTGTTGGAAAGGGTTCAAATACACAAAAATGCCAAAAAACCAAAGAATCTGTGGGACCTGAAGGATTTTTCTGAAGAACAGCAGGCAGTTTAACTGTTCAGGACAAACAAGGGATTCATCAACAACTATTACTAAACAAAACCAAAAAAACACAGCTGTGGATCATTCGGGTAGCAACACAGTATTAAGAATCATGTAATAAATGTAAACTTTTGAACAGGGTCATTTTTATAAATGTATTTTCTCTTGTGGACTATATGTAAACATCTTTTATGTGAAATATATTATTTAGGTCAGTACTAAATAAGAAATAACATGCATGATCCTTCTTATTTTTGTAAATTAATAACATTTTGCAGATTCTGCAAGGTATATGTAAAGTTTTGACCTCAACTGTATCAGTCAATTATGTGTTAATCTTTCTGTTTATAAGTTAACGCTAAAGTGATAGTTCACCCAAAAATTTAAATTCTGTCATTAATTACTCACCCTCATGTTGTTCCAAACCTGTAAGATCTTCACTCATCTTTAAAACACAAATTAAGATATTAATTTTTGACCCTGCATAGAGAGCAACGCAACTGACACATTCAAGACCCAGAAAGGTAGTAAAGACATTAAAATAGTCCATGTGACGTCAGTGGTTCAACCGTCATTTTATGAAGCTACTAGAATATTTTTTGTGCTCAAAGAAAACAAAAATAAAAGCCTGGGCCTTTAACATTTCAGTTGCTTTTGAAACTGATTTTGCTTACACCTTGAATACATTGTAAAGCCTGTCAATCTTGTCATGTAGCTGACAGTGGGCATCCTGCAAGCTGCAGATCTTCTTTCCATGGACAGTGGCGGCACCTCAGATCCGTATGTCAAAGTTTTCATTCTCCCCGACAAGAAGAAGAAGTATGACACCAAGGTGCACAAGAAAACCCTCAACCCCGTCTTCAATGAGACTTTCCACTTTAAGGTAGAGTATCTGTTACAATAAAATACCAGTTTATGTCATTATCAAGTGTGTTTGTGAAAGCACTCAAGAGATGATGGTTGATTTCTAGATTCCGTTCACTGAAATGGGAGGAAAGACTCTGGTCATGTCTGTGTACGACTTTGACCGTTTCTCAAAGCACGATGTGATCGGTGAGGTGAAGATTCCCATGAACACCCTGGACCTGGCACAACCTATCGAGCAATGGAGAGACCTGGACAGCGCAGAGAAAGAGGAGGTACACGTGTCCTTCATCTGTCAGTCACTTCACGTTAACTAGCAGCTGTCGTCCGCTAATTGTAATGAGAGTTAATGAACCGGCACTTCTAAACATGCTTTTATGCCCATAATGTTACATAATCCAATTCTTTCTTACCTTAATACGTTTCCATTAAAACAACTGTTTGATGAGACACTATTGATGTATTATTCAGTGTCTTCATTTGCCCCCATGTTGTGCCAAATCGTGGAAACAAAAGATCTTCTTAGCAAAAAAGTTCTTAGCAATGCATATTACTAATCAAAAGTTTTGATATATTTGCGGTAAGACATTTACAAAATATATTCATGGAGCAAGATCTTTACTTAAAATCCTAATGATTTTTGCCATAAAAGAAAAATGTATTATTTTGACCCATACAGTGTATTTTGGCTATTACTACAAATATACCCGTGCTACTTATGACTGGTTTTGTGGTCCAGGGTCACATATGTGTATATATTAAACAAAAATAAGTTATATTTATGTATAATATTAATTATATCAATAAAAATATATTTTTGTATGTATGTGTATTTATATATACATAATATACATAGTACACACACACATATATTATGCAAACAAAAAAATGTTATTTTGGATGTGATTAATCACGATTAATCATGGCACAGCATAATTGTGAGAAATTATTAAAATAACTGTTTTCAGTGTAAATATATAAATATAATTTATTCCTGTGATGCAAAGCTGAATTTTTATCATCATTACTCCAGTCTTCAATGTCACATGATCCTTCAGAAATCATTCTAATATGCTATTTTGCTGCTAAGTTACTATCAATTATTAGTGCTCAATTATTAATAATGGTTCTTATCATACAGGCCTGTGTTTAAAACAGTATTATATACAGCATAATATTTTAGTATTAGTGGAAACATTTTTTAAGGAATTTTGGATTAATATAAACTTCATGCTTGCTCAATTAAAGTATTAATTTCTCTATATCTATCTCTATATCTATCAATGTTGAAAATGTTTATAATATTTTTAGTTTTACCGTATTTTTGTCTTGGTAAACATAAGAAACTTCTTTCAAAAACATTAAATAATTATTCCCAAGCCTTTTAAGACCAGTAGCTTTCTGTGAAGATAAGATTACATTACTAATCTTATCTACTGTAATTTGTTTAAATATGCTCATTTGTAAGAATTACAGTTGCTGTCAAAAGTTTACACTCCCCTTTCAGAAGCAGCAAAATGTTAATTATTTTACCAAAACAAGAGGGATCATAGAAAATGCATGTTATTGTTGTTTAGTACTGACCTGAAAAATATACTTGTGGACTGTATGTTTACATATAGTCCACAAAAGAAA
Organism: Labeo catla; assembly: GCA_012976165.1. Lineage (NCBI taxonomy): Eukaryota > Metazoa > Chordata > Actinopteri > Cypriniformes > Cyprinidae > Labeo > Labeo catla. The sequence goes on from VONZ01000246.1 coordinate 506,963, forward strand.
ATAATAGTTGAATTTATAAAAACGACCTGGTTCAAAAGTTTACATCCCCTTGATTCTTAATGCTGTGTTGTTACCTGAATGATGAATTTTGTATGATCCCTCTTATTATTTTGGTAAAATAATTTAAAAATAATAGCATTTTGGAGATTCTGAAAGGGGAATGTAAACTTTTGACCTTAACTGTTAATATCCGACTGCCTGTTTCATTTTTCCCAACACAGCCTGAAAAGCTTGGAGATATCTGCATCTCTCTTCGCTATGTACCTACAGCTGGAAAACTCACCATCTGTATCCTAGAGGCTAAGAATCTGAAAAAGATGGATGTTGGAGGACTATCAGGTACACACACACACATACACAAGCACATAGTGCACTGCCTTTTCTCTTCTCTCTCTCCTTCGGAGAGTGGGTGGAGATAAACTCATGCAGAAGACTGGATGTTCCTGCATATGCTTTTGTTTATTACATTTATTATTACGTTTATTTTTTTTTTGTTGTTGTTGTTTTTTGCATGTATATGTCATTTATATGCATATATTGCCCATTCTTTGTTTCAGTTTTGTTTACTTCATTAGTTCATCATGTTTCTGCCAGACATGCACAGCAGGCCTCTGTGCTGCAGCAGTGTGTTTGTGTCACGACTGTGCTTTAGTGTCAGTGGTAGCCATGCAGAACAGATAGCGCTCACGTGCTGACTCTGCAGTCCTGCTTGCGCAGCGCACGCGTCCCCTACAGTCAGTCCTCGCTGCTGCCATCTGCCAGTGGCTCTGAGAACAACACGCTGCACTAGCATCAAAGCGTCCAAACAAGTCTTAACCTTCAAATCTAAAGTAAAATTGGAGGTGATTATAGAACAGACCTGGTGTTGATGGCCTAATGCTAAAAGCACTGGGTTGGTTATAGATTTGAACCCCACAAAGGGCGAACTATGACTATATCACATTTCTTCAGGGTGGTTTTCTCTGTAATAAATGTGTATTACTTTTTCTTGTATTAGCATTAATAATAATAATAAATAGGTAAATTATACTCCTTTTATTGTGTGAAACAAGCCCTGAATAGTTAGTATGCATCCTGTTATGTATTCCATCCAGTCATCTTACATTTGACCCAGGACCACAAAACCAGTCATAAGGGTTAATTTTTTGAAGTTGATTTATATATCAAAGCTGAATAAATACGCTTTCCATTGATGTATGGTTTGTTATGATAGGACAACATTTGGCTGAGATACAACAATTTGAAAATCTGCAATCTGAGGGTGCAAAAAAATCTAAATATTGAGAAAATCGCCTTTAAAGTTGTTCAAATGAAGTTCTTAGCAATGCATATTACTAATCAAAAATTATGTTTTGATACATTTACAGTAGGAAATGTATAAAATATTAATAATTTTTGGCATGAAAGAAAAATCGATAATTTTGACCCATACAATGTATTTTTGGCTATTGCTACAAATATACCTGTGCTTCTTATGACTGGTTTTGTGGTCCAGGGTCACATATATTGTATAATTATATTAATCGTGACTTATAAAGGTAATAAAGTAATAAAATATTCACCAGCTACAGAGCTGGTTAGCCTGCTTACTACAGTACTGTGGGTTAATGTCTTATTTAAGTAGTATTCATGCACTATTATGGTGTTTATTAATATTTTGAATTAGTTTTTCTTTTTTATATTTTCCATTTATATATAATTGGGCTGTGATGGAGCTTTATTTTTTCAGTTTTTGTTTTAGTAATACTCCAACTTCAATTTAATTTAATACTCATAATGTTATATTTTAGCTTTATTTTATTTACTGAGTATGATTTTTATACTTTTAGATAACAATATCAACTGGATTTTCTGTGCTACAATGCTGAGGAAAATTTACTAACGTCTTCTAGGTAGAGGTCATTTTTTAAGGAAAACTTTAAAGGATTAGTTCACTTCCAGAATACAAATTTCCTGATAATTTACTCACCTTAGATCATCTAAGATATTCATGTCTTTCTTTCTTCAGTCGCAAAGAAATCAAGTTTTTTTGAGGAAAACATTCCATCAGACTTCAATGGGGATCAAATTGCAGTTTCAATGCAGCTTCAAAGGGCTCTACATAATCACAGCCAAGGATTAGGGTCTTATCTAGCAAAACGATTGGCCATTTTCTAAAAACAATAAAAATGTACGTTCTTTTTAACCACAAATCCTCATCTTACCACTGTAGCTCTGCGATGCGCATGTGTGTCTCCACGCATTGCATAATCAAGTTGGAAAAGTCACATGTGGTGTTTTCTCCTCCAACTTCAAAATCGTCCAACATTGTTGTTTTACCTTTTTTGTAAAGGCCGTTTGTCTTTCTTTGCACGTTCGCTTTGTAAACACTGGGTCGGTACTTCTTCCAACGTCATGCATGAGGTTGAGCTAGTGCAAGACGAGCATTTGTGGTTAAAAAATATATAAATTAGTATTTTTCTTAAAAAATGACCACTCGTTTCACTAGATAAGACATTTATTCCTTGGCTGGGATTGTGTAGAGCCCTTTGAAGCTGCATTGAAACTGAGATTTGGAGCTTCAAAACACTGGCCACCATTGAAGTCCACTATACGGAGAAAAATCCTGTAAGGTTTTCTTCAAAAGCCTTAATTTCTTTGCAGCTGAGGAAAGTAAGACATGAACATCTTGGAGCAAATTATCAGGAAATTTTAATTCTAGAAGTGAACTTCTCCTTTAAGATCTCTAGTTACAAATCAGAAGTTATTTATACAAAGTACATAAGAAGATGCCAACTGAAGCATACATACACTCTTAAAAATAAAGATGCTTTAAAAGGTTCTTCACAGCAGTGCCACAGAAGAAGCATTTTTGGTTCCACAAAGAACCATTCAGGCAAAGTTTCTTTAAAGAACCACCTCTTCCTTACCTTTTTATAATCTGAAGAAGCTTCTTTTGCCACAAAAAACCTTTTGTGTAACAGAAAGGTTCTTCAGATGTTAAAGGTTCTTTATGGAACCATTTAGACAAAAAAAGGTTCTTCTATGGCATCGTGAAGCACCTTTATTTTTAAGAGTTGATACAGTATATAAATGGATGACTTCCTTTACAGATCCCTACGTGAAGATTCATCTTCTGCAAAACGGCAAGCGGCTGAAGAAGAAGAAGACGACTGTGAAGAAGAACACCCTGAACCCGTACTACAACGAGTCCTTCAGCTTTGAGATCCCACAGGACCAGATGCAGGTACGCTTAACACGACTAAACATAAGAGTTTACATTTTCATGTTCCTTCAAACTTTAAACGGAATATCCGTTTTTTGTCTCAGAAAATACAAGCTGTGATCACGGTGCTCGACTACGATAAGATCGGCAAGAACGACGCCATCGGGAAGATCTGGGTGGGCAGCAAAGCGCAGGGCACCGAGCTTCGGCACTGGTCCGACATGCTGGCGAACCCACGCAGGCCCATCGCTCAGTGGCATCCACTCAAACCTGAGGAGGAAGTGGATGCCACACTAGCAGCCCTCACTGCCAAGAAGTAATCCTGATCTTCTTCCTTCCCTCCCTCTCTCCTTTACCTCCCCCCTTCCTTTCTTTCACTTTCCAACATGCACAACATGTCATCTTAACCAATCAGCACTGAATTAGAGCCATGGGCCACCAGACTAGAGGTATTAAAGAAGACCTTTTGGTCTCATCATCACAGCTAAAATGAGGGTCTAACGAGAGAGACTCTTTCCACAGATGTTGGTTGAGCTCATAGGTGTGTATATCCTCAAGGTTTATCCACAGAAGAGATGTAAGCTCACATTCACACCCAAATATCCAACAGCATTCCAAAGTTTTCCATCGGGGACCAGGGATAGAAAACACTGCCTCTTCCACTGCCTAATTTAACACATTCCTTCTAGATTCTCTGGTCATCTAGATGAAATCAGTTCTGTTGCTTTTGTTGAGTCTGAAAGGACTGAAGAATTGTTTATCATTGTGAATAATATAAAAAAAGAAAAAACAAAAGTGGGAACTGGAGAGATAGTTGGACTAGATGCTCCTGCCCAGCCAGAAGGAATCTTTCAGGTGTCGATTACACTGCCTGCAAAACAACCTCTTCTTCCATTCTTCAGTTCCAGCTGTCAGCTGGCTTCTTCCACTGCCCAACATCCTAACAAACCCTGACAAAAAGGAGACAAGCCTTGAAACATCATGAAATAAGCAATTCTTAGCTGCCAGGGACGTCTTCCTGTTAGCATCGGTGTATTGGTTTCTTTGCTTTGATTTCTTGTAGTAAATGTATTCTGCCTGAGCACTTTAAATGAAGGTGTGTTTTTGTTCCAGTTGATGCTTCGTTTTCAAGCTGCTTTTATTTTCACCTGCAATTTTTGTTGTTCTGAACCCACTCATTAAAGGAATAGTTCACCAAAAAATGAATATAAAGTCATCATTATTTACTTTTCTTTCTTACAGCAGTGGAACACAAAAGGAGGTGTTTCAAAGAATGTTCACGCTGCTCTCCTTCTTACAATGAAAGTGAATGGTGACCAAGAGGCCATCAAGCTTAAAATTTATATATACCATTGACTTCCAAAACTTGGTCACCATTGATTTTCATTGTGTGGAAAAGGGCAGGGTGAACATTCTTCAAAATTTAATCTTCTTTTGCCTTCTACGGAAGAAAGAAAGAATGTCATACGGGTTTCGAAATACATGAGTGAACTATTCCTTTTAGAACTTCCATCATTTGTTGTTTTCATCATTTATTCATGGTTTAAACCAGATTTATGGTTTCATGAGAAGAGCTGATTAGAAGGCACTGTGTGTATTTACTGCACATCTTACCAAACCGCTGAACTTATTTGCACTACTGGAACTGCATTCTGTACATGTTGCTCTATCAATCTCAATACGTGCTTTTGTGATGGCGCATTCTTGATTCGAGTTGTCAGAGTTTGCATTTGTTAAAAAAAGGAAGCTTGTATCATTTGAAAGCAGCTTTAGGGCTTACAGTGTGAGTCATTGTGTGAGGATGTGAATCTCAGAATATCATTTTGCTTAAGACCGACACACAACTAAATCTTTGTGCATTTTATCTTCGTATTGCCTGGAGAAACTCTTTTGGCAGTGATGATACCTTGTGATATTTGTTAAATTATTAAGTATTTGGGAAATTAAGCAAAATAGCAAGCCTGAATTGGATCAAGAGCATCATTTATTGAGTAGAGACTTTTAAACCAGGCCAAAAACTACATGTAGAGAGCCAAGAGTGGATTTGAGGGAGACTTTGTTGTGTACATGCTGTAACCCAATAAAAACAACTCATTCTTGTAAGGAAACGTCACTTTAGCGGCTTTTATCCTACACCACTAACTCTACTGCCACATTGATTAGTACTTTATTCAGTTACTTTTAGGGTTGAAACTCTGTAATCGTAAAATTTAATCAAGCAAAATTTAATAAATTTAACATTTGACGTTTTTTTGTCAAAAGCACAATAAAAGTACTTAATTCTACTCTTGCTTTATGTTCAAAATCCTCAGAAATCCCATAATAGCTTTGTGTGTGGAACAGAAATTTACACAGATCACCCAAAAATGAAAATTCGGTCACCATTTACTCACCCTTATGTCGTTCCAAACCTGTATGACTTTTATCTTCTGTGTAACACAAAAGAAGATATTTTAAAGACTGTTTTGATTTATCCATTCAGTTAAAGTCAATGGGGTCCAAAACAGGATTGAATTCCACTGACTTTCATTGTGTGAAAAAAAAACAAAAAACAAATCTGAAACATTTTTCAAAATGTCTTTTTTTGTGTGTTCCACAGAAAAAGGAAAGTCAAACAGCTAAATGATAATGGAATTTTCAGTTTTGGATAAACATTCCATTTAAACTGTAAATTTTAAAAATGTAAATAAATAAATAAATAAAAAAATTTAAACATTTTAAATTTTACATTTGTAAAAATGTAAAATTTAAATATTAAATTTAAAAAATGTGAAAAAAGAAGTAAAAAATCAGATTAAAAAAATTGTACAAATTTTAAATTTAACTTTGAAAATTTACATTTCCGTGTCATGAGATGTGGTTAGTGGTGGGGCTAATTATTTTATATTTTCTCCTAATTTATTTCTTAAATATAATAAAAATAGAAGAAAGTCAGCAAACCTGGGCTCCAAAAATTCTGTCACATAGGTGACTTTTTGAGGATGCAGGCTCTTAATCATTTCTTTATGTTAAATATAATGAAACAAATAGCAGTTTAAGCCATTCTGCGTCACTCAAACATAAACATTTTCTTTCAAAAGTCGCTTCAATGACGTTTCCAGTATAAGATTCCCCTGGATAAAACAGAAGCAGCTTTTCTGACAGGCTGTGTTCAGGTGCGATAACTCTGTTGTTTGATTGTGGAATAGCAGGTATTTCCGTCCACATTCACAGTGCAGTTTCATGTCTTTTTGCGGGTCTAATGAATGTGTGATTATTTATCCTTCATTATACGACATCATGCTTTTCTTTTTCCTCTAGTACTGTATTGACACCTCATTTAGGAATCACTTTCTTTTTTTAATGTTTTTCAGGTGCAATCTCTTAACTATGTCCCTTATTTCGAAGATCTTCACAAGAAAAAAAAACGCAACTTGCAACTAACACCCCCTCTCCAAACCCATAGGCGTGTAGTTTGACCTATATATGCATAGTTCCTACTTTATGATAACTGCATGTTACAATACAAAAAGATGCGCATGTTTCAGAGATGAAGCAAAAAATATATTGTGTACCTAAGTAGGTGTTCTTTGTCATTTTAATAACAAAACGGAGGGGGATAAGATACTGTGTATATTTTCTAATCGAAATCAAATATGTATTTATTTTCTGTGAGTGGGTACTGGAGAGAATATGAAGTATACTATACTAGATCTTAATTTTCAGATTCAATCCATGCCTGGACATCATGAGCAAATACTGTATGTTAAGTGATTCGTGTGAACTAATGTAGAATGAAAACGTAGCCGCATGCTTGCCGTCTACTAATATTGTTAAGGAACAAAATGTTTATGTATTTGTTTATTTATTTATTCCAAATGATTTATTTAGATTTATTTTTCAGAGTAATATTTCTATGTCACTTGTTTGTGGGAAGTCAAAACTTCCAGCGGGGGCTCCAAGGGAATATTTTCCCCCATCTTGTAGGATCCTGTAATCAGCAGAGTATCTCTGTTGGAATTACGATGTAAAGTTGTGGATCATACAGAATCATAACAAAAAAAAAAGAATACACTTTATTATAATTTTTCGTCTTTTCACTGTCAGTGCCAATGAGAGAAGTCACGTTTACTGCCATTTTATCTGACTTTACGTCGTTCTTACGTGATTTTTTGCGGACCAACTGATTTCTACCTTGGCAACAAAGTTGCCGGAGCACAATACTATCAATCCTGTTTTAGAAAACTTGGAGTCCCCATTGTTTTCTAACAAGCTTTTTATTTATGAATCTTTTACATAAGAACAGCGTTTAACTAGCCAATAAACCATAAGTTTGTGTGTGCGAGTGTGAATAAGATAAAGCCATAAGACTTGAGCTAAATCTTTGGAGCTCAGCTATATAGATGTACTTAAGATGATCCTAAAACGTCTCTTCCTTTCATAGGCCGATGAATTTCCTCAACATTCCACATAGTCTGTGAAGCTACGGGGCCACACTGTTTCCTAAAATGTGCTAAGTTAAGCATTATTGGCAGTTCAACTTGAAATAGTCAGTCTTTCTGTTAATAATGTGTCTTTTTAATGGTTTTTATGATTATTTCAGTGTACACTGGGTTTTGTAAATGCCTTGATTTAACACAAAGTGTGCTAGGGACGTCTGTATGAACATTTACATGTGGTCATAGTCATTGCCATTCCACTATGTATGTACACACATGCATTTTTGGGCAAAGGGCAATTAAAAGTTGTGTAATTATGAAAAGTTGTTGTTTTTACCATTTTAATAATAATTCACAATCCAAAATATGATTTAGGACAACTAAAAAGTATATAATTTGGACATGCAGACAAGAAAATTGAACAGAACTGTACAGTAATTCGGCTTATCCAAGTAAGCATTGCTTGAGGTCTGAGTGTGAATGCGTGTGACTTTAATAATAATGCATAGGCCCTTTAATAAATAATAATCATTTGTTGTGAGTTACTCAAGCACTGCCATTCTGCCTATATGGCAGTGTGCACAATGAATATTTGTTTGAAACATTCCTGATCGCAAACCACGGAGTCGTTACTTGCAAGCCAAGATATTTGGGAGCAGTTTAAAAACTGCTGATGGATTCAGTCTTTAAGTTGCTCTCCATGTATAAATCTGCTTACAAAACCAGCTCGGTTGTCTTTGTAACTCTTGGTGACTGTTTTATGTCATTCAAATCAATGAGCGACTGCTCTAAGATGCTTGGGTGCAGTTTAAAAACTGCTGATACTGGATTCAGTCTTTAAGTTGCTCTCCAATTACAAAACCAGCTAGGTTATCTTTGTAACTCTCTGTGACTGTTTTATGTCATACAAATCAATGAGAGCCTGCTCTAACTGCCCATAACAGAGACGTTTTACATATTTTTTTCTAATGCTAGCCGATGCCTACATGTCTGCTTTGGCGTAATTGCATAGCAAAGTTCTGGGGTTAAAAAAATCAAAAGCCTGCCATTGTGTCTTTTTATTTTGATTCTTCTCTTGCACTTTTCATTCTGCTTATCTAGAGTTGTAAAATGCTCTTTTTCTATTTGTGGTGATCTGTTTTTTTCTTTAGTCGGTGGGAGATTGTGAGGGTTTGTCCCTCAGGCTATGTTTGTACCTGTTTCGGTGTTCTCGTGTGTGTGCGTGTGTTCATGTCCGTATTGTCGTGCCTAGTGTGGATCAATCGCATGCTTTAGCCCTTGATGGGACACTTTGAGAAAACGTTGCTCACAGACTCTTCCCACAACCCCCTAGTGGACAGTACATGAGCATCAGCAATCCTTGTAAAGACGTCAAGGGAACCAAATAGCTCTACAGATTTACCATGTGTGTTACCAGCTCTGTACTGAAACAAATGAGAAAATAAAGGCCTTTTAATTACACTTAACTCTGACTGTGGTGTTGTGTTATTTAATACTGAATTCCATCTGTTTGCTTTATTTAATTTTTACCTACAATTACAGCTCTGTTGATGTAAGCCTTGTTTTGGTGTTTCAGAAGCAGATGTTTAATAAAAGGTGGTTAGAATGGCTTCAAAAAAAAAAACCTTGTAAAAAAATGAAAACTTCAGGTTTATTTTATTAAGTAAGCTTAAGTGTATTTTCCAAGTATACTTAATGTAGTAAGTACACTAACCCAGGTGAAAAAGTGTGAAAATACACTTTTTTCAGTACACTTCCATTATATACCTAAGGTGCTCTAGTTTCACGCTAATTTGTACTTAGTATATTAAAAATGATTTTTAGTACTTCTTAAGATAATCATAAGAACTGTACTTAATTGTGCTATTTTGAGATGCCATGAATATGAACTAAAATGTGCTTTTATCATACTTTTTCAAATATACGCATCATCAGTGTTGCTAAGTCTGCTGTTTTCCCGCAGAATTGGGCTACTTTAACACTGTTGCTGCGGGTTGTTTTTTATGTCCGTGGGTTGAAGTGACCCCAATAACGCCATATTTATCCCCTGAAATATGAATTATTTATTATTTATTATGTTGCTCACATATTTTTATTCATTAATTTTCAAATATTTCACTTCAAATGTATTGTAACTATGTTAATATTCCCTTTACATGATATACTTAACATTATGCTAATGGTGTCTTTAAACCGCACAATTACACTATTAGCATTCATAGTACTTTTTTCAACATTAAAAAATATAGCACTTTAAGTACTTTATGTTAAAAGTATACTTACTATATAAACATCTACTAAGATTGAACAAATTTCTAAAACATTCAAAGCACACTTTTAAGAAATGCACTAATAAAACTCCTGTATATTTTTGCGGTAGTATTATTTCAATGCACTAAAAATCAATTTAAGTATTAGTGGTATTTAGTATACTTTTTCAAGTGCACTGAAGTACTACTGAGGTAGAAATATTCTTTTAATTAGTGTATTTATAGTGTATAACTTTTGCGATTTTACTTAGCACAAAAAATTATGTACTACAAATGTACTTGCTTATATTTACACTGTAATTTTTTTAGTGCATTCAAGTATGCAAAATGGGTCCATTTTTGTTTATGAAAGTTTACTTTTAAGTGTACTTTATATGTAACAGTAGTACACAACTAGTTTACATCTGTTTTTTAGTATTGCGACTATACTACAAATAAACTTTATGTATACTATTAGTTTAGTAGTTATACACGTGTAGCCCAGTTTATGAAAGTACACATTGTTTAAAAGTTTTTATGCTGCAAGTTTATATTACTAAAAAATAAACGAGTACTTTACTATTATTCTTCAAAGTGTATTTTCAAAAACAACAAGAAAGCGTTAGATGTAACCAGTAAACTAACAGTACACCAACAAGTTCACTTTTCATGTAGTTTCTAATTTAGTGTAGTTTTTAATCTAAAGTAAACTATTTAAGATGTGTTCTCACAGTTACAATTTAGTCCCATAAAGTGTTGAAATAGTACATTTACTACATAAAGTACACATGGAAATATACTTGAACTTTACTTAAGTTTAGTAGGTCTGATGAGAAATGGTTACTTGATGTAACCTAAATGGAAATGCATATCTGGCTTTAAACTTATATTAATAGTAAATAGTTCAGAAGCACATAAGAACAATAAAAACAAGAAATATATTTCAGTGAAGTGTACAATGAAAACGGTGATACTGGGTTTAATATGCTGTGATCATACAGGCAGGAAGAGGGCAGCACTGCACCTAAAAAGGCACTTTGACTACATTTTGTTTATTTTACAGTGTATTATTAATACTCATAACAGGCAAACAACAAACACAATCATAAACAAAGTGCTGTGAGCATTGGTTCAAGATTACAGGTTAAAAACTGTGGACAATGAAAATAAACACAAAGCATTTGAAATGGCATACTATGTGTGACGTGTTTCTGATTTATCCATATAGATACTCTTTAATTACAAACAAAAGGCATAAATAAATATAAAACACATTCAATGGTTCCACGTATCCATTCTTTAGCCTATCAGGTCATATATAAACACTACAACTGTAAAAGTAAACCGGACAAAAGGGTTGATATGAGGAGAGTGACATCATCTCTCAGTGGGAACATTCCTTTTAGAATGTTCTGGCAGAGCTTCTGAAGATCATACTGGACCAACTGACCGCTTCAGGATAATTCGATTTGATTGATGATCAAATGCTATTTAAAGGAATGGCAGTTTGTACAGCTTTCCCCTGCTTAAAAGGCTAAAGCGCTTGGTGACCAGTGCTGTGGTTTGGCTGCTTATCCATAATATGCTGGTGTTCCCACAAGGTTTACTAACAATCGCGAGTCTATTAGTCAACCAGCTTCATCAGAAATCTAGTAGACCAGCGTCACAAACTAAATTTTGCTGGTCAAGAGAATGTTTATGCTGGGTCCACAGCTAGATTAGCAGCAATCTGGTTCCAAAAAGGGGCTTTTTTTTTTTTGAATCATTGTTTTTCCTTACACTTTTTAAAATAAGGCTTCCAAAAGAGTGTTTTTGCAGTGATGCCATTGAAGAACCATTTTTGGTTCCATTTTGGAACCTTTCAGTGAACAGTTTTCAAAAGAATGTTTTTAAAAAATCTTTTTTTACAGTAAAGAACATTTTGTGGAATGGAAAGGTTCCACTGATGTTAAAGGTTTATGGAACTATAGACGCCAATAGAAAAACTTTTTTTTTTTTTTATGACTTTTAAACCAGCCTGTGGCAGTGTGGATATTCATTCTGGTCTTTTCTTAGCAGGGATTTCAACATCTTCTACACTAATCCTGTAACATTTAGAGTTTAGAAAGGGCTAACACTGAGAAAATAATCAATCGACTGGATGTTTTTGTAGAAGAAACCAACACTCTTTACCCTACTGCAAACACCAGATCAACACCAGTTAACTAGTTCAAGTTATGTTTGGGAACACTGTTAACCAACTCAGCCAGGTCCTCACTAGCAAAAAATAACTATTAACTCTAACCAGGTCAATAAGGATGTTTGACCTTAACTCCCCTAGCTGGTAGTCCTGCCAGTCAACCACCTAAACCAGCTAAAACCAACCTAAATACCACCTTAAGCAAGTTTTAGCTGTATTTTGTAAGATGGTGGGTACTTACTGTCTTCTGTGGAACACAAAAGATTTTTGAAGCATGTTGGTAACAAAACAATTCTACAGTTGAGGTCAAAAGTGCCTGCTGTTCTTCAGAAAAATCCTTCAGGTCCCACAAATTCTTTGGTTTTCCAGCATTATTTTTCCCTTTCCAACAATGACTGTGTGATTTTGAGATCCATATTTTCACACTGAGAACAACTGAGGGACTCATATTTGACTATTACAGAAGGTTCAAACATTCACTGATGCTCCAGAAGGAAACACAATGCATTAAGAGCCGGGGAGTGAAAACTTTTAAACAGAATGAAGATGTGTACATTTTTCTTATTTTGCCTAAATATCATATTTGTTCATTTAGTACTGCCCTTCAGAGGCTACAGAAGATATTTACTTGTTGTCCAGAAAACAAAATAAGTTAGTTTTCAAATTCAAAAAGTTTCCACCTCCCACTCGACTGGAAAGGGTTCAAATACACAAAAATGCTGGAAAACCAAAGAATTTGTGGGACCTGAAGGATTTTTCTGAAGAACAGCGGGCAGTTTAACTGTTCAGGACAAACAAGGGACTCATGAACAACTATCACTAAACAAACAAACAAAAACAAAAAACACAGCTGTGGATCATTCAGGTAACAACACAGTATTAAGAATCAAGCGTAAACCTTTGAACAGGGTCATTTTTATAAATTTAACTATTATTTTCTCTTATGGACTATATGTAAACATCTTTTATGTAAAATAATTTATTCAGGTCAGTACTAAATAAACAATAACATGCCTTTTGTATGATCCCTCACATATTTCTCAAATTGTCTTATCTTGTGTTCCACAAAAGTAAGCCATACTGCTTGTAACAACATGAGTGACTAGAGTGAATAAACTATGACAAAATTAAATTTTTGGGGTGAGCCAACCTCTTTAACCCTGGAGCTGATGCACCAAGAGCTTGAGAGTGAACACAATCCATTACCCAGCATGACAATGGTCAGTTTGAAGTCAATGTGAAGTTCTCAAATCTGGTCTCTCTCTGTGTTCAGTGTTTCTCCTCTTCTTCAACCAATCGTCCTCACTTGGAAAGTTTGCTGATGACTCTGATTAAGGCTCCATTCTCATCTTTCAGCCGCTGGTTATCGGACTTGAGTTCTGTCAAAACCTGAGATTGATTAAAGATGAAAATGAGTGAGAATGCATTTATTTACTTTTTCATGTGATTTCAAAATCACAGTGCCCATGAGATGGTAATACACCATAACGTTAAAATGGTTCTTCCAGACAAATGACATCTCAATCTTATGTGACAGTACTTTGTTTTATGTGTAAAAAGCATGATTTATTTCTTTACGAGCAAAGCAATTTTATTTAATAAAGCATGCAAACATTACTAGATCGTAACACCACAGAATATGCTTTTCAAATATGATTCCTTTGTAAAGGAATGGAAGTTGGCAGTGGCATGTGAATGTGTGCTCATGCATAGAGAGGTTCACCTCCTCCTACTCCAGTGAGTAAAAAAGCATTGCCAGAACTACAAAAGCTTTTACAGGAGAGCAAACCCAGCCACTCATGACTTCATATCACATCTTTCCAACCATCGGATACAACAACAAAGCTCCCTTTTAGAAATAACCAGCACACACACAGAGGCTCACAGCACCGTGGACAGTTCTGGCATTCTGGATATGAATAGGATACAAATTGATGTCCTGCTATGTTCTTTAGAAAGTGCTAGAAGGAATTATCTAACATAAAACTGCATCAAAATAATGATTTTGGCCTGTCAGTGGCTGTTATTAATTGTAAAATCAACTGCTAAACTGATATTAAATTACATGTAAAAAAGCTATTCATTTATTCAAAAATAATTAACCCATATTTTTGCATGCACCCTGACATCAGATTTTCTGTAATGTCATTTATAACCATTGAGTTACATATTCTATCATGACTTTGTATTTTTTGAATTTTTAATATTTTAGCTTTATTTTTTATTTTTATTAATTTATTAATTGTGTTTGTTGTTTGTTTGTATGTTTGTATGTATGCATGTATGTATGTATGTATGTATTTTGGGTAATAGTCTGTCATATCATGTTTCATGTTCTGGCATTATTTTATTTTTGTAATTTTATTCATTTTTAATTTCATTATTAAAAATATTTGTTTACTTTTATTATTTTTGTGTAATAGAGGCATCCAATATTCTATACTGTCATTTATAACCATTGATTTATATATTCTATCATTACTCTATTTTTCTATTTATTTTTGAATTTTTAACATTTTAGTTGTATTTTTATTTATTTGTTTATTTATTTACATGTCATTTATAACCAGTGAGTTACATGTTCTGGCATTATTTCATTTTTGTAATTTTATTATTTTTTTATTTCATTTTTTAAAATATGTTTACTTTTATTGCTATTTTGTGTAATATAGTCATCCAATACTCTATAATCTATAATCATTTATAACCAGTGAGTTACATATTCTATTGTTATTCTGTGTTTTGCAGTTTGGTCAGTTTTATTCATTTCATTTTCATTATTAAATTATTATTATTATTATTATTATTATTATTATTTTGTTATCTGTTATAAGCATCCAGTAATCTGTAATGTCATTTATAACAACTGAGTTACATATTCTATCATTATTCTATTTTTGTAATTTTATGAAATTTATTCAATTTAATTTGTACAATGATTTTTATATTTTCTTTTTATAGCTATCTGTGTGTAATTTATGCATCCAATAGTCCGTAATCTCATTCATAACCAGTGAGATTTGCAGAGACTAGAATGTGACGCTACAGAGGCTGTGATTTGAACTGGACATTGCTGGAGTACAGAGACGTTTGGTCATGCGTTTGGAGGATCTATAAATATCTTCAAAGCCATTGCCTGCAGCAGGAATGTGAGGGGTTGCCCTTCCCCAGACCCAAGAGAGAAACAGGGAGAAAGAAAGAAGGAGCAAAAAAGCTTTCCCAATGCAAAATAAAGGAATGAAACAGAGAGACCTGCCTGAGAGGTGAGCAGCAGCGGGACAAAGGAGGAGGAGGACAACAGGGTGCAGCGGAGAACAGGAAGGAGAAGGGACAGAGAGAGACAAGAGAGCAGGACTAGAGATCGTCCGACTCGGGGAGAGAGGCCGTCTGAGTGAGGCGAGCGAGGGAGCTCAGCATGGCTTTGTTCTCCAGTAGGAGGCGCGCGTTCCCCCTGCGGAGAGCCTGTAGCCGAGCCAGAGCGGGAAAGGTCTGGAGATACAGAGAGGCCCAAAATCATGAAAGCGAGTGTGAGGGAACATCAAAAAGGGTTTGGGAACAAAAATTAACAGCATTAGTGTGTCAGAGTTAGTTTAAATAAAGTCAACATGAAATCAAACTTTATTTTTACACATTTCTGGTCTTACCGTGTTTCTCGTTCATCATTATACATTATTCACAAGTGCATATTTTGAAGAATGTTAGCAACCAAACAGTTACAGTTCCCATTGACTTCCATTACATGGACAGAAAATACAATAGAAGTAAATGGGTTTCGAAACTGAAATGGTTTAAATACCATTAAAGGAGTTAACCAAAAAAATTAAAGGTACCCCACGATTAACTCACCCTCAAGCTATCCTAGGTGTATATGATTTTCTTCTTTTAGACGAATACAATCAAAGTTATATTAAAAAATGTCCTGGGTCTTCCAAGCTTTATAATGGCAGTGAATGGGTGTTGAGATTTTGAAACAAAATAAAGTGCATCCATCCATCATAAAACTGCTCCACGTGACTGGGGGTTTAATAAAGGCTTTCTGAAGTGAATCAATGTGTTTAAGTAAGAAAAAGTTACATATTTAAAACTTTATAAAATGTAATCTTTATCGTCTGCTAACCGTTGTACACACATTCACGAGAAAGTGGCTTTTCAGTGGATGATGAAGGTGTAGCATAAGCTCCAGTGAGAAGTGATGAACACGGAAGCATGAAGGACAGAGCAAAACAAAACACTGGTCACGAATTAGAAATACACAATGAGGATTTGTAAAGAAAAATGTTGGAGGATTTAAAGCCAAGAGGAGACTGGTTTACCTTTGCTGTTAGCAAAACTTGGTTTTCACGAGATATTCTCACCGGAGCTTACGCTACGTCTACATCCTACATCATCCGCTGGAACGCCACTCTCTCGTGAACATGTTGTACGACATTAAGCTAGAGATTACACTTTATAAAATTTTAAATATGGATATTTTTCTTATACAAATGCATCGAAGGCCGATTTGCTTCGCGAGGCCTTTATTCGGAGCCTCCGGAGCCGATTCGTCTGTATTCGTCTGAAAGAAGAAAGCCATATAGACATAGGATGGCTTGAAGGTGAGGAAATCATGGAGTCATTTTCATTTTTGGGTAAACAGTCCCTTTAAGCTAACTACTATTTTGAGGTTAAATCCTGCTACTGCTTCTTAATTTGTTAGTTACTTTTTGATGCAAGATCTCCCAAGTCAGATTTTCTCTACCACCTGTAAGGAGTGCATTAAATCTGACAAACTGGTTTAATAAAGGGTCCTAAGGACAACCAAACATATATTGTACCAATTTTTATTTATTTATTTTTACACTTGAACTTTGCATATAATATTTGCTAATTTTGAATGAGCCAGTCAATTTGACTCCGGCTTTTTCTGCCCTTTTCAGTTGTGTAGTAAATCTAACATCTAACTGGCATCATGCATTTTCTGACAATCTAGGGAAAGTCCAAGTTTTGAACAGCTTTACAGAGCCAATCTTGTTTTTATAGTCACTTAAACTTCCCATATAGGACACACTGTGGCAGTCCATTTTGTGGTGTTATTTTTCAACCACAATAAAGAGCTAAATATAGCTGCAAGCAGCAGTTACCAGGATTCATGTGCTTTAAGGTATTTAAGCACATATGGAAAAACACATGATTTAACAAGCCTGTAACCACCTAAATCAATGATTAAAAAAACATTTTTGGCAAATACAGATAATTTACCATAGAAATACAATGTTTTTTTTTTTAATGTTTGACTGTTATAGCACCAGCTGTGATCCGATCTCCTTAAAACTTTGCAGGCTTGTTTAGAATCACCTGTCTCATGTGCTCAGGTAAATTCCTAAAGGGTAAATTTCAACATTTTTTTATAATTATTGACCTAAGGAGTCCAGAGAATTGTAACGCACTGTTTTTTCCAGATTTAGGGAAAACCCTAGGGCTAGTTTGCAAAAGTTTATTTTTATTTATTTATTTTTTATTTTTTTATCTTCTCAATCATTTAACAAACAGTTTGACTGACAGCAGTGGTTCTAGAGGCAAAGTTGTCCGGAATAAGGAGTTTTATCATATGATACAGATATTGCATGTATGTGTGAAAAACTGTGCAACGTACAATCAATTGAAAAATGCAATATCGCCCCCAAAGTGGCCGAATCCTTTCAAATTTCTCTCAGATCTTTGGGCCCACCGAGTTTCATTCCGATCAGCCTCCGTTAACCTTATCTAGTGGGTGCTTCAAATTTCATCGGCCAATGATGGCAAATTTTTTTAGATACACAAATGTCCTTATAGACACTTGTGGCGCTTTGGACTAAGACCATGCACAGCTATTCTCATGTTGATATGATAAATGGTTGCATATGTAAAGCCATTTTTATATTTTTTCTTATAGTGCCACCAAGCGGCCAAGCACCGTGATTTTTATCCTGTGACCTCAGATTAAGCTCTTACATAAGTGTTCTGAGTTTGGCGAAGATATCTCATTTAATTCAGGAGTTATAGGCATTTTACTAAAAGTGTCTCTGCCCCTTTCGATTGTTTTGGTGTCCCTTTGCGATGGTGAGTCAAAAGTTCAATTTTTTTGGATAATTATTGATTTTCACTCAGTCTTTCTGCACTGGTTTGGTTCCGTTCAGGCGAAAAACCTAGGACTAGTTAGCAAAAGTAGGTTTTTCAAAAAAATCCAAAATACTCAAACAGTTTAGGAGTTATGAGCGATTTCGTAATTTTGCTTGCTGTAGCGCCCCTGTCAGGGCGATTGGGCTGAGCCTTGGTGACATTGTCGGCGATGTGAGTACTACCACTCCTCAAAGTTTCAAGTCTCTGCGACTTACGGATTGGTCTGCACAATCAGTTTTTTTGTAGATTGCTGATCCTTGGCCATTCTAACAATTACAAGCTGCGCACTTGAACCCCTAAATATTGAACAGTTTTTACTGTACCAATCTTTTTTATTAACACTTGAATTTGGGACAAAATTGAATGCACAGATCCACTTATTGCTTGTTCAGGCCAATTTAGGGTTTATACTAGGGGTAATGGACTAATAAAATCTTGATAGCAAATTTTCATGGACTTAATTCTGAATGGTTTACAATCCTGGTGAAACTCCATATAGCCACATTTAACTGTAATATATTTGCTTGCCATTGTTGCACCACCCTCTTATTTTTCTCTCCACCTTCAACCACCTGCCATACAGAGACAACTTTTGTTCTTTCAATCTATTTCCAATGAATAAAATCTTTTCTCAAAGACAAACATTATGTTGAAAGCATTAAATCATGTTTCAAATAAAGTGAGTTTCATGTTGAGTTTAGAACGGAAACAGAAATATAAGCATGCAAAGACAATCAGGTGAGAACAAAAATCTGTGTTGGATAAACTCACTGACACAGCACGTGCAACTAGTCATTCACAAAAAGGATGAGGAGGACAGGCAAACATCTTACTTAAAATCAAATCAAGCTTTTTATTGGAGGACCTTTAAAAAGTAGTAATCGCCACTACTTTCTTGCATAAAAGCCCCACACTGTGCAGTGAGAAGATTAATGAGCGGCGTCAGGCATCTGCGGTCAACCTCAGAAACTTCCTGAACCAGCATGTGGAGAAACCCTGAGGTTTGACACCGTTTCCAAACGTGGTTTCACGGCTTACAGATCTGGGACCAGGCCACTGAGTTTCTCCAATGCATGAAAAACCAACAGAGAACTGCAAGGCATCCAGCATCTGTTCATAGCTCTTTCATGATTCATTGTTTTGCCTCCACAAAGAGCATCTGTAGTCAGATATCTGAATGGTTAACTCTATGAAATGACACACTGCTTTGACAGAGGTAGGCATGTCATATCAGCCAGCACACATAGCAGTACAAGTGCTGTTGTGATGACTCAATCTGTCATAACATGGCTTCTAGATGGTGTTGAGGACAACGGCTGTCGGCTCTTTCTGCTGAACTATTACTTACTCAGTAGATCTCCATTACTAGTAACCAAAAAGCAACATCCTTGAAAAAAAAAGCCATTCGTTTCCAGTCCAGTTAAGTTTGATGTTACACATCACCGTTTTCAGATCCAAACGCTTCTTCAGATCTCAAAAGCAAACAAACTGTGCTGATATATATTAACGTGTGATGTAATACTACTGAAAAATCATAATCTTAACCTTTATCTCCTCACTGAAATAGTTGTGGCCAAACAGTGATTTTGTTTTTTATTAATCACTAAAACATTGCACATTGCACACTGCTTGTGTGAGCTACCTTATTTCAGGCATTCATTCAAAAACCAATTGACTTTGGGACAATGGAACCAAAAGTGTTAAATCCGAACTTATTTCCAGGTTTTGGCCTACAAAAAATCCGTCATCCCTGCAGCACTCCATTGTGGTTTTTGTCTCTTGATTACTCAAATTACACAGATTCATTTTGCCGTTAACAGTGTTGCCACAGAGATGCACAATTTCAAGTCTGAGGACATGAACGGCTCAGAGTAGGACGTCCCGGGTTGTCATCTAGTAATTAGGGTAATTACAACATGGCATGAACACAGCATTTATAATCAACATTACGCTTGGCTCAGCCTTTTGGATCATTGCAATGCATTCTGGGATTGTCATTTTCATATTTTTTCCACAAAGAGTAGCAGTTTTTCATACAGTGCTCACTGTTGTTTTTAGGACAGTAAGCCTGCTGTTGAGGAATTAGGGTAAGAGTTATTTCGAGAGCATTACAGAAAGAAGAGAGAATGTATTTGTGACTAAAGAGTGATCTACATGACCCACACTGTATTGTAATGGGCGTGTTTGGGTGTGTGTGAGCAGGCAACCACGCGTGGGGCAAAACCACTCACCATCTGCCCCTCTTTCACCCAGTCCAGCTGAGGATGAACTCAGGGCTGGTAGCGAAACCTCACTGAGGGCGTCTGCTGGGGCAATAGTGAGATCACTGATCAAACAAATACAAGTGCTTCTTATTTTCTTATGTTTATAAGCTTGATGAAGTGAGAGTCTGTTGGACCTGCCAATCAGTGTTTGAAAAGCTTCATAAATGTACACTATTAAAAATAAATGTTCTTTAATGGTATTGATGATTCCATCAAGAATCTTCAATATTTATGGCACAGTTCCATTGCAAAAAAGGTTCTTTATAGTGGAAAAATGAATCTTAGTGATTGGGATAGTTCACCCAAAAATGAAAATATACTCACCCTCAGGCCATCCAAGATGTGACTTTTTTAATTTATTTTTAAATTTTTTTAGCTTAAACTGTGGTCCTTAAAGATTCATAAAATTCAAGTCAATCACTACAGTCACTTTGAGAGTCAAAAAAAGCATATCAGGCAACACAAAATTAATACCCATGACTCTTGATGATATATTGAGATCCTATGAAGTGAAACAATTAGTTTGAGCAAGAAACTGAACATTATTTACCATTATTATCTGTAATCCAGAGCCTCAAACTGATTCTTTTACACAAACTGGTTCTATCTTTTGGACAATTGGTTTCAATGAACTGGTTCAAAAAACTGACATGGCATGATAAAGTTTATACTGGCATGATAAAGTTTGGGAACTCCCTGCAAAATCTGTGAAATAAGAGAGATCATACAAAATCCATGTTATTTTTTATTTAGCACTGTCCTGAGTAAGATATTTTACATAAAAGATGTTTACATATAGTCCACAAGACAAAAAAGTAGTTGAAATTTTTTAAATAACCCCCTTCTAAAGTTTGGGAACCCTTGGTTCTTAATACTGTGTGTGTTTACCTGGATTATCTATGACTGTTTTTTGTTTTGTGATGGTTGTTCATGAGTCCCCTGTTTGTTCTGAACAGTTAAACTGAGCACTGTTCTTCAGAAAAATCCTCCAGGTCCTTCAGATTCTTCAGTTTTCCAGCATCTTTTGCATATTTTAACCCTTTCCAGCAGTGACTGTATGATTTTGAGTTCCTCTTTTCAAACTGAGGACAATTGAGGGACTCAAACACAACTATTAAAAAAGGTTCAAACATTCACTGATGCTCCAAAAGGAAACACGATGCATTAAGAGTCGGGGGTGAAAACTTTTTGAATTTAAAGATCAAGGTAAATTGTACTTAACCCTCTGGGGTCTGACGATGTTTTGGGGCCCTGGAGAAGTTTTGACATGCCCTGACATTTGTGCTTTTTTCAGTATCTTAAAAACATATTAATGGCTGAAGTCTCGGCTCACAGACTGGGCTACAATAATATGTAAGCAACATGAGAATACATGTTTGTGTTTTTGGAGAAAACAACGTTCATGCCTGGTTAGTGAGTATTTAATTTGTTTAAGTCACTTATATCACAGAATATTTGTTTTTGATGAAACTTACTTTGTTTAAAAGTAGATATATCAAGCTTTCTATATATATACAGTACTGTGCAAAAGTCTTAGGCCACTAGTATTTTCATCAGCTAAACAATGGTTTAAAGTCAGTTAAAGTCAGTCTTTTGCTGTAGTGTATCAGTAGGAAATATCAGATTACATTTCTGAATATTCATTTTGCCATTAATTGTAATAATCCAGTGAGATTTTTGTGTGAAGCACAGGCTTCGGACTCCTTGTGCAAACAGAGATCTGATCTCTCCATCATTCAATCCAGTCTGTCTTAAGAAACAGAAAAAACGGAGACAGACTAAATCCAGAAGAACTGTGGCAACATCTCCAAGATGCTTTAAGAGACCTACACCTACAAAGCTACACTACTGTTAACATTTTTAGGCAGGCACATAAAATGAGGATGCTGTCACAATCAATGTCATAAATAGATTTTCTTTTTCAATGAACATATATTAACTAAAATAAATAAGCATTTGATGTGACCATCCTTTGCGTTTAAAGCAGCTTTTTTGCCCTATGTGCACTTGTGCGTAGTTTTTCAGGTAGCTTTGCAGGTAGGTTACTTGAAACATCTTGGAGATGTTGCCACAGTTCTTCTGGATTTAGTCTGTCTCAGTTTTTCTGTTTCTTCATGTCATTCCAGACAGACTGGATGATGGTGAGATCAGATGTCTGTGTGAAGCACTGGCTGTTATCAGACTCCTTGTGCAAACAAAAATCTCACTAGATTATTACAATTAATGGCAAACAGAATGTTTGGAAATGTAAACTGATGTTTTTTACTGATACACTACAGTAAAAGATAGAAATAACTTACTTTAAACCATTTTTAAGCTGGTGAAAATACTAGTGGCCTAAAACTTTTGCACAGTACTGTATATCTCAATTCTCTGTGTCAAGTATTCAGAGTTTTAGTTCATTTTTGTGACGCATTTTTAAATGAAAATCACAGAGACCAACACGGCAGACTGCACACCCTGTTTGTTTTCTTTATTTTATAAAACTACAACGCTTTGTTGTTATTATGAGTGTATACAAATAAAAGTAGACCCTTTACAGATTTGATTTATGTATTGCTCATCTGTACAATCAAAAATGATGGAGTAACTTAAGTTCCTTTTAGGAATTATGAGAAAAACTGCCACGAACTGTGCTGGCGTGTTTTTCGATCGCAGAGGTTTCATTTGTCTTCCAGGAAACATGCAAGTATCTTCTGTTGCTTTCAAAGGGCAGTATTAAATGGAAAAAAAAATATTTATTATTATCTTAAAGTGTGAAAAGATGATCTCAAAATCATACAGTTACAGCTGAAAAGTTTTCAAATATGCAAAAGATGCTAAAAAACTGAAGAATCTGCAGGACCTGAAGAACAGTGATCAGGTTAACTGTTCAGAACAAACAGGGGACTCATGAACAACTATCACAAAACAAACATCATCCAAGTAACCACACACAGTATCAAGAACCAAGGGTTCCCAAACTTTTGAAGGGGGTTCTTTTAATAATTTCAGCTTCTTGTGGACTATAAGTAAACATCTTTTATGTAAAATATCTTACTCAGGACAGTACTAAATAAAACATAACATGCATTTTGTATGATCTCTCTTATTTTGTTAAAATTATTCACATTTTCACAGATTCTGCAAGGGGTTCCCAAACTTTCGCATTGCACTGTACATATGTATGCGGATGTTTTATATCATGTCCGAAGCATATAAAGTGAATAACTAGTTTAATCAACTCCTTTTTACAGAGAGGTCAGTCGGAACATTTTCTTCACTTCAGTGACTGTTGGAGGAACTGGAGCACTGAATAAATTGGCATCATAGGATTGTAAACACTGGTACATTGGCTTATTTTGAGTCGGGACAGTGAGTTTTGATTGAGTAACATGTATTTCTGTGCTGCTCAAGCAGCAAACTGTTTTAGAAATGGTTCAACGAGTTCACTAAAAAGAATCTCTGGATTACAGGTAATATTGTTATAAATAATATTTGGTTTCTTTCACAGCCTGATGGTTTCCCTTCATAAGACACCAATATACATTGAACTTGTGATGGAAATTTTTATATGTTTGGAAATTTTATGGTATATGCTGCCCACTGAGGAATAGGAGTATTAAAGACTCTATACTCAAAAGACCCAATGACTCAAAGAGAGTGATAGTGTTTGAAGACTATAGAGCCATCCTCGGGCTGAGGTAACAGCGTACAGCTGAGAAGGGCAGTGAGAGTGTATAGATGCTAAAGACCTGTGTGCTCATGTGTGATTGGGGTAGAGACAGTAGCTTCTTGACGGGACGCCGTTACCATACTTCAGGGAAGTATTGGATTATATTGTATTTGAGGAATTTTGGGAATTATCTTGAGATACTGTAGCTGTTTGGATTGTACTGCAAGTATTTGGGGAGTTTAGGGAATTAGCCGAGATACTGTAGTTATTATATTAACAACTGTAGTTGTTTGTGGTGAAGTCAGATTAGCTTTGGGAATTTCCACAACACCCTTCATTAATATTGGCACCCTTGGTAAATAAGAGCAAAGGTGGCTGTTAATATGAATCTGCATTGTTTATCCTGTTAATCTTTCATTCAAAAAATTCACAAAATTCTAACCTATCATTAAAGTTAAACAATGGAAAGTAGGGGTAAAATTTCATTATAAAATAAATAAATTTTTTTCTCTAGTTCACGTTGGCCACAGTTATTGGCACCCAATTATTGAAAAATCCTTTTTCCCAAGATAACAGCTCTGAGTTTTCTCCTATAATGCGTGATGAGTTTGGAGAACACCTGACAAGAGATTAGAGACCATTCCTTCATCTCTCCAGATCCTTCTGATTTCCAGCTCCATGTTGGTGCTTTCTCTCTTCAGTTCACCCCACTCATTTTCTATAGGGTTCAGGTTAAGGAACTGGGACGGCCATGGCAAAAACTTCATTTTGTGGTCAGTGACACATTTTTGTGTTGATTTTGATGTTGATTTTGGATCACTGACCTGACGGAAGATCCAACCACATCCCATTATAAGATTTCTAACAGAGGCACTCAGGTTTAGATGTTTTATCTGTTGGTATTTGATAGAATCCCTCTTGCTATGTATCTGAACAAAATGTCCAGGACCTCTGGCAGGAAAATAGGCCCACTACATTAAAGATCCATCAGGATATTTAACTGTGGGCATGGGGTACTTTTTATCCCTGTTTGCACCAAACCCATCTGGTGAGTTTGCTGCCAAAAAGCTCTTGTTTAGTTTCATCGGACCATCGAAGCCAGTCCCGTTTGAAGTTCCAGTCGTGTCTGACAGTTGAATATGCTGACGTTTTCAAGGATTTTTCTTGAAATCCTCCCATGCAATGAGTTCTCTGCAACATTCCAGCTGTGATCTTTGGAGAGTCTTTGACCACTCAAAGTCTCCTCCTCACCATCCATTATGATGATATAGACACACATCCTCTTCCAGCAGATTTGTAACATCTTTAGTTGACTTAAACTCTGATGGTGTAAATGAGGATTTAAGAGAATTTGGCCTTTGTGTTCCTCATATTTATAATCCTGAGGAACAGGAAGTAATGGCTGGGCAATTTCATGCTTCTAATCAATCTGATGTGCTAAAAAATAATGTAAATATGAATGCGTATTCACTTCAGATAATATTTTACTCATAAGAATTTCTGGGTGTGCCAATAATTGTGGCCAATGTCCATTGGAGAAAAACATTTATTTCATAATTTGAGTTTCCCCTCACTTTCAGTTGTTTTACTTCAATGAAAGGTTACAACTTTGTGTATTTTTTGAATGAAAGATCAAGTAGATAAACAATGCAGATTTATTTTCACAGTCACCTTTGCTCATATTCTTCAATTTTATGTTGCCTGATGTGCTTTTTTGACTCTCAGAGTTTTTATGAATCACCAAGGGCCACAGTTTCAACGTAAAAAACTTGTTTACTGTTCTACTGAAGAAAAAAAGTGACCTCCATCTTGGATGACCTGAGGGTAAGTAAATCAACAGCAAATTTTCATTTTTAGCTAAACTATCCCTTAAACAACTGTTTACTGAATGGTTCTCTGGGAAACTAAAAACTCCCTCTTGGAACCTTTATATTTTAAGGGTGTATTTTATTCCCGCCATGGTGTTCGGAAGCTAAAGCTGTTTGCGTATTTGAAAATAAATGACAGTGTCATCTGTATATCTTGGCTGAATCTAGTCAACTTTGAACTAATCTGAGTCGAAACACCCCAGAAATCTTGTTACCTCATTTGCAACATGGATCAATTATCCAACTGAGCCGGGCGGACTACAGCAGCCGCAGATATCTCATCTGCCAAGCATTGATTTGGCCTTTCATATATTTGGCACTGTGTTCTTCTTGGCCCCTCAAAATGCCAGCTATGTGCAATTACTGCTGGAATGCTGAACAAAAGCCGTGCCGTGTCTCTCTGCTGGACTCAGTCCGGCTCCAGCGTAGCTGGAACTAGGTCATCATGAACTGCTGCAGCTGTGAGATGCTAAAGAGTCGAGAGTAGTGGCCGTGACTTTGGTGTGGGCCAGTAGTGAGCATTGTGGTGTCTGAGATTGACTAACATCGGTCAAAACAGGCACGGTAGTTACACTAGCTGATAAAATCATACTGTAAGTGATCTAACCTTTTTAATAGTTAATTCAAACAAACTGGCCTTGTAAATTTTGAAGTTAGCATCTCTGAACATGCTTTCAAAAGTCACCCCAACTCAGACTCAGAACAACACAGCAAAACCACATTTAAGAGACATTTTTCTTTTACCTTTAATTCTTCTTCCATGTCCGAAACCCTCTTCTCCAAAGCTTCTTTTTCCTACACAAGCACATGAAAAAAATGATTATGATTTTTTTAATAAAACTGTAAAACATTGAACAGAATAAAATAACATTTGTATTTTTTAATATTTAGATTTTACATTTTTTAATTATTTTTTCATGCAAAAAAATCATATTTTTAAATGCATATTTATCCAAATTAACAACAATTATTAAATTAAATTAAATTAAATTAAATTAAAGATATGATAAAAATAAAATAATCCATTTAAAACCTTTAGGAATCAGTGGTTATTGAGCTACGATGAGAATAGCATGGAGGAGGAATATCAGTTCAAGATCTTTGCCAACAATGAAGAGAAACACTTCGAAATTTCTCAGAAAGTGTCAAAAATGATTATATAATGATAACATATATACCCTTTTCTCTGATTCAAATACAGTGGACCTCTCTGATATTCTGTCCTGCTTCTGAAAAACATTCACGGAAACATTAATGAGCAAAAGAGAATAAATGCACATAAAATCAAAACTGTAAGGGGATAAAATAACGCTGTAAATTCATATTCAAATCAAAATGTGTAAAAAAAAAAGCTGAATGCTTTAACACACAACTACTGCTGGACCAATAGATACATTATTGGCTGTAATTCCTTACAGATGCTGTAAACTACAGCAAAAGCCAGACCTTTGGGACCCTGATTGGATTTAGAGAGCCGGACAGTGCTATTGTTTTTAATAAAGGCTGTTGAGGGTCATACTAATGATTCATGCCAGAGAAAATTACTCTCCTAATCTGCTGGGATTGTCCTCTCACCTGTGCGACTCTGTCAAGCTGCAAGCGGATTTTAGTGAGCTCCTGCTTGCTGTCATCCAGTCGAGACTTCAGCTTCTCATTCTCAGCCAGTGCGTCCTCATACAGCTGATAAAATGAAACAAACAAGGGTTGAGTTCACCAGACTAATTTAGCATCTCCTCTGGGAGCTGCTTTCCTGTCGCTGGTCAACAGAAAACCGCTAATGGTCGGCACTGGATAAACACATTGCCATTATTTAATTCTACAAGGTTTTGTATATACAGTTGAAGTCAAAAGTTTACATACACCTTTCAGAAGCAGCAAAATATTAATTATTTTACCAAAATAAGAGGGATCACACAAAATGAATGTATAAATGTATAAATTCAACTATTATTTTCTCTTGTGGACTATATGTAAGTGTCTTTTATGTGAAATATCTTATTCAGGTCAGTACTAAATAAAAAATAACATGCATTTTGTATGATCCCTCTTATTTTGGTAGAATAATTAACATTTTGCAGATTCAGCAAGGTGTATGCAAACTTTTGACTTCAACTATAAGCATTGTCTATGTCATAAAATAGTCTTGTCTCTGGCGATAGTATTTGAGGAATAATATCTCATGCAATGAAAGCACAGTAGTATTTTATTAACCCAAATTACCCTGACCTTCTTATAGTCTTTGCTGGTTGTGTCGTCCTCTGTTTTGCTGAGAGAGGAGAGTCTGTTCTCTCTGCGTGTGTATGTGCTGGTCCGGGCTGACAGTCTGTCTGACGGAGACTCAACACCACTAGAGTCTGACCTGCTTATAACATCAGTCATCATGTAGGTGTTGATCATACCAGTTTTCATAAATTTATCTATCAGTAAACAGAAGCAAATTAAAGAATATTGTTTTTACACAAAGAATAGAGCGGCTTACCTTGACGCCCGGTCTTGCTACAAAGAAAAAAAAAAAAAAAGTTAGATCAAATATGCTGTAGTTGTCATAAAACACATGAAAGTGAAAGCCACATTACACCAACAAAATAAAGTACCAAACAGTATACCAAAAAGTAATGTTGCATTTATTTTTTGTATTTAGGATATGGTATTTTTTGAAATACCATATAAATATAAGCACATGACTATGCTAATCACCCATAAGTTTTTATTTCTCTAATGAACGATTATGAAGGAGAAATACACAAAATGAGTGCGTATAGGATTAGTTAACTTCCAGAATAAAAATTTTGTCATAATTTACTTACCCCCCATACCACCCAAGATGTTTGTGTCTTTCTTTCTTCAGCTGAAAAGAAATTAAGGTTTTTAAGAAAAAAAAAATCCAGGATTTTTCTCCATATAGTGGACTTCAATGGTGCTCGATGGGTTGAAGGTCCAAACTGCAGTTTCAATGCAGCTTCAAAGAGCTCTACACAATCCCAGCCGAAGAATAAGGGTCTTATCTAGCAAAACAATTTTAAATTCATATACTTTTTAACCACAAATGCTCGTGCACATTGGAAATGTCACGCGTGGTTAATTCTTCATCTGCGAAAAACTCATTTTCTCCTCCAACTTCAAAATCATCCAAAATTGTTGTTTTACTTTTTTTTGGAAAGGGCATGTGACTTTCTTTGCACATTTGCTTTGTAAACACTGGGTTGGTACATCATGCGTGACCTTTCCAATGTGACTGCAAAATGCGTCGAGCTAGTGCAAGACCAGCAAAAATATATACATTTTAATTTTTATTAGAAAATGAGAGATTATTTCACTAGATAAGACCCTTATTCCTTGGCTGGGATCGCGTAGAGCCCTTTGAAGCTGCACTGAAACTGCAACTTGGACCTTCAACCCGCTGATCCCCAATGAAGTCCACTATATGGAGAAAATCCTGGAATGTTTTTCTCAAAAACCTTAATTTCTTTACAACTGAAGAAAGAAATACATGAACATCTTGGATGACATGGGGGTAATATTTTAATATCATATTATCTGCAAGTGGGTTTAAAAAAAATTAGCAATTAAGCACAACACAATACAATTAAGTGCACTTCCTTTTTTTACATGGAAAGGTTTGCATCCATCTGATCACGTTCTCTCTCCCAACTCGTCACATATTGACGCTTGGTCAGGACCCTTTGGCATCACTTCTTGACGCTCAGGGTACCCCTTTAGCGTAATCGACGTGCAGGGTCCTCCAGTGCTTTAAATAAGAAACCCTTGGCATCAATATGCTGACGCAAAAGGCACTGGGAATTTTATCGTCATGATTCAATTATATATTGGGTAATAATATTGCTATTATTGCATATATGTTGGGGTGTGATTTTTTCAATGGAAATAGTCATAACAAGTTTATTTATATTACACTATGTACACATTTAACCCAACCCCTGCCCCTAAACCTAACCATTTGTCAACAAAACACAAGATATAACAGGCAGATACAACTATATTCATAAGTTATTCAAAAAGTATTAATATTCCAAGTGTTCCGAGGCAAAACGATTGATTTGTGAGAAGAATAGACGCGATCGCCATCTCCGTCCGCTGTCCTGTGTGCTGCTGGAGTCTGTCTGTTAGTGATGGGTCATTCTTGAACGATTCGTTCATTTTGAACGAATCTTTAATGTGACTCGGGAAGAACGAGTCGTCTCAGGGAGTGATTCGTTCAGCCGCGCACGCGCAACATCCTATTAGGTTCTGTACTGGAATTAGTTCACCTGTTTGGAGTCTTCAGGTTCTTGGAGTCGTTCATTCATCTTATGGGGCTGTCACGTGATGAACGAACGACTCAAACCCAAAGACTCGAGAGATGAACTAATCAATTCTCTTTCCAGCTCAGACTACATAGATGAACAAACGACTTAAACCCGAAGACTCGAGAGATGAACTAATCAATTCTTTTTCCGGCTCAGACATAGGTTAAGCTTTTGGGGCTGTCACGTGATGAACAAACGACTCGAACCCGAAAACTTGTCAGATAAGAGGTGAGGTGAGCTAATCATAGACTAAAGACCCAGGTAAACAATGAATGAATCTTTTAGTTTTGTCTTGTTTGTAGTGTGATTAACATTTGTGTAAGCAGTAGATGTGTTAGGGAAGTAACACGTAACATTTTTATTCTATTTTCTAAAATGAATGAAATGACTCGAAAAAAGAGGTCAGAGTCTGTAAAATGATCCAAACTTCCCATCACTAATGTCTGTGCGCAAATTCAAAAAATGCTGCCAGCCTTTCAGCAGCCATGTGTCTTGTGTCCGAATGCGTCATGTTAATGTTTGAGAGTATCTTTTCGAATGAGATGTGAGTGTGTTAACAGAGCGGGATCATTTCAGCGATTAAAACCTTCAATCTTTGCATAAACAGAGCTTATGGCTTTAGAAGACTTGGAATGCAATATGACTTGTTTGTAACGCTTTTATACTGCTTGTTTCTGGTCGGTTTTTGCAATAAATACCTGTGACTGTACTTATATTTGTCTGCTACGTCTTTTATATTGTTTAGAAATGGGTAGGTTTAGGGTAGGCATGGGTTTAGGTGCTCCAATGAAAGTATACATTTATATAAAAGTATTTCTATTTTTTACAAATGCATGCAAACCATTAAATTAAGACAAACACCTGAAAACAACGGAGGACCCTGCGCATCGAAAAATGACGCAAAAGGGGTCCTGACCAAGCGTTAATACGTGACGAGTTGAGAGTGAGAACGTGTTGTTAATCTGGATCAGATTTGGACAAATCTAAACAAGCTGTTTTCTGATTTTCTGTGATTTTTCATCTTAATGTAAACACGTTTAAACGTGGCCTCGGTGTGAAAACAGGAGAGTTTTGAAGTGTGACTGAACTTGTGATACAAGTGAGCTGGAACAGCAGGTCAGACTGAGTCTGTTAGGCCTCTCAATCTGTCAAGGGAAGTCTGTCATATAAACGCCTGGAGCAAGAGTATGATATCATGTTGTTGCAAACTTGTGCATATGTGCGTCTGCATCAAAATGACATCATGTCCTGAAGTGTTTTTAATACACCCACTTCCTCTCACAGTTGAATTCACACCAACTCCATTTAGCAATGACAGCAAACCAGCTCATTTCAAGAGGATTTGTGCTTTTTGTAATAAATTGTTGCAAATTTTTGTCCACTAGCAAATACTTTCCAACATTTTTCTTGTACAAGCACATAAATCAGCTTGTTTTTATGGGAGCTTATCTTGCAGACAGTAAATCTTCTGAAAGAACATTTAATTTCCATTTTAGGTACATGTTGTACAAAGTCACGTATTGTAAACATCACTGTCCAGCATCGCTCTCTGGATGACCTTTTATCCTGAGGATGTGCATAGATGGTAAATGACTCGTGTAAAGGTCTGACAGCACAAGCAGAAACATTCATAACAAAGATGGCAAGCTACAAGCCTCTCGTAATTTCAAGTAGTTAAACTACAGTCAAGCTACTCGGCGGGTGCAGATTCCACTCGGGTCTGGTAATATGTTCTCATTGCTTCAGATTTAAGGCTGTTCGGTCCAGAGAGAAAGCGAGAGAGGAAAAGGCAGCGAAAGAATCCCCTCTGTTCCTCTGCTAAAGACAGCACATCCTGTTTGGACACTCGGCAGCACACTTGATTATGCATCAGAGAGGAATAACAGTCCACTGTCTCCACTGTCTGAGGGGGACGTCTGAGCAATGCCAAAAAAGGTCATGCAGAATCAGCCACTACAGCCGGACAAAGTTTGGCAGAGAAGAAGAAGAGATTTTTTCTTGCGCTCATAAAACTAATTACAGTAAATGAGATCTGTTAAATGAGATGTTTTTATAACTACAAAAACTTTAATCACTCTCCATAATCTCATTAGTTTAATTGGTCCACTAATAATGTGAAACTCTATATTTACACATGCATCACTGGAGAACTCATTTTTGTCCTTTTTTCACACCTGACAGGCATTATCATTCTCTTGTGAAAGTGTGCTTAAAATATATTGAATGTGCACTGGTAGTGTACTTCAAATCTTGATATGTTTAAAAATCAACCTAAATATGTGCAGCAATTAAAAGGCCAAGCACAAAGAAGGCAATATACGCATGGCTGGCAGCATCAGACCAACTGCATCAATGACCAATTAAAGACGTATTTATGATATAAGCAAAACGGCTGAAAAAAATAGTCACTGTTAATATGATTAAAAGATTTATAACTGTCGACCAGTAGGTGATGCTGTTACTAAACTGTTGTGGTGTGGTCAGTGTGAGGTGTCAGTGGCACAAATAAAGTTTGGTGTCAATATGTCAAAGCTTTCCAGAGACACAGCCTTAAAGTCATTTTGGCATCATGCCTCACATTTGTTGTTACGCTGTACGAATACGGTTTCATCTATCAGCATGAAATCCATAACTTTTTGTCAGCACTGTCTGAAGATGATATGACTCCATTTTGGGGAAAATCGGATGAATGGTCTAGGACGAGCTTGAAAAAGTACGTTTTGAACATAAATCAAAATGGCGGACAGGAAGTTCGGCCAACTTTGGCAAAATTGGTATCTATATTGTTGGCATGACCCAAGGATTATTTTGAGACCAGTTTCATTACAATAGGCTAATGCTACTAAAAGTTATTAACAGTAATGTTTTACCACTCTTGACCAATAGGTCACGCTGTTATCAAGTTGATGTGGCGTGGTCAGTGTGAGGTGACAATAGCACATACAAAATTTGGTGTCAGTATGTCAAAGCTTTGCAGAAATACAGCCTCAGATGCAGTTTGGCATCTTTCAAGCAAATTCGTTGATGTGCTAAACGAAAACCGTTTTGTATATCAACTCGAAATCCATAACTTTTTGCCAGCATGGTCTGACGATGTCAAATTTGGTGAAAATCGGCTTAGGAGGAGTTTAAAAAAAGTCAAAATGGCAGACAGGAAGTTCAACCAATTATGGCATAATTGGTATCAATGTTCACAGCATTCTCCAAGGAACATATCAAGACAATAAGCTAATATAAACATAAGTTATTAGCATTTTTCATAATGTCATTATAACTTCTGACCACAAGGTGCTTTAACCCCAAACTTTATATGAATAATATATGATATACTATATGAATAATAATAATTTATTCATATAAATATTTATGTAGTTATCCTGTTGCTCTGCTTAGAGTTATTTTAATATTTTAATTATAATTTAAAATAGGTTTTTAGAACTATTGAAAATAGCGAAAACACTAAAACACTATTTTGGACTCTGCATGAGCCAAGGATTTTTGGCTCCTAGACTTAAGGGTTCTAAAGTTATTAGCATAAACATGAGTGAAACTTTGGACAAGTGGTGGCGCTAGAGAGTTTGAGTTAGAAACTCAATGCTATGGTTAATGTTGAGACTGTCCTCTATCAGTGTGCCAAATTTTACAACTTTCCCACAAACAGTTCTATGGGCTGCCATAGACTTGAGCGGAAGAAACAGAAGAAGAAGAAGAAGAAGAAGAAGAAGAAGAAGAAGAAGAAGAACGCCAATGGGTACATCTTTGGTGCTTGGCCCCTAATGACATATACAAACATATGTGAGAGCATCTCACTGATCGTTACTGCATATGCTATTTTCTGGCACGAGTCTGTGGTGTTTTTACATGGAAATAAACAGAGGGATGAGAGCATGGCCTCTGGCCACTGGAGAGACAGGCCCATCTGAATGTTTACACAGTATTTCAGAGACGTCTGTCCTTATGTGGTTATACAGTACGTCCCCAGGAACCTGCTCTTTGACCACATCACGGCAGCACTGGAGGAGAAACAGAACTTGACCTGCGGCACTGACTTGCAATAACTGCTGTGATATCCGCGGCTGCTCTGTGCTTTCCTGGCAATCACTATGATTTCTCAAAGTGAGGCAAGACGTCTTATTCAAGTGTTTACATGTAGCCACAACAAAAAATGTTTCTGCAAAGTTCATAATGTGTGCTGGTGGTCTTGTTTAGATCTGTGTGGTCACATCATGTGGGGTAGATGAAGTCTGCATTTAGTGGATATGTGTTTCGTTGGTCTTGTTCTCATGTCGGGACATTCTGGGATCTGAGGTTATCATTATGCGCCATGTGATTTACCCTAGTAGGATGTTCATCCATTGTTGGTCAACATTCCTATCAAACAACCATAAACCACCTCAACCTGCAATCAGAGTGGAATAGTTTGCCCAAAAATGACAATTTGGTGAACCATCCATTGGTGAACAAGTGATGTAATGCTAAATTTCTCCAAATCTGTTTCCGTGAACAAACTCATCTATGTCTGTGATAGCCTGAGGTTGAGTAAATTTCCAGCCAATTTTCATTTTTGGGTTTAACGCTATACTTATCCTTCAAATCCTACTGGTTAATAGGAGTGTTTATCCAGAACATGTCCTACTTTGGGTAAATCACAGCAAATTTTGTGCTGTTGCTGTTCAGAAGTTTTAAAGCCCCTCGGGGGGCGTCGTTACCCACGAGCACCTGCTGGCCCTGAGCTCGCTCACTGTGTCTACAGAGAGAAAGAGAGGAGAAGAAATGGACTGCACACTTTCACCACAGTAAACCATGTAAGGCAGTGCTGATGCTGCAGCACACATTCCATCCCGCTAGTAAAAATAACATTGATTCAGATTAATGGAGATAGAAGCATGCAGAAGAGAAGAGACGCTAACCCACTGTTGCATTAGGCATTGTATTGTGTCATGATAATTATTATTTGTTTTTATGATGTATATTTTTTTGTCTGTCTGTCACTATAAATGATTGAATGGATTTTATGTTATTTTATTTTATTATCATTGGATATCATTCTTCTTGACGCAAAGGCTACCTGCAATTTAAAAAAAATGTATAAATTCAGGACAATTCCTGATTTTTATTTGTATTTTTAGCATTTTAATTTTCTAGATTAGAGTTTGATTATTTTAATTTATTAATAATAATTTATTCAATTAAACATTAATTTAGTCATCCTATTTCCCCAGTTTAGAGTTAGACTATTTTAACATTTTAATAATAATTAATTAATTTAAATATTAATTTAGTTATCCTGCCACCCTCCTTATAGTCATTTTAATTTAATATTAATCATTTATTATTCGAAATATTCATTAAGCCTCCTGCTGCCACAGTTAGAGTTTAATTATTTTAATATATTAATAATCATTAATTCATTACAATTTTCATTTAATCATCCTGCTGTAAAAATAGGGCACAGTGTACTGTATTATTTCATTTTATTTTATTATTTTAGTTTAGTTTAGTTTAGTTTATATTAGTGTATCTCAATCTTTTTGACTCAAAGGCTCCCTGCAATTTTTAAGAAATATAGTTTTTTTGTATATATTTTTTTTATTTTTCTAGATTAGAAGTTGATTATTTTAATTTATTAATAATAATTTATTCCTTTAAATATTCATTTAGTCATCGTATTGCCCTAGATTACGGTTAGACTATTTTTACATTTTAATAATACTTTATTGATTTAAATATTCATTTAGTTATCCTGCTTAGAGTCATTTTAATATTTTAATAATTATTTATTAATTTAAATATTCATTCTCCTGCTTCCACAGTTAGAGTTTGATTATTTTAATATATTA
This sequence comes from Labeo catla, assembly GCA_012976165.1. NCBI lineage: Eukaryota > Metazoa > Chordata > Actinopteri > Cypriniformes > Cyprinidae > Labeo > Labeo catla. The sequence continues at coordinate 543,086 of VONZ01000246.1, forward strand.
ATATATCATTTATTTCATTTAATCATTTAATCATTTTCATTTAATCACCCTGCTGTAAAAATAGGGCACAGTGTACTGTATTATTTCATTTCATTTCATTTCATTTCATAATGGATATCAATCCTTTTGACTCCAAGGCTCCATGCAATTAAAAAAATATATAATTTCAGGAAAATATTATATTCATTTAAATATTAATTTAGTCATCCTTTTCCCCCAGATTAGAGTTAGACTATTTTAACAGTTTTATAATAATAACTTTTTTTATTTGTATAGGATTAATAATTTTTTATAGGATTAATATTTATTAATATTTATATTTAATATTAAGATTATAATCAATTATATATATATATATATATATATATATATATACACACCTTTTCTCTCTGACTATTATAATTATTGATGATCACTGATTAATATTATTATTATGCAAATTTACTGTGGAATATTATTTGAATGTTTTTAGATAACCTTTTTTGGTCATGTGCTGTTGAGTTGAATGATTATTTGACTGAATTGAATTTTTGTTGTTTTAAGGGTGGTCTCTATCTTTTTGGTGTGAAGAGTTCAAAATGTCACTAAAATGGGATTATAATAAACTGTTTATTCTTATTTTGTCCGTATTTACCCTTCTGTTTTGGTTGGGCTCAGACACATGTGCATGCTTTGGTTTATTCTTAGCCCTTTTATATTGGCTTCCTTTAGGGGCTGCAAGCCTTAATTGAGGGGTCAGACCCCCGGGAATTCACACCCCGACTGGCAGAGCTGGCAGAGATTGTCCTTTTCACTATTACAGATCTGGGAACAATTATGCCAATTCTCTTACAGTGCTCGAATGAGGATTTGGGTAAAGCTGGATTAATGCAGCAGGACAACTGTACCTTCACTCCACATCAAAGGCATGTGAACTGTGTCGGGTCACAGCGTGAACACCACAGGGCTGCTAAATTCTCCAAGCGTTTAGCATATATGAGCTCTATAACTCATATGCACTATGAAGTAACAGACTGAGCCCGCTTCACGCAGCTGTGGGCTTCACCCTGATCCCATAACTCCACAAACTGTAACATTTACAGGATCTGGCTCATGCTGAAGTATTTATACGCAACCTCTTTAATCCTCTCGTTCCCCTCATCGCTTCATCCCCCCCTTCGAGAGCCAGCTAGTCCAGCTGCCAGCTTGCAAAATGGAAAATGTGAGCATCACTGCACTCAAAAGGAGTATTACAACACACAAGTCCAAAAAAAGACTTTTCTGCTTTGCAGATCTTTCTCTGCGCCGCTCCCACCGCTCTTTGTGCGATAAGCCAGATATATTGTGAGAAAACAAATCAAGTCATTTGTTTTCATTTGTTTGATTACTTTATAAGGACTGGTTTCTTTCTGATCTGCTGTGTTCGAGGAACAGTTCATCAAAAAAAGAAAAGAAAATTCAGAATCATTTCCTCGGCTGCTCTTTTCCATGTAATTGCAATGAATAGAAACTCTCAAGCTTTCAAAAAGCAGCAAATGATGCATGATTCACGATTCATACAGAATGATTTTGTTAACTGAATCAACCTATTCAGTAAAATAATCTGACATATGACTTCAGAAGACTGTGTGGGACTTACTTTGAAACAATTTTCACTCAGAAACAGAAATAGCATGTATCACATTGAATTAAATGTGAAATACTGAAATACAAAGACTGAAAAAGTCTTTCTACTTTGTAATGTAAAGCACTTGTTTCTATAAAAATCTATTTTAGTGTATTTTACAGTAAAATATTTATTAATAATATTTCTTATTTAGTTTTTTAATTTATATTGCAATTTTAATTTTGTTATTTAATAGGAATTATTATTATTAATAGTATTATTATTATTATTATTATTATTATTGTTTAATCATATTGATACATCAGAAACCATTTTTTTTTTTACTGTACAGTGTACAGTTTTTACAGTGTACAGTTTTACAGGATAGTCCTCAAAAATAAAATAATAAAATTTAATTTAATTTAATTTAATTTAATGTAATTTAATTTAATTTAATTTAATTTAAAAATCACATTTTATGTAGCATGCAAGACAAAGTTTTCTATAAAAATTTATTTTAGTGTAATTTACAGTTAAATATTCAATAATAATATTTCTTGTTTAGTTTTTTATTTATTTTGCATTTTTTATTATTAATAATAATTTCATTATTATTATTAATATTAATATTATTTAACCATACTGACACATAATCAGAAACCATTTTTTACAGTGTACAGTTATACACGGAAAAAATGGTGTAGAAACAATTTGCACTTATAAACAGCAAAATTTCACTATATATATATATATATATATATATATAGGGAAAATTTGCTATATATATAGTGTATAATATAGTTCCATAAACCACTTTCATGTTATTTATTTGTTGTTTTTGGTCATATTGGAGTTTCTTGAGCAGCTCCAGTCCTCATTAACTTTCATTACAATGAATGAATGGGGACAGGAGGACGGGAGAGTGCTCAGCAATAATAAAATTAAATAAAATTTTATGTTGCATGTAAGAAAAAGTCTTCAGTTTTGGATCATAAAATTGATATTTTTATGCTAACGATCCTTTTAAAAATAAGTGTTTTCACACACTTATTTAGATCTGTTTGTCTGTTTATTGTCCAGTGTTCTGTTGTTTGGGGTAAAAAGTCCTTCATAAACATGGATTAGAAGACCACTAAAAACAAAACACATGTGTTTATTCCTTTGCTCTCTTAACTTTCGCTCCCAAGGAGACCTCACGCGCTCTGCCTCTCCTCGTCATGGAAACTTCAAGCCCACATGTGCAGCTTTGTTGATGGGAAAAAAAGCCATGTTATGATTAGAGGAAACATAAAACGTCATGAGCGTTTTCTTCGGCCAATCTTGTCCTATTATGTGGCGAGCCTGCCGTTAACGATCACTAAACATTAAACCTCTGTAACAGTGTGCAGACCAGTGCTGGCGAGTAACTCATTAAAGTATACAGTAATCTTTGCAATATTGTGACAGTCATTCAGATGCTTTAAATATAGTGCTTTCTAGTAACAACAAGCTATTTTTTTAACAATATCACCAAATGCTATATCACTGTTTTAATTTCACGTTTGTGCACTCTGGACTGATTAAATACTTTTACAGGTTGCAGGGGGTATTTTCGGTTTGGTCACACTTCTCGCTATTAACAAACCATTAACTACAACTTTTGCCTCAATAAACTCCCAATTTGCTGATGTTAATAGTTGGTGAGGTAGTTGTTAAATTTAGGTATTGGGTAGGATTAGGGATGTAGGATATGGTCATGCAGAATTTGTACTAATAAACAGCCAATATGCTAGTAATATGCATAATAATAATAATTAGCTAGTTAACAGTGTGAATTGGTCCCTACACTAAAGTGTTACCATGGGAGTCTGTTTCAATTCATTTATATTAAAAGGTAGCACTGCATAACAAAGACTGCAGTTCGTTCATAAATATACAGGTACGCACTGCGTATTTCAGAGTAAAGCACTGTGTTCATTTACACATGAGCAGCTCATGATCTGGTGTTTTCAGTATCTTCATTTTTAGCAAATATTTTTTCTATTTTATGTATTATTATTATAATTAATATTATGATTTTATAGTCATATAAATATGTGCACTAGCAGTCAAAAGTTTTTGAACAGTATGTTTTTTTATGTTTTCTCTTCTGCTCACCAAGCCTGCATTTATTTGATTCAAAATACAGCAAAAACAGTAAAATTGTGAAATAAGTTTACTATCTAAAATAACTGCTTTCTATTCGAATATATTTTCAAAAGTAATTTATTTATGTGATTAAAGCAACCTTTTCAGCATCATTACTCCAGTCTTCAGTGTCACATGATCCTTCGGAAATCATTCTAATATGCTCATTTGCTGCTCAAGAAACATTTATTATTATTATTATTATTTAAAACAGTTGAGTAAATGTTTTTGAGCAGCAAATCAGAATATTAGAATGATTTCCAAAGGATCATGTGATTGGATTAATGGTGTTAAAAATACAGCTTTGAAATCACAGGAACAAAATATAGCTGCAAGCAGCAATTGCGGGGCCAAGCACAAAAGAGGCAGAATGAGGAGTTAAGCACGGCAAGGAGCAGCAGACCGACTACAACAGTGAGTAACTAAAGTCATTTTAGAATGATATCAGTTGAAATGGCTAAAAAATCATAAATACAACCAATAATATAATTTAATGGCTTATCACTTTTGACCAACAGGTGGTGCTGTTTTCAAATTGATGAGACGTGTTCTGTGTGAAATGACAATGACACACACAAAGTTTGCCGTCATTATGTCAAAGCTTTGCAGAGATACAGCCTCAGATGTAGTTTGGCATCTTTCCAGCAAATTTGTTGATGCGCTAAACGAAAACAGTTTCGTATATCGACACGAAATTCATAACTTTTTGCCAGCGTAGTCTGAAGATGATCTGAGTCAAATTTGGTGAAGATCGGACTAACAGTCTGGGAGGAGTTCGAAAAAGTAGGTTTTGTACATTAATCAAAATGGCGGACAGGAAGTTTGGCCAATTTCGGCATAATGGGTATCAATGTTCTCGACTTGACCCAAGGAATCTATTGGCATCAGTTTCATTCCAATAGGCTAATGTAAACAGAAGTTATTAGCATTTTTGTAAATTTCATTATTAATGTTTAGTGAATGGCGTATTACTTCTGACCCATAGGTGGCACTGTTACCAAATTGATGTGGCTTGGTCAGAGTGTGGTGACAATAGCACATATAAAATTTGGTGTCAATATGTCAAAGCTTTGCAGAGATACAGACTCGGATGCAATTTGGCATCTTTCCAGTAAATTCGTTGATGCGCTAAACGAAAACGGTTTCGTGTATCGACACAAAATCCATAACTTTTTGCCAGCATGGTCGGAAGATGATCTGAGTCAAATTTGGTGAAAATTGGACTAACGGTCTAGGAGGAGTTCGAAAAAGTAGGTTTTCAACATGAATCAAAATGGCGGACAGGAAGTCCAGCCAAAATTGGCAAAATTGGTATCGGTGTTTTCAGCATGACCGAAGGAATCTATCAAAATCAGTTTCATTTCAATAGGCTAATGTACGCAAAAGTTATTAGCATTTTTTGAAATTTCGTTATAACTTTTGACCACAAGGTGGCGCTGGCCCCAAAATTTTTATGTACATTCAGGGCATGGTGCCGAACATTTTTGTAATTAATGTCGAAACGATACGCTAATCCGTTCTCAAGATACAGCATTTTAAAGCTAAATTCAAAATGGCCGACACCCAAAATGGCTGACATGGGAAAATTGGATATGGTTCGACTCGGTATGACACACCGAATCTAAAGAGACCAGTTTTGTGATTTTTGGACAAATCATTCAGACGTTATAAAGAAAAATAGCCATTTTTCGTATCTCCTGACCACTAGGGGGCACTGCACCGAAACACTGCAGGTAGACTCAGGTCATGCTTGTTATAACACACACCAAGTTTGGTGTCAATATGACAAACTATTACGGAGATATAGCCTCACATTGATTTTTGCTAGCTTTTCGTAGAATTCTTTCGCGTGTTATTCGTGAACGGCTGGACGAATCGACTTGAATTCCATAACTTTTTGCCAGCATGGTCTGAAGATGATCTGGATCAATTTTTGTGACAATTGGTGCAACGGCCTAGGACGAGTTCGAAAAAGTAGGTTTTACGAACAATTGAGAATAGCGAAAAAACTAAACCTTACGATTTTTGAATTTTGGTGTCCATTCCACTCGGCATAAGCCAAGGAATCAGAGGAAAAAAAAAATTTTGTTGTGTGGCTTACGGTTCAAAAGTTATTAGCATAAATCTTTTGAAAGTTTGGACAAGTGGTGGCGCTAGAGAGTTTGAGTTAGAGACTCCAAACTTGCTATGGTTAATGTTGGGACTGTCCTCTATCAGTGTGCAAAATTATACAACTTTCCCGCAAGCGGTTCTATGGGCTGCCATAGACTTGCGGCGGAAGAGGAAGAAGGAGAATAATAATAACGCCAACGGATACAATAGGTGCCATCGCACCTTCGGTGCTTGGCCCCTAATTACACTTTGAGAAAACAGTTAAAATAAAGCAGTTATTTTAAATAGTAAAAATATTTCAAAATTTTACTGTTTCCGCTGTACTATGGATCAAATAAATGCAGGTTTGGTGAGCAAGAAGCAAGACTTCTTTAAAAAAAAACTTTTGACTTGTAGTGTAATCACATTTTGGCTAAATCGTGTGGCCTTATAAACAAGCACAGCAAACCTATTATTGTTTTTTTCTTTTTTTCAAATTGCATTTTAAATCACAATCACAAATTTTATCAGAAAAACTACAATTTATTTTTTTTCCCATGCAGCCCTATGTGTTATATGTTTGATTATAGTTTGCAATTGTTGTTGATAAATGATGCACAAATTAATCATATTAAATTAAAATATTATCATTTTAAATATCTTGCTCAACGGCTATTAATTATTTTTACTTAATAAAATTGGTATAAAAATACAATAGATAATGTAACCCATCCCATTTCGGTTCATTCTGGTTATTTAGTCCTAAACATTCATTTTAATAAATCATTTTGTTCATTGGTGTAAATTAATTGTTTTAAAAGTTTGATGTAAACAACCAATTTGTTCATTCATTCAAAAAAAGTCACTGTTTCTGTGTGAGACAAAAAACAGCTAAATTAAATGATGAATTACATCACTGGATAGTAGTAGAAGATACTGCCCTGTAAATGCCTTCAATGTGGCAAACTTTTGCTACAGCAAAGGTAGTAAAGTTACAGCCTTTAGTGAAGCAAACCACTGTATCAAAAGAGTTGCTTGACTAGTTTTGTTCACGCAATATTCATTTTTCACAAATGCAACAAGACTTCTTTCAACTTGAGCGCTGTGTTTTTGAAATGCCTTGTCACACACAAGACATTGCAAAAGATGCGAGAAGCGAAAGGAATGGACAAGATGTCCTTCTAGCATATGTTTATAGAGAAAAAGAATGAGGAAACAGCTCAGTGCTATGCAAAAATGTGCTCTGTAAAAACAACCCCTAACTACTTTAACTTATGAGTAACTTCTAGTTTGACAAACTCCAGTTTCTTCCCCAATGCTGCATTGATGTCACACATGAAGCAGCAGTTTTATGTCAAAATTGGACTGTCACACTCAGCTGAAGGTTTGCAAAAGCAGTGGACTAATGGCAGTCTGGTTCTCTTTCATTCGGTGCATGCATTACCTTCCTAAAGACAGAACAGCTGGAGCACCTGCTGATTTTATAGGCATTTTTCACTGAAGTAAACACAGTCTCCACACGTCAACATGGCCTTTATTGGTCTCGTTTGCTCACAGACTTTGAGTTTGTTTATGGGGTTTTGAAGTGGCAAAACAGCAGCCAAAAGAAAAACTGAAACAGCGAGCGTTTCAACAAATGCAGTTTGATTATGAAACCGTATATCCTGGATTGGTCTGGTGAGTCTTTCAAAATGCATTATGGTAGCACTTCTCGAACCCAGCATTTGCAAGCCACGTGGAACCGTTTATGCACTTGTAGTTATAGCTCAATGATTGTGTAGGAGGTGACTCATTGTTCCCTGTCACACACAGATATTGGTTTCTCATGTCAGAATTTGAAAGAAAAACTGACAGGTTTTTCCTGCTGAAAAAATGGTGTGGAATTTTCAGTTTCAATTTTACAGAGATTTTATTCACATCAAAGATTTAATCCAAAATGGTTATGCATGATCCAGGAAAGGTGTTTAAATAAGGGGAAAAACTGGATTATCTGGGTGCATTTTTTGGCTTATACTGTATGTGAGATCAGCTCAACGCCTAATACAGGACAAACCCTGTTTCGCAAACACACACATAATGAATTAAACCAGCTTAAAATCTATCCCACACTGCCAAAACTTAATGCATTTAAAAGACATTCAGAAATGGCCAATGCATGTTGGTATGAAATATCAATCAGTGACAGCAACATCCAACTAAGCTCAGGAATAAATTTACAAAATAGATTAACTGGTTTTATACAAAAGTTCTTTTTTGTTCTCGAATCCGATTGGATGAGAGTGGTGCAATATTCTAGTGATAGCAGAACTGTCATGGCAGATACCTAAATCTACTATAATTTTATAAATAATACTGTTTTTGTGTCACGGAATGTAGTTTTAAGAGTTTTTTAGACAAGAATGTACTTGTACTTGTTTATAGGTAAAATATGCGGTTTGTAAATAAAAATAGCGTCTATTTGAAATTTTGCTTTTGTTTTCCGAGTTGTGAGCTCCAGGGCGACAGCGGCCGTTCAGTGCTCATGAACCCGCTGTCATTAACGGGGTTGGGAAGGTTACTTTGGAAATGTAATTGATTACAGATTACAAGTTACTTGATTTAAAATGTAATAAGTAGTGTAACTTTTCAATTACATTATTAATGTAACTTATTACTTTTAATTACTTTTTGATTCCTTTTCTAAATTTCTAATATTTTCAACTGTTAATCATTTTGAAACATTTAAACCAGGCAGAGTTAACCTTACAGTAGCACTCAACGCTGATTACTGTCAGACCTTCAAAATCCTTCATCCCTTGAATTAAGATTATAATAAGTAAAGGATAACATACATCTTTACTTTGCAATAACAACTGGCTGAATGTACATTGTTTTGTGTCAAATTTATTAGACATGAAACACTGATCTGAGTTGAAATATTTGAATGCAAAGCTTCCATGAAGAAATCAGTTGGTAGCAAATGGCAAGTTCAAACTAGACATTTTAGGGATACAGTGCAGCCATACCAGTTTTCTTACACAACATTTCACCACATAAATAATTAAGTAGTAGTACTAGTTTGTTAGTTATCTTATAATTCATTACAGTGTACAAAAAAAAAAAATGGCAGCAGCTGCGTTTGTATGAAACAATAGAGCAAGTCCACGATACCAGGATGACAGAATTAAGAAACTGTCCACATAATATTGAATTAAGCTTTAATATTTTATTAGCTAACCAAACGCAAAGCTTCCGCCAAGAAAAATTATCAAGCATATAGCACTGACTTAAGTTGCCCCGAATGATTCTGAGCTGTGTAATAATTTAATTTAAAGCACAGCCACCACATTAAATGTTTGCATAGTTATGACATAAAACACTAGCATCTAACAATGCCTTGGAAAAAACAATCTTAAAAAATAAAGTTTATGCATAAACCCAAATAGGAAATAAAACAGTTATTGAATAAGCATGTGCCCTATTCTGTGTCCTAAACTCCTGAAACATTGGTGCCTCATTTTAGAGCAGTCACTGGAATTTATGAAAGATGTCAATTAAATCTGTAAGTGGGGGTGGGGGTGTGAAAAAAATCAGATGTAATCCCCTTTGTAATCACTGGCATTTTTCAAAAGTAACTGTAATTTAATTACACATTTTTTTCTCAGTAACTGTAACTAATTACAATTACATTTATTTAGTAATTAAATTACGTAATTCCGTTACATGTAACTAGTTACTCCCCAACACTGGTCATTAATCTATTATTTATTCCAGAGCAATAGTTCTGGCTGAGGGCAATATCTCATCTTGTTATATTTTATGTAAATTTAACGCTGTATATCAGAGCGCTGCCCGACTGAATTGCCTAGCACCTTTTATTATGGCTATATAAATATTAGTAAAATTTAATAATATTTAGTATTAAAAGAAACAGTGTGTGTTCATGATGGTGATTACTTTGCCATTAGATGGCGACAAGAGACTGTTTTTATGAGTGAGTCAGCAGTAAAGATTTTTATATTGAAAGAAACTGAAACAGGGTTGTAAACAAGGAAGTTATTTTTACTTTCAAAAACAGTTTGTAAGAACAGCTTAACAGATGAAAGGATAGTACGACAAAGATATTGCTTTCCTCAGCGGATATTCAAAGTAATTTTGTATTGTGAATATGAGCTAAAGGATGAATGCTGTATAAGATTGGGGTGGGGGAAAAATCAGTTCACATAAATCTGGAAAGTGAAAGTAAAACGCAAGCGCACATTTAAAAGCGATTTCAGTGCCCCGCACATTAATAATCCCTGATGCCCACAATTTATATACAGTATAATTATCCAAAGATATAATTGCGAGAAAGCATTGAAATACATTTTTACTCCCATCTCGTATTTAGGGGTTTGTAGTACGTCATTTCCTTTCTGAATACGGTATGTTTGGATTCGGACACATCACTGATGGGAAGTGTAAAATATTTTTGATTTATTGGTAAGTTAGGAGTTAATAGGAAACACTGATTTCTTGAGTCAGGACTACCCATACTATAGACTGATGTGTTTATTATTATTATTATTAATATGCTTGTGCATTTGATATTCAGTGTGCACCAAAAAAAAAGATGAAAAATTGTGATTAAAAATAGAAAAATCATGAATACATTTTTAATCTAATTGTGACCCCAAGAATCGATTTGAATCCAGGGCTCAATGCTACGGATTTTTTCTATTGGCCCAGTCGGGCCAGTGGTTCAAATTCGTACTTGCCCGGTCAAAATTTTCACTGGCCCTGCCACAAAAAATAAAATAGTTGCTATTATCATTGTTTTTGACCCATGTTATCATTCATTTGAATAAATAAGCTTATATGACACCAAAATTGTACATACCAATTAAATTGTGCAATTTTCGATTCCCAACAAATATGAAGTTCAAACATTATTTGTTTGTTCAAAATTTTTTTTACTATCATTAATATTTTATTATAAATGAAAAGATGTTTAAGGGAAAAACAGAAGACAGACTAAAAGAACACAAACCTGGTCCTGCCAGCAGGTGGCGCTTATGAAATAAATAAGTCATATTAAGTTTCTTTGGTTACCACTGTAAACAAAAAATGCTGTGCTTATGAACCCTAGTTTAAATGCATTATGCAGAGGCAAATGAAAAGAAAACGCCATGTAAGCTTTTCTTAAAACAGTCAGTTCCCCTCAGAGACACATTCACCCCCATTTCAATATTTAGGATAATATTTCCAATATTTCGCACATTGTGAACCTGATCTTGCTCTGCTATAGTATTTTTTTCCTGTTTGCGTTCATCTTCAGCATCTCTAGCCTCTGTTAATGCATGTTTAAAGAGTTTGTGATATTTCCACACACATGACATTTTGAAAAATCCAAAAAGCCTGGAACAGAGATCGGTTGAAATATGTCCGGTCAATTGGTGCATCTCTACTCCACTGTATAAACGAAATATAAATTAATCATTGTTAAAGCTACAAAGCTAATCGTCAAGACAAGTATTTTAACATACTTTTGTAGGCTATGTGTCTGCCAGAGACACGTCTCTATGTGATCGCTTGAAACTTTAAATGAACAAGGCTTAAAATCGTGTGCAAATGATAAACTTTCGCGGCAGTGACCCGAGCATCTTTCAAGCTGGCCCCGGGCCATCGGGCACTCCTTACTGTCAAGCCCTGAAATCTAATCATGAGGTACTGAAAGATTCCCACTCCTCATATCAGATGCAGGTAATCACAAACGCTCAGTCAATCTCTCTCTCATAATACTCTCAATAATAAAGTGAGCTTTTAATACAGTAATAAATCAACTCAACGTTCCTTTGTTACTAGTTCTAAAGTGGCATTTCTAATTAGTAACAGAGGCTTGGGCTCAGCTGTTAAACTGTCAAACTGAGATTTGAATCAGTGGCAAAAGGAAATAGTTCTGCACAAAAAATGCAGATCGTGCCATCAACCTGTTGTATAAACACAATATCACACTTATAGCTATGCAATATGGCTGTATATCAGCACACTGTGTTGAAAAAAAAATAGTGACTAGATGTGGTACCTAAAATATCCATTTTTCTTTATAGATTGATATTTAATAGTGTTTGCCAAGACTAGCCTCACTATTGCTACAGTACATTGGTTAAGAGATCTGAACAGACCTATAACCCTAAATATTACCTTCACTGCATACCTCATCCTGCACTGTTCATGCTGAATGATTCCTAAAAATCACATGATTTGTTTAGGAGAGTTGTGCTGTTACTTTTACCGCATACCTAAACCAGTCTTATGATTTCCGTCTGAAGGATGATGAAAAGAAACACCCTTAGCAGCAACCTAGCAATGTTCACACAACCGCAAAGCAATCACTGGCAGCATCCACAACACCCTAGCATCATAAATGAATAAACGCCATCATATTTTCTTGACAAGAACTTTCTAAAAACGTTCACATTATTTTTCAACTATATACTTTCAATTGAATACTGTACCATTCACTAAGCTGCAAGCTGTTTATGCTCTGCAGTAATTATTAGCAAAGCACTGGGGGATATGGCCAGAGTAATTAAAAAAATGAGTGAACCGTGACCGCCGGGACTGACTCCCACTACATCCTGCATCAGTGTTTACACGACAGACACTGAAGCTGTGTTCACTCACTGATGTCATCCCAGCACAACAACACATCTCATGAGCTCACAAACATGCCATACAAGCAACAAAAGAGGAGTGAGTCAACTTCCTTAACAACATGATTACTCATTTCTTTGTTGTTAAGGACCATTTCATTCAACTTACTGTGTACTTACATACTGTGTACTGATTTACCAATAAAATGAGCTTTTGTTGCTTTAACCCTACAAAACCTACTGTATCCTATCTGACACATAAATTTCCAAGGCTTCTAAACTACCAACATGAACAAAACATTGCTGAAAAACCTGTTGTACACAATATACCACATGCCTTCTGTCAAATGATTGATGCTTCCTACCTTTTTTAGCAAGTACAGTGGAAAAAATGTCAGTTTGTGGCTTACATGTCATTTTGCTGTGAAATCGTTGTTGATTTTTATAAAGTAAACTTAACAACCTATATTGTCAGTAATATTTCAAGATGAACACTTACTGGACTGAAGCAGCTTAGGTTTACTTGATTATCCATATATCATTTGTGTGAGTATCAAATATAATATAATTATACTGCACTGCATATATTTTAAACAGCACAATAAATACTACAATTTTTATCATAAATAAGGGGTCGACCAATATCAATGCCGATACCAATTATTAAAAATCAAGTAGACGATAACCGATATTTTGAACCGATATATATGCCTGGTGTAAAAATTAAAGTTAATGTCAAAATTAAGAATAACAAGGGCTCTGACAAAAACTTTCTTTAAATGCTTTTTAAATTATTTTGTCGACAAATCGGTTTTGAAAATGACTGACACCGATAACCATAAAAATGCTTAATATCGGTGCCGATAATCGGTCAACCCCTACTCATAAAACAAAGCATTTAAATATCATCTTACTAAAGCATGTTATACTGAGTTACTGATATTTATATGCATTTTATGCAAGTAGTCTGCTAAAGTGCTAAACTGACATTTTATTTACATTTAAGCTCATTTATGATCGAAATTTCATCTTTTATCACTTTTTGGGCATATAAATATCAGGAACTGCACCATATTGCACAATTATGGTATTTGTTTGGACCTCTGAATAAAACTGAGGTGTTTTTGAGCTCCATATTCTCACTTTATCATACTATGTGAGTCATATAGGCCGGATGTATCAAATATGATACAAAACAAAAAACACATACCTAACCTTCTTTTTTAGATTTTTTAGACTTTGTGTTTTAGTTAAATTGGATAGTTTAAACAAACTATCCAATTTAAAAAGTATATATGACCCCGACCACAAAACCAGTTGTAAGTAGCACAGATGTATTTGTAGCAATAGCCAACAACACATTGTATGGGTCAAAATGATCGATTTTTTTATGGCAAAAATCATTAGGATATTAAGTAAAGATCATGTTCCATGAAGATGTTTTGAAAATTCTTATTATAAATATGTCAAAACTTAATTTTTGATTAGTAATATGCATTGCTAAGAACTTCACTGGCACAATATTACACGATTTTCTTAGTAATCCAGAATTTCAAATAGTTGTATCCAAATATTGTCATATTCTAACAAACCATACATCAGTGGAACACTTATTTAGCTTTCAGATTATGTACAAATTTCGAAAAATTGACTCTTATGACTGGTTTTGTGGTCCAGGGTCACATATAGATATTTTTTCCTGACTGCTGTTTCATATGTCAGGCTTTACAGGGTTAACAACAGCAGCATTTAAAACTGCCTGAATGCCATAAGTTTGTGTAAAACCTGATGATCACGTTCTCAAGTCTTTAAAACAAATGACCAATGTCTCAAATTTACTTAAATTTGATTAGTGACCTAGAAATACTGCAGATTCTGAACTCTGAGATGCACTACTTTGCTTTAAATTGCTCAAAATCCTAAAACACTGTTTATTTTCAGGTTTTAATGAAAATCTAAATCCCAGATTTTCAATGTGTACTTTTGGACTCCACCGTATAATCACCAAAATAAACAAATAAGCACTTGAAACCTAAAATGTTTAACCCATAAAACTTACTCTGACTGAAAAAAACCCTAAACTACTGTCTAAAACACTGTAACCCGTGAACATCTGTATCCTTCAGTGACAACTGTTAATGTTACATCACACTGAACACAATACTGCCTATTGAAACGCCAGTGCTATTGTGGAAAATGCAAAGCAAACACAGCTGGCTCTTACTCTGAAGGTTTTGGTGCTGGGGGACGGAGAGGAGGGCGGCGAGTCCGACAGGGACTTTCTGGAGCGAGAGGAAAGGTCCTTGCTGCGCGAATATAGCGATGACATCTCTCTCCTAGAAGATAGGAAGATCCCTGATAGGCGCGGATACCCTCTCACACAGCCATGACTGCTGGACGTGAATAGATACGCTCAACAGGTGCAAACAAGCACGCGTGCCTCCAGAGGAGTCTTTCACACTGCAGTGTGTGAGCTGAGACTGACAGCCGATCGGTGTTTCCGTTCCTCCTCAAGGCACGGCGGTCATTAGACAAAAATGAAAACAATTAGAAGCACCTCTCTGCTTCGCTGTCTCCACTCCCTATATCTATCTCTATTTCCGTCCCACTCCCTAACTCAAAAATGCATAAACAACAGTCGTGTCTCGTCCAGCTGACGTTCTCTCTCTTTGACACTCACTCATTCATACGGACGCACAATGAGAGCTAAATAAGGAGAAGACTTTGCTTTGTTAACTTTACTGACGGCTGAAAGCCTCCCTCACTGTTCTGTCTACTTACAATCACTCCACACAAACACTGAAAGAACTAAACTGTTTTCACTCGGTCCCACTCAGCTCCGTCACTCTCTCACAGTCTCTCTCTCTATCTCTCTCTCTCTCACACACACACACACACACACACACACACAGAGTTTCTCTCTTCATAAATCTCACAGTCCTTTCACTTATTTGTTCTCTCATATTCCTTCTGCTCTTTGTCTGGCTCAGTAGCATGTGGTTTAGTTCACTATTATTTCTTTTATATTTGAGTAATAGAAACCGAATAGATGAAAAATGTTACAGTAAAAACCTGTTGACTGGTTGAAGGGTTAGCTCACCAAGAAATTTAAATTGTCATTATTTGCTCACCTTCATATTGCTCTAAAAACTGTCTGTTTCTGTAAATCACAAAAGGAGAGATTTTGAAGAAAGTGCTGGTCACTATTTTCCATGCAATGAATTTGCAATGGCAATTTCAAGCTTTAAAAGCAGGGCTCGACAATAAGGAGTGCCAGATGGCCCGGGGCCAGCGTGAAAGATGCTCGGGACAGTTGACAAATATGTCACTGGCCCGATCGGGTCACTGCCGCGTCGTCACGAAAGTTTATCAATTGCATGTGTTTTTTTAACCTTGATAATTTAAAATTTTAAGCGATCACAGAGAGATGTGTCTCTGACGGACAAATAGCCTACAAAAGTATTAGCTTTGTAGCTTTAACAATAATCAATACATACTTAATTTATACAGTGGAGACAGATGCACTGATCGACCGGACATATTTCAACCGATCTCTTATTCCGGGTTTGCAACAATGATAACAGCAACTATTTAATTTTTTGTGGTAGGGCCAGTGAAAATTTGGACCGGGCAAGTGAAAATTTGAACCACTGGCCGACCAGGCCAGTAGAAAAAATCCTTAGCACTGAGCCCTGAAAAGGATGCAAAAAAAATGTTTTCTTATACTGTATATTAACTTTTGAAGATTTAAAATATAGTACGTCTAATATGAAGTACTTTATAAGGATTTTTTTAAAGCTTGATTATGGAAAGGAGCACACAGTGCAGTTCTCAAAAATGTGAAAAAATTTTTTCAGAGGAAATAAAGTCAAGAAATATAGGTTTTGAACAATATGAGGATGAGAAAATTACAAAAGAAATGTCATTTTGGGTCAACTCCTCCCTGTCTTTATAGGCTGTAAAATAATCGTGCAAGAATAAAGTATAACTTACCTTATAATTTACAGTAAAAATCTATATTATACCAAACAATACAGTAAAAGATTGTTATTTGTTTTGTTAGTCAAAATTGCAAACTTTATTTAATTCTTATTTTTTTTTACTTAAAGTAAATCACTGCTCTCAGAAGAGCCTGTGTGTTGCTTCACTTTTTATTATATTTTATTTAAATGTGACCCTGGACCACAAAACCAGTCGTAAGGGTCAGTTTTTTGAAACTGAGGTTTATACATCATCTGAAGGCTGAATAAATAAGTCCACTGATGTATGGTTTGTTAGAATAGGACAATATTTGGGTGAGATACAACTATTTAAAAATCTGGACTCTGAGGGTGCAAAAAATCTAAATACTGAGAAAATCACCATTAAAGTTGTCCAAATGAAGTTCGGTAGGAAACTTACTAAATATCTTCATGGAACATGATCTTTAGTTTATATCCTAATGATTTTTGCCATAAAAGAAAAATCTATATTTTTGACCCTTATTGTTGGCTATTGCTACAAATATACTTGTGCTACTTAAGACTGGTTTTGTAGTCAGGGTCACAAATTGTTAAGTTTTATAATCAAGGTTTTCTATGTTATAGTTTATGTTATTTAGTTTATGTCAAGGGTGCCCAACCCTGTTCCTGGAGATCGACTTTCCTGCAGAGTTTAGTTCCAACGCTAATCAAACACACCTGTCTGTAATTATCAAGCGCTCCTTGAGATCCTAATTAGCTTGTTCAGGTGTGTCTGGTCAGGGTTGGAGCTGAACTCTGTAGGAAAGTTGATCTCCAGGACCAGGGTTGAGCACCCCTGGTTTATGTTATTATGGAGTTTATCAGAATAATGTAAAGTAAAACAAATCTAACCATTTCATGTAGAATATTATTTTAACATTATATCAAGTAATGACATTCAGTATAGTACTATACACAGTTATGAAACGTGAAATATACAGGCAGCAAACCAAGCCGAGTGTCTTATTAGTGAAACGATTGGTTATTTTCATTAAAAAAAAATACAATTTAAATACTTTGTAATCTCAAGCGCTCGTCTTGTCTTGCTCTCCCTGAAGTCTGTGTATTCTTACTCAAGACAGCTAGAATATGTCGAAAAACACACCTACATCGCTGCAGAAGTACCGACCCAGTCTTTGAAAAGTGAACAAGCAAAGAAGATCAAACACCCTTAACAAAAAAGATAAAACAGCGATATAGGATGATTCTGAAGTTGAGGGAGAACATGAGATGGGAGTTTTTTGACATACCCTAACTGTCATGAACCGGAAAAAATAGAGGTCGGGAAGAGCAAGACAAGACGAGCGTCTGACAAAAAAAGTATATGAATTGTATTATTTTTATGAAAATAACCAATCGTTTCACTAGACAAGACCCTTCTTTCTCGGCTGGGATCGTTTGAAGCCACATTTAAACTGCATTTTGGAAGTTCAAAATCAGGGCATCATATCAGTCCATTATATGGAGAAAAATGCTGAAATGTTTTCCTCAAAAAACATAATTTCTTTATGACTGAAGAGAGAAGACATGAACATCTTGGATGACAAGGGGGCAAGTATATTATCTGTAAATTGTTGTTCTGGAAGTGGACTAACTACATAGTGCTTAATAAAAATACCTAATACAAAATGGGACCTAATTTTTGACAGTGATGTAGATATTTAAGTGTACTGACACTAGATACAATGATGATTTTGTACAGGGCCTAAAAATTGCTTTCAGCAGTTTGGACCTTGGCTGCCCACTAGCAGTTTCCATTCGTGCCGTATGTGTCATGGAGTTGGTCTGAAATGACATTTGAATGAAGAGGCTAACTGTCAGAGATCACATGAGCTAGCGCTCTGTCACAGTGAAGTTAAGGTCATATCTCTTGTCCCGCAGCTTCAGTCTTTGTGTTGAATTAAATATGACAGATTTTGGACACTGAAGCAGACAGTAACTGAAGTTACTATGAAAAAGTTAAGCAAAAATTTTGTTTAAAAAAAAAATAAATCACCTAAAAATAAACATTTGCTGAAAATCTACACACCCTCAGACCATCGAAGATGTAGATGAGTTTGCTTCTTCATCAGAACAGATTTGGAAAAATGTAGCATTACGTCACTTGCTCACCAATGGATCTTCAGCAGTGAATGGGTGCCGTCAGAATGAGAGTCCAAACAGCTGATAAAAACATCACAATAATCCACACCACTCCAGTCCATCAATTAACATCTTGTGTAGAGAAAAGTTGAATGTTTGTAAGAAATAAATCCATCCATATAGTGTAACACGGAATGTCGCGGAATTTGGAAGTTTGGAAGTTTGGACTAATTAAACAAAAGTAGGTCGTTGCACTTGAATCAAATTGTGATATGGACTATTTTATTATATTATATTTTTTATTATATTATTTCTATTATATTTGTAAATATCAAGCCCCAAAATGACTACTACTAGTACTACTACTACTAAAATGAATAAAACCTTATTTTTAAGGAATAATCACATATTTCTTTTTAATTGTAATAGTAAATTGCTATTTTACCTAATTACCTATATTTGCCAAAAAAAAAAAAATAATAATAATAATTTTCAAATTTGTACGAATAAATGAAACTTCTTTTTATGAAACATAAGGTGGGCAAAAATAAAATATTTCATAAGGCCCTAAACATGAATTTTTTTAAAACTTTTAATAAACTGGTGTTAAATTGTTTAAGTTTCATTTTAATTAATTAGACATGCTTTTTGATTAATACAATTTTATTTAACCATTAAAAAGGAGTCCAGTTGGCACCAATAGCCTCGTGGTTAGTGTGCTGACATATAGTGCCATTGCGCTGCAGGCGTCCCAAGTTCAAATCCCGGGTCGTGGACCTTTCCCGATCCCACCCCCTTCTTTCTACCCCACTTCTCTTCCTGTCTTACCTACACTGTCCTATCTAAATAAAAATTAAATGGAAAAAACTGAATTTGGAAAAAAAAAACAAAAAAAACTGAATTTGGGAAAAAATAAAACGGATTTCATAGGGCCCTAATTTTGATGTGAGAAAAACAGGAAATGGACATTTTCACTGGAGGAAGTGTTATTATGGATTATAGATTAATATTTATGCCAGAACAGGTTGTTAAAATGTCTTAATGATGAATTTGTTACTTATTACACATATCTTTTCACTTCACAAGATGTTAATTGGACTGGAGTGGTGTGGATTAGTTGTGTATTACTGTGATGTTTTTATCAGCGGTTTGGACTGTCATTCTGACGGCACCCATTCACTGCACAGGATCTATTGGTGAGCAAGTGATGTAATGCTACATTCCTCCAAATCTGTTCCCATGAAGAAACAAACTCACCTACATCTTGGATGGCGTGAGGGTAAGTACGTTTTCATCAAATTTTCATTGTTGAGTGAACGATTCCATTAATTTTGAGCAGTATATCTACTGTTTTATCATTTAAAATCTGACAAATTACTTTTTGGAAATGTTTTGCTTTGTACAATCTATAAAGACACAGTTGGTGCTATTCACTTTTCATTAGTGTTAGCAGCACAAACGATGCAGAGTGAATTATGGGCTGAAGTTTAATATTACATTAACATTTAGAGTTTCTCCAAATCCTTTCAAGCACGTAAGTCTTGGAGCCGCTCTGCACTCTAAAAGCAGTTCCCATGCTTTCTTCCTGTCGGTTCCTGGCTAATAAGAGCTCAAAGCCATCTGCAGAGGTGAACCTGAGCCATACAGTACACCTCATCACATCGGCCGCAATGGCTTTCCTTTTCCACTGGCCTGGACAGAGTAAGCCAGTGGAAACGGGCCCTGGGAGACTTGTTTAAGACAGTGGATTTCAGTCTGGAAGCCAAGGTTTCAATAGCTGCATCTGTGTTTCGGGTTAAGCAGATTTGACCTATTCTTCTTTTTATGACTTTCCAAATGGAACATTCATATCCGCGAGTGCTCGGGTTCAGTGCGTGTCCTCTACTTGTCCTCTTGATTCAGGACACAAACTAATCTTTGAGATCCGCATCCCAACAGTGAGATAACATGAGATGAAAACAAAAGCGCTGCTGGAATTAATCTTTTGACTCATTGGACTTTTTTCAGGTTGGATTCCCATCAATGGTCTGTAATATAAATATATGTAATATAGATGAATAATCCCTACTGCAATCATTCCTTGTCTAACAGCTCTCATGAATGAATGAATTTTTATCATATGAGTGTTTTAATATGGTCTCTGATTTAAACTGATCATGCAATTGTTCAAATGTTGGGGGTCAGTAAGATTTTTCCAAATATATATTTTTTATTTATTTATTTTTTAAATAATACTTTTATTTATCAAGTACACAATTCATTAATTAAAAGTGGCAGTTTTAATGCTATTTTCAAATAAAAGCTGTTCTTCCTGAAAAAAAGTCTCAGTTTCCACAAAAGTATTAAGCAGCACAACTGTTTTCAACATTGATAATAATAAGAAATGTTTCTTGAGCATCAAATCATCATCTTATAATGATTTCTGAAGGATCATGTGACACTGAAGACTGAAGTAATGATGCTGAAAATTCAGCTTTGATAGCAGGAATAAATTATATTTTACAAAATATTCATATAGAAATTGTAATAATATTTCACAATATCACAGTTTCTACTGTATTTTTGATCAAATAAATGTAGCTTTGTGAGCATAAAATACTTTCAAAAACATTAAAAAATCTTACAGTCCCCGAACAGTAGTGTAGTGTATATTTGATTTGTTTCTGTGACTCATTTAAATTTCTTTAATATTATTCCATTATTAATGTATGTTTATTTATTGTCACACTTTCAAAGATTATAATCTATTATCTAAGCTAAATAAGTGTGTTAGTAAATTTTATATAAGCAACTATAGTTAGCCCTCATATTCTGACAATAAGAACATTATACTGTATGTGTGTATATCAAATCATTCACTTGTCAGAGTAAAAAAGTTACTTGCCTTTTTTTTGGCATAAATGTAATCCATTCTGAAGCAATATTCTCATCACTACTATATGAGGTCTTACTTTAATCAGAATATTTGTCATATTTGCCTTAAATTGATTTCTAGGACACTTTTTTAACTTTATGAAGGGCAATATTTTCTTAACCTTACTAAATGTACTTGTCATCATTCACGTCAAATTCTTACATTTTATCAAAACATTCGTTTAGAATAATTAGACTTTGTATGGTTACCATTCAAATGAAATCACTATCAACAAACTCCATCTTAGAACTGAAGATCTTTGCCCGAACCTGACGAAACCCGACGGGACCCGACAGTTTCGATCGGGTTCGTCCTTAATTTATATCATTTTACATGGGCTTGGGCCGGGCTCGGGCTTGCGCGGTAAATGAGAGGTCACATGATGCGTTTCGATTAGCGCGAAAAAGATGCGAAAATGGATGCTGAGGAGGTGAAACGGAGGCTTGCCTTTGTTGTTTACGTTTTGGCAAAATTTGCGAAACTTGAAAAATTAGGACCGCGCTGAAGCTACAGTGGATTCAATAATTTTCCTCCACAAAAACTTGTAGCCTAATCTTGGTGAGTAAAGGTTTTTAAAATTATAACTAAATATTAATTGAGTGCATAATGCATAATGTAGACAGAGTATATAGGCTGATATTGACAATATTCTTTTATTACATTTCAGCTGCTATTCACGGTCGCGTTGAGGCCGGATTGTGGAGAGAAATGGCGAAGCAAATCCCGCAGAGCCTTTATCTTAATTTCCTTATTGCCAAATACCCATCTTAAATTATAACTTATCTTAATGTAATTTGTTAAAAAAAGAGTCATTTTTATTGGCGCATTGGCCTATTTATAGGCTAAGTGTAGGCCTATTTAGAGTGCTGAGATGTTACGATGTTACAGAGGACTTATTTTATTTCTTTGTTCCAACTTCCAAGTGGCCTATAGCCTACGTTAGTCATGAATCAATTTTGTTAAAACATGTATAAATGACTCATTCTTGACAAAAGGCAAAAGAGCTGTGTGCTTGCGCACATTTGAATGATGTCAGGCTGTAAACGGCTTCGGGCTTTTAAAAAGCTGTCAATCGAAATATACTTGTCGGGCTCGGGCCCCGTTGGGCCTAACTTTTAAGGCCCGATTACAGCTCTACTCCATCTTTCCACTGCAGAGGAAACACTGAAGCTGAAGCAAATTTAACAAGATTACATTATCTCAAAATATTTTCATTTCGGCTTATTATACGTTTATACAGGTTCAAAGACTCCTGAGCCACTGCACAAAGGAACGTCTCGGTTACATATGGTAACCCTCGTTCCCTGATGGAGGGAACGGAGACGTTGTGTCGAGTTAGTGTACGACACTAGGGGTCGCTCTTGAGAGCCCAAACACCTCTGACAGTTTTGAGAAAGGCCAATGAAAACTGGGTGTGCAGATTTGCATAGCTGGCCACGCCCCGGACATCCGGGTATAATAGGGCAGCGTGTGCATCTGCTCACTCGTTCTGATCTGAGGAGCCGAGCGTCTCAGCTCACTCAGAGGCGGACCAGAGATGTGGCATGGGAGACACAACGTCTCCGTTCCCTCCATCAGGGAACGAGGGTTACCATATGTAACCGAGACATTCCCTATCTGTCGTACACTCCGAGTTGTGTCGAGTTAGTGTACGACACTAGGGGTCCCCGTAAAAACACGCCACATGTCTGGCCGCGTCACGAGTGATAAGCGCAAGTGTAACAGGGCAACGTGTTAACGTAAGTGCAGCTCACCTCGTCGTGACCATCCAACGTCCAAGACTGACCTGTTACAGCAGTGTCCCGCAGCCGGGCCTTCCTCAGTGGAGCGGCTGAGTGTCTTGAGAACGTTGGGGAAGTGCCGGTTTCCTGAAGGAAAAGGCACTACGGAGTTCACAACCTGCCCAAAAGGGGGGGTATAAAGTGACATCATTAAATATGGGACCTGAGGTGGGTCTCACACCCGGGGAGACAACCTGACTCAGGCCCTAGAGACAAGCCTGTCTTCAGGGGAAAACACCGCACCACAGGAGTTATAGGTGGAAAATACACACATGGGGCCACTACATGAGGAGCCACTACATATGGGGCACAAATCCAACCAAGAGTTAGAGAAGTAACCATACCTTGCGTTGAGATTTCGTAACGAGTTCCTCCGCCAAACTCTGCTACGTCAGGAGTGCCAATGATGGAATGGTGCCCAGGGTTCGCATTCAGGAAACCTACTGAGACTCAACAGCTGGAGTCAGGTTGTCTCCCCGGGTGTGAGACCCACCTCAGGTCCCATATTTAAAGATGTCACTTTATACCCCCCTTTTGGGCAGGTTGTGAACTCCGTAGTGCCTTTTCCTTCAGGAAACTGGCACTTCCCCAAGCGTAATCACCGTTAGGGGGAAGCGCTTTAGGCAAGCTCTACACCAGCCAGTGTGCAGAGTCAAGAATTTGTGTTCAAAACTCTAGCTGACACTGGCTCCAGGCGCAAATTATAAAATCTGGCAAATGTGTTAGGTGTAGCCCAACCTGCAGCTCTACAGATGTCTGTTAATGAGGCCCCATTTGCAAGGGCTGCCGAGGCAGCAACGCCCCTAGTCG
Organism: Labeo catla; assembly: GCA_012976165.1. Lineage (NCBI taxonomy): Eukaryota > Metazoa > Chordata > Actinopteri > Cypriniformes > Cyprinidae > Labeo > Labeo catla. Next base: position 567,130 of record VONZ01000246.1, read on the forward strand.
AATGGACTCTTACCTCCAGAGGGCAGGGTAGGCCTCTGGCCCGGTAGGCCATCCAGATCGCGTTTACCAGCCAGTGGGAGATCCTCTGCTTGGAGACAACTTTCCCCTTCTGCTGTCCTCCATAACAAACAAGAGCTGTTCCGAACAACATAGGTCAGGTTGGGGTCATCCTCCTGAGAGGAATAGCTTGCAAGGTCATCACCTGATCTCTGAAGGGAGTGGTGGGGACCTTGGGCACGTATCCAGGCCTGGTCTCAAGACAACGTGAGAATCCGCTGGTCCGAATTCCAGGCACGAACTGTTCACGGAGAGGGCCAGGAGGTCTCCCACTCTTGATGGAAGTGAGCGCAGTCAAAAAGAGCCGTCTTTAAGGAGAGAGCATCGAGTTCGACTGACTGAAGGGGCTCAATTGGATCTTGTTGTAGACCTTGGAGAACCACAGCAAGATCCCAAGAGGGGATTAGATGCGGCCGAGGAGGGTTAGTTTCCGAGCTCCTCTCAGAAACCTGATACCGAATCGTGTTTCCCCACCGATCTGCCGCCCACCAGGTCATGGTTAGCTGATATGGCTGCGACATGAACCCTGAGTGTAAATGCAGATAGGTGCCTGTCCAGGCCCTTTTGGAGAAGGATAACACTGATTCGATACCACAGCTCCGTGGGTCCCTCCCGTGGGAAGAACACCAGTTCTCAAAGATGCGCCACTTTAAGTCGCGTCCAAGGGACCATAGGTGGAGGTTCCAAAGATTGGGGCGCGGGTGCCAGAATGTGCCCTTCCCCTGAGAAAGGAGGTCCTCCCTCAGAGGAATGTGCCAGGGAGGGGCTGATGCCAGGAGCACCAGGTCTGAGAACCAGGTTCTGTTGGGCCAGAAGGGGGCCACCAAGAGAATCTGTTCCCTGTCTTCCCTGACTTTGCACAAAGTTTGTGCGATGAGGCTCACTGGAGGAAACGCATACTTGAGCCACCCCCTCGGCCAACTGTGTGCCAGTGCGTCTAACCCGAGGGGGGCCTCGGTCAGACCATGTCACAACTGGCAGTGGGCGGATTCCGGTGAGGCAAAGAGAACCATCTCTGCCTGGCCGAATCGATCCCAATCAGTTGGACCGACTGGGGGTGGAGCCTCCACTCGCCTCCGAGCAAAACCTGTCATGACAGGGAATCGGCTATACGATTGGTTCCGCCCGGAATGTGAGTGGTACGTAGAGACTTGAGTCTGTGTTGACTCCAGAGCAGGAGATGGCGGTCTAGTTGTGACATGCGAAAGGAGCGTACATCGCCCTGGTGGTTGATGTAGGCCACAGTCGCAGTGTTGTCGGACCTGACCAACACATGCTTACCCCGAATCCTAGGCCGGAACCTCCTCAGAGCTAGAAGCACTGCCAACAACTCCAGACAATTTATGTGCCAGAACAGTCGGGGGCCTGTCCAGACCCCGGAAGCTGCCTGCCCGTCGCAGGTGGCACCCCAGCCTATCTTGGAAGCATCTGTGGTGACAACGATGCGTCTCGACACTCGTTCCAAGGGGACACCTGACCATAGGAACACAATGTCTGTCCAAGGGCTGAGTGTCTGGCGACACAATGGTGTGATGTTCACACGGGATGTGCCCTGACGCCACGCCCACCTGGGGACTCGAGTATGAAGCCAGTGCTGCAGCGGTCTCATGTGCATCAAACCCAATGGCGTGACCGCGGCTGAGGATGCCATGTGCCCTAGGAGCCTCTGAACCTGTTTTAGGGGGACCGCTGACCCGCATCTGAGTGTTGCCACACACCTCAGAACTGACTGTGCACGCTCTGGGGAGAGACGCGCAGACATACTAACCGAGTCCAGCTCTACGCCGAGAAAAGAGATCCTCTGTGCCGGGGAGAGTTTGCTCTTTTCCCAGTTGACCCGAGGTCCCAACTGGGCCAATGGTTGAGAACCATGTCCCTGTGTACGCAACCCATATCCCACGAGTGAGCTAGGAATAGCCAGTCGTCAAGATAATTGAGAATGCGGATGCCCACTTCCCTGAGGGGGGCAAGGGCAGCCCCCGCTACCTTCGTAAAGGCGCAGGGCGGCAGGGATAGGCCGCAGGGGGAACCTTGTACTGATGAGCCTGATCTCGAAGACAGAGTCTTGGAGGATCAAGACATGATAGTACGTGTCGCTCAGGTCCAATGCCATCAACCAATCTTAAGCCCTGACACACAAGGAATGTGTGTTCAAGGGCTAATGTTTGAACGGGAGCTTGAGAAAGGGCCCGATTGGTCAACCACCCATCTTGGTACAATGAAGTAGGGGTCGGCAAACCCTTTCCTTTATTTTGGCTGAGGGGATAGGATCTATTGCACCCTTCCCAGGGGGGCTGCGATCTCTGTTTAAGGGACCATAGCATTCTTGCCCTGAGTCGATTTATAAGAGAATGCCGTAGACCTTAGCGGATGCCTTGCAACCTGAGTTGCATAGCCAAGTCAGGTAGTTCTGAGAAGCTTCAGGTCTCAGGGAACTATACCCGACGTACCTGGAATGGGAATGTCGTGGCTGAATAAGGCAGAGAACGCCGTGTTTGGAGATGAAGCCCCAAGAGCGCGGTGTGTCTTTGCCATTATGCAGAGTTTGTGCCGAATCCATCTCTCATCCCCGGGTCGAGAGTGGATCTGGACGGGTCAGCTAGCCCGCCTGCTCTGGATTGCTCGTCAGAAGAAAAACTAGAAGCCTAACGAGGGTTCTAGCAAGCCTCAGCAATTCCGACAAGCTTGTGTTGCCACCTTCCCACAAGATCTCTGACCGCTGGGCGGTCAGGCCGGAGGCCCGGCTGTCGCGGGGCCTCAGGAGTTCTATAGGGGACCGTCCGTGGCGACGAACAGACAGGAGTAGTCGGGGGTAGAGGGCCGGAGCCCTGACCCGCGGCTCTGTCTGCTCCTACCGTGAAGGACTTTCGCTGCAAATTCTATCACGGTGTTGCCAGAAGGACCAACCTGGGAAATGGGGGGTAAGAAGCGGACTTCAAATTTCCCACATTTCTGACAGGTGCAGCCACAGGTGGCGTTCCTGGACCAACAAGTAGACATCGCCCTTCCTAGAGCGTGTGCCACGACTCACAGCTCTAGGTTGGAACCACCCTCGTACTGAGCTCGCAACGCCACAGCCTGTCCAGAAGCCATGTAAGCCTTGCCCGGAAGAACTTACAGGCCCTGAACAGGAGTTCTGGAAGGAATCCCACAAGCGGCGGCGATTAGCAGGGAGTACACTGCAATCGCCCCCTCCGCCTGGGGGAACCTCTAAACCCCCTCGCTGGACACCCATCGAGAGTGGTGAAGGAGGAGAAGTTGGTTTATCACGTTCTGACCATTTTTCTAAATGGGCTTTCCGCGATTTCACCGACTTCTCGTGCACTTCCGGGAAACAGACACTGGAAACGAGCGTACAGGTCGTTACCCAGATGTCTATTAACCAGCCCCTTCTTGGCTGCCCGTTTCAGGCACGGCCGCCATTTTTTAGCATCCACCTCAAACTGAGAATCAGTCCCCCGTAGAGGCTTGCTCAGCTGAAGTTTCTGCTTTCAAATAGTTCACGCCCTTCCTTAGCAATGCTGCCGCTAACCATTTCCGCCCAATTAGGAGTTCTGAATAAGAAAGTCAGCTGTACTGAGACAGACTAACAAACTTGTCCGGAAACTCAATCGAGGGACGCACGAAGCGAGGGGTTTGCGGGGTTTTCACCCGGCAAAACCTTCCTTGCTTTGTAATGCTCGTCACCAACGCACATCGCTACGGCCTCGTACCCGGAAGTAGAAGGACCGGAGCGGGTAGCAGTCGGGAACGTAAGCATACGGCTCGTGCGCCCAGGTCATGTTTTCGCCGGCAAAACATGAATCAACAACAAGCGCTGCATCGGCGTGAGAATCTCAACACTGAATACAACGGTCGTGTTGATCGTTTGGATCGAGGGACGCGAGGAGCGAGAGGTTTGCGGGGTTTTCACCCGGCAGAGCCTTCCCTGCTTCCTAATGCTCGTTACCGACGCACATCGCAACGGCCTCGTACCCGAAAGTAGAAGGACCGGAGCGGGAAGCAGTCGGAGTGAGCCGCGGCTTCACGTAAAGCACGCGGCTGACGAGCAAGCGCGTCCATGATCGAGCTCTCGCAAGCAAAACATGAGTCAACAACAAGCGCTGCATCAGCGTGAGCATAACTCAACACTGAACACAACGGTCATGTCGATCGTTTGGGAAGGTAAGCCGCAACCAGGATGACACGGAGGGAAAGATATGTTAACCAACACACAATCCTACCGTGCCAGCTCTATCAGAGAAATCACCCTTTAGAAGGAAGATTGCTCTTCAAGATCGCCGTCGACGCACCCAGGGGACTCTCACAACACAGGCTGTGCTAGAGAGGGAGAGACCGCTGTCTGTGCTGCAGATCCAACGACGAGAGAGGTGAATGTTGCTGCATCTCACGCAGAGACGCTGCATTCGGCTCCGAAGAACAGAACGAGTGAGCAGATGCACACGCTGCCCTATTATACCCGGATGTCCGGGGCGTGGCCAGCTATGCAAATCTGCACACCCAATTTTCATTGGCCTTTCTCAAAACTGTCAGAGGTGTTTGGGCTCTCAAGAGCGACCCCTAGTGTCGTACACTAACTCGACACAACTCGGAGTGTACGACAGATAGGGAACAAAATATATCCAACACAATAAATCAGTGAAAATAATTTTGATAAAGCTCAAAAAGTTTTCAGTTCACACATCCGGCTACATTCACACTAGTGCACGTTCATTTTAAAATGCATACCTCAGACAGAATCATAATTTTTATTCATTTTCCACTAATTTATTGACAAGCACTAGCACCTTCCAGCGCTGTCTGCCGGTATGTATAACGTTATATGCCTTCTTTCTTCTGCAGTCACTGTTCTGACTCAGAGGACATAACATATTTCAACATGCAAACGGACGTTATTACAAACACTCGCTGGTGTTTTAAAATGAGTTTTGAGTAAAAGTGGAATATAAATGTTACTTATTGTCTTAAGTAGCATCATGCTACAGTGTTTGTGAATCATCACGTAATGCACACTTTCGGTCGTGTAGTATGGACAGAGATCTTTTCTGAAATGGATGAGGCCAGTATGGATGAGGAATGGTTTAATTTTTTAAACAAAAATGCACCAGTGTAAACGTAGCCTTGCATCTATGGGGGTTGTGATGCTTTCACGCTACAGCCTCACGTGTGAGCCACATCTCTGAGTGTAACCGGTGTAAACTAGCAGGTGTGTTCAACTTCGTCGTGGCTCTGCGTTAATGCCAAGCCCTGCAATGTAAAACTGAGGAGAAATGCATTACAGTATAGCAGGAGATTTCAGGCCTGTGTGAAAAATAAGAAGGCACAAGGATGGAAATGTTTCTAGCAGAAAGTAAACTTCCATTGCTCTCTGCTGGGGTCAAAAAGAGGCCATTTCCACTATAAACACACACACACACTTTGTGCCATCTATTCCTAGAATCACACACAGATTCATTACAACACAATAAATACACACTAACCATATATAGACATACACAGTCACAACAGAATATTAATAATACAAACAAACTCGGCTGCTTCTGCATAAAACACACACTCACATACATACTGCTAGTCCACACACACACACAGTGTCTTCACACTGTAGCTGGTCTGTCAGATCATTTAGCTCTTTTATGAGAAGAGGCAGAGTTTTGGCTAACCACAGCATCCCTGATTTGCAGCTTTCTGGCTTATTCCCAAGATCTCAGCTTACATATCATAATACTCCATCTCAAACCTACAGCACCCAGTGTAGTCTTCTCTTACAGTGTGTGTCTTTATATAATACTAAACAACATACTCGTAAATGTGTCCATGTCTCACCATGGAGCAAAAACTGTATTATGTAAAATGAGAAAAAAGTTGAACTGGAATAAATCATTTTTAACAGTCAAATTATGATTTTATGTGACATTTAAGATTTAAGTTCAACTTGAAGTTAATCTTTGGATTTTCCATATGACTATGCAAGACCTAATTTATTATGGACAATTAAGTCATACAGCACGGTATGTGGACAATAAATATGTCTATAATATAATATAATATAAGGTTTGGTTTGTTGATGCCATGATTTCAGACTTAAATAACTGTTTTTTTTTTTTTTTTTATAAAATTTAAAATGTGATTGTATAGCAATGTGGCCATATAATAATAATTAGTAGTAGTAGTAGTAGTAGTAGTAGTAGTAGTAGAAGTAGTAGTAGTAGAAATAGTAGTAGTAGTAGAAAATTAAAATTAAAGTAAATTAAATTAAAATAAAAATGACAAAATAAAACAAAAAATCATTAGTCATATTTCACTGTAAAATGATGCATTTAAGAAAGTTAGTAGTAATAATAATTAGTAGTAGTAGTAGTATTTGAAAATGTAAAATAAATTAAATAAAAAAATAAATAAATAAAACAAAAAATCACTACTGTGATATTTCACTGTAAAATGATGCACTTGTTACGGTGGTTGCTGGTGCTGGATGAAGGACTGGATACGACGTACGATATAACATTTATTTAAATGACTTTAGCGAAACACGCAGGAACAGAGAAGCATCCACACACACTGAAAACCAAATAAACATTAAAGACCGACAGGGAACTCAAGAAACAAACAGGCTTAAAAAGGGTAACTAATTATTGCAAACAGGTGAAGGGGATGACGCTAACGAGGGTTAAACCAAAGCAGACAGATCGACGGGGGAAGACAATGGGAGAAACCAAAGCCATAAACAGACATGAATGTAACATAACGCCCCCTCCGAATAGGCGCGACTAGCGCCGTACAAAATACAAAAAAAAAAAAAAAAAAAGAGAGTAGGTGGGCGGTTCAGGAGGCCATGGCCGGACAGACAGTTCAAATCAACATAACATAGTCCAGGGGGGTGACGAAGGTGGAAGGAGCCAGGGAGGAAACAGGAGGGACCCAGAGCAGGAGGAACCTAGCAGGACCCAGAACGCAGCCATGATGACCCACGGTGGAGCCGATGGAGGGAGGAGCCATGGTGGAAGAAGGGCTGACGACTCCATGGGGCCGACCGACGGAGGTGGAGCCGCTGGCGGAGGAGCCCGAGGCGGAGATGGAGAGCCGAAGATCCAGGGCGACACGGAGTGGGACGGAGTGACGGCGCAGCCGGAGGAACAGAGTCCTGAGGTGATGAAGGGACGACGACCGACCAGGGCGGAGCCGGAAAGACGAGGGAGCCCGGTGGAGCTGGTGGACCGACGGGCGACGATGGAGACGAGGACGCTGAGAGCCGTGGTGGAGCCGCAGGGTCGGAGGGCCGAGGCGGAGTTCTGGACTCTGAGGCTGGAGGCGGAGATGAGGGATCCTCCAGCCCTGACGCTGATGGAAGCTGGCAGACCCGCGGCAAGCCCACTGCACAGGTGGTGGGCTGAGGGTGAGCAGAGGGGCTGTCAGGGGACAGCGGTGAGCAGACATACGTTGACATAGGCAGAAGAGGGAGGGTGGGTGGGACTTCCATACAGACATGTAGATCAGAACAGATGGATACTTCAGAGAAGAAGTCTATTAAGTCCCCAGAGTTATTCTCTAGATCTTTTGTAGAAAAGTCAATCAAGTCCCCAGAGTTATCATCCAGCTCACCCCCAGCAGTGGTGCAGTGGGCAGGGCTCTCCATAGCCCTCACTTGCTCCATGTTGCACTCCCCCGTCACGGTAGATGTAGCCGGCTCTCGCACCTGATCGGACGTGTAGGGCTCTGGCTCTGTGGCGATCTTTAGCTCTGTCGCTCGTGGCTCTGGCTCGACATCCGCGGTGGGCTCGGGCTCAAACTCCGCGTGTCGGGGTGTTGGTTGGCTGGGCTCTGGGTCTTGAGTGGGGCTGACGTCCTTCTCGACGATGTCGACAGTCCATGACGATCCACAGGACGCCAGCACCCACTCGATGTAATCCGGTAGGCTCTCTTGAGGACCCTCCCCGGATAGCAGCGCTTTGGTGGTGGTGTTAAGTCCAGTGTAGTAGAACTTGCACAGGCTGCTATCCGGAAAGTGGGAGTGTTCTGCCAGGAAGATGTAATCACGGGTGTGGTCCTCAAGAGAGCGTTCCCCCTGCTTCAGGATGATGAGGAGAACAGTAGGATCCATGGGGGTAAAAATCAAAAACAAAACACTGAGAAAAGACGGAAAAAACAAACGCAGGGGAAAACACCGGGGAAAAAACTGTTTCGGTCGGTCTTTCTGTTACGGTGGTTGCTGGTGCTGGATGAAGGACTGGATACGACGTACGATATAACATTTATTTAAATGACTTTTTAGCGAAACACGCAGGAACAGAGAAGCATCCACACACACTGAAAACCAAATAAACATTAAAGACCGACAGGGAACTCAAGAAACAAACAGGGTAAACTAATTATTGCAAACAGGTGAAGGGGATGACGCTAACGAGGGTTAAACCAAAGCAGACAGATCGACGGGGGAAGACAATGGGAGAAACCAAAGCCATAAACAGACATGAATGTAACAGCACTTAAGAAAAATATTGTAGTTGTTATTATTATTAATAATATTAATACTATTAAAAATGACAAACTCACTACTGTAATATTTCGCTGTAAAATTATGCATTTCAGAAAAAAAATGTTGCCATTATTATTATTATTATTAATACCATAAAAAATTATAAAATAAACAAAAAAAAACACTGTAATATTTCACTGTAAAATTATACATTTACGAAAAAAATGATTTTATTAGTAGTAGTAGTAGTAGTAGTAGTAGTAGTAGTAATGCTATTAAAAATACAAAAAATCACTAGTGATTTTAGTGTAAAATTATGCATTTAAGAAAAAAAATATTATTATTAATGCCAAATACAAAATAAAACAAAAAAAGCAGTACTGTAATATTTCACTGTAAAAGGATGCATTTAAGAAAATTTCTAGTAATAATTAGTAGTAGTAGTAATATTTTAAAATGTCAAATAAATTAAAATTAAAATAAAAAGACAAAATAAAACAAAAAAAATCATTACTGTAATATTTCACAGAAAAATACTGTTATTATTATTATTATTATTAATACTATTAAAAAATACAAAATAAAACAAAAATTACTACTGTAATATTTCACTGTAAAATGATGCACTTAATAAAATAATAATAATAATAATAATAATTATTATTATTATTAATGCCATTAAAAATTACAAAATAAAACATAAAAACACAACTGTAATAATATTTCACTGTAAAATTATGCATTATGCATTAGAAAAGTATTCTTAGCATTCTTCGTATTAATATTATTTTTATTATTATTATTATTATTATTATTATTATTACCATTAAAAAGTACAAAGTAAAACAAAAATAAATCACTATTAATTACTTATTAATTGATTATATTTAAATGTAAAAGGATTTTAAGATTTAACAGCTACGAATAACAAATTTAAATAGCTTGATATCAGCACACACTTCGACAGTGTTACACTGAAACATCTTCCATCAAGCTTTCAATGAGCACTGCTGCTCATAAAACACACAGAAACAGATGCACTAAACACACACACATACATGTACGTAACAACCCTCATTAGCAACAGTAATACAACTCAGTTTACATTCATGTAGCGTGCTGAAGCCGGCAGTGGGCAGCCCCGCTCTGATGAGTATCAGTGTTAATTATCAGTGACCGATATAGTCCGCAGCTGCACAGAAGTTTTCTCCTATTACACACCGACTTCCCCGGAGTCACTGAGCGCTTCGAATCAGAGGACAGCCAGCTGACGGACTGAGACAGGGATTCACTGTACCTTTCCAAGGATAACTTCACTGCCACATATAGATTTTGTCCTTATTCTCTCTCTCTCTCCACCTATTTTGTTTCCTTATAAAGTACGTCTCTTCTGCAGCACAGGCTTTTTCTTATTGTTTTATTTTCATTAGTTTCCCTCACTTTATGTGATGTATTAGGCTTATAGTACTGAAGGCTTGGGGAAATAGAAAAGGAGTGGGAAGAGAGGCTGTAGACGGGTAGTTTTGCCCTACATGGTATGGAATGTCAGGATACCTCACACACTCTTCAGGGGTTCATTAAGGGCGGACAGCATGATCGCTTCACCAAACTCGGCTCCGCCTGACAGAGCCTCACCATCTGTATGCATGAGCAGAAGTGACAGGAAAACATTTATCCTGATAAAAGTCTATAATGAGGATATAATGTGAGAATTTAAGGATAATAGATTACTTTAGAACACATTTTCTACTAGGCAAGAGTTTTCATAATATACAGACTACATAGAAATATGCAGCAGCGCCATCTAGTAGTGCAATAACTACTTTTTTTTTTAGAAACTAAATACCAAAGGGTCAAGGTTATTACTGACATTCATGGGAAATACTAAGATTAGAAGATGGTCTTATTAAGTCTATGACTCATTTCTGTCAAATTTAAGAGGCAAACACTGAATACACAAGTATGTGCACTTGAAGCACAGGGATGGAAAAGTCTAGGGCTTTCTAGTTTTCTGTTTCTGTTGTGCTGGTCAGGTTTGGAGATGTCTTGAATTTAACCAGTTGTTTGTTGTCAACTAGTGGTTTGGATGCAGCATCATACAAAAGCAAGCAGTTTTATTTACTGACCCCATTGTAGAAATTCTCTGTTCAAAATCAGTCATGATTACTCCATACCTTAAAGAGGTCATCGGATGCTAAGTTCACTTTTACATGTTGTTTGAACATTAATGTGTTTTGGCAGTGTATGTACAAATCTACCCTATAATGATAAAAATCCATGCAGTGGTTTTTAATTAATCTGTAAAAATAATATCCCCTTTTTCAAATCGAGCCGTTCTCAGATGCCTGTGGCGTCACACCCACAGAGACCGCTCCCATGATAGTTGATTGACATGAGCGATTTACCTCAGATCAGCTGTAACAGTCCGACCTCTTTGTTTCGATGCCAGAGCAGGGATGTAAGTTAGACAAGAATATCTCTGATTGAGCGATTGAGGTGTTGTGTTGCTGGATGTAATAATGAACATAGTGATCGTCATTTACTCCCGACATCTGAGCTGCTGAAGATGCAGTAGATTACGTTTGTTTGTGAAGGGAATGCACCTCCCGATCTACATATATCCGTCTATGTTCACACGAATCATTCATGATCCAGCTTCACTTACAGCCGAAGTGTGTATAAGGGTTTTTTATGAATTTTTGCGATCGCCTTTCCTAATAATGAGCTAGTTAGCAAGTTTAGCGGCTAAACGCGGCTAAATGCAGCTAAAGTAAACAGGCTCGTCACTCCACAGAGAGAAGAGAGGGGCGGGGCGAGCAGAGCTTATTTGCATTTAAAGCAGCCTCGACCAGAATGAGATGATTTTTGCAGAGCTGATTTTGGCAAGGTAAAAAGGGTGTTGTTTTACACAACCATCAAAGCATATTATAGACTTTTCATTAAGACCCTAAAGAATCATATCAACTTATAAATCAACTTAAAAATATACTTGAGTGAAAGTACAAAAGTATCCATGTTTAGTTTTGTCTAAGTGAGTGAAAGTACAATAGAACATGAGCAAGGTCAATATCACTGTAGGGTGCCTTATGGTGTCCTGTACAATGTATAAAAAACTCATTTGCCATCATAACTTAACATAAAAATGACTATGAAAGAGTGTGTTATATTATATTTAGAACAAAAGCATTACTTGGCTCTTTAGATACATTTTCTAGATTTTTTTTTAAGTTTTGTGTAGGAGGATGCATGTTATTTTGCTGTCCAATGCACTGCTCAATAAATTTGAATGAGAGTAGAATACAGTCAAAAAAAATAGTTTTAAATTTTGTTTTCCTATTAATATTTTGTTAAATAAGAGATTACTCAATTTGAGTGTATTGACCATTTGATAATAAAAACAATATTTTTATTTAATAAAAAAGAAGAGTTTGTCCATGTCCCTTGAATGGTTGTCCACCCTGTCATATTGGGGATCCCGCCCCTTTAAGAAAAGGCCGTCCCCTTTAGTGACATCAGGACAACAGATGCTGTGTCTCTAGCCAGTGGTTAAAATTTTTACATGTCCGGTCAAAATTTTCACTGGCCCTGCCACAAAAAAATAAAATAGTTGCTGTTATCATTGTTTTTGACACGTTATCTTTTATTTTAATAAATAAGCTTATATGACACCAACATTTTACCAATTAAATTGTACAATTCTCAATTCCAATTTTGATACCACGGCAAAACCTACTAGCCTAACAAATATAAAGTTCAAACATTATTTGTTTGTTCAAAAATTCTTTAATTATTATTAATATTTTATTACAAATTAAAAGATGCTTTGAGGAAAAACAGCAGACAGACTGAAAGGATGCAAACTCAGTCTCTGCCAGCAGGTGGCGCTTATGGAACAACAGTGATCTTACGTTTCTTTGGTTACAGCTTTAAACAAAGCAGCCCGGTGCTTATGAACGCTACTTTAAATACATTATACAGAGGCAGATGAAAAGAAAAAGCCATGTAAACTTTTCTTAAAACAGTCAGTTCCCCTTAGAGATGCATTCATATAAACCCCCGTTTCAATATTTAAAATAATATTTCCAAAATTGTACGCATTGTGAACCGTGATCTTGCTCTGCCTGCTACAGTACTTTTTCCTCTTTGTGTTCGTCTTCAGCGTTTCTGACCTCTGCTAACAGATGTTTAAAGAGTTTGTAATATTTCCACACACATGACATTTTGAAAAATGACTGCATGCAGTTCGTTTGCAAGCCCAGAACAGAGATCGGCTCAAAAACAAAATGCATCTTAAATATAGATTATTCATTGTTAAAGCTACAAAGTTAATCTTCAAGACGTGTATTTTGACATACTTTTGTAGGCTATTTGTCCGTCAGAGACACGTCTCTCTGTGATCACTTGAAATTTTAAATGAACAAGGCTTAAAAATACGTGATAATGATAAACTTTCGAGACGACGCGGCAGTGGCCTGATCGGGCCAGTGACGAATTCGTCAATTGTCCCGAGGGTCTTTCACGCTGGCCCCGGGCCATCGGGCACTCCTTACTGTCAAGCCCTAAAATACTGAAACAAAAATTCTGATACAATACCTTACACTGTTACACTTTAAATCCATCAGCTGGTGGTTTTATAATTTGACATCTGAATATAGTTTTTAAATAGGCTGATCATTGACTATATTGTTCACAGTCAAGTTCATCCATCTTCAGCAACCCCCATAACCAAAACCTGTCGCTTTAGGTCACAGACTGTGTTGTGGTGACTAATGGGACGTCTCTTCACAAGAACAAATGACCGCAGCCGAGTCCAAATGCAGCTTACATAACAGTGAAAGTAAAATTAAAAGTGCCTGTAAAAATTCAGCAATTTGCATGTACAGTAAAAGGGGCAACAAAAAAAGTCATAATAAACTATGAAATACATTACTATACATGAATGAAAACTATATCCTTCTTATTTTTCAACGCAGAAGTAAGCCATTTTCTGTGAACGTGCAAGACTTCCCGTTCATTAGCCGCTGTATGGAAATAACGAGAAAAAATAACAAAGTGCAGTAAACGGTAAAACTGTTTGCACTACAAACTAGTGTATTCATAATTAAGATAATACATCAAAATAATATGGTAAGACACACCAGTTTGCAATATCTATCAGCAAAACAAGCTGTTTTGTACAGCTAAAAATAGTCTGAGGTGAATAACAACAGAAGCCAGACACATTAAATTTACAAATTTCTACGCCCACTCTTATAGGAAAAATAAGGTGGAGAGTAAAATGTAGAATTTTTGCCTTCAGGTTTGCTGCAGTAAATGGCAAATTATTGACATGAATATTCTTGTGCTTCTCACATGAGCAATGAAGGAAAAATAAAAAAAAAAACATACATTTGAAACAGCAATGAATCAAAAACACACTAGTGGTACCTTAGTGAGCAGGCCGGTCAGCTCAGCGCTGAGATCAAGGTCTTCAGTCAGCTGCAGTGTCAGAGAGGCATCAGAGGAACTGTTAAGGATGTTGTAATTTTCATCTGTCTTTTCAGACTCTGTAATCAACACATAAGACAGTAAGCAGTGGGCATACTGTTGATGATGCTTATTCCATGGTCTGTCTGAATACTGGATTCTGATTGGCTGGCAGGTATGCAGTAAAACCGTTTAATGCACAGGTAGTTCCAAGTCAGTTTAATCACTGTTCTATATTACCGCGCTGCTTTAACTGATGCACACTAACCAACACACATCACTTGCACACAAACACACACACAGAGAGAGAGAGGTCGGAGATCACAGATTGCGCCACGCACACACATAAACTTGTTGTCAATGCTTCCCTGTGATTTTTATTAATGAAATAGCCTAGATACTAGATCGCTACATTATATTCCTCAGCAACGAGGTGGTGAAATCGCTTTTGAAGTATTTAACTGTTTGTAGAGAGAGACGCACAGACACAGCATGCAGGTAATGCACACAACTGTCATCTTTATCTTTCTCTCAATAAATATTTGACATAAATGCTATAATTCATTCAAATAAATGTGATCTTACCGCACTATTTCATCTTTGTGTCTGATTTGAAGTGGGCAGAATGCTAGAGCTGCGTGCCGTAACTGACAAAAATAACCATAATTTTTACCCATTTATGCTGCAAAGAGCAATACTAATTTTAGCTTGTCTATATCTTGACAAATGTGACCATGGACCACAAAACCAGTCATAAGGGTCAATTTTTCGATATTGAACTTTATACATCATCTGAAAGCTGAATAAACAAGCTTTCCATTGATGTATGGTTTGTTAGGATATGACATTATTTAGCCGAGATAAAACTATTTGAATATATGGAATCTAAAGGTGCAAAAAAATCAAAATATAGAGAAAATCACCTTTAAAGTCATCTAAATGAAGCTCTTACTAATGCATATTACTAATCAAAAATTAAGTTTTGCTATATTTACAGCAGGAATTTGACAAAATATCTTCATGAAACATGATCTTTACTTAATTTCCTAATGATTTTTGCCATAAAAGAAAAATCAATAATTTTGACCCATACAGTGTATTTTTGGCTATTGCTACAAATATACCCCAGCGACTTAAGACTGGTTTTGTGGTCCAGGGTCACAAATGACCATGGAATAAGCGATATAATCAACGGCTTGCCGTGCATCAAAGGATTTTCAATGCACTTCATGTCGGGTGGTTCTTTGCCCCAGCGTTGTGCATTTAAAATCCTTTAATGCACAGCAAACCGTTGATTATCCCTTACATATTAACACTTATTAATCATTCCACACTTTGTCAGATCTTAATTAAAGGAGAAGTCCACTTCTAAAACAAAGATTCTCATATAATGTACTCACCTCCTTGTCAACCAAGATGTTCATGTCTTTCTTTCTTCATTCGAAAAGAAATTGTGTTTTTTGAGGAAAACATTTCTGCATTTTTCTCCATATAATGGACTGATATGGTGCCCACATTTTGAACTTCCAAAATGCAGCTTCAGACAATCCCAAATGCGGTTGTAAATGATTCCAGCCGAGGAAGAAGGGTCTTATCTAGCGAAAATGATCAGTTATTTTCATTAAAAAATATATAATTTAAATACTTTTTATTCTCAAACGCTCGTCTTGCCTTGCTGTCCTTGAACTCTTGTGTATTCTGGCTCAAGACAGTTAGGGTATTTAACAAAAAAGGTAAAACAGCGATATAGGACGATTTTGAAGTTGAGGGAGAACATGAGATGGGAGTTTTTTGACATACCCTAACTGTCATGAACCGGAACAAAAACAGTCCAGGCAGAAGTAAGACAAGACAAGTGTTTTACATTAAAAAGTATGTAAATTGTATTATTTTTATGAAAATAACCGATCGCTTCGCTAATTAAGACAATTTTTTCTCAGCTGGGATTGTTTACAACTGCATTTGGGATCATTTGAAGTCAAATTTAAACTGAATTTTGGAAGTTCAAACTCAGGGCACCATATCAGTCCATTATATGGAGAAAAATGCTGTTTTTCCTAAAAAAACATAATTTCTTTACGACTGAAGAAAGAAAGACATGAACATCTTGGATGACAAGAGGGTGAGTACATTATATGTGAATCTTTGTTTTGGAAGTGGACTTCTCCTTTAAGGTGCAGTAGTACCTATGGAGGTGCTGTGACTCTTCAGACTGGGAGTGAAACCACACGCTCCTTTAACTGATGAGAAGCAAAAAGATGACCTTTCAGGTTTGCTTCCTGGTCTTCTTTTCCAGTTTCCTTGCTTGGAGAATGAATGAATGAAGCAATAAAAGAATCAAACACATACTACAATATTTAAAAAATAAAACAAAATCTACAATTTGGACATTTAATTCACACTTTAGTGTCACGGCTTTCAGTCAACGGCATACAAACACACTTTTATAAGCATACTTATAAAGAGTATTAATTGGGGAAATAAAACAATTTAAAAGAATACAATTAGGTGTGTTGTTTACATTTTTATTTTTTTACGTATTTCATCTTGACATGTAATTTCATAATTTCTTAAATTGTCCTTTGAAATATATAATATTTCAGATTACCTAAAACACGGTTTAATGTAATTTACACTGTAATTTGTATGCCATGTATTTAAATATATCTGTAATTGCATATCCATAATGCAGTTGCCGTTTAGTACATGTAAAATTATAATCAAGTACTTTACATATGCTTTAGTATGTTAGGCAACACATTACAATTACTGTACTACAAATGACAATTTTAAAACATAATGATTTAAAATGCTGTACTTTTTTCAACTTTTATAAAAATGTATATACTTACAATTTTAGGTTTTATATACACTATAAATGACAAGTGCACATTCAATACAATTAAGCACACTAGCAGAACAGCAACGATGTGTCATCAGTCGGCCATATTGGCAGCACTGAATGTAAACAATGCCACTGAACCGAACAAAACTTGCATATTTTGCTGATTACTGCTGCTGAAAATGGTCAGTTATTGTTTGGGCTGTACTAATCGGTTGGACTGGGAAAAACATCTGGAGTACTATAGACTGCCAAAAGTTATAACAAATCAAGGAGAAGAGTGAAAAAAACTGTCTGAGGAACAAAAGATGTTTGTGGTTGGCCAAACTAAACCAGGATTTCCAGGGCAAGAATCTTAACAACATTCGTGTTTGTTTTTATTGTTTTCAGACAGGCAGATGAAATGTTAGGCTAATATCTTAATACTGCTTGTACGTATCTTTACCACCTATTAACTTTAGTTTGTCATTAGTATTTAGCCCTTTCCTGCTTCCTAGGTCCTTCTCTATAAGATTCAGCAGCTTCCACGCGTTTTTTCAGTGGTTTAGACAGCATAAATTAGCAGAATAATGTATTCAACGGTAGTATATTAACCGTGCAATTAATGTTGTTTACATCGGAGTATCTCCAATATGGTCGCGCATCCGGGTAACTGACCAAACCGTGACGTAAGTGCTAAGCAATGACGCATTTTGAATCTAATACAATAACATTCATACATTTTCGGGTAACTAAATATGATTTTAGTCTTTTGTGTATATTTGATAATGCTGATTATTTACACCAGCCCCTGTTTCACAGGTGTAAATTGCATGTGGTTGTGCTGTCTTAAGTTCACCTCATCCAGGTGGTCACTTTCGTGTTTCTCAGACTGTCGTTGTTCCCTCAGAGACGGGCTTGTTTCTGTCGTGTCCTCAGGGACTTTTCTCTGGAGACACAGTCCCTCTGATCTACACGCCTCACCTGTTTGCAGATCCAGTTTGGACGGGCTGAAGGTTCTCTTTGCCTCCAACAACTCTGAGAGGGTAACTCCCTAAAAATAAAACGATTAAAAATGAGAATATATCTGAAGCAAGTGTACATTATGATTCTGAATGATCAAACGGAACACTGAGCGGTCAAATATTCACTGTTGTCAACTTCCCACGCTACTTTCCTGTGTGTTCTTTATATGTAAATGGCGCCATCTTGCGATCAATAATAGTTAAAGAAAATGGCTTCAGAAGATTGTCTTTTAATTTTCAGAAATTCCAGTGAGCATAAACCATTAATTAGTTACAATAAAAGAAGACATGTTACATTTGAGATACAGATTCTAAATGTTAAATTAGATCGCGAATGAATAACTTTTACATTAACATGGTAGTGCTCTTGCTGTTAGGCCAGTGATTTGTTTTTTACATTGTAATTATGAGTCATTTTCTTTGTGAAAGCTTTCATCCTAATTTGCGGTAAGGTCATATCCTGTTTTATTTTATAATTACCATCTGACTGCACATTAACCCTTATTTTAGAGAATGTGTAATCAATCAAAGCATACAAAGCATATTTTTCCTCTACTGTAGCTTTTTTTGTGAGTGTGACTGTGTCTACACCATACCTGTGTAGCTCGTCGAGTCTGTCTGGCCTGTCGTGATTTGGCCTTCCTCTGAGACTCTGCGTCCTCATCCCTCACTGGGATCATGTGTGTCCTGAGACATGATACAGTAAGGACATATTAGTGCCTTATTCTACATGACCATAGTCTAGATCCCTTAACACTACTCGGGGCAGAAATGCGATCCAGACATGTTCTTGACAAGATCTGTGAGATTCATCCAGTGCTGTCTGTGCCTTCAACAGATGTTTTATGCTGCACACGGAGATCAATATCTATAAGTGTCGAATTTCCCCACTGAAAGCACCAGAGGCCAGACGACATACTGTCCCACAGAGATGAGCACAAAGAGATGAGTAAGCATTCTGACTAATGGCCAAATCAGAGCACTTAGCACTTTGCATGTCCCCCACCCTTCCTATCCAGCAGTTATCGATCGACATGTGGCCATGAGTCTCAACCAGAGGACCATATCAGGGCATTACTGATGTGATGATTCATTTACACTCAGTTACATTAAAACAATGTACCTGCCATCTGCTTATCCTCTGACTGCATGTGTTGACAGTTATAACCTACATCTAATTATTATTTACATAAAAAGAAAATACTGTTACTGTTAAAATAATGTTATTAAAGCACAGTTCAATTTTAGTATATCTGAGTACACGAAAAAACAAGCTCCTATTGTTATCACAAAATATATTATAAATAATAATATCTGTGTGTGTATATGCATTACAATATACAATACATATATTGTATTGTGTGTATATATATATATATAAAATATTATATTATTATATTATTATTATTACACAATATATGTATTGTACTTATAATCTACAAATATAATATAATAAATAAATAATATAATCTGCTTGTAATTTCACCGTAATCAGACTAACAACTGTAATAATAATAATAAACAATATTGTCCAGTATAAACACAATATATGTATTGTGTTTCTAATCTACAATTATAATAGCAAAAATTGCAAAAATAATATTATCTGCTTATAATATCACCGTAATCAGACTTATAACTGTAATAATATAATAATAATAATAATGTACAATAGCATTATAATATACAGTAGCAAACATTGCAAAATTAATATCATCTGCTTCTAATATCATCCTAATCAGACTGATAATCATAATATTATTGTTATTATTATTGTTGTTGTTGTTAATAATAACAATAATAATAATAACATGCAATAGCATTATAACACTGCAAAAATAATATCATCTGCTTCTAATATCACCCTAATCAGACTAATAACCATAATAATAATAATAATAATAATAATAATACAGTAGCACTGTAATATACAGTATCAAACATTACAAAATTAATATAATCTGCTTCTACTGTCACCTTAGCCCTAATCAGACTTATAACCATAATAATAATAATAATAATGTACAATAGCATTATAATATACAGTAGCAAACACTGCAAAAATAATATCACCAGCTCCTAAAATCACCCAAATCAGACTAATAACCGTACTAATAATAATATTAATAATAATAATAATAACAATATGCAATAGCATAACATACAGTGGCAAACACTGCAAAATTAATATTATCTGCTTCTAATATCACTGTAATCAAACTAATAACTGTAATAATATAATAATAATAATGTACAATACCTAAAATCACCCTAATTAGACTAATAACCCTAATAATAATTAATAATAATAATAATAATAATAACACCCCTATATATATATATATATATATATATATATATAAAAATATTATTATTATTATTATTATTATTATTATAACAATAATGTATAATAGTATTTCTGATCATATAGCCCAGTATCGTTGATGATATGGTCACTAATATGTTGTGCATCTTATAATTACATTCACACCATTACAATAATAAATAAATTATGTAATGTAATATAATGTAAGTAGTCAGATTAACATTCATGCTACATTGACCATTCAGATTGCTCACATGCAAAAAGAATGTACCACTATGTAAATACTAATTCCCTCTGAGCTCTACAAGTCTTCAAAAGTTACAAGAGACTTCATCTCTCTTATAAGGCTTAATCTCAGACCAGAGAAATCAAAACATGCTGCTACAGGAAAGGTTCTTAACTCCTGGTAATATCCAGGTATTAAAGACATCATTGATTTCTCAAGCCCACAGATACAGCAGAGTGAACAGCAGCACAGCACTCCTACAGTACATCAGCGATGATACAGAAGGAGCACGCAGCTGTTTGAGGGAGATAACGCAGATACGATCAGGCTGAATACTGTACCTGAGCAAACAGTCCTGCATCATCCAGTCTGATTGTCGTGCTGATGCCAGTGGAGGAGAGACTCCAGCCGTTATGAGCAGAGAGAAAGAGACAGGGAGAAATGGATGGACAGAAGGGGAGGGAGAGAGACAGAGAGAGAGAGAGAGAGAGAGAGGACACAGGATACAGTGACTTTCAAGGGAGGAGATTAAATAGCAGTAGGACAGAACAGACTGTAACTGACAGAGAGATACAAGCATAGACAATAGTCACGTGATGCATGTTTTATCCGGATAATTCAAAAATACATTAGCAACACAATTTATACAAAGACTTGAATGTTTCAATTTATGTACTTTTTTTTTCCCCTTGTTTTCAATTTCTATACATTTTCTTTCTCTCTTTTTGAGTATTTGAAAGTATTTGAATTTTTAAAAATAATGATAAATGATTTTTAGTGTCATGCAAAGGAAATTGAAGACAAGGGTAATCGATATGGGATAAAAATTTGAATTTACGAATTTAAGTTAAACATACTACACTACCAGTCAACAGTCTTTGGACGGTGAGTTTTTTAATGTTTTTTTTTTTTTTAAATAAGTCTCTTCTGCTCACCTGCATTTCTTTGATCCAAAATATAAAAGTAGTAATATTGTGAAATATTTTTACTATTTAAAATAACTGTTTTCTATTTGAATATATTTTAAAATGTAATTTATTCCTGTGATCAAAACTACATTTTCAGCATCATTACTCCAGTCACATGATCCTTTAGAAATCACTCTAATATTCTGATTTGCTGATTATTATCATCAATATTTTAAACAGTTGAGACATTGACATTTATAATGTTATAAGATTTATATTTCAGATAAATGCTGTTCTAAAACCTGAACATTTTAATATAATAATAATAACAAAAAATGTTTTTTGAGCAGCAAATCATATTACAGTGATTTCTGAAGGATCAGCTTTGCAATCACAGGAATACATTTTTAAATTTTTGCTGTACTTTGGATCAAATAAATGCAGGCTTTGTGAGCAGAAGCCTGTCCAGTCATACTGTCCAAAAACTTTTGGTAGTGTATTTGTAAAAAAAAAATAGAGAGAGAGAGAGATAAATAAAAGAAATGTTAAATAAATAAATAAATAAATAATATTTTTTTTAAAATAATGATCAATGATTTTTATTGTCATTCAAAGAAAATTACATTCAAATTTTTAGATAAAAATTATATAGAGACAAATACAGTTAAAATTAAAACATACTATGTCCTAATTTTGAGATTAAGAAAAGTCAAAATTATGCCCGTCATAAATTCGAAACTTAAACATTTGAAATTAGTAAAAAGTACTAAGTTAATGATCTCAGAATTTTGACTTAACGTCATCATTTTGGCTTTTTATCTCAACATTGTAGCTTTTTATGGCAATTATAATTTACTTTATTTCTTATGTGACTGTTTTTTCATTTACATTGAACTCACTGACATTACAAACTGCTGTGGAATAAAAAATAAATAAATAAAAAAAACAAAATAAAATCAAGTAAAAGATAGTAATTCATTGCAGTATGCAGATACTGTAGTAATGTTGAGTTAAGCACAAGAACATGATCCTAGAGTTCATGTAGTGACACATGTTGACCAGTAGAGGACAGCATTATCCTCTCCACACACACACACACAATTGTTGGTAAAGTCCTTGGCTGGTTACTTCAGTAAGACGTTAGATTACATCACACATAGATACGGGGATTCTACTAACTACGGAAATGTACAAACGTTTATAGCATAGCATGACTTCAAATGTTTCTCAGGTTTAGAATTCTCTGAGCTGATTCTACGTGCGTCATGTCACAATTATCGACATTGCAAATAGGAAGCACATTTAATGAGTTACAGGAATAAAACTATCATCACAAGACACCCCACGGAAAATAAAAAAAGCACAGGTGATAGAACACTTTATTGTTTTTTGGTTTATACTGAGGAGGAAAAAGGATAAGGATCCACTAAATTGATCAAAAAGGACAGAAAATATTTCGATTTCAAGTAAATGCTGTTCTTTTGAACTCTATTCATTGTTTAAAAAAAAAAAGAATACTAAAATATTAAGCAGAATCATTTTAAATATTAAGAATTACTGAAGGATCATGTGACACTGAAGACTGGACTAAGATAACATTACTGATTCTAAGTAATTAGCACTTGCTAATAAACACAATTTTAACATGGATAATAAACATCTTTTGACTCTGGCCAGTAAGTAACCACACATAACTCACCCAGAATACCTTAAACCACCTAGCAATGTGTTAACAACCACACACACACACACACACACACACAAAACAACATTAGACATATCACAGCAGCACCTCAAAACACTCTAGAAACACAAAAAAAACACTTTTATGATTTAACTGGCAGGCGACAGTTTTAAACTAACTACAGATTAATAATCGATATATAAAACATTGTATTTCTGAGCCAGGTATGTCCACATGTTTGTGAGTATGTGTGTGTGACCAGAGGTCAAAGATCAGCGCTTGAGGTGGAAATAAATACCCACCATTTCTCATTCTCCTCATCAGTTTTGGGAGCGAGCAGGAGACCCATGGGTTTGCAGAAGAGGAGGTCATAAAACAACATGACACCGAGAGGAAGTCCACGTTAGCCGCGCTGAAAGATGACAGTATTTGCGAGACTGCGATGTTAATGGTTTCTGCGAGTTGGCGAGGGGTGGGGGGGACAACGCAGAGATTTTCCCTCTTAGTCCCACATTACCACCCCATTAACCTCTGACCCCGCGTTGCCGAGAGCAGAGGAGGGAGCAGAGGTTCAGCGGAGGGCAGAGCGAGGGAGATGAGAGGAAGAAGAAGAGGCCTCTCGGGCAGCCTGTGCCCCCGGCCTCAGAAAGAGAAAGTGGGAGTGCGGCCCGTGACCTCGCGCACACACACACATGGTCTGCATTTGGATGTCTGCGGGTGGCACGGAGCTAGCGCTAATCTGAAACAGCCTCCGCTATAAACAGGATGTTGGAGAGTGGATGAGCGAGAGAGAAAGCAGAAAGAAGGTGAGCGGGAGGAAGAGCTTGTCTTGATAAAGGTGTTGCTTTGGTCTGAGGTGATCTGCCTCTACTGCGTTGTCCTGTAACAGTCTCATTCTGTCCATCTCTGTATTAAATGTTATCACTCCCTTGGCCCAAAAACCTCCTTAGAGTAAAAAAAAAAACCTGTAACTTTCCCCTGGTTTCACAGACAAGGCTTAAGCCTAGTCCCAGACTAAAATGCACATCTGGGCTGTTTTAAATGAAAGAAACCTGCTCTAGCTGATCTTAAAATATGTCAGTGCTATTATTTTAATGTTGTTAATGTTATTTTCATGTATGCCTCTTGCCTCCTGCTCTTTAGGCATGTTTGTAAAAGATACTTTAATGTCCTAATTGAACTAGGACAATTTTATTTAATGTAATTGTGACTTTTATGTCCCATAATGTGACTTTATATCTTACAAATGCAACTTTATTGCTCACAATTGCAGCTTTGATTTTTGTGATTGCAATTAATTGTGGCATTATTTCTTATAATTGTAACCTTTATTGTAACAATATAATTGTAACAATTATGAGTTTTCTCTCAATTTTATGCAAATTTCATGAAACCTTTATTGTAACTGTTGCAACTTTATTTATAATTGCATCTGTTTCTCAGTGTGACTTTCTGGCAATTGCGATTTACTGGTTTTGTGTGTGTGTGTGTGTGTGACTGCAATTTATCACAATTGCAATTATCATAATTGTGGTATTATTTTTCATAATTTTAACTTATATCTCAGTGTGAATAAACCTCACGATAAGCACTTTTTCTCACAATTTTGAATTTTATATCTCATATCCATTCTATTTCTCGTAATTGTGACTATAACTTTCTATTATTGCAACTATTTCTCACAATTATGACAATTATGGCTGTTTTTGCATATGTGACTTTATTTCTCATAACTCTCAATTTACCTCAATTTACAATTGCATTCTTATTTCTTGTGCAATTATCATAATTGTGGCATTATTTCTCCTAATTGTGACTTTATATCTTTTATCTTCACAGTGTGAATATGTACAGTTGACGTCAAAAGTTTACATACACCTTGAATAATCTGTAAAATGTTAATTATTTTACCAAAATAAGAGGGATCATACAAAATGCATGTTGTTTTTTATTTAGTACTGACCTTAATAAGATATTTCACATACTGTAAAAGACACTTACATATAGTCCACAAGAGAAAATAATTGTTGAATTTATAAAAATGACCCTGTTCAAAAGTTTTCATACACTTGATTTTTAATACTGTTGTTACCTGAATGATCCACAGCTGTTCATGAGTTCCTTGTTTGTCCTGAACAGTTAAACTGCCCGCTGTTCTTCTGAAAAATCCTTCAGGTCATTCAAATTCTGTTTTTTTTAGCATTTTTGTGTATTTGAACCCTTTTCAGCAATGACTGTATGATTTTAAGATTCATCTTTTCACACTGAGGACAACTGAGGGACTCATATACAACTATTACAGGAGGTTCAAACACTCACTGATGCTCTAGAAGGAAAAACAATACATTAAGGGATGAAAACGTTTGAACAGAATTAAGATGTGTACATTTATTTTATATAATTATTTTTTTCATTTAGTACTGCCCTTCAGAAACTACAGAAGATACTTCCATGTATCCTAAAAGACAAAATAAGTTAAATTTACCCTGATTATCAAATTCAAAAAGTTTTCACCCCCCGACTCTTGTTGCCTTGTGTTTTTCAGTTTGCTTCTGAAGCATCAGTGAGCGTTTGAACCTTCTGTAATAGTTGCATATGAGTCCCTCAGTTGTCCTCAGTGTGAAAAGATGGATCTCAAAATCATACAGTCATTGTTGGAAAGGGTTAAAATACACAACAATACTGAAAAAACAAGAAATTTTGTATTGAAAAACTTTTGAACAGGTAATTTTTGTAAATTCAGCTATTGTTTTCTCTTGTGGACTATATGTAAATGTTTTTTTTATGTGAAATATCTTATTCAGGTCAGTACTAAATATACAATAACATGCATTTTGTATGATCTCTCTTATTTTGGTAAAATAATTTTTTCAGATTCTGCAAGGTGTATGTAAACTTTTGACTCAACTTTATATAAATTGACTCCCCTTTTCTCAAAATTACACATTTCTCACAATCTTACTATTTCTTACAATTATGACTATTTCTTGTAATTGTGACTTTATATCTCACAATTATAACTTTTTATTATTGTAGCTGTTTCTCACAAGGTGACTTTAGTTCTCACAATTATGACTTTGTTTTTTTGCATATGTGACTTTATTTCTCATAATTGTCAATTTATCTCACAACTGCAGTTGTAACCATATTTATTATAAGTGCAATTCAGACTTTTTGTCTCACAGCATGAATAGATCTGTTTTTCGCAATTACAAACTTTACATCTCACAATCGTACTGCTGTATTTCTTATAAAATCACAACTATTTTGCATAATTGTGACTTTATATCTCATAATACAACTTTAGTTTTTATTATGATATAACTTCACAATGTGACTTGACACCTCACAGTTGCTACTCTATTTCTCACTTAGTTTTTTGTGTGACTTTATTTATAATATTTTTGAGTATATCTCATAACTGGAACTTAAATTCTAATCTAATATTGTGACTTCCTCATAATGTGACTTTCTATCACGATTTGTCTATTTCTTATTTTATACCTTTTAGGCTTTGTAAATAGCTTTCTCACACACATGCAAAAGTGTGTGCTTTACTTTTTAAAAATAATATTCAAAATATTTTACTCTAAATGTCCATGCATTGTCTTGTTAACTATAATATAGATTTTCACCATATAGCAACCAATTAAGTGCATTTTTACTTTTTTCTGTAAAAACTTAAAAAACCTTTCCCACCTCACATGTTTAGTTTAGCAGTAGTTAACTTTCTCAGACAGCACACATGTGCACAATCTGCTGTCGGCACGACTGCTAAAGCCACACTAAAGCACTGCTGGAGCAAGCCTACGGTGACAAGGCCAGATTAGCCAGTTCTCGTGAGTCTTCACAAACATGCATTAGTGATTAGCACAGAAAACATCTTGCATGCAAATGGCACACTTGAGTTCTCACTTTCTCCTTAAATTGTTACCATTATTTGTAGTACATGTTTGTTAGTGTTTCAATTTTCTTTAGTGTTTGTACACCACCTTTTGCCCAAGTAGAGAGCGAGAAGAAAATGCGAATGGAATTTCTACTAATACCAAAAGATGAATTTCAATAAAACCGAATTTCCATTTCAGTTCATCCAAAAGGATCTTATTTGCTTCTAAGACATTACTAGAGGATTCTGGTTTGATCCTATCCACCTGTTTCCGAGGGGCGCTACTGTAAAAAAGAACGTGGGTACAATTTCCGGTGAGGCGGCAGTAATAGTATACCAATGGTATTTTGTGTGTTAATTAGCAAGAGGCTAAGTGTTTCGGATCATTGTTTACTTTGATAAGTTGCAAACCTTTATGAGAGATGTCCTTACAGTGCTCAGGGACGACATGTGCTGTTCGTCAGCAAGATTGGATCGCTAAATCTTGAATGACTGTTAACTAGTGATGTGACATTTGGCATCGGGGCTTGTGTTAAGGGGTGTGCCAGATGAAGCCTCGATTCGAGGCTTTGTTGTTAAAGGAGAAGTCCACTTCCAGAACAACAATTCACAAATTATTTACTCACCCCCTTGTCATCCAAGATGTTCATGTCTTTCTGTCTTCAGTCGTAAAGAAATTATGGTTTTTGAGGAAAACATTTCAGGATTTTTCTCCATATAAGGGACTTCATTGGTGCCCCGATTTTGAACTTCAAAAAAATAGTTTAAATGCAGCTTCAAAAAGTTCTAAATAATCCCAGCCGAGGAAGAAGGGTCTTATCTAGTGAAACGATCGGTCATTTTTTTCAGAAAATAAAAATGTGTATACTTTTTAAGCACAAAAGGTCGTGTAGCACAGGTTCTGGGATGCATGTTCACGACACTACATACTATTGAATCACATCGAAAGGTCACGCGGAACGTAGGCGGAACTACAGACCCAGTGTTTACAAAGTGAATGTGCAAAGACTAAGAAAGTGCAAGTAAGTCAAACACTGTTTACAAACAAAAATGTACAACGATGTTGGACAATTCTGAAGTTGTAGGAGAAAATAAGATGGAGTTTTTTGCCATACTCTACCTTTTTTAGCCGGAGTACACAGACGACGAACTTAGACGTGATTCACAGTAGTGATGGGGAGTTCGGATCATTTTACCGACTCGGACCTTTGAGTCTCGTTCAGCAAAATCAATTAATCTTTTTTTCATGTCATTTAGTTAATTTTAGCAAAATCAGCATCACGTGACAGCCACATAAGATGAACGAACGACTCGAAAAACCTGAAGACTGGAAACAGGTGAACTAATTCCAGTACAGAACCTAACAGGATGTTGCGCATGCGCGACTGAACGAATCACTCCCCGAGACGACTCGTTCTTCCCGAGTCACATTAAAGAGAGCGTGTGCTCCATGAGCTTTTGTGCTTAAAAAGTATACAAATTTTTTTTTTTTTAAAAAATGACAGATCGTTTTGCTAGATAAGACCCTTCTTCCTCGGCCGGGATCATTTAGAGCCCTCTAAAGCTGCATTTAAATGACTTTTTTGAAGTTCAAAATCGGGGCACCAGTAAGTCCATTATATGGAGAAAAATCCTGAAATGTTTTCCTCAAAAACCATAATTTCTTTACAACTGAAGACAGAAAGACATGAACATCTTGGATGATAAGGGTTAATTATTTTTGAATTGTTGTTCTGGAAGTGGACTTCTCCTTTAACATAGAAATCACGACACAAACAAAGCCTCATTTTCTCACCAGTCCCTTGCGTGATTCACCTTGTGTGTCGTTCGAACATCCAGATCTTACTTATTCATTTATTTTTTAAAATACCCAGCCATACAAGTAATATGAAAAACACAAATTATTTCAGGAAAATTAAATATTTGCCATATGCACTTAATGTGTCCATTATTCTTCTATTACATCATATAGATATTCGTACTAGCATTTAATGCCACAGTTTAATGGGTAAATGAATTTATCAGAGACAGAAATTCAATAAACAAACACAAACGCTGTAAGATTTATATTTGTGCACGTAACATGAGTCAATCTGTGGAATGTGTGCGCTTTATTTTTTACTAACCACCAGATCGCGCTGTTTTTCGACACACTCAAAGCTTCCAAGTATGTATAACTGCAGACCGGAGATCTCCAAAATGGGGCAGGAACTCCAAAAGTGGGCATAACCTCCAAAATGGGGCGGGGTCTCGTCGCGCAAAGACTTTCCCCATTGGCTCTGACTTCAGCCTATTGTTACTGACTTACATTTCAATACTAAACTTTATAAATTAAACATTGTTTGTAGTTGATCTCAAATATAATAAACTATGCTATATAAATAAAAATGCTCAGTGAAAGCAGAGCCCCAAAACTCGTGGGCAGTGGTTAATGATATAAACGGGAATCACCCACGAGCTCTCACGCGAGCCGTCCTAGTGAAGCGCAGGGAAAAGACTTTACTCTATCGCTTTGTTTTAAGCAACGGGGGCATCCTGGTGTTTGATATTCGCAGGGTAGGAGTGGGTAGTGATGCTGGATGTAACTAAAAAGGTCAAATTTTCTGGTGAGGTCCGGTTGGGGAGTTACAGAACGGCCCGACGATCTCATATCGCATAATCTTATTAACTGTTTATCTGCCACGCTATTCAGCGGCAATCCCGCTGTGCAGTCAGTTTCACTGGTTAAGGTTTGGGTCAGGTGTTGGGTAGGTTTATGGGTTAGCATTTGTGTAGCATAGTGTAGGAAATCAACACTGTGATTGACACAACCAATAAAACCTGTAGAATCAGCTGTGGGGCGGAGTTTGCGCTGAAGTGGATTGGGGGGAAAAATTGCACATGTGTGTCATGTGCCTGTCTGTCAAAGGGAGGAAGCCACACCCTATTTTGGAGCACCCACCCCGTTTTGGAGTTCCCGCCCCCATTTGGAGATCTCCAGGCTGCAGTTATATACCCCTTAAAGCTTTGAATCTTTCAGTCAGAGCAAAATGTCAGTGCTTCACGAGGATTCATTTGCCCATCACTACTGTCAACTGTTGAATGAATGAGTGTTACGTCCCGCTTGTTTACTACGAACCAGAATACGCTCCCACTTTTGACGCAAGGCCTCATGGGGCGTAGGAAACTTGTGGATAAGAGTTAGTTTCAAATTATATATGGATAGAAATGCCATTAGCATTCCTTTAGGATTTTTTTGTCAAGGCAAAAAGCGTGCAAAGTAAACTGAGGTATGTTCAGTGTGTGTCCTCGCTAATGCACACACGCACGTGGAGGCCTCAGGTCACTGCTGGGCTATGAGGTGCTTGCTGTACTGAAAGAACAGCCTGTGTTTATTCAAATTTATTTATTGGGCTAAGCCCGCAGTAAAACACTATCAAAGTCTGGAATGATATCCTCACCTCACATGCTCCTAATAAATGCCCCTCTGTGGAAATAAGAAGAAGGGAATGTACTCTGCCTTTAACTTAACGCAAGCGAATGAAATGGCAAGAACCAGGTTTGAAAGGGGGTGGATGAGTCAACCAATCAATCACATCCTCTTATTATAAAGTATTTATGACCAGTACATTTTCTTAAGGAACAGTTCAACCAATGAAAAATGAAAATTCTGACATTTACTTTTTCTGTTGAGCACAAAGATATTTTGAAGAATGTTGGTAACCTAACAGTTGACGGTAGCCATTGACGTCCATACTATAGAAGTCAATGGCTACCGGCAACCGTTTGATTACCAACATTCTTCAAAATCTTCAAAATCTTCAATATCTTCAGCTGAAGAAAGAAATTGATACATGTTTGGAACAACATGAGGGTGAACAAATGACAGAATTTTCATATTTTGGAATTTTATGAAATGGAACTAGCGTTTTCAAAAATGTGTAATTTCACCCATTGTTTTGGATAATGTCTTTTTTAACAGTGTAGAGGAAACGTTAAAAAACAGACCAGACGACAAGGATGTTTTAGACTCCATGTTGGACGACCAGGAAAATAAATACACTTTTGTTTCTTTCATTGAAAAACTATTTACACAGTAGAAAGCACAAGTATCATATAGAAGTGTGTACATGTGAGCATGTATATGTGTGCATACATATGTTGGTGTTTGTGTAAGAGAGAGGTTACTTTCACTTTTTTGCCATATTTGAAACATTAATTGTACTTCTTGCGCATTGTCCGTGGTAAAATCCTGTAATTGGCCTGAGATCTTCATACGGTTTGGCTGAGAACTTCTGGGTGCTCTTTTTTGCAAGCACATGAGGAGCAGTCAGTTGTGTGTCTATATGTGTGTGTGTGTGTGTGATAGGACTCTAGTGGCAGCCACACGCTCTGACCACCATGTTGCGGTATTTCTTCAGAATGACATTGGAGCTGTCGTCGAAATACAGGACGGAGATTGCGTGGAGTTGTGTAGGGGCGCAACATGGCTTTGGAACAGTTTCGGGGTTGATGAAGTGAACCTGAGAAAAAAAATACAAAGGTCAAATCGAAAGTATTTACAACATGGTTTTAGTCAAATTGTAAGAATGACAATCTGACTCTTAGTGAAGTGTTTGATTCAAATCAAAATGTATAAATCTGTTGCAACTTGTGTATATTCTTCTTTGTTATTTATATCTGAGAAAAAATATGTAATATATATATAAATAGCTATCAAACTACTACTATTCAAAAGTTTAGAGTACATAAGATTTTTGTTGTTGTTGTTTTTGAAAGATTTCTGCTTTTTATGCTCACCAAGCCTGCATTATTTGATCAAAAATACAGTAAAAACAGTAATACAGTGAAATATTATGACAATTTTAAAGAACTTTTTCCTATTTAAATTAATGTTGAAATTTATTTTTTAATTATTATTATTAAAAATTTATTAAATGTAATTTTTAGCATCATTACTCCAGATTTCAGTATCACATGATCCTTCAGAAATCATTCTGATATGCTGATTTGATGTTAATATATAGATAGATAGATAGATAGATAGATAGATAGATCGATAGATAGATAGATAGATAGATAGATAGATAGATGATAGACAGATAGGTATTTTCAATGTTGAAAACAGTATTTTCTTAATTTTCTTAATATTTTTTAGCACCTTTAAAACCTTTAAAGTTCAAACGAATGGCATTTAATTGAATTAAAATACTTTTATTTAATATTATAATTGTCTTAACTGTTACTTTTGATGAATTTAATGCATCCTTGCTTAATAATTAATAAGTATTAATTTCTTTGATTTGACAAGTTATGTGATTTTTGATTAAACTAATATTGAAGGTGCAAGAAATTTATGACTTATGTAACTACTAGTTACATTTACAAATCACAAAGGATAGAAATTTAAACTGTATTCTATAACAAATGATGTATATGTTAATAACATTCTATAAATTATTTTTTTTAAAAAAATCTTTCGATCCATAATAAAAGCTGTTACTGTCATTAAGAACTCAATGACAGTAAAGGCATTTATGTTACAAAAGATTTTCATTTCAAATTAATTATATTTTTTAGAATGTGTTCTTAACAGAAATTCTATAATTCATTTAAAATAAAAATGAAATAAAAATAATACATTTGAAATAAAAAATTTAAAATTTGAATGCACCTTGCTGAATAAAACTTTTTTAGAATTCTTTTAAAAAAAATTAAATAATAAACTATATCTATCTATCTATCTATCTATCTATCTATCTAACTATATGTATCTGTCTGTCTATCTGAAAATAAAATAAAATAAAATAAAATAAAATAAAATCTAACATAACCCAAACATTTGAATGGTGGTGTATATTTAAACAAATTAATGCAAGATACTGCTTTAGAAATATGGTATTTGAAATACCATATGGCTGTTGTAAAAAGTACATTTTGGACCCAGATTAGATGTGCGGTTGTTGACAGACTTACCAAAGTCTGTACGATGGCATGGTTTGTGGCGTTCATGTAGG